>OY756223.1:10000-1210000 GCA_963576875.1 Acrobasis repandana
TCCCTCGCAGGTATATCGGCTTTTACGATATTCGAGTAGTACTCGCCGAGCCGCTTCTTCTGACACCTCATTTGCATACGTAGCATCAATAGTTTTTGAAAAATTCGCCCGCCCACCCACCCTTTATTCGTTAGGTATATTAACTTTTTTGAGGGTATTGGAAAAAATTTTAATTATTATATATTTATTTGTGTTTTTATCTTTTTATAACTTTTACAAATCTTCTTTTAATGACCTGGCCCCTCTATACAGGGCCAAGAAACCGCATTTTAACGATTTATACTTAAAAATTATTGTATATTGATTTTTTATTTACTGTAATTAATTTAACCGACGCAAACCTCCAACATGCCTCTCGCTCATTCCCCGCTAACCGCTAAGAAGGCTACAATTGAAGCAACACCCAAATCCGTATCTTTTGCCGACCCTCAAAGGTGTCTCTCCTTTTTGGACTCAGATGACAAACAGCACGATAATGTAGCTAGGGCAAGATACGAGCATAGTCTAAAAGATACACCTTTCGTACCACCTGAACTCAGAAAGCAAAGGATAAATGATGATAGAAGGAATGTCCTGGTCCAGGAGGGTAGGGAGCATATGAGGCGGATTGCGGAGGAGTTAGAGACGGCCAGGAACCTTAAAACCACAATAAAGGAGTCCATAAAACAGATGCTAGACGACCTAGAAGGCACTATATGCGACCTGGCCGAGTACGTCGAGACAAAAAATATCACACAGGGTACCATCCCAGCATCCGCACACAAACCTCCCCGATGGCCCAGTCCAGCCCACATAAGATCGAGCTTGCTCTATCCAAACAAATGGAAGAGCAGGCTCGACTGATTAGGGAAAACACGGAGAAGCTGGAAGAATTGAGACAGATGGTCGCACAGCAGCCTGGCCCTTTGTCTTACGCAAACGTGGCGGCCCCGCCCGGCCTTGGCGAAACCGACCGAGCGTGGGGCCCTGCTGTCCCTTGTCGTAACATCGAAGGATGAGTTCGACACGGGAGAGCAGGTGCTCGACAGAGTTCGCGAAGCGGTCGACGCCAAGGACGGGTGGATACGCGTCGAGCGGGTGCGTAAGGCAAGGCACCAGAAGGTCGTGATGAGTTGCGCGACGGAGGCCGAGAGGGCAAAGTTGCGGCAGCGACTAGAGGGGGCAGGTAAAAACCTCGCCGTCGAGGAAGTGAAGAACAGGGACCCACTCCTCGTCCTCTGGGGCGTCAGCACCAGACTAACTGATGATGACGTCACCGGAGCGGTGAGGAGGCAGAACCCTGAAGTTTTTCACGGCCTCGACGGAGAGGAAGACCGCCTCCTTATAAAATACAAGAAAAAAGCGCGGAACCCGCAAGTTAACCACGTTGTGGTCAGCACATCGCCGGCCATATGGAGGAGGGCAGTTAATGCCGGTACCCTCCGTGTGGACCTTCAGCACGTAAGGGTGGCCGACCAATCCCCCCTCGTGCAGTGCTCTCGCTGTCTGGCCTACGGCCACAGCAGGAGGTTCTGTAGCGAGGAGGTGGACTCGTGTAGCCACTGCGGAGGTCCACACGTAAAGTCGGAGTGTGCTGGCTACAAGGCTGGCACTGCGGCATCATGCCGCAATTGCATAAAGGCGGGCATCGATAGGGCAGACCACAATGCCTTTGGCGGCGACTGCACACTGAGACACAAATGGGACGCGATTGCGAGGTCAGCGACTGCGTATTCCTGACCTCGCAATCTGCGCAGACCCACAGGTACATGGCATGGTCGCTGACGCCCCGCACCCCAGTACATTCAACACAACTTTTACTAGAAAAGCCAGGTTGTAATGACTATAGTTGGTAGTAAACAGAGCGGGGCGCCGCGACTTAACCGTGTGCCGAGTCTATGGGCAGTCGGCGATAAAGGCGGTGTCATCCGGGCAATGGGGTATCTCCCTCTCCAACTATTGAACGAAAATAACTGTGCATTATTTAATAAATAATCACATTATTCTGTAAATAATCCAGACGGGTAAAAGAGGGAGGGAAATACCCCAATGTAACAGGGTGTGAAATAAATTTTTCACTACTAAAGAAAAAATTATAATCCTAATGCATATATATAATTAAATTGTACATATAATTACAGATGAACAAAAGTGTCAAAATAGTATTTATAATAATGTTTAAAAGTACAATACTGTTAATAACTAAAATAAAATTAGTATCAATAATATTAAAAACTAAGGTAATGAAGTATGTTAGTTATAAAGAAGTCTTTTAAATAATCAAATCAATATATTGAATATATAATAGATAGTTATCAGAATAGTAAAAGTAAAAGATGTTAATAATACATATTTACTTAAAAAGTAAGAGTAAAAGAAATGTATAAAAATGAATATAAAATATAAATACTTATTAATATAACAATATTTTAACATATATTAGATAGTTATTAGAATTAAAAAACAGCTAGAAATGTAAATTATAGATAAATTATATATATTTGAAATGTAATAACAAAAGAATAGAAAAAATAAACTAGATTTTGAAAATCGCAAACAAAGGAAAGAAAAATTTGTAACACTAATGCCCTATCTATCCCCATCAAACAAAAATGAAAAATGTTAATAACCAGAAATTGTAAATCAAAGATGTACCCAAAAATTTTTAAAAATAAATATTGTAAATAATTATAAATAAGAGAAAATAGTCTCCGATAATGTTGGAGGTTGAAGTTTGTAAAGGCGCAGTGAGCAGGGGGTGTTTTAGTTTGTTTAAAAAAAAAAAAAAAAAAAAAAAAAAAAAAAAAAAAAAAAAAAAAAAAAAAAAAAAAAAAAAAAAACCTAACCTAACCTAACCTAACCTAACCTAACCTAACCTAACCTAACCTAACCTAACCTAACCTAACCTAACCTAACCTAACCTAACCTAACCTAACCTAACCTAACCTAACCTAACCTAACCTAACCTAACCTAACCTAACCTAACCTAACCTAACCTAACCTAACCTAACCTAACCTAACCTAACCTAACCTAACCTAACCTAACCTAACCTAACCGGGGTTCCGCTGCGTCTGGCGACCCGAACGCGCACTGTCTGTATCGCTCCGCGCTCGAAAAATACAAGTTTTAGTGCAAAAAATCAATATCTTTGGAACGGAGGCACCTATAGCCTTACTAATTACACTAAAAAGTGCGCGGTAGCAAGTTCTAAAGTGTAAGTGAAGTGTGCAACACTTAGATTTTTTCTAAGTATTTTTAAAGTGCAAAAAACCATACAACTTTCGGGACTTGACGCGCCAATCAAATCATTAAAAAATCGTACGGCATCTAAAAATCGCATATTGTACATCAAAACGTGCTCCAGACTCCAGCGCATCTGGACATATAAAAAACTTTGATAAAAACTTAAAATTGGAGTTCTGGTAGCTAGTGTAAATAAAATTTTCTAAAAAAGTGAACTTTAAAGACGAATTATTCTAAATTAAGATCGGCGACCCCACAATTTTCAACTGTGGAACTGTGCATCGTAGTCTCTTGCACCCCGGGACGCAGTTTCGGGATTTGTTGGCGTCGCGTCGAGGCACCAGAGCCGAAAATCGGTCCTGGCCAATCAGCGGTTTTTGCTGAATTGCGGCCAAACCCAAGTGAGCGCGCTAGTGGTGATATCACCTCTGGCAGCGCCCTTGGAAGACGCATCAGCCGACACCAAGATCGTGTTCCTAGGACAAGGAGTCCAGGAGCCACGGTCAAAAAGCCGCTGAAAAACCAAGACCACCGAATTTCGGACCCGCCCACGCCCGGAACCTCAACAGCTGGACCCACCCAAGGTAGATAAGTCCAAGGCAAATCTGTTCACGGAGCTCCTTGCCAAATTTCAGATTTTTCGCTTCAATACTCTTAGAGTTATTGAATTTAGACCAAAACATTGCAAAAATTTTACCACATTTTACGTAATTTCAAACCCCAAAATCGCTTTTTAAATAAAGGGTTTTTCGGCAAAACAACCCTCGCGTATCAAAGGCGGGACCATAAAAATAGGTTCTGCCCCTTTTTCAAAATTTTAGAATCATTATTTCCAGAGATATTAGCATCTGAAATTTGGCAAAACCTTCGAAAAACAGCCCTCCCGGAAAACCCCCTTCCCACAAGGGAAACACCTATTTTATTATCCTAATCATCTTTTAAGGGGGATTAGGCAAAAATTTGATAATAATATAGTATAAATTCCTTTTGGAAAAGTGGTAAATCAGGTGTCAACAAAATCCCGCCATCTGTTGGCAAAAGTGTGAACGACATACCTGAATTACCAAAAAATCTCTTTTAAAATTCTAAATTTGTTTAAATATCATAACAAGGACCCCCCAAACCCTATCTTAAACCAGGAGAACCCTCTAAGTGGGATAGAATTGTGGGAATTGACGTTAGAGTGGACATTTTGACGAAAATTTTCACAATTAAATCCCCAAAAAATTGTTATTCATAATTAAAATTTATTTTACCTGTTAGGGTCTCACAAGGTACCCCCCGCTCCCCTCCTATCACCCATTGGACTTATCTACCTTTATAGTTTATAAGATTTTTAGATTATAAGTGACAAAAAAATTTGCAAAAATTTAAATCTTTATGTAAATTATAATTTTAATTTTTATTTTAATTTAACTGAATATCTTTTAAAACTTTTACAAACCTTACTATATTTTAACACTTTTAAACCTTAGTTATAGGAACTGACAATTTAATTTGCAAAATTTTATCTAATTTATTTTATTTATAGTCTTAATATTACCGTATAGTTTAATAATCCTACTGCTATACATTACAATCTAATTTATTTAATATCACAACTTTATTTGACTGCTTTAAACATATTAATGACCTTGGCTCCCTTTTACAGGGCCAAGGATACGGTATCTTAGTTAAATTTAATTTATTTTATTTAATTTTAAATTACTGACGCAAACCTTTAACTTTAGTTATTAAGATGCCTCTCGCACATTCTCCACTAGAGCCGAGACAGACGTCGTATACAACGACGCCTAAATCCGTGTCTTTTGCTGACCCACAGAGGTCTCTCAATATGCATAGTATGGGTGACTCTAGTTGCGAATCGTATTTAAAGCACACACTCAAAAATAGAGAGCCATATGCCACGCCCTACATGCCGCCCAAGTATAGAAAGAAGCGTTTAAACGATGACGATAGGGATGGGCTGCTGGGGGAGTGTTTAGAATATTTAAGTAAAATAGGGGACGAGCTAGATACAGCTAGGAATCTAAAAACAACCATAAAGGATGCGGCAAAGAAATTTTTGGAAAAATTGGAAGACAAGATACGGCTCCTGGCTCAATATCAAGAGCCCAAAAATATTACCCCTGGGTACCACCCTAGCGTGCGCACCCAGACTTCCCCGGTGGCCCAGTCTAGCCCTCACCAAGCTGAGCTTGCTCTTTCAAAACAGTTGAAAGAGCAGGCCCAGCTGATAAGGGACAATGCCAGGACTCTGGAAGAAATAAAGGGAATGATCGCGCAGCAGCCCGGCCCCTCGTCTTACGCAGACGTAGCGGCCCGCCCGGCCTTGGCGAAACCGACCGAGCGTGGGGCCCTGCTGTCCCTTGTCGTCACATCGAAAGATGTGTGCGACACGGGAGAGCAGGTGCTCGACAGAGTTCGGGAAGCGGTGGACGCCAAGGATGGGTGGATTCGCGTCGAGCGGGTGCGTAAGGCGAGGGACCAGAAGGTCGTCATGAGCTGCGCGACGGAAACCGATAGGGCTAAGTTGAGAGAGAGACTGGAGGGTGCAGGAAAAAACCTCGCTGTCGAGGTCGTGAAAAATAGGGATCCACTCCTCGTCCTCTGGGGCGTCAGCGTCAGACACACTGACGATGACGTCACCGGGGCGATCAGGAGGCAGAACCCCGAAATTTTTCACGGCCTCGACGGGGAGGATGGCCGCCTGCAAATAAAATATAAGCGGAAGGCGCGCAACCCACAGGTTCACCACGTAGTCATCAGCACATCGCCGGCCGTATGGAGGAGGGCAGTAAATGCCGGAACCCTCCGTGTGGACCTCCAGCAAGTAAGGGTAGCCGACCAGTCCCCCCTCGTGCAGTGCTCTCGCTGCCTGGCCTACGGCCACAGCAGGAGGTACTGCAACGAGGAGGTGGACTCGTGCAGCCACTGCGGAGGTCCGCACCTAAAATCGGCATGTGCTGACCACAAAGCTGGCACCACGGCATCCTGCCGAAATTGCTGTAAAGCGGGCATAGAAAAGGCAGACCACAATGCCTTCAGCGGCGACTGTGCATTAAGGCGGAAATGGGACGCGATCGCAAGGTCAGCGACAGCTTATTCCTGACCTTGCGATCAGCGCAGACCCACAGGTGCCTGACCTGATCATTGACACCCTGCATCCTTAGTACATTCAATACAGCTTTTATTTAAAAGCAAGATTGACATGACTATCGTAGGTAGAAAAGAGCAGGGCGTCATGATTCGGCCATGTACCGAGCATACGCGCAGTCGGCGATGAAGGTATTGTTGTTTCCGGATAGTGAGGTATTCCCCTCCCTGTAATTGAGTCAAATATATGTGTATTATTATAAAAATAAACACAATATTTATGTAGGCAAATATAAGTAAATAAAAACGGGAGGGAAATGCCTTACAATAAAAGTCTGTAGAGATATAAAGAATCCTTCACACATAAAAAATGTTATTTAAATTTATGTAAATTTGTAACTTTTAAGGATAAAAATGTGTAATTTTAAAATGCTGGATACCCATACAAAATGTAATAATATTAATTATAATAGAATTTTAATTTAATCGTATACTTTTATATTGTATTGGGAATTATATTAATAAAAATATGTAATATTATAATATGTAAGTAAAAAACCAGTAATAAAAATTTAAATACACTGAAAAGAAAAATAAACATGTAATACCATTTATAAAATGTATTGTTAGTAATAAATCAATAATAAATTAAAAAACTAAGCTAGAAATTGTAAAATAGATACATAATAAATTAGAAATGAAATTTATTTATTTAAAATAATTCATAATTAATAATAAGTATAATAAGATTTTAAAATGTATCACAAGAAAAAGAAAAATGTATTACCTATTTATTGCCCTATCCCTTACCCGCAATTCAATAAAGAAAATAAAAAGAGAAGTAAGAAGTAGTAGAAAAATAGATAGACGGGAGTCCCACCCGGATAAGCACAAAAGGTGAAGAATGAACTTGGTAGTATGAAGAATGGAAGTACGAGAGGCATAAAAGTGAGAACTGGCATGAAAGAATATAAAGAAAACATAGTCTCTGATAATGTTAGAGGTTTTAGTAAAAAAAAAAAAAAAAAAAAAAAAAAAAAAAAAAAAAAAAAAAAAAAAAAAAAAAAAAAAAAAAAACCTAACCTAACCTAACCTAACCTAACCTAACCTAACCTAACCTAACCTAACCTAACCTAACCTAACCTAACCTAACCTAACCTAACCTAACCTAACCTAACCTAACCTAACCTAACCTAACCTAACCTAACCTAACCTAACCTAACCTAACCTAACCTAACCTAACCTAACCTAACCTAACCTAACCTAACCTAACCTTTTTTTTTTTTTTTTTTTTTTTTTCACGCGGAGAAAATCCCTTCGGATACCTTACCGGGTACGGGAGACCGGTAAGGTTATGTGGTGTAGCCACTAAAAACTCCGCGGTGTCACCTCTCAGCCGCTATGTGCCGGGGCCGTGTGCTATTCGCAACCTAACCTAACCTAACCTAACCTAACCTAACCTAACCAACCAACCAACCAACCAACCAACCAACCAACCAACCAACCAACCAACCAACCAACCAACCAACCAACCAACCAACCAACCAACCAACCAACCAACCAACCAACCAACCAACCAACCAACCAACCAACCAACCAACCAACCAACCAACCAACCAACCAACCAACCAACCAACCAACCAACCAACCAACCAACCAACCAACCAACCAACCAACCAACCAACCAACCAACCAACCAACCAACCAACCAACCAACCAACCAACCAACCAACCAACCAACCAACCAACCAACCAACCAACCAACCAACCAACCAACCAACCAACCAACCAACCAACCAACCAACCAACCAACCAACCAACCAACCAACCAACCAACCAACCAACCAACCAACCAACCAACCAACCAACCAACCAACCAACCAACCAACCAACCAACCAACCAACCAACCAACCAACCAACCAACCAACCAACCAACCAACCAACCAACCAACCAACCAACCAACCAACCAACCAACCAACCAACCAACCAACCAACCAACCAACCAACCAACCAACCAACCAACCAACCAACCAACCAACCAACCAACCAACCAACCAACCAACCAACCAACCAACCAACCAACCAACCAACCAACCAACCAACCAACCAACCAACCAACCAACCAACCAACCAACCAACCAACCAACCAACCAACCAACCAACCAACCAACCAACCAACCAACCAACCAACCAACCAACCAACCAACCAACCAACCAACCAACCAACCAACCAACCAACCAACCAACCAACCAACCAACCAACCAACCAACCAACCAACCAACCAACCAACCAACCAACCAACCAACCAACCAACCAACCAACCAACCAACCAACCAACCAACCAACCAACCAACCAACCAACCAACCAACCAACCAACCAACCAACCAACCAACCGCTCGCGAAAGCACAAAAGGGTTATCGACTTCACTTAACTACGGAGATCTAAGCTAAGTAGGTATCTAATTACACAATTTAGGTGCGATGGCGCGAAAATCGGGATTCGCATGGAACGCGCTGTAAGCTGTAACAGTGTAGTGTACTATCGCGCGCTGCGCACAGAGACGGACTGGCGTCACCGGCCAGCGAGCGCCCTGCCCCGCACCCCTTGCACTTTGACCCCACCGATCTTGTATGCTATGGCCGTGTACTGTAGGGTGTATGGCGCTAATGATTTTATAGGATTTTTTTTAAATTAGTAACAAAAACATATTTTTTCACTGGTTTTCGACTACTCATGATACTGAAACACTGGTTTCAAGGACAAGACTGTTTACACCAACAACCTGTATGAGACAGAATTAATACCTTTATGAGATGGTATTTAATTTTGCTACACGATCTAACGTTGGCGTCGTGAAGAAATGTTTGTTTACATCGTCTAACGATACTCAAGGAGGAATATCAATACTCACTTACCTACACCTAACGATCTAAGTAATTACCAAACATCGGCCGATAATGAAGAAGAAACAGTGGTGTGGATTAAGTAGCGTTTAGCATCACGCATCATCCTATTACACCGACTCCTTACCGTTTTTACCGTTATTGCACCGACACCTTAAACAGAACCAGTTTTCGTCTGACCTATCGTTCCTAAACTTTTGGAATACTTTTGGAATTCGCGGTCCCTCCGTCGCATGGCCATGCGAACCCCTTGTACTATCCACGGTGCGGGTGTACTCTTAATGCTAATCTTCCGGACTGGAACATGCCTGTCAAGCTCAGTGAGCATCCTATTAAAAATGGCTAACTTGTCGTCAACAGTGCTGGCCGACCACACAGCCTTATCTTATCGCACAGCAATCTCTTCCAGACAACCTTTGGGTAGTTACGGACATAAAATAAATTTTGTTAAGTTACAGGTGAGGTGCAATATTTTAAGATATACCTAGAACAAATAAAATGTATTGTTTATTATTAATAAATAATGTTTATTATTAATATGTAAAAAGCAGAAAAAGTAGAATATAAAAATCGTGATCGTCGGGTGAAGGCTGATTTAGCTCTATTGCGAGGGGTTTTGATGTTTTGCTTGGGAACAACGGCCTGGACCGCAGTGGTGGTGCGGACGGCGGCGGCGGCGCGCTGCTCGGGGCTCGGCGGCGCGGCGCGCGTGCTGGGGCGCGCCGTGGAGCGGGTCGGTGACGCGCGCGCGCTGCCGGCGGTGCTCATGCTGGAGCTCGAGCTCGAGGGCTCGTCGCCCAGCCCCGCGTAGTCTGCCGCATTGTCGCCGTACTCGCCCGCCTGCTGAAACACACTCATATTCAAATATACGTAGGGTTTTTCTGTAAAGAGGCGTGAGACAGGGAGATGTCATATCTCGAAAATTGTTCACCGCTGCTCTGGAACAAGCTTCAAGCTTCTGTAATGGAAAAGATTTGGCATTAACATCAATGGCGAGTATATCACTCACCTTCGATTTGCCGACGATATCGTTGTCATGGCAGAATCTATGGAGGACTTAAGTATGATGCTTGAAGACCTAAATCGAGTTTCCTAACAGGTTGGCCTGAAAATGAACATTGACAAGAAGAAGGCATAAAGTTCAAGCTTTGAGGAAGAGGTCATTCAACGAATCCGACTCGGCTGAGCAGCGTTCGGGAAGTCACGCAGTCCAAAATACCCCAGTACCTCAAGACGAAAGTGCTTAATCAACGAGTGTTACCAGTGATAACTTATGGCTGTGAAACGTGGTCCCTTACTATGGGTCTCATAAGAAGGCTCAAGGTCGCTCAACGGGCTATGGAGGGCTATGCTAGGTGTAGGTATCTTTACGTGATCGAATCAGAAATGAGGAGATTCGTAGAAGAACTAAGGTCACAGACAGCCCAGCGGATTAAGCGGATTAGCTCATTGCAGTGGCAGTGGGCGAGGCACAAAGCGCGAAATACCGATGGCCGATGGGGCAGAAATGTTGTCGAACGGCGGCCACGTACCGGCAAGTGCAGCGTAGGACACCCACCTGCCCAGTGGTCGGACAACCTGAGCAAGGTGGCAGGGAAACGCTGCATGCAGGCCGCTGCCGATCGGTCGTTTTGGAAATCCTTGGGGGAGGCATAGGCTGGACATAGGTCCAGCAGTGGACTTCCTGTGGCTGATATGATGATGATGATGAGGGTTTTTCTATATTTGAAAACATGTTTTTACGATCTACATATCACCTTGAAATCGGCGCGACTAGGGTCGAACTCCATACGCGGAGGCTGCAGCGGTGCGGGTGACTCTTCGTAGACGTCGGCCGGGTCGTGCGACGCCGCGATAGCGGCGGTGGGCGCGCCGGCGGGCGTTTCGGCGGCGGGCGGCGGCGCGCGGGTGCCGGGCGGCGCGCTGCGCGTCGGGATCGAAACGCCAACCAGCGGCAATAAGCGCGTGCGCCCTTTCTTGTTCTTTCTCGACGTTTTCATTAATTCACTTTTTGCTGTACAAAAAATAATGATAAAATGGAGGTCATGGGTTCAAATCCCACTGGGAAGCATACTTTGTGAAAAGTTGTTTTCAGTCTGTTTAGGATATTGCAGGCTTAATTCACCTGATTATCCGAAAAGAAAGATGATTTCGTACTTCAAAAGGCACGTAAAGCCGCTCTGTGTAAAAAACCAGTAACCTCGTCAAATCACCTAGGTAAGGTAGCGGACCCCGGGCTCTGAAGCGTAACCGCTGAGGATGCAACCGGGAAAATATGCTTGGATGATGATGATAATCTCAGAACTACATCGTATGAATCGGGCGCGATACGAGTAGAATGCTATTTACAGGCGTCACTTGTCGGTGACAAACTAAAGAATGATGAGCACAGCGCTATGGTTGCTGGTCCTAGAGCCCCGACAGATCACATACTTATATGTTTATTTGTTTATTACATTTTAATAACATTTTGTTACAGGTCAATATTTAAAAATAAACTTAGACTTAAACAGGGCATATTGGTACCATAATAAGTAATTAGTACCATAGTAAGTAGTAATAGATATAATGGAAGTACCATTATATCTACCATTTATGTCCTATGGTACTACTGCAACCTTAACGATCGCAATAGTCGCAATAAACAACTATAGGACAAATTTAAATGGTACTAGTGAGAATGAACCTCTTGTACTCGTTTGACGACCCCCTTTGATCTTATTTTTAGAACTTGTTTTTATAATGGTTACAATAATAAATAATCGGTGGACAAGTGTCTAGATTTCTTAAGAAATCTTAAATAATCGTGTCATATTTCCTGGCCACGCCACAAAAGCAATTTCAATAAAATTTTGCAGAATATTTGACTATATTATGTCTAGTTTAGTCCACAGTAAAAAAATAATAACTAGTAAAATTATAGTCTTCCAAAAGTTTAAGAGATATTAGTCATAATTGGTGGCGTGGCTGGGAAGTATACCGTGCCGCCGCGCTACTTTGTAAATCATAATTGGTGGCGTGGCTGGGAAGTATACCGTGCCGCCGCGCCACTTTGTAAATCATAATAAAAGGGGATAAATTTATACTAATTTGTTATCAATTAAAATGTCTAGTAATTGTCTGCTCTAATTATATTACAAATGATCTGCCAAAATCGTAACGTAACATATAATTATCATTGAAATTGCTTTTGTGACGTGGCCAGGAAATATGACATAAATACTAACTAGTAGAGTTTCACATATTTCTTAGTTTTAAATGCTAATAAGGTAACTCCACTGGGACAGATTTTGAGTATTTTATGTTTAAATAAAGAATGGACTATAGTCCCACATTTGATAGATTTTTTATTCCTGCACACTTTAAATTACCAAAAATATTCGACGTTTAGTTATACTTAGTCCAGTACAGATAGACCTCCCGTTTTTACGTAGTACCTAGTACATAATAGCATGAGCTCTCAATTTGGTCGTTTAAATTGAGGAGTTTTTGAAAATTATTTGATTCCCTTTGGATTGTTTAAAGACTGCTATGATTGACATATGGATATGGGCTATTGTTTGAAATATGTGTGACCTTTCAGAACTCTTTGACCAGGAGACCTACTGGGCTCACTTCGCCGCGCTTCATCATCTGTCATTTTTAACCTTTGAAGGGCACGCACACAGCCATAACATTGCGAATCTTGAACGTATGCCATATATAATATAGATTTTTGGGTCCGCTTGCTGCGGAGGGATTTCAAAACGATAACATTTACATTAGCGATAAAACGATAAAATTATTTAAAATGTATTTTCTAAAGAATAATTTAAAAAAAATTAAGGTTTTTTTTAAAAATATGTAGTAGCTTTGCAGGTGATTTTTTTACGCAAATCTCTCGAGAACCTTCTTTTAAGGATAAATACTTATACCTAGTTGTTTTTCTTTCACCGGTGTCCAACATATACCCATGCATGCACGAAATCACGTACTTTGTTTGTCAAAAAAAAATTCAAAATAGTGGCCAATAAAGGTTTCATCAGATTTTTCAAGCTGCCTTAAGGCATCTGGCACTGAGATCTGGCATAGCTGATGATGATGTCAGCCGGGTCCCACGACTAGGTACAAAGGCAAGCTTACAAAATATTTGATGCCACTTGTCACCATACCCAGTCTAAACTATGGTTGCTTGATATTTCCCTACGCGTATGAACTTGACTAATATCTACATATGGACTTGCAATGAGTTATAGCTGCATTAGATTTAATAGAAACACCCGCACTTTTCAGGCCTTACAACGTACACGTACAGTACGCGTATAGCACACTAGGACAAAAATGTAAAAGTAATCCGAAAAGCGTGATCGTAATGTGCGCTCCCGGTAGCACTACAGAATCGCCTACTGTACTTTATTATAACATTTCAACTAACTTTCCGATAAGAATGATGTCGTGGTAGCGGACGCGGCAATGTCGGGCTCTTCGGCCGGGCTGGTGCGCAACACGACGACGACGGAGGCCGGCCGCTCCTCCGGCTGCTCCTCCGACTCGGAGGGCGCGGGCGGCGGGGCCAGCGCGGCCATCGCGGGCGGCGCGGGCCGCTCGGGCCGCTCGGGCCGCTCGGGCCTCGCCCAGGGCCTCCTCACCTCCAACCCCAGCTCCGTTTCGGGTAACAGCCGTCGCTCCGTACACAGGTTCATACACTCCGCGTCCCTGTAATAACACTGGAAATTGAAAGAGTTTTCAGTTCGACGGCTCCTTTAGGTCCGATCTGCGTCGCATGTTTACAAAATGTATCTTGTGGAGACTCCACATACATAGGGTTTTGGTCAGATATTGTTTGTTATAGTTTTGAAATAGGTACTTATTTTCGTTACGATAATATACCTACCCGATCTGGAGACTCATAAACTGGTACATTTTTCATTAAGATAGTTAAGTACCTACTCAATAGGTACAAAATATTTAACGTTGCGAAACAAAAATGTGTAACAATGTGTTAATTTTACCAAGTTAATTATTTTGAATCTGCAACATACAGTTATTATACCTATTTACTTTGAAGCTACGAACAATAATTCTCATCACGATGCTTTGAAGTTATGTTAGGGTTTTATACACTTTTTACACTATGATAATAAAATTGATATGATAGGAGTGAAACAACTGTCGATGCACACTGAATTTATTTGAATAGGTAAAATGCGATGTACAATAAAAGCGCCGCGTTTGCAAAACCTGGGCGCAGCGGCTTAAATTAATGACCACAATATATAACAAATATTATGTAAGAGTTAGCTTGTACAAGTTATGTTGTCTTTTTAGGGTTCCGTACCTGTTACTAACTACACTCTGCTACCAAAAATATGTGGGCGCAGATAGCTAAGATTACGTTTTTTGTACCAAGAGATTTTGTGACTACGCTCTTGGTACGAGTCCGGCAATCTCACCGGCAACAAACAAACACACAAACAACCTACGCAGTCTGCTACCACCCTATATTATAAGGTATAGGGAACCTACTAACCTAACTTAACCTAATTATGATTTTAACTGAATTCTAACTAAGAGTAATTACATTAATTATAAAACTCACCGCTTCCCCGCGGTCCTCAGGCAGCCTCGCCTGGCCTTCGCGTCGATCCCGTGGTCCTCCTCAGGGCTGGCGACGGCCTCAGGTCTCTTCATAGACCCAAGGTCAGTGGTGCAGAAGAATTGGGTCCCTAAACTAACCCCACATGAGCTCATGTACTTGCCCCAAGATGAGTACGTATTATTTTTGTATTTATTACACCACTGCCATAACACAATAATTTTCTTGTTCTTCTTTCGATAATTCACTATTGTTCACTTACAGTCTCACAAACTAACAATTTTCAAAGCGCATGGCGCGCGGTTCACAATTGTCACACAAATCAATGTTCTTTACGTAATACAAACAATTTCGGCTCCCCGCCGTTCCAAATGAATTGGTCACAAACACAATTAACGACAATTCTCACGAAACGTTCGCTTTATATACCAAAATTACAAACTTAATGCTTCTAAAGCACGCGGAAGGGACACACCCAGTCTTTTTACAAAGGCAAGTCCATTATAATGGTCTCGCCCGCAACTTGACATAAAGACAATGAATATTTTTCTGGTCGGGCAAAGACAATCCGCGCACGGGAAATCGATGAATCGATAATCTTGCCCGTGTGTGCGGAGATCACACGCAGATGGCGCTAGTCTCCTAACAAAGCACTTTTATTCAAAACAGTACCCAAAGGGTGCAAACGGGACCCTATTACTGAGACTCCGCTGTCTGTCCGACTGTCCGTCTGTCTTTCTGTCCGTAAGTCACAGGGCTCTATCTCTTAAACCGTAATAGCTAGACACTTGAAATTTTCACCGATTATGTATTACTGTGGCGGATATAACAACAAATACTAAAAATAAAAAATAGTTAAAAATTAAAGGGGGTCGTCATACAAGAAACGTGTTTTATTTAGCGTTTTTAACTTGATCTCCATAATGGCATTAACTAGATACTTGAAATTTTCACCAATTATGTATTACTATGACCACCATAACAACAAATACTAAAAATAAAATAAAGTCAAAAATTAAAAGGGGCCCTCATACAAAAAACGTGTTTTTTAGCGTTTTAAAACATTGTACGGTGGTACGGAACCCTTCATGTACGAGTCCGACTCGCACTTGCCCGTTTAATTTTTTTTGAATTAATAATCTCCGGATTGGCGGAACGATTTTTTGTTGTTCCTTACGCTCTTCCTGAAGAACGACGACTGACTGCAGTAGGCTGTAGTGTGGCTGTACTAATATTCTTTTCGAATGTTTATATAAACTTATGTGCATCGGATATTGTATTAATATTTTTTTTCATTTCGTCTATTCAAAAAACGATGTTTTCTTCCCAAATATTTGGGGCTAAAGTCACTGGTAATTCTCTAGACACTGAAAAGTAAATTGTAAATTCCCTAGGCGTTAAAACACATTTGAAAACCGAACACGATTGAAGAATCAAAAATAATATTGGCAGTCAGCAAAAAAAAGAAGAATTTAGTTTTAAAATTTAAAAAAAATAGGCAACGGCATCGTAATTTTTTTTAATTGGAATACTACACGTTTTATGTGGGTGACTGTAGGTAGGTCAAAATTTTTTGGTTCTCTTGCTTCAAAATAATATATTATTAAAAACCAATAAAACCGCGCAATTGTTGTTTTAGATTTAAATAGTATTTTTATTATGGAACTATTAGGTTATTAAATCCTGTACGCTTATTCGAAGCCTATCGATAATAATTGAGAGCGGCACTTCCGTTTCCCTTTTACATCGCTTACTTATTTCCGTTTTGCCCCGTTTTACCGCCCTTCCACCACCACGCAGGCGAAGTGGTGGAGGCACTTGGGCGCCCCGACTTCGCTCTTGCTACATTGGCGTCTAATTTCCCGCCACGAACGGTACGACTTTGTTGTAACGATTTAAATAATATTTTACGTTAAAAAAAATAAACTTTTTCTCTCTGTGCTTAGTTGTGTTGTGTTGTGTGTGACTTCTCAGTAAATATGAGTAATTTAAATAATAAACGATCTCGTTAGTGATCGTCAAGTTCTAGTTCAAGTTCAAGCAGTAGCTCTGGAGCTAGAGCACGCAAACGAAGCGTGGTAACAAGCAGGACGAAAGCGGTAAGTGATTCACAAAATCATATTTTTTTCGCAAGAATAGTACTCTTGCTTACTCTCAATATCAGCCGAATTTTATTTATTTTAGTGGAGATTTATTTGATTCACCCTCGAAATATTGTGTTTCGGATAAAGTCATTGATCTTCAAATTCAGCGTTTAAGAACAGTCTTGGTCTGAGGTCCTCTTTTCTAAAATCATTTTGTCATACCTCTGGTTTTGTAAAATTAAAATGATGAGATCAAGTCTTTTTGCTGCCTTAACCTAGGACTGCACTTGCGCCTAGCAAGCGGCGTAAACTAAGCTTTAAGTAACGATTTGACGTCAACATTTGTGCAAAACAAAACAAAGTGACTATTATTAAGAGATATTATAAATATCCTATGATAATAAAGATATTTTGAATTGAATTGAATTGAATCCGCAACATGCTTCGTCAAAAGGTGAACAGAAAAATGTCCGCAACATACTTCGTCAAAAAGTAAACAGAAAAATATCCGCAACATGCTTCGTCAAAAGGTAAACAGAAAAATATCCGCAACATGCTTCATCAAAAGGTAAACAGAAAAATATCCGCAACATGCTTCGTCAAAAATCTTAATATAAGAGATCGTTCCCGGCCCGAAGGTTCCCATAACGCTTGCTGCATTTCCACGCTGAATAGCTATGGAAAGTCTTTGAGCCAGAAAAGATACAGAACGGTAGTCGTTAGTGCGATCACAGATACGTCGTCGGCCCAATTCTCTGATAAAAGCCCTTGCTTCCTTTCCCCAGGTACCTGTGGTTTCAAAGGCTACCGGTACAAAAATATAAGCTGGTTTCAGACTAGAATATTTACTGTGCTTTTGCTTTGCTGCACTCTCTGCCGCCGATCCAGCCGTTTTGATCGTATCCTTAAGATGTAAAGGAGCAAACATACAAACGCACGTGGCATCCCAAAGTAATGACCTACCTCTAATCCAAGGTACTAGGGTCAAACCATCGGGACGCCTGCCATCTGTGCGACTCAATCCCGGAGGCTCTAATACAGAAGGGTTGTTTGCACTAACCATCGCTCTTCGAATTATTTCGTTTAGTGCATGGTGCCTAGGGTACCTGCCCGCGCATCTCAAGCAGCTCAAGCCATGATGACCTTTCACATCAACGAGCGCCCCACAGACACATTGATGCTGCTCACAGACGTTGCAACCTATCCTAAGTGCTACAGCTATTCGTAACGTGTCATCATCTAGGAGGGTTCCGAGCTGAGGTGATGGCAACGCATGTAACCAAGCACCTGACTCGGAAGCTATTGACGCTTTGATTCGTGCCAAGTCGACGCCTGTACTGCTACTTATTAAATCGTCAACCACGGTCTTGGCAAGAATGTCGTCCCACTTACGCTGTATTTGTGGTTGGTCTGGAAGACTCTGAGTTAGGCCTCGGGCCTGCCATTCGGCTAAGGCATCCTCCACATAAGGCAAAGTGAACCCATCACCATTCAGAGATAAAATATGAGTGACGAGTTCCCTCACCCCAAGCGACGAAGCCAAAAAAGCTGGCAAACCAGTGTCTTGTCCCCGTCGCACACCAAGCCCGCCATGTCTGACTGGGAGCGATGCTTGTCGCCACTGGCTTTCTTCTAGGCTAACATTCAAAATGCTCTCCAGTACTTTAATTTCAATTATGACATAACAATGTATTCTCAGTCCATCCACATATCTAATTTTCAGTTTTTTTTAGTTGACGTCTTTGGTAGAAAAATTTAAGTACTTAGGAAGTATATTAACAGAAGACTCTAGATGTACTGCAGATATTAAAACCAGAATTGCCATGGCCAAAGGAGCATACAATAGTAAAAAGAAACTTTTCACAGCAAATATATCCAGAAAAATACGCAAACGCCTTATAAAAACGTATATCTGGAGCATAGCACTTTATGGATGCGAAACGTGGATACTGAATAAAAAAGATAGTGACAGTCTGGCAGCTTTCGAGATGTGGTGCTGGAGGAGAATGGAAAAAAAAGATCAGTTGGATGGAAAGGAAAACCAATGAGGAAGTATTAGAAATAGTAAGAGAGAAAAGAAGACTGCTGGGCGAAATAGAAAATAGGAGAGGGAAAATGATTGGTCACTTAATACGACATGACTCCTTATTTAAAAACATACTAGAAGGAAAGATAAAAGGTAGAAGAGGTCCAGGACGACCAAGAAAGAGCTATGTAGACCAACTGAAAGAAAAAGCAGGGGTCATGTCGTATCAAGCACTAAAATGTAAGGCAGAGAACCGAGAAGTTTGGCGCATACTCCACCGACAAGAGCCACTAAGCTCTTAAATAAGAAGAAGAAGAAAAAAGACGTCTTTGGAGAAAACTTGCAGTGCAGTTTGTTGCCGCTTCTTCTGCACTTACGCCTAGGAAGCGGCATAAACTTAGCTGTAGGTAAGTAACGAAACGATTTGACGTCAACATTTGTGTTGAGATATTTTGATTTGATTTTTTTAAATCGCTGGTACAAACCCGCGCCAAACTTTATTGCGGATCTGAAGTGAGCAGCGAGTGCTTGCGTGCGCATGTACAGTCGAGTAAAGAATAAAATGGACATTTTTATTTTTTAATTTTGATGTGGGATGTATCATTGCATTCGTTACCTTGACTTGAGTCTTGTTAATCAGAATGTATGTAAGTATGTTTATAATGTATGTATCTTATAAAGTATGAAATAATGTATATGTAATGTAATGTATGAAAATTATAAATAAAAAAAGAATCACAATTTAAAACATTTACTGAGGCAATGGTGAAACACCTTCTATAACAATGGATTGCCGACTTGTAGAAGGCATATTTTCTTCTGAAATATTTTCATCTGATGAGTCATCAGACTCTTCATCGGAACTGCATTCTTCTTTATTTGAATTGCAATCAGATTCATCTTCGCTTACATAAATAATTATCTCCTCAGCCAACCTATCAATAACGACATCACTTTTTTTATATTCTTCCTCAACTCTTTTCACTTTTTCACACAATGCCTTCCAATCTTTATCACCCATTGCATCAACTTTTTCTTGGACCAATTTCATAGCGGTGGTCACGTTCCAGGTGACATTTTTTTTTGCAACGTAACCTTTGACGGCAGCCCAAGCCATTTCAATTGGGTTAAGATCCGGGTGGTACAATAGAAGGCGCAGCCGTGTGCCCATTTTCTTCGAAGATGCGGTCGATTTTATATTTTTCAAATCTTTCTTTATGTAAGGAGACTAATTTATATAATTGTGGATTATACATTGAAAAACTAAATGGAATTTCTCTCTCAGTCAGCCATGCTTGCAATTCCGCTTTCAGCGACTGCGATGTTGGTGCTGCATTTTCTAATTTGTTGTGATAGGAAGCATTGTCTACCACGACAACAGAATTTTTTGGAAGGTTCGGTTTTAGCTGAGAGCGAATCCATTTTTCATAGTTTTCGAAGTTCATGTTGTCGTGGTAGTCCCCTGTTTTTGTGCCCGCCTTAAACATAAGCAGCGCATTCGGAATAAATCCACCTTCCCATCCGGCATGTACAATAACCACACGCTGACCCTTGGATATATTCTTTTTTAAACCTTTTGTGCTGCCATCGCTCCAGGAAAACGAAGTTGTGTGTGAGGAATCTACATACGATTCATCGGTGTAAACAATTGGTCTACCTGCGGCCCGATACATTGTCATTTTTTCCAAAAACTCAATTCTCTTTAGGCGTATATTTGTTTGTTCTATCAAAAGTTTTCGATTATCTACAGTTCTCTTCCATGCAAATCCCAGTTATTTTAAAATTCTTCTCAGGCTAGTAGCAGAACCTTGGAAGTTTATATCTTCTTTTAATTTTCTTAGAAGTTGTTTTACAGTAGGCAATTCTTTTTCAATTATATGAAAATGGTGTACTAACCTTTTAATCACGCCTTTATCGAAGCTATCTATACCAGTCACCTTCTTTTTTCCTAACCTTTTTTTGCCGGGTGTACGAAACACTGTCAGCATTGCGCCCGGTTGATTTGCTTCCTTAACGATACTTTGAACAGTTCTTTCTGAGATACCAGTAGCTGCTGCAGTTCGTTTTTGTACGGCTTTGAGCTCAAATTGAAGGCCTTCTTGGGCTTCTTTCTTCATGAATGTATACACAGTATAAGCCATTCTTCTACTTTGCCTTCGTAGAACATTAAAACGTCCTCGCGGCATACTGAAAATAATCAGATACAGTAAAGACATTTAAAAATAAAAACAAATAAAAAATGTCAGAAAAATATTGCACTCGACTGTACTGCAAGGTAACAATGCGCGCGTGTGATCGCGTAGAAACGCTAGACTCACACTGACATCAGCAAGTGCGGATCACTCGGGGACGCGGCGAGACGCGCGGGCGGGCGTGCCCCCGTCTTGCTCCCTGTAACGCCCCGTTAACACCTAAAGTTGGCTACTGCGACGCGTCTTGCGGCCAACTTCAGATACGCAATAAAGTTTGGCGCGGACTTTAATTGTACCCGAACTCAGTCGCGTTATTGTGTCTTGAAAATTTTCCCCAAAGTATATCCGAAGATAATCAGGCCCGTGACGTCACTGCCGTCTACATAAGGTATATTTTGTAAGTACATTAGATGTGGCGCCTAGTTACCTCTCTTTCCAGAATCCATGATGATCATAAATGATAACTATTGATAACACTGTGTAAACATCAACGAGATCTATGTACGTCAACGGTAAACATTTATTTATTACTCCACAAGACAAGTAAAGTAGCCTTTTTTCCCCGGTGTGCTGTCAAACCGTTTCCTTTACAAACATAATTTCGTATTAAACTTCGAATTTACTAAAATAATAGGTATTCATTATTGATACACTTTAACAAAACTCGTAATATGACTTTATTTATTTAATTAGTCACAAAAAATCTACTAAAATTGAAAGGAAATGAGAAAAATGGTAAAATAGCACACCGGGAACTTACATTATAATTACATATTTGCATTTTAGAATAAGTAAATTCAAAAATCTATAAAAAATTACTTAAAACTAGTTCCAAATTATAAATCACTAATTGTTAACTTATATTAAGTTCTTATTCATACTCATTTTAATAAAAAGCTACTAAAATATTTCACATAGTTTTTCAAGCATGTACCACAGAATTAATAACTGCAGAAGTCGCGTTCTATCATAATTGCATGCAATGCGTTGTGTGTGTCCAAAAACTTGGCGTACGTCCCGCACTTACCGCTCTTCACACCCTCATAATGTTGCTAGCTCAGGGGCGATATACAACTTTTTTGGGTAATCTCATAATTTTGTTCACATAATAAAGGGAATATTTATTTTCGAAAATTAAACTAACAAACTAGCTTTTCGTCCGTTGCGCAGGCTGCAAGCAGCCCGCGGTTTTTCGTGCGTCCTAATGTTTAGGTAAAATATTAGATTTTAACTATTGATAGTATTACAAACATATTTTTTTTATTCATAGGTACTGAACGAATGTTGTATAGTATATTTTCGCATAAGTTTAGCTGCTAAAAACCCCCAATAAATTTAAATCGTACAATGGCTTAAAGCGTTCAAGGTTTAGGTAGTTTTCCTGCTTTTAAAAATGAAATACAATTAAAAATAAAAAATTTAATACGTCCAAATAATTTTTAAACAAAAGTATTCAATACAGTATGTATGAATGTTTGATCCTCTTTCACCCCAAGACGACTGAAGGGATTAGAATGAAATTTGACATGTAGATAGCATAAAACTTGGATTAACACGAGATAGTTTTTATTCCGGAATAATGTGAGGGAAAATGAGGGATTGCTAAAAATTTGAATTCTAAATTTAAATTTCAGAATGTCTCAAAAAAAGCTAAAATGAAAGAAGTATCTTAGATCATAACATCAACATAAAATATACAAACTAGCTATATACTTTGAACATTGGCCCCTGTTATATTTAGGAAAATGCTATCACACTGCAGCGCTAAGTCGTTATCTGTAGCGTTAGATTTGCTAAGAGAACCGACGAATCGTTAAATATGGCGGCGAGAATTTCATCGTCCATACTTAATTTCAAAGAATTAAATCTGTTTACTATCCTTGAATAAAATTGTTCGTACAGAATTTTAACACATAACAAGGAATTTTTATTTATGTTTACAGTGTTTTCTTTTGGTTTTTGCTAAAAAATATAAACTGTCGAATAGGCGTATAAGAGCTAGCAAGCGACTAAGTGAAGTTTATGGAGATAGCTACAATTTAACGGGACAAACAGTGATATGTGGTGTCTTTTCTTGTACTTTAGTACATAATAGCTCTAGATTCCAAAAAAATCTGCCAGATGCCACTAGTAGGGGGTAAATTTTATTTTTGATTTCCCTAATACTTTTCTGGTATCGAGTTTCATCCAAATCGGAAGCAGTCGACTTTAGGCGGCCATCTTGGATTTCCAAAAGTAACGTAATGTAAAAAAAAAAACAAGCCTTGGTGTGGATAGCTCGGTCTCGCCCTTCCGGCTCCTCCTGTGGCCTCGTGAAAATTACTTGGAAGAGGGGGGGATTATTTTCCGAAAATTAAAAAAAATATGGGCGCTGGTAATTGATCAGGTACACCTTTCATTTTGTCTATGGGGCCAAATCTCCAAGTGCTACCGTTTAGCCAGGCTGTACTCCTTCCACGTCAGATTTCAAATCTTCAACTTTCACATCCCCCCCCCCCCCATACATTCCAATAAAAGGCGTTCCCACAGTCATCCGGGAACAGGTCAAACAACTATGTCAATGAGTGAGTCAGATTAGTCAGTGATCATTAAGTTTAGCTTTATGTAATAGTAGATATTAAAATAAAATAATAATATAAAAAATATAATACATGGACCCTGAAATCTTTTCGGTGACAGTTGTGTAAAAAAATATTATTATAAATAAGTACAATCCGGGAAAATATTTTGATTATACTGGCAACACTCACAAAATGGACTCGCCCTTTTGTATGACATTTACATTAAATAAAAAAAATTGAATAATTAAATAAATTGATTATTGAATTCGGTACTCACAGATGAAATGTAATCCCATGCTGCTTACTTTTAAGTCCAACAGCATTTTTGCACATGGGGACAGCACAACACGGCATAATAAAATTAAAATTTCTACGGTTTCCAGACGTTCACACGGTTGTCGACCATAGACTAACTGCTGACTAACCGAGTCAGTTTTGGGCATGATGATGGATTCTGTAGTTATTACTTCTGTGGCCTGTACAATCATTAATTACGTCATTGTATTTGTCATTTGCATAAAATGTCATTCAATGTCAGTCGATCGTTTCGGTTTCGTTTCATTTAGTATATTACCCATTCTTGTTGAATTGAATGAATGAATGAGTGATGTGCGAGCGACATTCGACTTGGCACGGCACGGTAGTCTTGTTCGGAGTGCGATACAGAACGGACGTGATTGAAAATAGGATTCGAAGGAGGATAGGATAAAGAGTTATAAGACATTTTTGGATAAATGTAAGTACTTTTTCGTTATAAAAAGTGTTTATGATTGTCATACATGTTGTTGGAAGTGATAACCGTTTTCTCCCTTGGTATTTGATTAGTTTTGTGAAATTGTGCACCGTACTTTTATTTTCTAGTGCGAACCTGATCCTGGATTGCTTATGCCAACAATTCAGAAGTGGGAACGTAAGAGAATTTATTCAAATTTTCTTTCCATGCCTGCTGCAAGAAATAAATCACCACAATACATTTTTTTTTTCGTTTGGTTTTAATCAAATACCAATTATTTTTCTTATTGCAAAGTGAGTTTTTCTTTTCAAAATTAACTGCCTATCAAATCCTTTAGATTAACGGATGTAATACCATCCATTTAATTTTTAAAAAAATAACGCTTATTATAAAGGACGGTTTGCAGAAATCTTTACCTCATTTTTCCTATTTGGCCGAGCAGGGGAAGCGAGCGAGAGCCAACCAATTTCCGAGAAATTTTGTGAGCAGATTCTACAAACACGTAGATTATTTTTTATTTTTTTGTCGAGCCATGTTTCTTTAATTTTTTTCTAAATTACAAAATAATTGGCATAAAGAGCCTAAGCGCCTTTAGGCTTTACGGCGCTTATAACCATAGAATCTAACCGGCTTGGTAGTTTAAAATTTGATTTCCAATGGATGGTGTTCTTTTTTCTGGTCTTATTAAAAAAATTATTTTATTACCGGTATTTTTCCAATGTTATTTATAAGGGTTGGCTAAATTAAAATACTTTCACGAGGTCTACAGCTCACAGAGCTACTAGTTTATTTTATTTTATTGACAAGATAAAATGGATAAAACAATGTGATATATTATGTGGCGGTGTTGTTTAAAAGTAGGTGAAATCTTTTTAGGTTACTCTTTTTAGGAAACTCTTATGCTCTTATTAAGCTACTCAATTCTAAGTTTCAGAAACCCAAGGATGAATGAAGACAAACAAAGCGAGACACCCAGGTTAGAGGGTCAAATGAGCCCAGGTTTGAGGGCAGAGGGATGCCCAGGTTAGAGGGCAGAGATATGCCCAGGTTATAGGGCAGAGATATGCTCAGGTTAGAGACCATGGGAACGCCCAGGTTTACGGGTCGAGATCTGCTCAGGTTAGAGAGCAGAGAAGTGCCCAGGTCAGAGGGCCGTGATGGTACAAGGAGTGAAATAATTAGAGCATTTAACGACAGTGACAGGAGGAATGAGCAGTCGCCTATATTGCAAACGCTTACCTCCTCTCAGCAAAGAAAACGAAAAGTATCGAAGGATGGAGGGATAACAGAACACCAACGTTCATCAAGGGGACGGGCCAGACGGGATAATACTGAGTCAGAGACTTCGGGGAACGAGGACAACGGTAGAAAACATATTCGTTGGGAACAACGACGAAGGGACTGGAAGGATGAAAGATCTAAGCGGAGGAGACGTCACAGGAGGAGCACAAGCAGTGACGGCACGTCGGAACCTTCAAGGAATGAAGACAGAGGTAGGAGAGATTCAGATACTAGCCGCATTTTAGATAAAGTTTTGTCTATTTTAGGTACAGTTAAGAGTTCAGATAGGTCAAAATTATCGTTTGAGAAAAATGTTATTCCGGAGTTTGATCCGATGAGTAAGGAACAGACTAACATATAGTATGGCTTACTAAAGTAGAAGAGTGCGCAGAAATATAGGGTGGGGAGAAAAGGAAACTATACACTATGCTCTCACAAAGTTGACTGGAGTAGCAAAAACATGGTATCAGGGTCTGCCCTCTTTATTGTTCACTTGGGATGAGTGGAAAAAAAAGTTACTCGAGTCTTTTCCTTGCCGAGAAGACTATGCTGAACTATTAACGGAGATTTTAGCAAAGCAAGTCAAATATGGTGAATCGTTAGAACACTATTATTACTCGAAAGTAAATTTATTAAATAGATGTCGTATTTTCGGAAAACAAGCGGTAGATTGCATTCTGTATGGGGTTGAAGATCGTACTATAAAAGTGGGGGCTCAGGCTGCTCAATTTGCCGAGCCTGAACAGGTCCTTAAGTACTTTAGGACTGTTAAAGTGGGACAAATAAGAGAAGGAGATAAGAATGCAACCGATCGCAAGGAGACCGTGAACGCAACACGTAAGAACAAATGCGGCAAAGAACGAAAAGCAGGTGTCAGAAGTTTTCATAAAAGAGAATCCTAACGATAAATATATTGTTGATATTTCTATTAACAGCACGATATCAAAATGTCACGTAGATTTGGGGAGTCAGTGCTCGCTTATTAAATTAAGTAAGGCTAAAGAACTTGGTTTAGAAATTAGAAACTCTTCTAATCTGCCTACATTAAGGGGGATAGGCGCTCATCTAGTAAATCCATTAGGTGTGGTTACTTTAAACGTTGTCGTGCAAAATATCGACAAAACTATAGAGCTCTATGTTGTTGAAGATTATGTGTTGACTCATCCAATCTTATTGGGTCATTCGTTTACCGAATCACCAGACCTTATTATTATGTGTTGACTCATCCAATCTTATTGGGTCATTCGTTTACCGAATCACCAGACCTTATTATTATGTGTTGACTCATCCAATCTTATTGGGTCATTCGTTTACCGAATCACCAGACCTTATTATTATGTGTTGACTCATCCAATCTTATTGGGTCATTCGTTTACCGAATCACCAGACCTTATTATTATGAAAACACCATCTGAATTAATTTTTGACAAAATTTAAAACACTAAAATCCATCTGATATCTGTTAGCGAAGTAGTCCTCACTAAAGGGGGTTTAAGCGTTATACCATTTAAAACAGACGTTGATTTTAATGGTAGTGTCTGCGTACAGGGAACATTGAGAGGCCAGGAAGGGAAGGTATATTATATACTTCAGGTGCTTATAACGTCAACCAAAGTTTTGGTTCTTTGCTGGCTTTTAACGCCTCACAAAATGATTTGACCATTTTAAACAATACTTTGTTAACTCGTTCTACCAATGCTAAACAATATCGGATTTTGGTCTGCTGTCAACTGTCTTTTGATTCTCAGAATACCGACGATTTAATACATTGTGGCGATAAGTTAACCGGTGATGAACGTTAACAACTAAAGGATTTATTGAATAAATATCAAAGTTGTTTTTCTAAGGGGCTTAAGGATCTCGGGTTCATTAACGTTACCGAGATGGTTATTGAACTAGATGACGCTCAACCTATTGTTTATAGACCCTGTCGTTTGTCTCATCCCGAAAGGATCTTAGTCAGAGATATGGTACAAGAAATGGTAGACTGTGGTATAGTACGCGAATCGTCCTCTCCATACGCTAGCCCTATTGTTTTGGTTCAGAAAAAGTGTTGGGTGCTGGATCTACTGTAATGACTCATCCCCGGAATTAAAATAGAGGAATAAGTAATTTATGATTAATTTATAATAATTAGTTGAGAGAATTCATCATTTATTAAAATAAAATATATATCAATGTAAATAATTAATGGAAATGTATTTGCAAAACATAATTTGATACTCAACTGTCAATTGAGTATTTTACTAGGCTAACAAATATGGTTACAATTGTAATAATAGTTATAAATTAATGTAATTATTATTATTAATTATAGTTATGAATTGTAAAATATAAAAGGTACCATTTCTTAGAAATTAACTATTAATCATACTTTATTTTGATTAGTAAGTAATGTTGTAAAGTTGTTGCGAGTCCCCCCTCCCATTACGAGTGTTCTTACAGCTGCAAAATTAGTTCTTGAGTCAGTCTGCTTTGAGTCTTCGAAAGAGAAAGATAAGTATTGTGAATTGTGATTATATGTAAAGTAGGGATAAAGTAGTTAACGCCTAATTAGCGCCTCACGCCACGTGGGCAGTTTAAATAATAAAACTCGTGAATATTTGTAGTTATGTAGCTGTGACTAGGCGTGGCCATGACTCATTCAGATACGATTATTACCGTCTCATTTTTAATTAATGACTATCCATTTACTCTCATTGCGACATATATTTGTCAATGTATAAAGCAATTTAAATGTACGGTGCTAGTAAATTGAAATAAATCTGTGTTAAATGTTGACTTTGTGTTTTAAATTATATGAACCTAATCAGTGTGTTGCAACAAAAGACAGGCGAAAAGCGCATTTGTGTAGATTACAGAGCGTTAAACCGCAAAACTAAGAAAAATCACTATCCACTCCCACGCGTGGAGGATCAGTTAGATCAATTGGCAGGTAACGAGTTATTTACGTCCCTAGATTTGGCATCGGGCTACTACCAAATACCGATTGAAGAAGAGTCTAAGCATCGCACATCATTTGTGACTCCAGACGGTCAGTTTGAATATAACCGCGTACCTTTTGGTGTAGTAAATGCTCCAGCTGTCTTTCAAAAAACTATTAATAAGAGCGCCTAAATACGCCTTGGTCTATATGGACGATATTCTAATCCCATCCCAAAATTTTGAAGACAGTTTAAAAGATTAGAGGAGGTTTTAAAACTATTAAAACAAGGCAGCCTGACCTTAAGGCTCAGCAAATGTAACTTTTTTATGACGAACATAGATTTCTTAGGCTTTGAAGTCAGCGCTTTAGGTATTCGGCCAGGAAGTAGGAAAACTGACGCAGTTTCTAAGTTCAAAACCCCAGTAACCAACACGAATTGAGGCAATTCTTAGGACTCTCTGGGTTTTTTCGAAGATTTATAAAAGATTATGCCGTTATATCTAGCCCTTTGACGTATTTGTTAAAAAAGAATGTACCTTGGAGTTGGGGTAACCGCCAAAAGGAATCTTTTGACCAGATAAAAAGTTATTAATTGAACGCCCCATATTAGCATTATATGATCCAAAAGCACCGACTCAATTACATACTGACGCATGTAAAGACGGATTAGGATCTATTTTACTACAAGGGAATTCAGTAGGCGAATTTCACCCAGTCTCATACTTCAGTCGCAAAACAACCAACGATGAGAGTAAACTACACTCCTACGAACTTGAAACACTCGCAGTCGTAGCATCGTTGAGTCGTTTTAGAGTGTACCTTTTAGGCATACCGTTTACAATCTATACGGACTGCAATGCACTTAGATCAACATTCGTTAAGCGTGAACTTATACAGCGTGTCGCTCAATGGTGGGTCCAGTTTCCAGAATTTGACTGTACTATTGAATATCGACCAGGTACCCGTATGGCACATGTGGATGCAATGAGTCGTTGTCCAGTATCACCTCCCGCTGATAATAATCTAATGGATATTTTTACTGTAGAAAAATCAGATGATGACTGGATCGCCCCCTTCCAGGATGCGGATGATGAAATGCAGCAAATTAAGAGCATCCTCAACGATCAAAACTCTGATATGATTGTGGATGTACAAATGAACTATAAGTTAAAAAACGGACGCGTCTATCGTGTGGTTGGGGTTGAAATTAAGTGGCTTGTTCCAAAAGGAGTTTGCTGGCAGATATTAAAAAGAAATCACGATGACATAGGTCATTATGGTTTCGACAAGACTCTGCAGCGAATCCAACAGCATTATTGGTTCCCCAAAATGCGCCGATTCACAAAAGAATATGTTCAATCATGTTTAGAATGCGCCCACCACAAAACACCTGGTGGAAAACGCGAAGGATAATTACATCCTATAGAAAAAGTTAGCGTTCCTTTCCACACGATACATGCGGACCATTTAGGACCTTTTGTCAAGAGTAAAAGGGGTAATAGCTATCTTTTGGTAATTGTCGACGGGTTTACAAAGTACGACAATATAACGGCCGTAAAGAACACAAAATCCGTCTTCTTCTTCTTATCGAGTCGAAATGGTTACACTGTAGCTTCAATTTCAAATCACCTGTGACCAGTATGTGGCCACGGCGATCCCTCTGTCGTTAGCTTTATTAAGGTCCTCTATGGTACATGACGTAGGGCAGCCCGGACATGACAAAAGGTGGTCCATCGACTGAATGGCACCGCAGTCGCAAAGGTTTTTATCAGCGTGACGCCACCTAACTCGGTTTTCCCGACACCTCCCAACACCAGCCCGGAGTCTATTGAGAGACTTCCAGACTGACCAGGGGAGGTCTCTACCTGGCGGGAGTTTTTCAGCAGGAGGGATATTTGACTCGTAAGGTGGATACTTATTTATCCACCTCACAACTTTTGCATTAGAAGCCTCTATTGCTGGTATGCTTGGCTGCCTGAGAAAGCTGTTACGACTCTTGAGACGTGCTAGTGGCGGGGTCTGTCCGTAGAGTAGGTGCCTTTTGTCATTTACCTGCTTAGATTTTTCCACTGCACTTGCCACATCACGTCTGACACTTGGCGGAGCAATGCCGGATAAGGTATACAGGTGGGACCGAAGTGTTGGCTTTAGAGTGCCTGTGATGATTCGGCATGAGTCGTTAAGAGCTATGTCTACCTCTTTTGCGTGTGCAGAGCGAGCCCAAACAGGGCTTGCATATTCGCCTGCCGAGTAGCACAAGGTCAGGCCACTCGTTCACGAGTATTCGAGTCTTAAAAGAACATATTGGCTATTTTGGTGTCCCCAATAGACTCACAACCGACAAAGGCACTAGTTTTACGAGCAAAACTTTCAAAGATTTTATTCAATTACATGGTATTAAACACATTTTATTAACGCTGTTGCTACACCAAGGGCCAATGGGCAGGTTGAAAGGTTCTAAAGGACTATCCTTGATGCCCTTTCAACCTGCACTCACAACAAGGATGATAGAACTTGGGACGAATTTATTTGTGACATTCAAGTGGGCATTAATACCACAGTACACAAAACGACTCAAAAAAGCCCTTCCCAATTCCTTTTCGGTTTTAATATTGTTGGTAGGACAGAAGGTATTCTAAACGATATTGTCTCTGATACAACTAAAGTTGTAGAGTCAGAGGACCTAGACAACATAAGAGATGAGGCCAGTAATAAAATTAAAGCATAACAAAGAAAAGATATGCTAAGGTTTAATAAGAGTAGGAAACTAAGTAAGAAATATAATGTTGGTGACTTGGTTCGCATAGAGCGACAAATGCCACATGATGGAAAGTCCCAAAAACTAGTTGTAAAATTCCAAGGGCCTTATCGAGTATTAAAAGTGCTTCCGAATAAAAGATACTTAATAGAGAATACACCTTTGACACGCCAAAACAATCGCAAATACGAAGCTGTTGTAGCTGTGGACAAGATGCAACCGTGGCTTATAATATAAGACATGCATAAACAATTTATATACGAAAACTATGTAATATAAAGTGATTTTGTAATAAAAACCTACAAGGTATTTAAACGGTAGTAATATTGGTTTGTTCTGTCTGTTATGCTTTTTATTTTATTTTATTTTTACCAAGCCATGAAACAATCTTGTAGAAAAATGTATCTTAATCGTTAGTGAGTAATATACTTTATACACCTCCTATAAATTAATTTTATTTACTTTTGGCTTTTAATTTATTGCAATTGTATGTAATAATTATCAAAAAAATATATATAAATATTTAATGTTATTGAAATGAAATATGTATAATTGATAATGATTAAGATTATATTTAAAATATTATTGAAATTTGTATGATCTGAAATAAGTACTTAGTCGACATTAAGGATATACGAGTAAGTACTCATACTTTATTAGTTCATAAACAACTTTGTATAACATAGTTATAGATTTTGTTGGCGCAGATAGCTAAGATTACGTTCTGATACCAAGAAATGTTACTAACTACGCTCTTGGTACGAGTCCGGCAATCCCACCGGCAACAAACAAACACACAAACAAACCTACGCAGTCTGCTACCACCCTGGATAAGGTCCAGGGAACCTCCTAACCTAATTATGAGTTAAACTTAATTCTAATTAAAAGTAATTACACTAATTACAAATGGGAAACGATCAAAGATAAAACTTACCGCTTCCATGTCGTCTTCAGGCAGCCTCGCCTGGCCTTCGCGTCGAGCCCGAGGTCCTCCTCAGGGCTGGCGACGGCCTTAGGTCCCACCATGGGTCCCAAGTCAGTGGTGAAGAAAATGGGGGCCCTAAACCTAACCTAACCATGAGCTCATGTATGTCGCCCCAAACGAATACGTCGCATTTATAACACCACTTCAACACAGCATAACAAGTTTCTTCCTTTTCTTGACACTTCAAGATTATTCACATAACCTAACAGCGGAACGTAACATGGAATGTCCCTCGCTCCGATTCAAACACTTATCACTGTTTATAGATTTATAGGCATTCACGCCACCAAAATTAGTTCCTTTTATAGTCAATTTACAAATACTTCCGTTATCACACGGGAAATAGGCAAAAACCAACAATTTACAATGCCGCATGGCACGCGTTTTACATTTAACACAAATCACTGTTCTTTACGTAATACAAACGATTTCGGCTCCACGCCGTTCCAAACAAATTGTGCACACACACGAACAATAATTAGCGACAATTCTTCACGAAATATTCGCAATATATCAAATACAAAATAATGCCATGCCGGCTCTTTCGCGACGGGACAACGCAAGCCATTCACAATGTCAGTCGAGACTTTGACGCAAAGACAATGATTATTTTCTGGCCGGGCAAAGACAATCCGCGCAGGGCGGGGCACAGCCGGAATATCGATGAATCGATAATCTTGCCCGTGTTTGTGGAGATCACACGCAGATGGCGCTAGTCTCCTAACAAAGCACTTTTATTCAAAACAGATTTAAAAGCAATAAAAAGTATAGGCGCGGGGACGCGCCTTGAGCAGGACGGCCGAGCTGTTAGCCTTTAGAATCATTCATTACGTCATTGTATTTGTCATTCGCATAAAATGTAATTCAATGTCACTCGATCGTTTCGGTTTCGTTTCATTCAGTATATTACCCATTCTTGTTGAATTGAATGAATGAATGAGTGATGTGCGTGCGACATTCTACTTGGCACGGCAGTCTTGTTCGGAGTGCGATACAGAACGGACGTGATTGAAAATAGGATTCGGAGGAGGATAGGATAAAGAGTTATAAGACATTTTTGGATAAATGTAAGTACTTTTACGTTATAAAAAGTGTTTATGATTGTTATACGTGTTGTTGGAAGTGATAACCGTTTTCTCCCTTGGTATTTGATTAAAGTTTTGTTAAATTGTGCAACGTACTTTTATTTTCTCGTGCGAACCTGATCCTGGATTGCTTATGCCAACAGGCAGTTACTAGATGCCGCTAGTTGATACAAATTGGATAAGTACGCCTTTGTACAAGTTTAAGTTATTTCTATTTCTCTTTGTATTATATTAAATAATCTACATATAAATGTAATTTTTTTGCAATAAAGAAATTAAACAAACAAACAAATTGTCTAAAATGGCTTACAAATGATGACCACTAGGTGGCAGTGTAAGCTCGCGCCCACACACGCCACACGGTTTAAAATTTTTTGAAATCTAATGTAGTTTGATCAAACATGATTTGCTCGAAAATTTTTACTCAACTGTCTATAGACCTACAATCAGTGCGCTCTATAGTTTGCTACATCAATGCATCAAAATCTCTAACGGTTAAAAGAAATAAACGCGAATCCTCGAAATATCGTCAGATCAAATTGTTTTATTTAATTATTTTATACTAAATTATTTCATAAAAATCCAAGCAAAACGATCGATCGAAAATCATTTTTTGTTAAAAAACGGGCAAATGCGAGTCAGACTCGTACATGAAGGGTTCCGTACCTCCGTACAATGTTTTAAAACGCTGAAGAAACACGTTTCTTGTATGACGACCCCCTTTCAGTTTTAACTTTATCTTATTTTTAGTATTAGTTGTTATGGTGGTTATACTAATATATAATCTGTGAAAATTTCAAGTATCTAGTTAATGTCATTATAAAGATCTAGTTAAAAACGCTAAAAAACACTTTTTAGTATGACGACCCCCTTTTTTTATTTTTAGTATTTTTTGTTATAGCGGCCACAGTAATACATAATCGGTAAAAATTTCAAATGTCTAGCTATTACGGTTAAAGAGATAGAGCCCTGTGACAGACGGACAGACAGCGGATTCGAGTTTCAGTAATAGGGTCCCGTTTGCACCCTTTGGGTACGGAACCCTAAATAAGAGCGCTGCGTCTTGCGATATTAATATGCCGTACGAGAAAAAATGGTGTATGGGTACTATTTAACTAACGACAAAAAGAAGAGTGTTATAAGTTAACGTTAAGTTTATATTTTACGCGTTATAATTGCAATCATTTGTGCAATAAGTTTTGCTTAGAAATTATTATAATTAAAATAATATACTTACCCCCTTATTTATAAAAAAACACGTTTCTTGTATTACGACCCCCTTTAATTTTTAACTATTTTTTATTTTTAGTATTTGTTGTTATATTCGCCACAGTAATACCTAATCGGTGAAAATTTCAAGTGGTAGCTATTACGGTTCAAGAGATAGAGCCCTGTGACTGACGGACAGACAGACAGACGGACAGACAGACAGACAGACAGACAGACGGACAGACAGCGGAGTCTCAGTAATAGGGTCCCGTTTGCACCCTTCGGGTACGGAACCCTAATAATACGAAACTTTGCTAAACCTATTTTAGTTAAAATATGTTTTTTAATGAGTAGGTACAAAAAAGTAAATAAATACATTTAATAATTGAAAAATAAACCTTGATTTTTCAGTGAATAAGAAATTTTGTAAGATTAATTCTCTATAAAAAGGGAGAGGTGTGACGTACTGGCAACACAGGTGGGCGGCGCTCGCCATATCTTGTTCTTGCAATGTCTTTGTAAGTGATAGGGAATATATTTTAACTAAAAAAGGTTTAGCAAACCTTTGTTAATTTTTATGAATATGAGGGTTAGTGTTTAAAACGATTTGATCTTACGATATTTCGAGAAAATGCGTTTACCTATTGCAAACGTTAGAGATTTTGATGCATTGATGTGCCAAACTATAATGGTCACGTCAATCGAGTAAAGGTTTTCGAGCAAATCATGTTTGATCTAACGGCATTAGATTTCAAATACAACCAGAAAAAAGTGTCCAATGTTGAGTGTTGCATCGCTTGATGGTAGGTAGGTACCTTTGGCAGGCGTTCGCGGAGTGGGCGCACTGCAGGAAGCGTCGCCAGCGCGCGACGCCCTGCGCGGCGTGCGTGCCGCCGCAGCCGCGCCGCACGCCGCCGCCCGCCGAGCGGCTCAGCACGCCGCACAGCTTGCCGCCGCACACCACGCCCGCGCCGCGGTCGCTCTAACAAAGCGGAACAAACTTATTTATTAACCGACTTCAAATAGGAGGAGGTTTTCAATTCGACTGTTTTTTTATGTATAAACACGTTTTGCTCTAAGGTCACGCGATATCTTCGCCAATTGTGAACCGATTTTGATGATTCTTTTTTTATTTGAAAGCCTTTACTACAGTTGGTCTCATTTTAATTTGGTAAAGATATGATGACGAACTTTGGAGATATGGAAGAAACTCCTAAAAAAATTGAAGTCGGTTGTTTTCTTTTGTTAAAAATGTAATTATTGCACAACACATTCGAATATGTGTAAATAAGGTTGGTTCTATGGCGGAGTGCAGCCGACATTCAGACTGATTATGGCATGTATTTAACGCGGCGAAAAATAAATCTGAATTTGGAATTTAAAAAAATTAAAGCCGGTTGCTAAAATAATAGGTTGGCGGCACAAACACAGAATACAGTAAGAGTATACATAACGGAATCTCCTAAGGTACGCGCAATATGCGTCCCCGTTCCCCGCCCCCGCATCTCTCCCCCGTTCTTGTGCGCCCACTCGCGCCATGCAGTGTGTTCGCCTGCTCTCGCCCATCGTCAAGGCGAAAACGGGTGATAGGTGCGGGGACGAGGAACGGGGACGCATATTGCGCGGGACCTTAGGAGATTCCGTTCTGTATACTCTGTCTTCTGTGGCACAGATATAGATGTACCTAGGTACATAGATAACGCGTGTATCACGGTTTGTATGAAAACCAAGCGTGCCTACTTTTTAACACCTACTATGACGTCACGGGCGAAAAAAAGTGACGGGAAATCCAAACCGATTCAAAGAAACCACTCGCTACGATTCGACCGCCGCCTGATCGTCTCTTGAGCGGGTTTATTCTGTCGACACTTTTGGATACCTTCACGTAAACTCAACTTGTAAGTTTACCTAAACATATGCCTAGGCAATGGCGAGCGAGCGAAGCGACCGCGCCGCCGACCGGGCCGCAGCGGCCGGCGAGTGCTAGGAATGTTCTATTCATTTTACCAGGTTAGCACAAACCTATAGGTTAGGTTAGGATAGAACTGCGACCTAGAAAAGTTCTATCCATTTTACTAGGTTAGGGCAAACCTATAGCAATAAAAATCATGGAATAGTTGCCTGGGAAATGAAATTCGATGTCGAAAAAATCTGTATTCTAATAGACACCCAGTTATATTTCATTATGGTACCCTGCACCAAATCCTTATCATGCATATGTCGCAGTTGGATTGTTTGACGGTTTCATCAAACAGCGGATTACCGCTACTGTTTCACAAAACCGCTAGCCGTTTGAAAATGTGTTTAGCGGTTTGAATAAACGTAACACGTTGCGCAATCTTAGACAATCCAGCTGAACGATATTCGACTGTTTAACAAAACCGAGCTGTAATGCCAAACAAGTGAGGTTTCGTGAATTAGCGGTTTATACCATCCAACTACGGCATATATATAACTAACTATGCCCGCGACTTCGTTCGCGTGGTTGTCGGAATGTTACATAGCCTACAGTCTTCCTCTATAAATGGACTACCCAACAAAAAAAGAATTTTTCAAATAGGACCATTAATTCTTGAGATTAGCGCGTTTAAACAAACTCTTCCGCTTTATAATATTATATTATATATTATATGTATAAGTACGGCTGACCGCCAAAAGTATTAACCACGCAAAGCTGTGTGCCGTTGAGGCAGAAGGCGCGGTCGCGCGCGGCGGCCCAGTGCCGCGCGCTTGCGGCGCACACAGCCTCGTGCGCCAGCTGGAGGTCGACGACCCGCAGCAGCGGGCGCGCGCCGCGCGGCTGCACGCCGGCCGCGTGGCACGCGCTCGGGAACGCGCACTCCGCCGCCTCCGTCGCCATGAGGATGGGCCGCGCGTTCGCCATAGCGCCGAAAGGCGATTCCAGCTCCAGCAGCGCTATATCCAAGCTCACGCCCCTCCAGTCTTCCGATATAACCTCGCTTAAATCGTCCATGTCTTCCTACAGAATGCCATAAATACTAGTAAGTAGTTATAGGTGTTTGAACATATGAATCGTAAAATAGTTGTAAGTATCCTACTTTCATAAACTGGTTTTTACTACAGGATGACGGATGAACTATATTTTGGTATGGAACAGCACTGACCGACACCGCGGTGCCGAACTCGCTGGCGAAGGAGACGCGCGCGACGCGGCGCACGCCCTCGCGGCGCGCGGCGGGCGGCAGCGCGGGCGCCGCGGCGGCCGCCTGCACCGACAGCTCGGCGCCGTGCGCGCACCAGCGTGACGTCAGCGCCGTGCGCAGTGACACCAGCGACCCGCCGCAGTACCACGACGCGCCGCCCTCAGCGCCCGCGCCGTGCTCCACTACCACCTGTCATCATAGTTACACCCTTTAAATAGCTTCTTACACCGACAACAATTGCTATTATTATACCTACCTAGTTCGTTCGCTCAAATGGTTTGTATCACAGGTTTGTACCTATAATTTTTCTTGCTTCAATGGCGGCACCGACAATAAATATATAAGTCAATGATGAACATAGTTTCTAAAGTAGCAAGAATGCTTTGCAGTAGGTGCCTACAGTACCTACTGCAAAGCATTCGGACAAACGACCCGTAGGTAGGTTCCATCGTTGGAATAAAAATCATACTTAAGTAGATCCTATCCTACTGCAAAGGGATGAAACCACTCACTGCGAAGGGCGCGAAGTCGCTCTCATCGTCTAGCTCCGGGCCGTCGGCTGGCTCCGGCGACGTGTCGCCCGCGCCCGCCGCACGCGCACCTGCTGTAACACACACCAAAACATTTGTCTGAGAACGTTCACCTGATTTTTTTACCCGACTAAAGCGAACTAGATAATGCCCGGTTTGAGAACGTTCGATGAAATCATTTTCATCACGTAAATAGGATCATTTTAGTTCCGATCAGTTTTGAAAATGGGTAAATATTATGATAAAAGTTCGGGGTGGTGGGGGTTTCGCATCGCGGTGCCACAGACCATGGATCAAGACGCGGTGCGATTCTCCCAAGAGTCCCAAGTACTGTTTCTGAAGGGGGTCATTCGCACCGCAGAGGTTGACGCGGTCGAATGGCCCAAGGTATCTTTTGGAATGGATTCGGAACACGGGGCGAAACTACAAAAGCTTTTTTCGTAGGTTCGATTTGGACTATATTATTGTTAGTACAGATGAGTAGATAAGTGGTTGAGGAAAAAATAAAAAATGTAATATAGGTACTTAATACACACTTATCATAATTATGTATTTCAAAATAAATATACCTGCAATTTAAACTTGGTGTAATCACAGCTTGAGCACAAACTAACCGTCTTACTACAAATAAGATATCATTATTGCTCAAAAGATGTTTATCTTTTTAGCAGTAAGACAGAGTGCGAGCCGATTGGGTTGCGCCCTGCCCTACCAAATCAATACCTGCCCTAATTTTACAAGTCTTTTTTAGGGTACCGTACCTTAAAAGGTAAAAACGGAACCCTTATGGGATCACTCACTTGTCTGTCTGTCCATCTGTCATTGCAATTTGCTACTAAACTCCTGGACCGATTGAATTAAAATTTACACACACACACACATATATGTAACTCAGTGACCCAAAGGCCGACGTACACGTAAAAAAATAATTTCTAAAAATCGGCCAAGTGCGAGTCGGACTCGCCCATGAAGGGGAACCCTTCAGCAAGCAGGGGAACCTAGCAGCAAGTAACATAATATAAAAGTTCTTAAGGTTTTTTTTTATGTTATAGGGCGACAAACGAACAAGCAAGTCACCTGATGGTAAGTTGCGGTTTACGATTTATGACGTATTAAACTTATTATTGGCTAAGTTTTGTAACTATTTGCTGTTATGCATACATAGATAAGAAAATAGCTGTAAGTTTTCCGAATTAAAATAAAATAAACGGGCAAGTGCGAGTCGGACTCGTACGTGAAGGGTTCCGTACCTCCTTGCAATGTTTTAAAGCGCTGAAGAAACACGTTTCTTGTATGACGACCCCCTTTAATTTTTAACTTTATCTTATTTTTAGTATTTGTTGTTATAGTGGTCATAGTAATACATAATCGGTGAAACTTTCAAGTGTCTAGATAATCTATACTAATATTATAAAGCGGAAGAGTTTGTTTGTTTGTTTGTTTGAACGCGCTAATCTCAGGAACTAATGGTCCGATTTGAAAAATTCTTTTTTTATTGGGTAGTCCATTTATAGAGGAAGGCTTTAGGCTATATAACATTACGTTCCGACAACCACGCGAACGAAGTCGCGGGCACAGCTAGTTCCATTATAAAGATCTAGTTAAAAACGCTGTAAAAACACGTTTCTTTTATGACGACCCCTTTAATTTTTAACTTTTTTTTATTTTTAGTATTTGCTGTTACAGCGGCCACAGTAATACATAATCGGTGAAAATTTCAAGTGTCTAGCTATTACGGTTCAAGAGATAGAGCCCTGTGACAGACGGACAGACAGACAGACGGCGGAGTCTCAGTAATAGGGTCCCGTTTGCACCCCTTGGGTACGGAACCCTAAAAACTACTTACTAGATCTCGTTTAAACTAATTTTCGGTGGAAGTTTGCATGGTAATGTATATAACTATGTTTTTTTTTAGTTTTATCATTCTCTTATTTTAGAAGTTACAGGGGGGGGGGGGGGGACGACACACATTTTACCACTTTGGAAGTGTCTCTCGCGCAAACTATTCAGTTTAGAAAAAAATTATATTAGAAACCTCTATATCATTTTTGAAGACCTATCCATAGATACCCCACACGTAGGTATGGAGTAAAAGATTATTATTTATCGGAATCATCTTAGTCGTAGTTTATATATTATATATTAATTCAAATATGTATATATGTATGTATATAATATGTTGTATGTATAAATATAGTATTTATTTTATACGATATTTATGTATGATCATTTAAAAATACTTATTATTTCTGGATTGTTTCTATCTATTTTAGACGCCAACTATTCTATCTGTTTCTCTTCTCCTAAAGGTTGACAGGGAGAGAATGCTTTCGCATTAAGTCTACCTATTGTAGCTTTTGGCTCAATAAAAATTAAATAAATAAATAAAATATTAAGTATATTTATTTCTAAATAGACATAAGTATTTATTTAAGTATGTATGTAACATATGTATATGTATGTTTATCTGTAGTTTCATGGTATGTTAATTTCTTCTTCTTCCTTTATTTAACGAACACGCCTGTATGCCTTTCGTATATAAACATCTCCTCTCACGGGCCTACTGGAAGAGATCTCTTTTGAGATAAGTAGTGCCTTTGTCTAACTTTTATTTGTGTATTCTCTGTATATATTGTCCGTGTACATAAATTGGTTAATAAATAAATACGATTTTGATGAAAAAAAAATGTTGAGTTTCAGTTCTAAGTATGGGGAACCCCCAAAATGTATTGTTTTTTTTTAAATTTTTGTGTGAAAATCTTAATGCGGTTCACAGAATACATCTACTGACCAAGTTTCAACAATATAGTTCTTATAGTTTCGGGAAAAAGTGGCTGTGACATACGGACGGACAGACAGACAGACGGACATGACGAGTCCATAAGGGTTCTGTTTTTTGCCATTTGGCTACGGAACCCTAGAAGGGCGCTACTTATGCTATCTCTGTCTCTGTCCATCTCTACCTTGATCTTTATCCTCTTCACGCAAGTTTAACTCGCACTTGACCAGTTTATTATTTTAGTTTTTTATTGTACCTCTGTATAGCTTTCATCATTTATAATTTTGAATAAATAAATAAAGACAATGATTCTACTTTTATGCCTTTTACTTTTTCGCCATTACCTTTTTGTAAGAAAAATTTAAGTCAAGAATTGGTCTAGAAATAAAATTATACCTACTCAGCCAAACAATGTTATTTTACATGTCACTATTTGCTTTTATATATTAATGGTAAATTTTCGTCTTCTTTCATGAATAAAATCAAACTATTCATTTTACAATAATAACAAAAATATATTTGAGATCCTCATAACGAGCCCTTTCATTTGATATATGACAAGGTAAGGTTTGCAAAACTTTTTTTTAAATTTCCTAATTTGTCCCCCGAAAATGACCCTTATTTTAAATTCAATTCAATTCAAAAATATCTTTATTATCATAGGATATTTATAATATCTCTTAATAATAGTCACTTTGTTTTGTTTTGCACAAATGTTGACGTCAAATCGTTTCTTACAGCTAATTTTACGCCGCTTCCTAGGCGCAAATGCAGAAGAAGCGGCAACAAACTGCACTGCACGTTTTCTACAAAGACGTCAACTAACAAACTTAAAACTTAAAATTTGTTATATGGATGGACTGAGATTACATTGTTGGTTTTGTTATAATTAAATTAAATTATAAGAATTACGAAATTTAAAATATTGTCAATGTCGTACCAATGTAACTAAATTATGACATGTCTAAGTATAGAGGGACCCGCGCCAAGCTCAAGCCAGACTTTTTTTGTCTTTAAGATAGTCATTGGTCTTATAATAAGCCTTCTCACAAAGTACTTTCTTTACATAAGCTTTGAATTTTCTGTCTGGCATATCAAGGACCGATTCTGGCAATTTATTATAAAAAAGTAGGTATACACTTCCCCATAAAAATTACTGACTGTATTGAGCCTGTAATACGGGCTAACTAAGTCATTCTTATTACATAAATTTCTATCTGTAAAATCACTTACTTTATTGAACATGGAATTATTTTCCCTTACATACATTATATTTTCAAATATGAATTGTGATGCAAAAGTATACCTATTTTCTTGAATAATTCTCTCAGTGAGTCTGAGTCGGCAAGAATTGCTCTTTTTTGTAAAATAAAAATAGTCTGAATGTCGGCTGCACTCCCACCATAGAAGTATCCCGTAAGACATTCGACTGTGAAAGTAACTAAAGTACACTTGTCTAGCAGAAGACATTAGACTGTGAAAGTAACTAAAGTACACTTGTCTAGCAGAAGACATTAGACTGTGAAAGTAACTAAAGTACACTTTCTAGTAGCAAAAAAATATTTATTTACTTCGCACATATGTGTTTGGGTCATAGGATTACAACATTCTACCAAATTTCACCTGATTCGGTCCAGTAGATTCGGAACAAATTGGCTGTGACAGACGGACGGACAGACAGACGCACGAGTGATCCTATAAGGGTTCCGTTTTTTCATTCTTTGTACGGAACCCTAAAAATGACCATTTTATATTTTTTTCTCATCTCAGTTAAGTTATTTTATATGCAACGCCATGCCTATTTCTACTTTTACCCGCCGCGCGCCGTCAACAGTCACTTGTCAAACAAAAAATCAATGCCAGTTTCAATTAGAACAAAGATTAATGAGCTGCTACTTTCTACTTAAAATGATCTTTCACTGAATATGCCAACCTGTTATTTTTGCTACCGGCTTTAATTAGGGTTCCGTAGCCAAATGGCAAAAAACGGAACCCTTATAGATTCGTCATGTCTGTCTGTCTGTCCGTCCATATGTCACAGCCACTTTTTTCCGAAACTATAAGAACTATACTGTTGAAACTTGGTAAGTAGATGTATTTCGTGAACCGCATTAAGGCCGTACCTGAATTTTCCGGGGTCCAGTGCTGCCCTCATTTAAAATAAATCATTTCAAGGAAAACGGAGACAACATTTAAAATTTTGCAACTACCAAGTCCTAGATAACCCTTCAAAGTATTATATGAACTACTGTTTACAATTTAAAGTAATAACGTTAAGCTTTACTACAAACAATTGCGAAAAACGGCCACTTTTGGCTAATGTGCGTAGTAAAGCTTAACGTTGTCATTATAAACTCTTATTCACTAACTGTTGTTTTTTGTTTTGCATGGCAACTTTTAGAAAGGGACAAACGGCCTCCGTTATTGCTATCTTGCTTGGCTCGTTTAGCCTCTGTCAATTTCGGTAGCCCTGTTTTTTTTAAAGACAATTGTATAGGTACTGTCATTCATGCAGAACGCTGTATACAGAACGTTATGATCACTAGCCTCTACTATACTACACACTACCACATTATTCTCCAACTACGCGAGGAGGCACATAAATAGATAATATTTTTGGAAATATTTCTTGTCAAACTGGAATATATATTTGCTTGTTTAGCTATCACAAGCCTATATGGGCTCGCATATAGTTAGATGTAAATCCCATCATTTAGGCACCTAATTACAATGTTTACTTATAGTTGCGAACGTGTCAGAACCTTCTCAAACAATGTTCGCGAGCCAAAAGAAATAAGATATAATAAAATGAAATACATTACAAGCGATAGGCCCTATGTCGTAAAGTTGCTTGACCATGTTATACTCACACACATACCCGGCGCTTGAATGCTTCGAAACACGTTCGTCGACTATGCAGAATATTCGAGATTAATGTGGACCTTATCGATGGCGCATATAAATAGCGAATCGTGGGTGCGCTGCGCCAGTCAGTTCGATACGAGCTATTAAAGCGATCACTTCAAAGCGAAGGAAACCTACCTTAGTGCGACAAGTGGAAGTGGAACCTGCGACTGCCTTGGCGAGATACCTGGACCTCAGCTGCTACGCGACTTTGGGACCTTGGACGTCAACCTAGGGTTCCGTTTCCATAGTGAATAATAACCCTCATACGAAGTTTGGCGTTTTTCTCTAAATTCGAACCCCAGTTTCGTAACATTTTCAATAACTTAATTTAAAAAAATACACTATTATTAAAACATCGATCAAAGTTACATCGAACTAAAAGAACTTTTATATTATGTTACTTGCTGCTACGGAACCCTTCCGACTCGCACTTGGCCGCTTTTTTGAAATCCCCAATTTAGATTTATTTGTCGCTGCGTTAAATACATGCCGTTAGGATATTGCAGGCTTGAATCACCTAATTATCCGAAAAGAAAGATGATTTCGTTCTTCGGAAGCTGTGTCAGCTGTGTAACAACCAATAGTTAACCCTGTCAAATCACCTAGGTTAGGCAGACCCCGGCCCCGAAGCGTTACCGCTAAGGATGCAACCGGGAATACGCTCGGATGATGAAACTTATGATAATATAGGCTTAATCATACATTTTTCACATCACAGATCTACATAATTGTATCAACAACAAAGAGATGCGCATTCTATCGCTCTCTCTCTCTCTTGGCACGTGCCGCTTGTATTCTGAGATCGGGGAGCATAGCGCAGAAATCCCTCCCGCGTGTCAGATCCCCCCTAAGTAAGAACTTATGCTTTCTAGGGATCTGAGTAGATTATTATAAAGTCTTGAATACTAAGACACCGGCCGAACACAATACCCGAATCCCGATCGTTCGCAACTCTAAATAGCGGATAAGGCAATATTCTGTAAATTAATGCTAATAAACCCTCCCGCAGCTCAGAAGTACTGATGTTCTGAGTACTGAAAGGGTTTCGATATAAGCGACGCGACGGTGCGCTCACCGTGCGCCGCTAGCAGCAGCGCGGCCAGCGCCAGCAACGCGCCGCGCCGCGCTCCCCGCAGCGCCGGCGCCGCCGCACCGCGCCGGCAGCCGCGCCCGCCGCCACACTCGCTCTCCGCCTCCACCGACACCCGCGACTCGCTCGCCGACATGATATGCGTCTCATCTTTATGACAGTCGTGCTGTCATCATAGAAAAACGCTGTCATATGCAACAGTCAAACACTATTCTATCATCTATCTATGGTGAATTCCTTTATGAACGTTCACAAGATTTTCTTATTTGATCAAAAAGTTTTTAAGTAGATATAGATAGGTAAGTAATGATAAAATACAGTATTTAACCATTTACTTGTATTTATTGTATTATATATTACTTACTGTATTTAACACCTTCACTGCCAGCATTGCAGAATGCAGACCTAAGTACACTGCCTAAACGTCACATTTCATAAAAAAATGGTTGCCTGTAAAGTCGGTTTTACGGGCGAAGATTTTACGTGACAACGGCGGCAGACCGATCATAGTTGAGTGGGAGAGAGACGCAAGGCATTCGGCGGGCCTCTCTCTCGTTCGGTGACTCATCGTAACGTTACCGAGCGTTACACTTTTTCATAAGTGACTCCCAGCCGCAACCTAATTTAAGACGTTGTCACGTCAAAAAAAACACTGGTTTCTATGTGCTATGTGCGGTACAGCAACCACTAAGGTGCACCACGGTGTAGTGGTGAGCTAATGAAACCCAATGGTTCTGGTTGATCCATCACCGTCTACAGGCCAGGAGTGGCGACGGGTTAATGGATGATTTATTATCATAACAACGGGTTTTTATAAAAATTAGATCTACACGTCCGTTTAGTACGTGATGTGCTAAATTAAAGAAATATAAAAGGGAATTATATTTTTTGTCACCAAAGTTTATATTTGTCATAAACTTGTTAGATCTATCGCAGCGAAATATATTAATTCTCAGATAAATAAAAAGTTTCGCGGTATGCATTACCAAACTATTGTCAACTAGCTGTGCCCGCGACTTCGTTCGCGTGGTTGTCGGAATATTATATAGCCTAAAGCCTTCCTCTATAAATGGACTACCCAACAAAAAAAGAATTTTTCAAATCGGACCATTAGTTCCTGAGATTAGCGCGTTTAAACAAACAAACAAACAAACAAACTCTTCCGCTTTATAATATTAGTATAGATATGTATCCAAAATAAGAGATGGGTGAAAGTGAACTTGTTCAAGCGTTTAGTTCTGATTGTAGTTTACAACAATTATTATTACTACTCGTATGTTTATGTATTCAATGTACTAATTACTTAGCTTATTTGTTGTTTATATAAAGTAGGTATGTAAAATAATCATTGAATAAAGCCACTATAATCATGCTGTAAACACAGTTTTGGAGTACAGTCTAGATCTTACATGTATATGATTATATTTATTTTTGTATATAATTGTATTTTGTTTGTGTTTTGATAAATTAAAATAAAAAATAAATTCCGATAGATGGCGTTGTGCAGTTCAGTGTGAATCTAAAACTCACTATGGAGATTTTTGTGTAAAAGATATAGGTCTCCAGCATTCGCATACCTTATGGCTATCATTTGGACCCACCTCCCTCCGTATACAAAGCCCTTCTACTGTAAGTACTTTTGAATTTCGGCAAAGCGACTTCATCTTTGTCAGAGAAGAGGATATTGGAAAGACTTTTAAAGACTAACTAGCTTTTCGGGCGCTGCGCGGGCTGCAAGCAGCCCGCGGTTTTTCGTGCAGCTGTTGAAGTTGGCTAAAGTACATTTTCAGTTGAGTAAATGGGTAAAAAACTGCAGCCAGTAAGAAAACATAAAAAAAGGTATGGGCGGCAAAATCTTGGAATCAAAACTTGTTTGCAGTTTTGAGTTCCGCGGGATGCTTTACCTCAGCATACAAAATTTCAGACCCCTTCGATGTTCCAGTAGGACTTTTTGAACGAGTAAAGTTAAATTTCTAAAATCCAGACGCCATCTTGGATTCCAAAAAAAATGTCAGATTTGGATTCCGCGATTCAAAAAACCCTTGCATACTGAATTTCACTCAAATCGGACGCAGTCGAATATTGGCAGCCATCTTGGAAAATTAAAAAAAAAAAACGCTTATCGCTTGGTGGGAGTGGCTCGGCCTACGGCCTCGCCACGCAGCTTAGCCTGCGGCCTCGCGGAACAGCTCAGCCTTCGGCCTTCGGCCTCAGGCTTCGCTTAGGTACTTGGGGGGGGGGTTCTGGGGGAGTGGGGAGGCCAGGAGGGGTTTGGGCTTTGCCCTCGCCACGCAGCTCGGCCTGCGGCCTCGCGGGGAGCTTGGTTTTCGGCCTTTGGCCTCTGGCTTCACTTAGTGCCTTGGGGGGGAGGGGGTTCTGGGGGGAGGGGGGAGATCAATAGGGGCTCGGGCGTCACCCTCGGAACGCAGCTCGGCCTGCGGCCTCGCTTTCCGCTCGACCTACGGTCTCGCGGTACACACTCGGAAATTGTCCTTGTATGGCGGCCATCTTGGATTTTGAAAAAAATCAAAAAACAAATGACAGTCGTCAAATTGCTTATAACCCCCTACATTTTGGACAAAAAATCACACCCCTAACCCTAACCATTTTTGCAGGCTGTTCCTCGTCCACATTAAGATCTGATGATCTTCAAAATGTCAGATTTTTCTGGTACTCACTGGAGCATCTTCTACACGACCATACATCAATCATTACCCCACCCACCCGGGAACAGGTCAAACAACTATGTCAATCAGTCAGTGAGTCAGTGGTAATGTAGGTTTATATATTATAATAACTAGCTTTTCGGGCGCTGCGCGGGCTGCAAGCAGCCCGCGGTTTTTCGTGCAGCTGTTGAAGTTGGTTGGAATCTTATTTCCAGTTGAGAGAATAAGTAAGGTGCTAAAGTCAGTATAAAAAAAAATAAAAACGTATACGGGCCGCCATCTTGGAATCAAATTTTGTTTGCAGTTTTGAGTTTCGCGGGATGCTTTACCCCAGCATACAAAATTTCAGACCCCTTCGATGTTTCAGTAGGACGTTATGAACGAATAGAGTTAAAAAAATTAAAATCCAGACGCCATCTTGGATTCCAAAAAAAATGTCAGATTTGTATTCCGTGACGCAGAAAACCCTTGCATTTTGAATTTCAGTCAAATCGGAAGCAGTCGAGTAATGGCGGCCATCTTGGAAAATTAAAAAAAAAACGCTTATCGCTTGGTGGGAGTGGCTCGGCCTACGGCCTCGCCACGCAGCTCGGCCTGCGGCCTCGCGGGAAGCTTAGTTTTCGGCCTTTGGCCTCTGACTTCGCAAAGACACTTGAGGGGGGGGGGGGGTTCTGGGGGCAGGAGGAAGGTCAACAGGGGCTCGGGCGTCACCCTTGCCACGCAGCTCGGCCTTCGGCTTCGCTTTCCGCTCGACCTACGGTCTCGCGGTACACACTCGGAAATTGTCCTTGTATGGCGGCCATCTTGGATTTTGAAAAAAATCAAAAAACAAATGACAGTCGTCAAATTGCTTATAACCCCCTACATTTTGAAAAAAAAATCACCCCCCTAACCCTAACCGTTTTTGCAGGCTGTACCTCGTCCACATTAAGATCTGATGATCTTCAAAATGTCAGATTTTTCTGGTACTCACTGGAGCACCCTCTACACGACCATACATCAATCATTACCCCACCCACCCGGGAACAGGTCAAACAACTATGTCGATCAGTCAGTCAGTCAGTGGTAATGTAGGTTTATATATTATAATATAACTAGCTTTTCGGGCGCTGCGCGGGCTGCAAGCAGCCCGCGGTTTTTCGTGCAGCTGTTGAAGTTGGTTGGAATCTTATTTCCAGTTGCGAGAATAGGTAAGGTGCTAAAGTCAGTATAAAAAAAATAAAAACGTATACGGGCCGCCATCTTGGAATCAAATTTTGTTTGCAGTTTTGAGTTCCGCGGGGTGCTTTACCCCAGCATACACAATTTTATGCCCCTTCGATGTTTCAATAGGACGTTATGAACAAATAAAGTTAAAAAAATTAAAATCCAGACGCCATCTTGGATTCCAAAAAAAATGTCAGATTTGGATTCCGTGACGCAGAAAACCCTTGCATTTTGAATTTCAGTCAAATCAGAAGCAGTCGAGTATTGGCGGCCATCTTGGAAAATTAAAAAAAAACGCTAAGCGCTTGGTGGGAGTGGCTCGGCCTACGGCCTCGCCACGCAGCTCGGCCTGCGGCCTCGCAGGCTGCAAGCAGCCCGCGGTTTTTCGTGCAGCTGTTGAAGTTGGTTGGAATCTTATTTTCAGAGAGAATAGGTAAGGTGCTAAAGTCAATGTAAAAAAAATAAAAACGTATACGTTATAGAAAATATAGAAAATTTAAAAAAAAACGCTTATCGCTTGGTGGGAGTGGCTCGGCCTACGGCCTCGCCACGCAGCTCGGCCTGCGACCTCGCGGAACATCTCAGCCTTCGGCCTTCGGCCTCAGGCTTCGCTTAGTGACTTGAGGGGGGTTCTGGGGGAGGGGGGAGGTCAGGAGGGGCTCGGGCTTCGCCCTCGCCACGCAGCTCGGCCTACGGCCTCGCGGAAGAGGTCTGTTTTTGGCCTTTGGCCTCTGACTTCGCAAAGACACTTGAGGGGGGGGGGGTTCTGGGGGAAGGGGGGAGGTCAAGAGGGGCTCGGGCGTCACCCTCGGAACGCAGCTCGGCCTGCGGCCTCGCTTTCCGCTCGACCTACGGTCTCGCGGTACACACTCGGAAATTATCTACACGACCATACATCAAACATTACCCCACCCACCCGGGAACAGGTCAAACAACTATGTCAATCAGTGAGTCAGTCAGTGGTAATGTAGGTTTATAAGTATATATATAATATAATACTATTTTTGTGAGTTCTATTAGATCTAAAATAAGAATAAGTTTATTTGTCTGTAAATTCTTTATATTTGTTGTGATACCTATAATTTAGTTCATCAAAAATGGCAGGTCTCACTAAAGTTCAGTTCCAATTGAAAATTTGTATAGAAAAGGGATTAGTAAATTACAATAAGTCTCCAAAACAAAGAATAACCTTGGAATACGTATAAGTTCGTTTGGATGATTTGGAAAACGATTGGTCTCGAATACACTGAATACTTTGAAAAGGAAATTTTATGATACTGTAAAAGACACATACTTAGAATACCGGGTTTTATTAAAATCAGTTCGTAATCAATTGACAATTCCAAAAACGATTAATAATAATAGTTCATTAGTTCGATTACCTAAAATATCTTTTTGTAATTTTAAATATTTCTTGCTAGGCCAATGAAAACGAGCTTCAAGAAATGTGTCATCGTTGCTGAGTTGCAGCTTCTCGCACCGTTGGTCATTCTGTGGAAGAACCTCCAGCCGCACCAGTTGAACAAGAAGCCGTGACAATGATAATTGGCGACTATAAGCGATCGTCAAATACAGCAAGGCGATGCATGTTCTCCAATTGCAACTTGACTACACTACATCGAATTCCAATATCTTTAAGACGCCATTTATTAGTAAGTTGCAAGTTTTATATTTGCCCTAACTCACGTTTGTGTGATGAACATTTATTTCGTCATCAATGGGATGAACTATTGATTATGCCAGCACTGACTGATTTCACTACAGAGCATATTTTGGACATGTTTAACATATTTCAAGATGCTGTTCTAAAGTCATCTTTAGATTTTGAAGATATAGAAAACATTGATCCGAACGAATTACATCCTGGACTGGAGTGAATCACGACCAATTTAATATAATATTAAACGAAACACCATCTTTACGTGCAGCGCCTAAACCTGAAATGCCATTGGGGGTTTATTTAACAAAAATAAGAACCGGAGAACCAAATGCTCGTCTAGCTAGTATGTTTAAAATAAGTCTCCGACAATTAGAGCGTAAATGAAATATTGCTCGAGACAGTCTAACTAATCAGTTTGTTCCAAAGCATCTTGGTTTCGATCATATAAGTAGAGAAGAAGTTATTGCGCGCAATTTAACGTTACCTACAGGAATATTCTGTAGTGAAGAAGCTAATAAAGCTACAGTTGTAGCAGATGGTACTTACTTGTATATTTAAAAGAGTGCTAACTTCTTATTTCAAAAGGAAACTTACAGTTTGCACAAGTTCCGAAACTTACTCAAACCATTTTTAATAGTTTGTGCTGATGGATACATAATTGGAGTAACAGGACCTCATGCAGCCACTACGAATGACGCATCTATTATGCGTCACCATACAAACTCTGAAGATTCACCTCTAACATGGTTTTTGAACCTAATGATATTTTTATTTTGGATAGGGGATTTAGACACGCGATAAATGATTTAGAAAGCTGTGGCTATGTCGTGCATATGCCAACTTCAAAGGTAAGAAACGATCATCAGCTTACCACTGTCCAAGCCAATCATTCTAAAATGGTTACAATTGTTCGCTGGGTGGTGGAAGTCATAAATGGTCGTTTCAAAAGAGATTTTAAAATATTTAGACACGAGTATTTTAACAGAGCATGCCCTCACATGTTTAAAGATTTTCGAATAGCCGCAGCTTTGATTAATGCCTTTAAAAGTCCTATTCAAGGCTCTCCACTTGCCCAAGAAATGTTAAATATAATAAATGAAAAGAAGGATTTACCAAACCATTTAGCAGACTATGTGGAAAGTCACAATTTAAACAGACAAAGAGTCACATTCGCGAGAATGGGGTGTACTTTCTTATACAGACAAAAGTTTAACAGATTTTCGTTATTTAGAATTTTTTTTATGATTAAGATTATCATGTCATAGAATTTTCAATATGTAGGTTACTCAATATAAAGAATTTTTAATAATAGATTTTCGTTGCACAGAAAATCAATAATTAGAATGTTTGTTATGAATAATTTGAAATCATAGAATTTTATTACAAATAACATTTACTTTTGCGATGTTTCTAATATCAGAATATCAAATTAAATATTATTATTTTTAATAAGTTTATTTAATATAATATTTATAACCTATAGTTTTCCCTATTCAAGTAAAATGAATAAAAACTTTCCCAGGTTGGTCACAGTTCTAACCTAACCTAACCTATAAGTTTGCCCTATTCTAGTAAAATGGATAAAACTTTCCCAGCACTCGCCGCCCGCTGCCGCGGCACGCTCGCTTCGCTCGCTCGGCTCGTGCGTGTGTTGGTCGCAGTTCTAACCTAACCTAACCTATAAGTTTGCCCTTACCTATATTTTGGTAGCCATTTATAATGTATTCTAACTTATTATATGGTATTTAATTTGATTAAACAATGTTTTCACTGAATACTTCCTTAAATAATAATTTTCTGTAAAATAAAATTCCATGAAAGATTATACCGAACAAACAATATTCTTTAAAGAAATATTCTACTGTTTGATTAGTTTGTGAAATGAAAATATGAGATTCTAAAATTCATTGAACTGTGTTTCTATAAATTGTGTTTCATTCAAGTAAATAGTCTTTGAAATAATAATATTTGAAATAAAAATATAAGAATTAAATATTCTATGAAAAATTTTCTGTGAATCGAAATTCTATGAAATTTCAGTCTGTGAAACAAGGGGCACCCGCGAGAATGACGTCACAATCAATACCCCGATTTCCAATTTTAAATGAGGTGGATCTTAAATTGTTTGCTTTAGGTTCTTACCAATTAAAACTAGCACGTTCCTATTGCAAAGAGCATATGCGATAAACAGAAAGTGTTTATACCATTGATTTAGCTAATGATGTAGTAGCCCAAGAAATACTAGGAGAAAATGAGTTTCTGCTGCGGGGCCGAATACAATCGAGACATGTACGAACTAAAATATATTATACTTATATTATTTATTAATGCTGTAACAAATGGAAGACTGGGTATCACCCAATATTATTGCACTTGTCTCACAGGACGCCGTACACTTGGAACATGCGCTCATGTAATGACCATTGTATGGTACTTAGGTTTTGGAAAATATGAAGAATTAGGAGGCCCCGCAGATTTTTAAGATAATATTATAATAGACGATTTACACTTTTAAAAATTGTAAATTAATTTTAATTTTTTTAATCTATACATATATTATAAAGCGGAATAGTTTGTCTGTTTGTTTAAACGTGCTAATCTCAGAAATTAATGGTCCGATTTGAAAAATTATTTTTTTGTTGGGTAGTCCATTTATAGAGGAAGGCTACGTGTTACGTGTATTACCCACCTACCGATGTTATTTTTGAAAGTATATTGTTTGTGCGAATCGTGGGATTTTGTGATGGACATATATTATTTAGCGCGATTGCCCTGCAGGTTTTAGTTTTGTGATGGGTCATAAAAACAATTCGACGATATTGTACAAGGAAAAGACGCAACAAGCAAGAATAAGAGGAACATAGTATCTCAGTAAGTACCTGTAATTTTTTTTTATCATTGAATATATGTATAAGAATTACAATAATGTAGGTTTCAACGGTTATGTACGGTACAAATTGCAATGTACTCGTAAGTAGGTATCTTATGTAGGTATGTACTTCATGCTGGTCTGGGAAAAAAGAAAAAACATAGAATGTACCAGCTGCTTCTCTTCCCGCGCAGATCGTAAAAGCCGATCGAGGGAATGGGCAAGAATCAGAATCATATAAATAGGCGATGCGGTTAGCAACCCATCACTATTATGTTTTCCTTTTTCCACCTTCGTGCCCACCATCATGCTAAAAGTGGCCTGGGCCTTGCCGCCCTAGGCTCTGTCTGCCCCGTTAGGGATAAAGACGTGATAGTATATAGTGTAGTGTAAGTATGTACCTACGAAATACATGTTGTTTTAGGTAGATACCTACCTACCAAGAACTCTGTTGCTCAGTGCACAAATAACTACATAATTATATGTAGGTGTAATGGAATGATAAGATATATTCGTAGACTGTATATTATGTGAAATTAAACTAGAAATCAAGCGAATGTTGGAGTATGGAAAAACAATGTATTTTTTTTACTTTCTGACATGAGTGACTGACAACAAAATATATAGAAAAACAAAATAGGTATAAAAACTGAAAGATTGCAAAAGAGTTTGCAACATCCTCCCACCCTTAAGTTAAATTAATTAACTTAAGGACAGGGCGACGAAGCAAACCCCCAGCAGTCTTGACGTCGACTACCCTTACTACCCCATCTCTGCCTGATGAATGAAGCTCCAGTTTATTCCTCTTGATGCCACAAAATCTTCAATAGCATGAGAGTAAAACTCTTTCAAAATCCTGTTAGCACCTACAAAAGCGGTCCCATTGTCCGAAAATATTGTGTGTGGGTTGCCGCGTCTTGCAGTGAATCTTCTCAAGGCCATAATTGCAGAATCTGCTGACAGGCTATGGACTATTTCCAAATGGAGGGCTCTGCAGGTAAGGCATGTAAAGAGGGCGACGTAGCGTTTTTCGTGTCGACGTCCAATTGCAACCGTCAAAGGTCCAAAATAGTCTAAGCCGGTAAACGTAAAGGGGCGCTGATGATGTGCTAGCCTTTGAAGTGGAAGGTCTCCCATAGCTGGGTTCATCGGTTGAGCCTTGCGAATTTTGCAAAAGTAGCATTTGGCGGCTATGGTTCTTACAGTATTTCGTAGATGTACAATCCAAAACCGTTGTCGAATTTCATTTATGACCATTTGATTGTTTCCGTGGCCCGCTCTTCGGTGGTAATTTTGCACCAATAATTGTACTGCTGGGTGTCTGCCGTCAAGAATAATAGGAAAGCGTGTTTCCAGGTCAATGCCTTCGGCGGCCTTGATTCGCTTGGCGAGATGAAGCAGCTAGTCTTCTTCCAATCTAGGAGATAATTTCAACAAGCGGCTGCGACGTTGAAGTGGCTGTGAGTTGGTGATAGCAAAAAATTCTTCAGGAAAGCTCTCTAACTGTGTACGTTGTAAAATATGCCTCTCAGCGGCTTTAATAATGTTGGCAGAGAGCGGTGGCAGAGTAGTAGACGTCGTCGGTTGAGAACGGCGCGGACGGTGAAACGACCACACTGTTATTTAATGTTGAACTTCTAATGCGAGCCAAAATGTTTTGAAAAATATCGACAGCTTGATGCACTCGAGCCGTGGAGCGTACCAAGCGTAACCAATCACTAAAATGATCAATGTTAGCTGTTACTGGTTTAGGTAAACAATCAGTTGAAATGGCCGCAATAAATTCTGGTTTTGATTTATGTTCACTGGAATTTTGGGAAAATTTTGTTGGCTGTGGTGGGCAATAATCTAATGAGTTTGCAAGAAAAGATGGTCCGAGAAACCACCTATGCGTAATGTCTAAATTGGTAGCATTTGATCGCGTAATGTCATCGGCGACGTTTAATTCGCTTGGTACCCACCGCCAGTCTTTCACGTTCGAATTCTCACAAATTTCTGCAATGCGATGAGCAACAAACGGTTTAAACGTACGTGCGTCACTTTGTAACCATCCAAGAACAATCATAGAATCTGTCCAAAAATATGTCCGGTCTGGTTTTTTGCGGTGACCTTCCTGGATAGTGATAGCAAGTCTGGAACCTATCAAAGCTCCCTGGAGCTCAAGTCTCGGTATAGATGTCGGTTTTAATGAAGAGACTTTAGCCTTACTCGAGATCAGAGTCACTTTGTAGCTTCCATCCTCATATAAAAATCGCCAGTAGGCTACACAAGCGTAAGCCTGCTCGCTTGCGTCGACGAAGACGTGGAGTTCCCTTTCAAGCGGTTCAAAATTTTCCGTCGAAACGTACCAACGAGGTATCTTTATAGTCACAGCCCTGGTAAGCTCCTGATACCAGTCGGTCCACTTCAAAACTTCTGATGTAGGTAGTTGAGTATCCCAGTCGATGCCTGATCTCCAGGTCTGTTGAAAATATATCCGCCCTTTTATTACGATGGGCGCTAGCAAGCCTAACGGATCATATACCCGCATTAAAGTAGAGAGAACTTCACGCTTCGTTAAACATTTTGGTAGGTCATAGCCTGGATCCCTAAAACTCAAATAGTCCTTTTCGGGGTTCCAAACTACACCTAAAACCTTAACTTCCTTAGGAAAATCTGAGGAACCGGCATCTACATCTGACGGCCGAGCGGCCCGCAAACCTGGGCTTATGAGTTGTAATGCGGCTTGGTCGTTAGATGTCCATCCTCGCATTTCCATACAGGCGGCGCTATGGACTCTTACGATATTAGCAGCTAGTTGTGCTGCTTCGGTGACGGAATCTAAAGAGCCGACGACGTAGTCATCCATGTAGTGGTCGTTCACAATAGCATCGACAGCCTGTGGATATTTGTCCAAAAAATCTCTAGCGTTTTTATTTTTAATGAATTGGGCAATAAATGGCGAACAAGATGCACCAAATATTACACTACACATACGATACTCTTTTATCTGTGGTTTTGTAGAAGACACTGAAGACCTAGTGGGCTTCCACAGAAAACGCAAAGCATCCCTATCTGCCTGCCTAACACGTATTTGCGAGAACATCTCTTTTATGTCTGCAATAAGTGCTATGCGCCCTTCACGAAAACGAAATAAAATGTCTAGCAAAGATTTTAATAAGTCGGGACCAGGAATGAGTAATTAATTTAGGCTGACACCCTCGCTCTTGGCGGCTGCATCAAGAACTACACGTAACTTACGCTTCTGAGGATGGCAGACTCCAAAATGTGGAAGATAATACCTAAAAGTGTCAGAAAAATGTCGATCCTGAGATTTCTGCCTCTTGTATTTATTGTGACAGGAGCCGGGATCGCACTCTTCTGCATATTCTTTTTCTAACATGTTATTAAAAATAGTTTCGTAAGCTTCCGCAAAATTGGTGTCACGGCACATTCGTCTCTCCAAAGTGAGTAAGCGCGATAAAGCTTGTGGATAGCTGTCAGGTATGTTTTGGATATCTTCGCGCCATGGCATACCTATTTCAAATCGTCCTGAAGGTAAACGTTTTGCAGTAGTTTCCAAAATGTCTATAGCACGCATATCCTGCCTACTATGAATAGTTTCCTGTTTGGTGATACCAATCGAATCTAATTTATATTGTTGCTTTATAAGCAAATCCAACTCTTCGTCTTTATTTTTAGTTGACAATGATAAATGGTTGACGAATTCGACAAGTTTGATGTTGCTCAATGATACGCCATACAATGTCCACCCTAGAGCTGTCAAGCAAGCCACCGGTTCGTTCTGACTACCCTTACGGACTTCCCGCGTGATGGATAAATACCAATGTTCAGCCCCTATCAGAATGGAAGGAGTTGCAACATCGTATGACAGAACGTCGAGCAAGTCAATCAAATGATTATAGGAAGAAATATTTCTCGCTCGTGCGTTTTTAACCAAAAATGTTTCCTGTGTGTACCTACCTTTAATTTGGAATTCTACGTACTAAATAGTTTTGTTTGTGCTTAGACCACCTACACCGTTGACAGTGATATTTTGTGTAGGTCCCGTAGCGCCAATAGCTTCGGCTATATTGGACTCGATGATCGTTGCAGTACTACCGTCATCGAGTAGTGCGAATACATTGCAGCTACCGGCGGGCCCGGTCACAGTCACCGGAACGATCTTCAGAAAGGCTTTCGAACCCTGAGCTAAATTAAAATCGGTATAAGGTTTTTGCGTGATGTTAGAAATTATAACAGAAGTTTCGTAATTATTTTCTTCAGTTTTAGGTGATTGAGTGTACGTGGTAGTGGCGCCATGCAGCAATGGGTGGTGTCGAAACTTGCAGCCGTCGATACCACAGCAGGGTGATTTGCAAGTTTTCCAGAGATGGCGGTTTGCTTCTAAACACCTATAACAAACACGTGCCTCTCGCAGCCAACGCCATCTTTCGTCAACTGAAAGTACTTTATAATCAGGACAAGTCTTTATGTTATGTGATTTTTTGCAATAAATACATTGTGCTTTTTTTTCAATTGACGTATTCGTGTCTGTGGCATGTACGATTTCACGATGTTTGTACTTCTGATCACGTTGAGGTGTCGACAGATGTAGAAGGTAGAGAAGAATCGGGCAATAAACTAAATTTCATATACTTTTGATATTCAAGGGTTAAAAATTCTGATAATATTTCTAACTTTGGACGTTTTGATAAGTCTTGGAAAGCAAAATCTGTCCATCTGACTTTCATGATGGGGTTTAGTTTACCCAAAATGGCATGAAAGAGTTCAGGAGCATACAGATATTCCCTTTGATCTAATAACTTAATATTGGTTATTGCATTACGTACCCGATTGGAAATGTTTCCGAGTTCCTTAAGTTCGTTACCCAGGCGTGGCAAATTCTTGAGCGCTGCGGTCTCTTTTATAACTATCAGTTCAGGCCGCGCGAAGTTTTCTTCCAGTGCCGCTATGATCTTATCCGGGTCCTCACCACAGATTAAAATTGAAGATATGGCATCACGCGCAGGCCCACGAATTGCGTTTTGCAGTCGGGTAATGTTTTCTGTCGTTGAAAAATAAGATTTAGTAATGGTATATAAGCGTTTAAATTGCATCCACTGCAGGGCATTGCCGTAAAAAGGGATTAAGTCAAGCCTAGAGTGCTTCTGCTGGTTGGACGCAATTGCTTTCGCTGCAGCGGCCGTGTCGGCTACTGCGTGAAGTAAAATGTTGTCGCAACATGTCGGAGGAATGAGCGGCTTAGGCGCTTTCGACACTTTACTATTTATTGTAACTTCCCGCGGAATGACGGGGGTATCCATGACAGCTTCCGGTTCTGTGACCGGGCAATAAGGCTGTGGATCCTCTGTCGACTCGAAGTGTAAAATATTATGAGTGTTTTTTACCCACTGGCTTGTTCGATTGATTGAGTCACTTTTAGAGCAAGTATGACGGCCTTCCTCCTTGGACCCCACCTCTATTAGCTCCAATTCTGCCTGGAGCTCAGCTTCTTCTACCTCCGCAAGTTGTACAGCAAGCTGTTGTGCGGCTTCGAATTGGCGGCGCTTGTATGTCGCCACTAGCGCAGCCTTCCGCGCCTTCGCGGATGAGGAAGTTCGATGTGATGATGCCGACCGCATGCTGCTTGCAGGTTTCTCGCGTCCATTGGAATGCTCACTACCGACAACCGTTGCATGAGGTGATGGTGGAGGGTTTTGATGAGAGGATGTGGGCTCTGTTTTCTTACTGCGAGTGATCATGATAAGAGTGAAACTAAATGAATGAATAAAATTATGCTGATAATCGGCTCGAAGGACCAAAATATGTAATGGAATGATAAGATATATTCGTAGACTGTATATTATGTAAATTAAACTAGAAATCAATCGAATGTTGGAGTATGGAAAAACAATGTATTTTTTTTACTTTCTGACATGAGTGACTGACAACAAAATATATAGAAAAACAAAATAGGTATAAAAACTGAAAGATTGCAAAAAAGTTTGCAACAGTAGGTATAGATAGATGACTAGCGTTCCGTCCCGGCTTCACACGGGAGGCAGTATATACCTACCTAGCTTATGTTACTCACGAACATACACAATAATATAGGTACCTAACAGAGTTCGAATAGGCAAATACGCACATATACCATCTACACTACGGCCATATTCTGCGCGCGCACCGTCGACCTTGTTTGTGTGTTTGTTATTTGGCTGCCATGAGTGGATGGTCGTATTTGCCTATATCTGCATTTTATAATTGATAAATAACTTTGACGATATAAGACAGGTCGCTGGAAAGAACTGGATCGCGGCAGCCAGGGACAGAGCGGGAGGGCGCGGACAAAGGGAGGTTTATGCCCAACAGTGGGTTTTTGAAAGCTACTGATGATGGTGATGATGAACTTCAACCACCCAATAGCGAATACAAATAGCCAAGTGAAGTTACATCATAAGACGCATATAAAAAGAGTTCGGCTTGCCATATATTATATAAAGAAATACAGTTTACATTTACATAGGTAAACTGTATTTTTTACATCGAGTAACTCATAGGAGTAGTGTAGGTACATTAAGATTATTCTATTTCTTTAGATTTTATAAAAATACCTGTTTTGTGTTATTTTAGCGTGCAAAAAGATCATCACCGTGAAAATGCTGAGACCAACTCAACTCGTACAGAAAACGTAAAGGACACTAATAATGATGATGGGTAAATATCAATTACTATAAGCGATAATAATTATTAATCAAATTACTTGTAAAAAATTGAATGACTAGGCCGAACCGTAAACTTTGATTGAACAAGCTTCACTCAAAGTCCAACTAGTTAGCGGATTGTAACATATCCCCAATGACCTTCCATAGCCCGAACATTTGAACAGAGCAGACATAAAATCAGTCAGATGATTTAAATTTAGTTCATTTTTTTCCCACTGCGGCGCTAGTAGTGACCAACACAAACATGGCGGTAAGCAGCTCGCGTAGATAGCACTGTGATGATATATTTTTCGATTAAATTTACTTTAAATTGCGTTATTTGTAATAAAATAGTCAGTAGCCGTAGTAAGTAATATTATACACATAATTGCTGCCGATTTAGCTTTCATATTTAACGAATGTATTGATGAAGGCATATTTCCTAACTTAATGAAATGTAGTAAACTAATCCCCTTATTCAAAAAAGGAGAAAAAACAGACCCTGGCAACTACAGACCTATCTCTATTCTGCCAGTTTTGAGTAAGGTGTTCGAAAAGATAATGCTCAATCAAATGCTACTTCACTTTAAGACCAATAATCTTTTCCATAGCCAACAATACGGCTTTACTGCTGGAAAATCGACCACCGATGCAGGAGTAGCACTTATTACTAATATCTACGACGCGTGGGAAAACAGAAATGATGCAATTGGATCATTTTGCGATCTTTCTAAAGCATTTGATTGCGTTGATCATCCAACACTTTTGCTCAAATTTCGTCAATACGGTTTTGATGATAAGTCAATTAAATTAATAGAATCTTACTTAACAGATAGGCTTCAAACTGTTGATATAAACGGCGTAAAATCACACGGGTCTAATGTGAAAATGGGCGTTCCCCAAGGTTCAATTCTAGGACCGTTCCTTTTCTTAGTTTATGTCAATGACTTGCCTTACATGGTTGAGAAAGAGGCTGACATGGTGCTGTTTGCTGATGACACCTCGCTAATATTTAAAATAGATCGACATAACAGTGATGCTAGCGCGGTGAACAGCACCTTATCTTTAATTTCTGATTGGTTTTCGGCCAATAACCTCATGTTAAATGCGAACAAGACCCAATGCATTCGATTCTCTCTTCCTAATGTGAATCAAGCCTGCGTTGACATACTAATTAATGGCCAGAAACTCGATCTGGTTGAAAGTACTACCTTTTTAGGAATCACAATTGATTCGAAACTTCAATGGGGCGCTCATATAACTAAACTTTCTAATAGGCTTAGCTCTGCGGCTTACGCTGTTAGGAGAATAAGACAATTGACAGATGTAGCAACTGCTAGACAAGTCTACTTTAGTTACTTTCACAGTCTAATGTCTTACGGGATACTTCTATGGGGGAGTGCAGCCGACATTCAGACTATTTTTCTTTTACAAAAAAGAGCAATTCGTGCTATTTACGGTTTAGGATCGAGAGACTCACTGAGGGAATTATTCAAGGAAATAGGTATACTTACTTTTGCATCACAATTCATATTTGAAAATATAATGTATGTAAGGAAAAATATTTCCATGTTCAATAAAGTAAGTGATTTTACAGATAGAAATTTACGTAATAAGAATGACTTAGTTAGCCCGTATTACAGGCTGAATACAGTCAGTAAGTCTTTTATGGGGAAGTGTATACTTTTTTATAATAAATTGTCAGAATCGGTCCTTGATATGCCAGACAGAAAATTCAAAGCTTATGTAAAGAAAGTACTTTGTGAGAAGGCTTATTATAGGACCGATGACTATCTTAAAGACAAAAAGGTCTGGCTTGAGCTTGGCGCGGGTCCCTCTTAAAGGTTTGTATACTTAGACATGTCATAATTTAGGTACATTGGTACATACTAAATTTACAAATTGACATTATTTTAAATTTCGTAATTCTTATAATTCAATTTAATTATGACATAATAAACAATGTAATCTCTGTCCATCTATATAACTAATTTTAAGTTTTTAGTTTGTTAGTTGACGTCTTTGGAGAAAACGTGCAGTGCAGTTTGTTGCCGCTTCTTCTGCACTTGCGCCTAGGAAGCGGCGTAAACTTAGCTTTAAGTAACGATTTGACGTCAACATTTGTGCAAAACAAAACAAAGTGACTATTATTAAGAGATATTATAAATATCCTATGATAATAAAGATATTTTGAATTGAATTGAATAGTGTGACAGCATGGATTTATCTATTATTACGCCGCCACCGGCTACTTTTAAAGAAAAAATTAGGCGAAACTGGCTGAATACAAACAAGAAAATCAAGGTAATCTTTATGGTCACCCTACATGGGACCCCACTATGGACGACCTAAAATTTTGGCGGCCAATGATGAAACTTAATGATGAAAAAATATTACAAAACGAAAATATTCTATGATAAATTGTCGAAAACAGTATACTTTCGGAGATTTAGAGATTTAAAAATAAAATATTAGACTAGTTCTATCAGCTATATCAAAATGGCTGTCCTAGTCTTTGATTGTTTGAATTCCTTGATAGAAAATATAAAATCCAAAACTATAAGAACTATAACTGTTAAAACTTGGTAAGTGGATGTATTCTGTGAACCGCATTAAGATTTTCACACAAAAATAGAAAAAAAAAACAATAAATTTTGGGGGTTCCCCATACTTAGAACTGAAACTCAAAAAATGTTTTCATCAAACCCATACGTGTGGGGTATCTATGGGTAGGTCTTTAAAAATGATATTGAGGTTTCTAATATATTTTTTTTCTAAACTGAATAGTTTGTGCGAGAGACACTTCCAAAGTGGTAAAATGTATGTCCCCCCCCCTGTAACTTCTAAAATAAGACAATGATAAAACTAAGAAAAATATATGATGTACATCACCATGCAAATTTCTACCAACAATTGTTTTGAACGAGATCTAGTAAGAAGTTTTTTTAATACTTCATAAATCGTAAACCGCAATTTACCTTTATAGAACTTTTATATTATGTTACTTGCTGCTACGGAATCCTTCTTGGGCGAGTGCGGCTCGCACTTGGCCGCTTTTTTGCATTTAACGCCATCTAGTGTCAAGTCACAGTATATAGGCAGACAATTTTTTTGTTATGTATCCCCTTCATAGTAGAACTTTTTATGTTATAATATTATTATGCATAACAGCGGTTTACAGAAACGTCATTTCGTATGGCATCTACTCATTTATCATAGACTAGCTTTTGCCCGCGGCTTCGTTTGCGTATCCCACGGGAGCATTACATTTTTCCGGGATGAACGGTACCCTATGTCCTTCTCAGTACTCCTAACTATGTGTATGCGAATTTTCAAGAAAATTGGTTCAGTAGATAAAGCGTGAAGAGGTAACAAACAAACAAACAAATATATAAACTCACTTTCGCATTTATAATATTAAGTTAGGATTCAAAACCAATTATGTTAAAAATCAGAATAATCTTAATGCATACATTTTATTGCCATCTAATGTATAAAATTCTCGTGTCACAGTTTTCGTTGCCATACTCCTCCGAAACGGCTTGACCGATTTTGATGAAATTTTTTGGGCTTATCCGGTATCTATGAGAATCGGCCAACATCTATTTTTCATCCCCCTAAATGTTAGGGGTAGTCCACCCCTAAATTTTTATTTTTATTTATATGGCAAAACAACGTTTGCCGGGTCAGCTAGTAATTATATAAAAGTAGGCAGAAAGTTCGCAATCAGAATCGCCTTTTGGTATTTCATTCATACGTACCTATAGTAATTTCAATGCTGAATCTTTTCTAAGATAGAATTTTCTTCTGGCATAGGTAGATGATTGGTTGAATAGCGGACATAACTACGATAATGCTTATTGCTGCTATAATATAAACGGGCAAGTGCGAGTCGGACTCGTACATAAAGGGTTCCATACCACCATACAATGTTTAAAAACGCTGAAAAAAGTACGTTTCTTGTATGACGACCCCCTTTAATTTTTAACTATTTTTTTATTTTTAGTATTTGTTGTTATAGCGGCCAATACATAATCGGTAAAAATTTCAAGTGTCTAGCTATTGCGGTTCAAGAGATAGAGCCCTGTGACAGACTTTGCCCTAACCGAGTAAACTCGGAATGCTACCAACAATAGGTAGTATAGATTTTAACGATTATGGTTTTTATTTTTCCGTGTAATAAAAAATATAATAGTGGGAAAAAGGCGGTCTACCGCGGCACTCGCCGGTCGGCACGATTTTTGCCCGACCCGAGTAAATTCGGAATAATATTTTTTATGTTGACTAACAATAGTATAGATTTTAAGGATTACGGTTTTCTTAGAAGGTCAAAGGCATTATACCAAATAAAAGTAACACTAAATAAACATTATTCTAAAAGAAATAATGCGAAACTTAATGTACCTATGTAAAAGGTGATTATTAGTACTAAATGAAATTCTGACATCTTAAGAGTCTCCTTACCCGAGACAAAATCCGAGTTTCCCATACAAACGTAGTCTACGTTTTATTTTGAAACGACATGTCAGATTTTGGTTATAATTGGTTTTCAAAGTCAAAATATGAACTTGAAAGAAAATATAGTGTATCATATACAGGGACTAACAAAATATACTGAAACTATTTTAAGGGTGGATACAGTCCATGATACTGAACAACTTTCCCCATGGAACATACATCGAAATATGAAAAATAATTTTTGGCCTCCCATACATGTTGACCGATCTGCTGATCCGAGTCTGTATGAAAAGCCAAAAATTATTTTTCATATTTCGACATAGGTATGTTCCTTAGGGAAAGTTGTTCAATATCACAGACTGAATTCACCCTTAAAATAGTTTCAGTATATTTTGTTAGACGTTATATATATGCAATTTCTTTAAACTTACAAATTTTTACCGAAATCTGACATGTCGTTTCAAAATAAAACGTAGACTACGTTTGTATGGGAAAGTCTTGGGTAAGGGGGTTCTTAAAAGTATGAAATTGAACATTCGGACATATAAATATTCGGCCAAACAAAAATTATATTAAGGTGAAGATATAGGCAAATGACCTTGAAGTGGCGCCCTCATTTGAAATAAATTGTTACCTCGTAAATATGGAGATAATTTCCATATTGCTCTTCGTCATGCACTAGATAGCCCTTTAAATTATTTTATGAACCACCGTTGAAAGTATTTACATTAGTCCGTCTAGCTTTAAAACTTGCCTCCGCCAAAAGTGGCCACGGCAAGTTTTAAAGCTAGACGGATCACCAATAATAGTTTCAACGGTGGTTCATAAAATACTTTAAAGGGCTATCTAGTGCATGACGTAGAGCAATATGGAAATTATCACCATATTTACGAGTTAACAATTTATTTCACACTACAAGGCCATTTGCCTATATCTTCACCATAAATATTTTTTATGCGTTTGAAATGTTCTTTTAAATAAGATTCTGCCAAGCCAAATGAAATTCGGAGCATCGAGATTCTGCCAGATAGATGTCACCCCTGACGTGTACCTACCTCAGTACTCAGTAGGTATATAAACTCTGTTCAATCCATAATAAAGACAGTTTATCTTCGAAAATCAATAAATATTTTTGACGTGACAACGTCTAATAACTCGATACTACGGGCTGCATGCACGAAAAAGATGACGTCATCGTCGCGTTCCGCGAGCGAGAGCGCGGCACGCACGAGGGAGAGGCATGATCGGCTCAGTTCGGAATATTTCACGTTGTCATGTCAAACTACCGTCCCTAAACCGACTTTACAGACAACCAATTTTTTTTTAGTCTTATCTAAAACGTGTTAATGAAATAACGCAAACCCTCTCAGATGGTACCTCAGTCCATTAAACTGAACAACTTTTGTTCTAAAACTTTCAAATCACGAATCCAAAAAACAAAATTTGGATTTTCATACAACCTGATCAGCTGATCAAGTCAATTTGTATGAAAATCCGAATTTTATTTTTGGCATTTTGGGAATGTTGTAGAACAAAAGTTGTTCAGTTTCATGGACAGAGTTACAACCTGAGAGGTTTTGCGTTATTTCATTAACTCGTTGTATAATAAAAAAACTGATGTGTAATTTCCGTATTATATTTGCTAAATAATACGAGTAACAGCAGTGTCGTTGTCCGGGGCGCGGCCTCGCAGGTGCTCCTCGCCGAGGGGGGGCGGCGGCGGCGCCAGCGGCTGCAGCTCGTCCGGCAGCGCGTGCAGCCGCAGCTGCTTGTCCAGCAGCGCGTCCGCCAGCGCGCGCGCCTCGCGCGGCACCCACGCTGCGCCCGCCACGTGCAGCGCCTGCAACAGGGGGCGCTGTAGTCTGCGGAGCTGGTGAGCCGCGCCGGCTGCAGGCAGCAGGTCTTACCTTGCAGTGCGGCGCGGCGTCCAGCGCGCGGTAGAGCGCGGCGGCGGGCGCGGGCCGGCCGCGGCGCGCGCCCGCCTCCAGCCGCGCCAGCTGCAGCAGCGCGCCGCCGCAGCCGCCGGCCGCCGCGCGCGCCACCACGCGGTACACGCGCTCCGCCTCTGCAACATTCAGTTCCTGTACCATCACCGTGTCGGTCCCGTCGTAGATAAAGCTTTCAAAACGGTAGGATTTATTATGATTTGATGTACACTGCCGATCGGCAAATACTAATTCGACCATTGTAAGTCAGTAGACTTCGACTTTCAAATCGAGATTGCTTGACCTGGTACACGAATGGCTGATGACGAAGGCCACGCAACCATGGAACAGGAGTGGGCATCTTTTCAAAGGATAGACAACTATATCTAAGCATGGGACAGTATGCTACCGGTTTTCAAGCTGAAACGTATTCGGTAACTGTAACTATAATAAAATGAATTTAGAAGGAGGATTAAAGAACCGCCAAATCTACATTCTGACAGACAGCCAGGCAACCCTCGCGGCCCTTAGTTCTAGCAGGATCGGCTCCAGACTGGTCTGGGATGGTGTGCGTGCCCTACATTAGCTGGGCAGGCACAACAAGCTGGTGCTAGTCTGGGGCCGGGTCATGTAGGCATCGAGGGCAACGAGAAAGCTGATGAGCTGGCAAGGAAAGGGTCGAGTCACACGCCTATAGGGCCCTGTAACTTCCCCCCCCCCCCCCCCCCGATTTTCTAAAATAAGAGGATGATAAAACTAAAAAAAATATATGATGTATATTACCATGCAAACTTCCACCGAAAATTGGTTTGAACGAGATCTAGTAAGTAGTTTTTTTAATACGTCTTAAATCGTAAAATGTTACTTGCTGCTACGGAACCCTTCATGGGCGAGTCCGGCTCGCACTTGGCCGCTTTTTTTATATTAAGGCCGTACCTGAATTTTCCGGGGTTCAGTGCTCCTCATTTAAAATAAATCATTTCAAAGAAAACGGAGACATCATTTATAAGTAGAAAAGACCACTAAGAAAATTACATACCTAGTTATAGGTGAATAGACTAGCCAGGAGACGAGAACCGTATTTTTTTAATTTTCATTCAGAAAAAGTAAGATAATTGTAAAGAAACCTGAAAGAAATATTTTAGAAAATCTTGCTACAAACTGGCTTGTTTTTCTGCGTAAAAAAATATTCTAACAAGGGATTGCATATATTTTATAAAAATAAAGGCTATTTTGAAACATTATTCTTAATATTTGCTTACAATGCAATCACGCAATAACAAAAAAAATAATTTTAAAAATTGGATGTTTTGCAACGTTTTTGACAGAATTCTCTGAAATGGCGGCCATGTTTCTTCCATACAAATTCAGTTGCCCGCGGGGCGTTCAGGAAGGAGGCCGTGTCGAATTTTTCAAAAAAATCAATTTTCGAATTACGTAAAATTGCATTACAGTCTAAAATATTTCAATAAAAAACTATGTGCAAACTGCCAAATTATGTCATACTTTTGCTACACTATGGTACAGTTTTGACATTTTGTTGACGTTCAAGCAAAGATGTAATGCTATCGCAGATACGGCATCGCACATTTTTTTTTAATTTTATTGAAAATTTAGTCAATGAAAAAAATAATTTGGTTTGATTTATTACCTATATTTTTTAATCGGCGATTAAAATGAAAATCGGGTTGGAACTTTCTCGGGTCTCGGAATCATATTAACTGTTTTTGTAATAAAAGGTGCTGTTTAATTAGGGTTTTACAATTATTTTGAGGGGTGGTTCAGTCTGAAATTTTGAACAACTTTTCCCTATGAATTTATATCAAAATACGAATTGACATTATGCGTAATATATCGAACCACAGGCTATACTAGATCTATACTTGGCTAGGCAGTCAGGCGAAAGTAGGCTATTTATCTATACTAATATTATAAAGAGGAAAGATTTGGTTGTTTGTTTGTTTGCATTTCATGGCTCCGAAACTACTGGACCGATTTAAAAAAACTTTCACCGTTGGAAAGGTACACTATCCCCGAGTGACATAGGCTTTGTGTGTACCAAGGGCGAAGCCGGGGTGGACTGCTAGTATAGTATAATGATATTAAAATAACAGTCAAAAAACAAAAAAATATCTGCATTTTCATACAAAAGTGTGCAGCCGCCCGGGAAATTTGTATAGGATCCGATTTTTTTTGGTGTTTTTACTGTTTTTAGGGTTTTGCTTGTCTGTATGTCCGTAAGTCACAGCCAATTTGCTACGAAACTATTAGAATGATTTAGTTGAGATTTAGTATCTACACTTATGTAACTTAGTGACCCAAAGATAGACGTATAACGTAAATAAATGAAATTTAAGAAAGGGGGCCACTTATGGTGGGTAAATTTGACATTAAAAAAAAGTTTTGATAACAAAATTGTGTGACATATCTTTATCAAAGAACTTTTTATGACAATTTTAAATATATATATTTTTATTATTTCTTAGATCGGTATTTTTAAGTTATTTAAGAAAATGGGCGATAATTGACCCCCCCTACTAAACTACTGGAACGATTCAGTTGAAATGTGGTGCACATAATGTAAATTTGTGACCCAAAGACGGAAGTAAAATGTAGGTAAATGAATAAATTAAAAAAATGGGGCTACTTATGGGAGATAAATGAGACATTAAAAAAAGGGTTTTGTGAACTATATCGCATAAAAATCAAATGAAAGAGCATTTTATGATAATATTAAATATATTTTTCTATATTTTTTAAGTAGGTGTTTTTGAAGTTATTTTTAAAAATAAATAATAAAAATACCCTTATCTCCGAAACCACTGAACCCAAACTTTTGAAAAATATACAGTTAATAGTTCTTTACATTACATTAATTACAGGAAAACCTATTAGATGATAAAAAATAAAAGGGTGCAATAATGCTAATTACTGCTTCATTAATCAACCAATTTTTTAGCTTTTTTCAGGAAAAGATTTCTTTTTAGTGCTCTTTGTTGATTCGTTAAAAATATTTTACAAAATCAAACAGTCAAGTCATTGATTGAGCACATACAGCTGCTAAGCCAAGACTGTTGATCTTGTAGTGTAGTAGTGTGTATGTGTCAACCTGTTATATGTTGTATACCAATAAAGCCTGGAGTACGTGAGTAAGCTTCGATCGTTTGACTTGGTCCCACACCTCCCACCTTTACATAGCGACCCTGCCAGTCGGTGCCTCCGTGCACCGGCGGTACGGCTGTGCGCTCGCGCCGTTCGCATAAATCAAAATAAATTAGAAAAACTATTATAATTTATAAATAAGTGTTGCGCATAAACTTTAAATAAAAATCAAGCAAGAAGAATGAAGATTGAAAATTTAAAGGCTCAAGAAAGAATAAAAAAAAAATACGATTTATGAAGAAACATGAAGAAATATTAAGTAAATTAGTAAAAATAAAATGAAGATTATTATGAAGAAAGTGTTTATGAAGATAACGAGAAGAAATAAAGTTGATCGAAGAGAAGAAAAAATGCTGAAAGAAGAATAGTATTTATGACGTCAAATAAATAATTATAAAGTAAGAAGAGAGAAGAAAGAAAATTTTGTTTGAGCGGTGTCCAGGGTTATCCCGGCCCATCCAGCTTGCAGCAGCAGCAGCAGTCAAGGAGGAGACATCAGCATCGTTATCGTCTTCAGGCGATAAGGAAAATCACAGGATTTGACAACCATGGTCAAGACACGAGATACGTTCTTAAGAAGTAGTATCCTTTTATTAAATACCTAGTAAATAACTTAAGAAGATAGTAGATACAAGATTTTGATAAGTTTTTATTTTTTATTTTTTGTCGGAGTAGTTTTATAAAATTTTTATACATTTTTTAACATCTTTTGGAAAGGTTTCTCTCATTGAATTCATATTTTTTTTCTACTGCTATACATTGTTAATTTTGATAAAAATAATGACGGATAATTTTGATCTTGAAACGGCTATTGCTCCCTTGCCTATTATGAAAAATAATGAAGAAAAGACTATTAAATCGTTAATTGACAATATAGAATTCTACAGTACTACTTTAAATAGACTCTCTCAACAATTTTTAATTAAATTCGTTTTGAAAACTCGATTATCAAAACAAGCAAAATTTATTTTAAATCAAAGTTATAGTGATGTAAATAGTTTAATAAATGAAATGAAACAATTGCTTTTGCCAAAAAAGTGTCCTATACTTTTGCAAACCTAATTACTAAATTCGAAACAGGGTTTACGATCAATAAAACAATACGGATCAGAAATAGAAAATCTTTTTGTAGAATTAACTTTGGCACAATCCGATGGCGACAAAACAAAAATCGAAATACTTCATCCTATAAATGAAAAATTTGCCATTAATTGTTTTTGTAAAGGTCTCAATAATTTCAGATTATATGTTATCATTACGAGTCAAAAATATAAATCATTGTCACAATGCATTCAGGCAGCTATTGATGAAAGTACACTCATGGCTTATAATAAAGTGTCTTTTCAAAAACATCAGCATTACAGTAATAATAACAATTCAGGATATTGTCGTTCCCCAAAAACGAAAGTGTCGTTTACGAAAAATTATCAGACAGAAAGTTGCAGAAGCATGACGACATCCATACCTAATACGTCGTACACGTGCAACGCTCACGTTCCGTCGACTCAGCAGACGCCGCCGGTCGAGGAATCTAACTGCAGCGAATCTCATTACGATGTTTTTGATTATAATTTGGAACTACCTAAATTATTTTATATTGACGAATATAGCTTAAAAAATGAAAACTTAGTGTTAAAAGAGATAAATTTAGATAAGGAATTAAATATTAATAAAAAGGCTCCAAAATCAAACAAAAAGAAACCCAAACGGACAAAAATAAATAAAAAATCGTGTAAACGAGTAAAACCGGATATGACAAATAAACATAGAAATAAATTAAATAAAAATATATTAAAAAGAGTAGTAAGTTTTACTAATAAAATAAATATGCTAAGAAAAATTAAAATAAATAATGTTAAATGTAGAAAAGAAAATATAAAGTTAATGAGCAAAATAATGAATAAAATGCGAAAAATATATATTAAGAGAAAAATAAATATGATGAACATTGTTAAAGGCGAATATATTAGTAAGAAAATAAATGAAATGAAGTGTAAGAAAACATTAAATTGTTTAAATAAATACTTGAATACGACTACTAATTTTAACATAAGAAAGTCCTGTATAGATAATATAAAAACAAACAAATTGTACAGTAAAAGATCAGTAGGAGTTACTTAGATATAAATTGAAATAAAGGTGTATGTACGAGTATACTCAAATAAATTTTTATTTTTATTGTTGTATATCCAACTTTACCTGTACTTAAATATATTGTGTATTTTATATAAGATAATATATAATCAAAGTACAAATTAAAAAAAAAAGCAAAAATTTTCATTTTGTAATCATGTTATTTGAAGTATCTATGATATAATTTAATTAAATGTAAACTTATTTAGAATGTGTGACTGATTAGTCACTGCATTCCTCCACCCAACTTGCATCGGTGTACTATTTCGAAGGAGTAATTCAATCTGTTTGTCTCATAGTTCTTTGAAATGAAGTGTTTGAATTTTGATTTGTTGTTCTTATTTGAAAAAGTTATTTGATGTTTGAAATTGTGAATATTGATTTGAATTATAGACATTTGTTTAAAAAAAATTGTACATAATTACTGTATATTTTTTTATATAAAATGAGGGGAGGTGTAGTGTAGTAGTGTGTATGTGTCAACCTGTTATATGTTGTATACCAATAAAGCCTGGAGTACGTGGGTAAGCTTCGATCGTTTGACTTGGTCCCACACCTTCCACCTTTACAATCTGTTCAACGTGCAATCCTTTTTTACCCTCCGTACTTACATAATAAGGTGAATAGAAGTGAAAGGTGTTACGATTGCAGATGGTCGCTAAACGTATTGTTTCACAAAGAAAATTCAAATGTGTACATTTTCTGTCAGTGGAACACAAAACGTGTAGTTTTCCAAGTCACCGCTGGCGTAAAATACTATTTGATTGTATTTTTGACAACGTCCTGTCAGCGATAAGTAATATTGATTTACGCAGAAATATCATAAATTTGTCTATGGTTCCCTAAAATTTCAACTTAACCAAAATAAACCGGCCACGTGCCGTGACGGGCCACGTGGAGTGTAGGGTTCCGTAGTCAGTACCTACTTGTTTTATGTAACTAACAACTGCCTAACTTTAGGTCTGAATTCAGTCCATGATACTGAACAACTATCACCAAGGAACAAACGAAATACAAAAATTATTTTTGATCTCTTACACACAAGATTTGGCAAAATCTAATATTTATGTAATATATGTATGGAATATGTAAGGACAAATCACACTAATTAAGCTAGCCCCAAAGTAAGTTTTAAACTTGTATTATGGGATACTAACTCAATGATACTATATTTTATGATAAATACATACATAGATAAACACCCAAGACCCAGGACAATTTGAAAAAGATCATTTTCTAACTTGCCCTGGCTGGGGCTCGAACCCAGAACTTTCGGATTAGCGGTCTAGCGTGTTAATAATTACGCCACGGAGGTCGAATGGAAAGCAAACATTTTCTTTTCATATTTAATTTTGTGTTCCTTAGGAAAAGTTGTTCAGTATCATGAACTGAATCCACCCTAAATTAGTTTTAGTACAGGGAGACGTTATATACTACTGCCGTGAATTTTTTTAAGTGTCCATATACAACCGTTTAACTGACAGAGAGGGAAGACACATGATTCTAACAAAAATTTGCAATCAAAAACCAAATATTTCACAAACGGATTGCTGAAACGAAAAAGGGTGTTCATAATCTTACAATATTTTTGAAAGACCTATTCAACGACGTCTCTCACCACACATTTTTTTTAAGTTTTTATTACCACATATCCATACCCATGCCCAATTACAGCTTTCTAGTACTAATAGTCTATGAGTAAAACTGGGGACAGACAGACAGACAGACATGACGAAACTATAAGGGTTTCTTGTTTACTACGGAACCCTAAAGAGCTGCGTGAAACGAAACAGATTCTCTATTCTAAGGGTTCTTTGTCATTTGCGCTTTAACAAATTTCTAAATACGAGTAATCATAACCACTTGTGCAAATATTTCGCTCCACTTCGCATACGATAAATTCAAAAATTGATGGATGAATGACCGTGCTTTTAGAGGTTAAGCAACTTCTAGCTTGGTCACAGTGAGGATGGGTGACCGTGCTTTCAATCTTAATGTTGTCCAAGTCAAATGTTGAGATTCTTATGAATAAATTTCAGTTTTCTCTACCTACATAACTTGGCAGCTATTTAAATTTTAATTGTTTTGTCGGAATTTGAACTTGGCATTTTTACATTTATGTTTTTGATGGGATAAAATAAACACCCAAGAACCAGGACAAATGAAAAAAGGCCATTTACCAACTTGCCCTGGCTGGGAATCGAACCCAGAACCTCCGAGTGACGGACTAGCGTGTTAAGGAATCGCCACGGAGGTCGACTAATAAATTGAAAAAGTAATAAATTTTACGCAAGATTCGAATAACTATAACTTGGATTTTTTAGAAAGTGCTATATGAATTTCACATATATTTAAACTCGCTTTTTAAATAAACGTTTGCATTCACGCACACTACTGTATTTTCGAATTTACTTTTCTATTGATAGCCTGTCTACTAAAGTGTTAAGTGCATTATAATGACGTCTGCCAAGGCCTTAATTCAGAAATAATAATTCAAACAAAATAATTCTTTGATTTGAAAATTTTAATAAGTATCGAAAAAAGTAAGCTGTATACTAATTCTACGTTACAATTTATGATTACCTACATCTATTGTCCCGTTTACACATTATTAACTCTATGCAACTTCATCTTGACATTTTTATCCCCCTAGCGGGAAAATTTTGCATGTTTTAGAGCCAAATCCGACCACGTGGCTTTGTGCATAAAGTCCTTAAAGCAAACCTCTAAACATGTGTTATTCTAATCTCTCTAAACTTGATAGACACCATTACTAAAATATAAAAAAGCGGCCAAGTGAGAGTCGGACTCGCCCATGAAGGGTTCCGTAGCAGCAAGTAACATAATATTATTATGACGTATTAAAAAAAAAACTACTTACTAGATTTCGTTCAAACCAATTTTCGGTGAAAGTTTGGATGGTAATGTACTCGTACATCATATATTTTTTTAGTTTTATCATTCTCTTATTTTAAACGTTACAGGGGGGGGGGGGGGGAAACACATTTTACCACTTTGGAAGTGTCTCTCGCGCAAACTATTCAGTTTAGAAAAAAATGATATAAGAAACCTTGAAGACCTATCCATAGATACTCCAAAAGTATCTATGGATAAGGGTTTGGTAAAAAAAAAAATGTTGAGTTTCAGTTCTAATTATGGGGAGCCCTTAAAATTTATTGTTTTTTTCTATTTTTGAGTAAAAATCTTAATGCGGTTCACAGAATACATCTACTTACCAAGTTTCAGCAGTATAGTCTTATATTTACGGAAAAAAGTGGCTGTGACATACGGTACGGATGGAAAGACAGACATGACGAATCCATAAGGGTTCCGTTTTTTGCCATTAGGCTACGGAACCCTAAAAACATCGTCATAAAACTCACGAAAAACAAATTAATTATAAACTTAGTATCAATTTCATCGCGTCGTCGTATATTCCGTTCGTAGTACCACAAGTAGTACAGTATTACCTGCTATTCTCAATAGGTCGCGTGACATCGCCGTTCCCCACTCGACTTTTAACTTTATCAACGCAAATGAAAGTCTTTTATTGTATACCGGCCGCCCGCACTACAGCTGGTGAGTGTACCTACCAGCGCCGGGGTCGTAGCACTCTCGCGACCGCGACGCGTGATGTTTTCATAGTTTGTTTATTTTTTTTACTTTTTGATACTTTTTAATTACTGCATTAATTGCAGTACCCTACCCTAAAAAATAACCTTGAAGTGAGTCTGTTAACAAGTTAAATTCATGCCAATGATTTTAAATGCACCCTGTATAAGAAAAAGCTTTACCGAAGTGAAATAAAATAAAATAAGTGTCCGACATCCAGCACCCGGCCTACCTAGCGGCGACCAGTCCGCGGGGTGCGCGGCGAGCAGCGCGGGCAGCGCGCGCGCCAGCGCAGACACGTCCGAGCGCGCCGGCAGCGCGCGCGCCAGCGCGGACACGTCCGAGCGCGGCCACGCGGGCAGCGGGCCGCCCTCCGCCGCTGGGGGCATGGAGATTATACGTTATAAAAACAGAACAACGATAATATACTCGTACAAATAAAAAAACAGTTAAAAAAGATAAGTTTAAAAACTTCACTTTCACACAAAATACATGCATCGAAGCATGGCTGTCCAAAACCAAAACCTAGCAAGGAACAATTTTTGTAAAATACGTTTTCTAAAGCCAATATTCCCAAAATTTAGAGCTGTGTCTACGGCAAAAACAACTGTATTTCTATCGAAAATAGAATCAGAGTTACGAATATACCCAAACCTAGCAAGTGTCCTTCGTGCTCGGAGATTACAAAATTAAAAAACTAGCAAGTAACATTTCCAACTACAAAAACCTATAAAATACGGTATAATGCTAGGTTTTCGAATTTGTAAATAGAACTTTTTTTATTTTTTTTTATTTTTTTTATTTATGGCTTGACGCTACTGCGTATTTAGCCAGGAACAAGTTAATAAAACGTGGGAAATCATTTTTTCCTAACAAGTTACAATCAAAGGTTGGTGTAGGCCTTTGATTGCTTCCCCCCCGCCCGGGTTCTCATCTTGTCGCGATGGGGGGGGCTCAGTACCTGCGGACTGCCTCATCCGCAGGGAAGCCAAGAGGAACCCATTGCCCGGGTTGAGGCTTAGGCCTCCCCGGGCCCGGAGGAGGCCATTCCTGTTGGGAATGGCCTGGCTGTGAGAGAAGGGGGTTTACTCCCTACTCTCATAGCCGTGGTAGGGGTCGCGGGGGAAGAGGAGTGTCGGTGTGTCGTTGCCGCTCACCCTATCCTCCGCGACCAAGCGCGGCCGTGGCGCTTGGCACGGCAACGGTGGGGCCGCAGGGGAAGAGGAGTGTCGGTGTTACGTTGCCGCTCTCCCTATCCCCTGCGGCCGGCTTGGTGGGCCCCGGTCACCGTTAGGTGGACTGGGGCAGGACCTGCTTCTGCAGGCCCCAAATTATGAGGGCTGGTTGGACGGTGGAAATGGGATTCCATCTTCCAACGGACAGCCCTCCGGAGTGGAAGGCAGGCGCGTGTGCGTGTCAGCGCGCCTGTTCTTGTCGGGCCGAGAGGCCAACGCGACGGTTTCTCCGGCCCCTCTGATTCAGCAGAGGGTGCCGTGAGGCCGTTGGCGAGCCGGGGCCGCTAGGATAGCGGCCGGCCGCGCCGGGGCTGTGGAGCAAGAGAAGCACACGGCCCCGGCCGATAGCGGCTGAGAGGTGACACCGCGGAGTTTTTAGTGGTAACACCACATAACCTTACCGGTGTCCCGTAACCGGTAAGGTATCCGAAGGGATTTTCTCCGCGTCAAAAAAAAAAAAAAAAGGCCTTTGATTGCTTTAAGGGAGCTGCTTCTGGTAAATAGAACTTACTAGGATTTGAAATTTGAAAGCGGTCTTTTACTAAGATTTTAAACTTGGAATTGTCCCGTGCTAGATTTTTGGTTTAGAAAATCACGTCAGTGTGAAACGTAGAATTAGAGGCTCTATGAGCTGTAGACCTCGCGAGCATACAGAGAGACTTAGAGATTGCAGATTGAAGGAACTTTTCACACCATATGTTTTTCTTGAAATATTGTTGTGGTAGAGTTACGCTTCCGGCAAAACTCAGTTTTGCTAGTAGCATGAATGGGCCGGCTCGTCCGGGGAAGTACCACACTCTTACAGAAAATCGACGTCTGAGTAGTAGCTTCACCGCTTTTATGCTTCGCTCGGTGAGTGAGATAGCCGGAGCCCACCCTCCCCCCCCCCCCCCTCTAGGTAGAGCCCTGAAAGGCCAGTAACGCTATTGTTACACCCCTGGTGTTGCAGTTGTCCAAGGGCAGCGGTGCTCACTTACCATCAGGTGACCCGCTTGTTCGTTTGCCTTCCTAAAAATTTAAATCTTGATAATGTTCGTTCCGCTAATATTTTTAGTCTTTTTTCTTCCTCTGTTCGTTTCATAGACCTGATTCTTGTCAAACGATCATAATCGAAGGGCTCCAAGATGACATCAGTAAGTCTGAACCCGAGAAAATGCGACGTAAGAGCAACCTACAGCCAGTTCTCTAGATCCAAGGTCGAGCACAAAGGGTAAAGTCAATCCCTGTGACTTATGAATAGTGACTGCCCATGCAAATGTAAGAGAAAAATTGGGTCCTAAAACATGTGCTCTCTTTAGAACGCCAAGTTCGCGTGATAGCGGCAATAGGCACTGATCCCATTATGGTTGGGCCAGTGTACTTGTCAAATCTGACCATAACTACCAAAGGGCGATCAGTAGGTGGTGAATGATAGGGAGCATACACCAAATCAGTATCAGTTCTAACAGAACCATTTACTAAGCCTTTTTTTACCACAAATTAGTTTTTAACATGATCCTGGCGCCAACACAGAAATACAGAGTTTTCTCTAAACCTTATGCTTGTTACTTGGCACATGCCTGTGCAGCCTTTTTGTTATGGTTAGCCGACATCTTAGCCGTAGGCATGTAGAGGTCCTTTAGTTTATTAAAATTATATAAACTAACCTTTCTGTTTTCTGGATACAGCCTCATTGCATCGGAAAAAAGCCGTTGCTCCTTGTCACATAACCTACTTTTTTCATGCGTCATTAATTTTTCCCAATCACTTTTGGTTGAGTTACCGATGCTCAAACGATCCAGAATGTCTCTAAATTGTACCTGACCTGCTTCTCCTTGCCGATAACATGTTGACAAAATGACGCAGGACGTAATCTTTTTGTAAAATAGCTGTCCCTGATCAGCCAGCATACCGGAAAATCCTGTTCCATAAACTGGGCGATCAAGCACTTGTGGCAGTTGTTTTATGTCACCCAATAGAAAAAAAGTTATATTTCCAAAAGGCAAATAAGAAAGTAAGGGCTTAGCTTCCCTGCACCTCAAATAATTTTTTAAGCTATTGCATAGCTTTTATCGCGGGCTTTGAGCGCGGCGACCGAATCAAGAAATTCCGTAACGAAAATAAAACCTAACACCCCCCACTCCGCCTACCATGTAGGCTTACAAGCTATATAGCATTTAGTGGAATATATAGAGGGCTTTTATAATTTTCAGTTTTGATCAACCATTTGCCGAGTTGGACTTCCTACCTAAAAAGTATAAAGTAGATGGGCTTCCTGAAGAAATATCAGCTACTAGAGGTATTCCTGCTTGATAATTCAATTTTTAACAAAAAAAACAACCGACTTCAATTTTTTTAAGGAGTTTCTTCCATATCTCCAAAGTTCTTTATCATATCTTCACCAAATTAAAATGGGACCAACTTGGTAGTAAAGCCTTTCAAATAAAAAAAGAATCATTATAATATTTGAGCTGCAGTTGTCTGGTGAGGAATTTCGGTCTCCAGCTCTAAGATCTTTTCTCCGATCTTAAAAAAAATTACATGGGACCACCTTGCAATGCATTCTTTAAAACGAAACATATATTATTTAAATCGGTTCATATTTGACGGAGTTATGAGGTAACATACACAAAAAAAAATACATACACGTCGAATTGATAACCTCCTCCTTTTTTTGAAGTCGGTTAAAAATGGGGTGTGATTGTTGCCAAACTGGTGCCTTTAATGCCAGAAACAAGACGGGTGTTTTAGAATCAAATGCTGGTTAACGATGAGTCGATTGATCTCCAAACTGAAGAAATGACAGAAGAAACTTGATTTTCTTCTGTCATTCAGCTACCTGAGTGGTCCAACTAAGTGTAGAATCAATGTAAAAGCCAAGATCCTTTACGGATTTACTGTAGGGGATAATACAGTTGTTAAACATGACAGGTGCAACAGCATTAAAGTCAATCAGAGAAATTTGCCTTGTACTGCCTACAATTATAGCTTGGCATTTGGAGGGATTAACCTGAATTCCAAATTGATCGGACCAGGACAAGATAGCCGACAAAGCCAAGTTTACACTCGCTACACTAGAATCAAGGTCGTCAACTGATGATTGGGCATAAATTTGTAGGTCGTCAGCATAAAAATGGTAAGAACAGCCAAGGGAAGTGGAAAGTAAATTAATAAAAAGATAGAAAAGCAACGGCGATAAGATACCCCCTTGAGGCACGCCATTACACAGATCATTCCAGTCCGAGAAAACGCGGTCCATACGAACTGCCTGCTGGCGGTGACAGAGATATTCAGAAAACCAATCCAACACTGAAGACGAGAATTGAAGGTGCTCAAGGACAGCAAGCAGAATATCGTGGTCTACCATATTGAAAGCATTGGAGAAATCGATAAGAACTAAAATGGTGACCAACGTATTCTCCATGCCAAGTCGAATATCTTCGGTTACTTTAAGAAGAGCAGTGGTAGTACTGTGGCCAGGACGAAAACCAGATTGAAAAGGAGTAAGGAGGGAATTGGTAAAGATATAGGATGACACTTGAGCGTGAACTACGGCTTCTAGTATTTTGGAAAGAAAAGGAAGGATAGATATAGGTCTAAAATTATTCAAAAGGGCAGGAGTGGGGACTTTAGGAAGGGGTATGACAAACGCTTTCTTCCAAAGAGAAGGGAAGGTCCCGGTAACTAATGAGAAGTTTATGATGTAAGTAAGAATTGGGAGAATTACTGTTAAAATATTTGTTATCATTTCTCGACTCACATCATCACATCCAACTGCTTTGGATTTAATCGCTAGAATTATTTCACGAATGTCGTCTTCAGTAGCTGGAGAAAATGTAAAAGGGTCAGTTGAAGGTTTGGCCATGGAAGATATTTTAGAAATAGTCGCTTACTTGACAGATGGATCTAGGGTATTTGTAGAAGAGAAGTGATTATTAAAATCATTAGGTGAAAATGAAGTGGAATAAGAATTTGTTACAAGATTATGAGTACGAAGAAACTTCCACATGTTAGCCGAAGAAGAGTTATTTAAATTGTCGCAGAAGTACTTGCGCTTGGCAGCCCTTACCACCGGTTTCGTGCCTTCTTGTATGCATCCCAGTGTATATCGCACCTGTCACGCTTAAATATACGAAAAGCACGATTCCTTCTGGTCATGGCCATTCTGACGCCCCTCGTGATCCATGGAGATGGAGGATGCTTGCATTTCATTGAATTAAGAGGAGCATGGACATCATATAAGGAAATCACCATGGAATTTAACTTAGTGACTTTTTCATCCAAAGTTGCTGCCTCAAATATAGGAGTAAAATCTAACTTAGCTGCATCACTCAGTAACTTGTCACTTGAAAAGTTCTGGGGAGTCAACTATGCTACTACAAAAATTAACTACAAAACTCAACTTTAGAAGGTGGTCAGCGACTTCACGCCGTAACTCAAGGGGCACAAGGTGATGTTGTTTACAAAGGTTATTATAATCAAGTGATCGATAATCCATTTTAAGACGATAACATAAATGTTTTATAAATTTCTTTTGAATATTTTCTATGCGGTCAATGTAAGTTTTGTGTCTAGGATTCCAAACTTGCGATGCATATTCTACAATACTACGAACAAACGTACAAAACAGAATTTTTAAAGTTTTAATTTCGTGAAATGAGGAAGAACAACGAATTACGAACCCAAGTGCCTTAGAAGCCTTAGACATCACCTTGTCAACATGTGCATCGAATATTAGTTTCCGTACGCTAGTATTTCGCTGGAGCAGCTCACCCTTGAGCGTGTAAACAGAGGGTATAATGTTCCTTTTTCTGCTAAACGTCACAACACAGCATTTAGATGGATTGAGTTCCAAGCAGTTAGTATCACAATAGTTTTCTAATAGTTCTAGATCGGACTGTAAAGCTACCACATCATCATTTGACGATATAGCTGAATAAATTTTCATGTCATCAGCAAAACATAGGAGATGTGATGACTTAAAGCAATCAATGATGTCATTGACAAACACAATAAATAATAATGACCCTAACAAAGAACCTTGCGGGACGCCACTAGGTATGTCCACCCAGGACAATGTCAATGACATCATTGATTGCTAGATATATAATTGTTAACTACAACTGCTTGTTACCTATTCTCCAAATAGGAAGCAAAACATACTGTTGACGCCACTAAAGTTGCAATGCATGTACTCGGTCTTCTCTCTGCTTATTCGCAGACCTGATGTTTCCAGAGCTTCCCTCCACTTTTCTAAAATCTGCTGTAGATTGTTCGCATCTTCAGTGATGATGACGACGTCGTCCGCATATAGGATGTCCAATGGCAGCGCTCGTTGCAGATTTGAGGTGAGATGGTTCATTACAATATTAAATAGCAGAGGGCTGAGTGCGGAACCTTTTTGCACACCAACTTTTACATCAAACTCATCGCTTGTTCCGGCCGGGCTTCAAACTTTGGTTGATACTTGGTGGGACCCTACTAACATTAAATCGTAAAGGCGCTGTACCCTTACGCTGCCCTTCTAACATTTAATCGTAAAGTACCTAAAATGTGCCAAATGCAACTATTATAGGACTAAATTAGATTACAAAAGACTTGAAGATTATTTACTTATGCAGCATAAATTTTGACCTTGTTTATAATACCGCTGATACGAATATTTCTTTGTCATACTTGATACAAATTGTTCGACAAGCTATAAAAGTAACACAACAAGAACATATTTGAATAATAAAATCTAAATATTAAGCCCTGGATTACACCAAGGCTCATTCGCTGTATGAGACATAAGGATAAATTACACAAAGTACGAGTAGCAAACAGTAATCCGAATAATGGGGTATTACAAATATCATATAAACGATATCGAAGTTTTTGCAATAATCTCCTCAGAAAAATCAAATGTAACTACGAAAAATAAACGGGCAAGTGCGAGTCGGACTCGTACATGAAGGGTTCCGTACCACCGTACAATGATTTAAAACGCTGAAGAAACACGTTTTTTGTATAACGACCCGACGGCAAACTGACGGACAAAAGCATTTTTGGCCAATCTCAAATACAAGTAGCCCAAGTATCACTCGAGAGCCAAACATGTGAGCACTCACCGAGGGCCAGGAAGCCGTTGTCCGGGTGGAGCGGCGCGAGCTCCCTCGCGCAGCGCAGCGCGCGCGCGTCCCGCGCCGCCGCCACCGCGAGCGCGCACGCGCTCTGCTCACGCCAGCGCCGCTCCGCGCCGCGCTCGCAGTCCGCGGCCGCCAGCAGCGCGCGCTGCAGCTCCTGCCTGCGCGCGGCCGGCGCCAGCAGCGCGCGCGCCGAGGCCCACTCGGCCGCGCCCGGCAACAACGCCGCGCACAAGTCCTCCTCGCCCGCCGCCGCCGCCGGCAGCGCGCGCTCTAACTCCGAGCACCGCTGTTCGCACTGTTCGATATAGTTGTTATAATTGTTTGTGTATATAATTGTTTACTTTGAACAACGATGTTTTCATCCCAAATATTTGGGGCTAGTCACTAGTCAGGTTGGTGATAATGTGACTATTGATGAAATGTTGGAATCTTTAAATTTCGCATGTATATCGCGAATAAACCAGCAAAATACGGAATCAAGTATATGCATTATGTGATTCAGAATCTCTTTATACTAGCAATTTGGAAATTTACCCTGGGAAGCAATCAGCCGGGCCATATATAGGTATATGATAATACTGCATTTAGTGTCGTAAAACGTCTCTCATGTGATATTCTAAATACTGGTAGAAATATAACCACTGATAATTATTTCACTTGGATTCCATTGGCAGACGATTTACTGCTGACAATTTTTTTTTAGATTGAAACAAAAAATTATACTATTTTGGTCCATTTAATCCAGATTGTACACGCTTAAGATTTAATCTTAAGCGTAATCGTAATACGATTAAGATCATTCACTAATTCGTTCGAAAGAAAATAATTTCATTCATACTTCGACGTTATACATCTACTGACTGTCAAACCACCATATTTGTTTTTTACCAAATACCTCAATTTAATCTGAATTTACGGTACAGTGTAACCCGTCCTTTGTTTTCGCGCCACTGTCAGCCGAACGTGTGACTCGATGAACGAGAGCGTACAAGCGGAGTGGCAGCGACACACGGACAGGTTCCAACCTGCTTTGTTTATTCTTGCATGCTCTTACTAATTTAAAATGAGTTATCAAGATTTTTATAACGCATACGTCAAAAGATACGTCTATAAGACGAAGAAGTCCTGCCAGGACGATGTGATAAAATTATGGAATACAGGAAAGCAAAAATTTCCGAAGAAAGAAAAGTTAATACATCATGAGTTACTGTGCGCAAGCGCCAACGGCTTAGAGTGGCTAGATCAGAACGAAGTTGAAGGAGCAGATGATTTTACCGAAAATCATATGGACATGTTGGTTCCAATAGTCTCTCTTGAGACCGCGCAAGATTCTCCATGGACTGAATTAGAGTAGATATTCTTTTTAAATCACAGTAGTTACGATTTAAGTATTCTATTCTTAAATTTTTATTACACTTATAATTAAACTCTCAGCAATATTGATTACTTTTTACTTTTTAGTGCATGATTTACTTTTTGAATCTTTCAACAATTAGGAGAATTCATCGTTTCTTTTTGATCTTCAAATATATATATATATATATATATGTATGTATATGATATGTTGTATGTATAAATATAGTATTTATTTTATACGATATTTATGTATGATCATTTAAAAGTACTTATTATTTCTGGATTGTTTCTATCTATTTTAGACGCCAACTATTCTATCTGTTTCTATTCTCCTAAAGGTTGACAGGGAAAGAATGCTTTAGCATTAAGTCTACCTATTGTAGCTTTTGGCTCAATAAAAATTAAATAAATTAATAAATTACTAGTCTTAACTAGTCGTAAATAAAAGCACGAAACATTTTTTTTTCTTTTTACAGTAACAATCCAACGCGTTTACGTAAGAAACCCACATTTTGAAAAATCTCACGTGATTGGGGGAGGGGGGAGGGGGTTGAATAAAATCTCACGACATCTCACCAGGGGGGGAGGGAGGGACAGAAAATTAAAAAAACACCTCACGTAATTTATGGACGCCCCCTTTCAACAAAAATAAGGTTTTGGTGTCTTATGTTCTATTCTATTCTATTCTTATGTACCAAACAAGAAAAAAACAAAAAATGTCCTGATGATAAGTACATACATTACATAATGATGACCGAATTGATCAAGATAGCGGAGATAGCGCAAAACCAGAAATAAACACATTTTGTAACAAAACCAAAGGATGTGGGTGTGGTCGGCAGACTAAAAGAAGAGTATTCCGTGGCCCGGGTGTCTTGCAGATGGCCGCTGAGGTTATTTTTTTCTATATTAAATATTACTGGCATTAATAGCCAAATTATACAAAGTGTAAGGGACATACCCGTAATAAATCGAACCACGGGCTATACTAGATGACTAAAATATAATGAAATTAAATTAAGAGTCAAAGAACCAAAAAAAATTTCGACATTCCCATACAAATCGCCCGGGCGGCTGCACACTTTTGTATGGATATGCCGAAAATTATTTTTGCTTTTTGGCTGTTATTTAAATTTTATTATACTATAATCTAGTATAAACCGTGGTTTGATTTATTACGGGTATGTCCCTTCCACGTTGTATATAAAGTGTAGCAGTTGACCCTAACGTATCAGAGACTCGCTGCTACGTGAAATGTTTATTTGGTGTAAGATGGAGCAGGAATAAAATGGTTTTAGAATGGTTAAAACTTAATGGTTTATTTAAAATGGTAAGGAATGGTAGGTACACGCCGAACGGCTGGTTATTGCGTACTAAAATACTTATTGCCTAACTATCGTCATAATGTAAAATGCTGACATGCTGACTGGATAAAATCGCTGTTCGATTACCTCGAACATGCTCCCGAGCAGGAGATGAGTACATCTCATAAAATATTTAAACAAACAAAAAAACTGAGACTTATGAAGCAACCACTGAAAAGCTACAATAAATAAAAAGTAAAATATTATCCTATTCCGAAAAATGATAAAAAATGGTAAAATATAATTTTAAATGTAAAAAGATCAAAATTAACTAAGTTCATGCAAAGATAACTCAAATATTGAACTATAAAATTTTTAAACTACAGTATCCTCTACAGTAAATATTGCATTTTTGGTAGTAATCTTAGCATAAGAGTTCATTTCAATTGGTCCATTATTTGCACCGCGCCTATAACTAGGCCACCGGCTGGCCAGACTCTCGATGTACGAATTCGAAGTGTTACGCTCAGGCTGGCTCGGGCCAGCTGCACTGGATACTTGGTAATTCCTGGTTGGCCTCGGAGGCGGCGCTGGTCGCGCCGGCCCTGCTGCTGGTGGAGCTCCGCGGCTGGCGGCATCGCTACTCGAACATCGGCGGCATCGTCCGGTCTTCCACAGCCAGGCGAAAACCGCGCATAAGGCTGCCGCAACAATGACATAACTGATGACGTAGTGGTGAACGTCATGTGAAGATAACTCATCTGGTATATCGGCATCTCTCAAGTTGTGTATTTGGTTACCGAGTTTGGTGAAAGAAGAACTCAGTGTCTTATCTTGTGGAAGATTGTCATCAGTTGGTATCTTGACATTGATTATATGGTTTATCTGATCAATTTTTGGTATGAAAACATCCGCAGTAAAATTCATTTCATTCGATTGGTGTTGTAGTGAATACAATACGAAGTCTTTTCCTTTGACTATGCATTTTTGCGGCATGCTAATGACCCCTGAGTTAGTCAGCTGGCGGACGGAAACTTGATCGTCGCATACAATTTTAATAAAATAAACGTCACAACAGAAGTATAGGTATTGTGATGTCTGGTGTAATTCTATCCATCGGTTGGTGCAAGTTGTTGTTTCAGTTTTGCATTTATCATCTGGTTGACTCTTGGTGCAGAAACTTTCATCATTTTCGATCGAGAGGATTGGTTTGAGAAGTTGACACATGTATGATTCTCCGTGGAGTAGACATGTATTCAAATCATAGGTGGTGATGATAAAATAAGAATCTTTCTTCAAATTAACGGCGACGTACTCCGATATTGGTACTATACTGATCATCTTATTGTTTATTTGATGAGGAAGCGGTAATATTTTATATAACTGAAAGCTCTCTCTGCTGATGAGTGGAAATGTTACTTCAAAGATAACAAAGTTTTGGGTGACTCTCGCCTTTACTTTCAATAGTTTGTAAATATATGGTAGATCTGTATCGAAATTGTGTATAGGTAAGGTGAGATCGTTCAATAGTTGACTGTAGATGGTTTGAAGCTCTTTCTTGAGAAGTTGAGGTGGTAACAAATGTAAGTTAATCTGACCATGAGATATGTCGGTGATGGTGTCAAGCATTATGCTCTGTAGTCTCTTCAGGCTCTGCAATAAACTGTTTGCAGCCATGGCAGATAGCGTGAAATCTTTTTTTATTTTTATTTTTTTTATTAGAAATTTGAGTGCGTTTGATCTCTATCTAGCCTGATGGGAAGCTAAGATGAGGTCTAAGGTGTATCACGCAGACTCAAAAAATGCCTATTCACTCTTGCCTTGAAAATCCCTAAATTATATGTATGGGGAAACATCGACGCAGGGAGGGAATTCCACACCTTAGCGGTTCGCACAATGAAGGAGGAGGCGAATCGAGAGGTACGATGAGGAGGAATATCGACCACAAATGGGTGGAATCCCTGTCCACGTCGTGTTGTCCGATGGTGGAATGGTGCAGGGGGAATTAAATTATGTAATTCCTGCGCACACTCCCCGAAGTGCAACCTGTAGAAGACACACAGACTTGCTACCAGTCGGCGATGTTCGAGGCTGTGGAGCCGTCCTGCCGTAAGCAACTCATCACCAACGAGTCTTCTGGCACGTCTGTCGATAGCTTCCAGGGCTTCGAGCTGATAGCGGGCAGATCCATCCCATAGGTGGGAGCAATACTCCATACATGAGCGGACTTGAGCTGTGTAAAGGCTCAACAGTTGGTCAGGGGTAAAATATCGTTGGACCTTGGAGAGGATGCCCAGTTTTTTAGAAGCCGTCTTAGCCCTGGACTCAATATAGCTACCGAAGTTAAGATTTGATGAGAGATCGATACCGAGAAGTTCGAGATGACGGGTGATAGGAACAGGCACACCCCGGAAAGTGGGAGCCAAGTTGAAAGGGCTCTTTTTAGCAGAGAAGAGACACGCCTGTGTCTTAGAGGCATTGAATCTCACAAGGTTGGCATCACCCCAATCGGAGACAGCTTGCAGAGTAAGATTGGTATGGAGCACCATTGCCTCTCTTAGTTCGTCTATTTCCGGTTTTTTTGCCCTTGCACTAGAAAAATATCTTTCCGTAACGGTGCTATCGTCTGCATACCCAAAAATACCGGGCTTTAGCAGATCGTTAATGTGAAGCAGAAATAGCGTTGCGGAAAGAACAGATCCCTGAGGTACTCCAGCATTAATTGCCAATAGGTCAGACGAGCAGCCGTCAAGAGTTACTCGAATAAACCGTTCCCTCAGGAAATCGGAAATCCAAGCACAAAGGGTGGGAGGGATACCGTAAGCGGAAAGCTTCGCTATAAGAGCGTCATGCCATACCCTGTCAAATGCCTTTGAAATGTCAAGTGAGACAGCAAGTGCCTCACCGTATTTTTCAAGGGCTTCACCCCAAAGATGTGTAGCGTACACAAGAAGATCCCCAGTAGATCGGTTCTGGCGAAATCCGTATTGCCGGTCACTGAGGAGATCATTGTCCTCAAGGTACGCAAGTAAGCGCTTGTTAATAACACGCTCCATTACCTTACACAGAATGGAGGTGATTGCAATTGGGCGATAGTTTGAAGGGTCGGCTCGTCTACCCTTCTTAGGTACGGGTTGAACATTGGCGAGCTTCCACATTTTTGGGACGATTCCGGACCGAAGAGATAGACGAAACAGGCGCGTCAGAACAGGAGACAACTCGGGTGCGCAATTCCTTAAGACAATAGCAGGAATACCGTCGGGACCACTGGCCTTATTCACATCTAAGTTGCGTAGAGTCTTGAGAACCTCCTTTTGATGAATGCGGACTTCAGGCATTTTACATCCACAAGGAGGTAACTGGGGCGGTGTTTGATTGCTAGCATCTAGACGTGAGGTGCCAGTGTACCGTCAGGTTTCTGCAAAGGAGGAAGTGAGGAGCGGCAAAAGTTAGCTTCAACGCACTTAGCCAGAGACCAAAATGCTTTACTACCGGATGGGTACGAAGCAAGTTTGGCACCAACTCTGCCTATGTGGTCGAAGCGAGCCTTTTTAAGCGTTTTTTTGCAGGACTTGGCCGCAAAGTTAAAGGCTTTCTTCTTTTTACGCGTATCCGGAGCTCTGCGCTTACGAGCGTCAGCCCAAGCCTGGTATGCTGACTGTTTAATAGCCTCAGCTTTTAAACAGTCAGCATTGAACCAGGGTTCAGCTTTGATGCCAGAGGGTCGATCAGAAAATGGAATATAATACTCCATCGCCTGACCGAGAACCTCAGCAACGGCACTTGCACAGCTCGACGGATCGCCAGAAGAAAAGCAGGCTTGCAGCCAAGGGTAAGAAGCAAGGAAATGTCGCATCTCATCCCAATCTGCTGACTTGTACCGCCAAACCCGTCTATTGCCTCTAGGGCTGAAGTCAGGTGGAGGACATATGAGGACGGACTTTACCAGACAGTGGTCAGAACTCCCAAGAGGGGCTGAAACAGACACGTGATATCGGTCTGGTTCAGTCGTCAGCAGAAGGTCCAAGCAATTAGCTATGTGATTCTCAACGTCGGGTATCCTAGTCGCCTGGTCGACCAGCTGGGAAAGGTTCAAAGACAAGGCAAACTTGTACGCCTCTCTACCAGCATGGTCAGTTTTCTGGTATGGGAACAACCATTGTTCGTGGTGAGCATTAAAGTCCCCCAGAAAAACGATTTGCGCGGTAGGATACCTTTGCTGAGTCACATCAACAGCCTCACTTAGGTGACGAAAAAGCCTCGTTGTCTCCTGGTCACCGCTATGCGATCGGTAGACTCCGACATAGACAATTTGTTCTGTGCCGGTGTCCACAAGCAGCCAGATTGAAGAAGAAGAGGGATCTTCTAAGTTACGGAGACGCTTACAGCAGATGTCATCACGCACATAGAAACAAAGCCCTGCCTTAAAGCGGAAATTGTGCTCCAGGACATATCCTGGGTAATTCAAGTAGGATGTATCAGCAGGGGTAGTAATTTGCGTCTCCGTAAGCAAGAGCAGATGCGGCCTTACAGTCTCAAGATGGTGGTGGACTGGGACGAGATTAGAGTGCAGACCTCGAATGTTAGTGAGGTGCACTTTTAGCGAGAGGCCGTGTATCCGCTGTTGATTCCTCAACTTTTTGTTTCTTTTATTCATTATTGTTTTTATTTTTGGGGCAAGAGGGAAAAAAGGCGAAGAGTGGCAGTTACGCGAGGCATCAGCCAGCCCCCCCCCAGAAGTCACAGTACTGTTGCGCGGTAGGATAAGACTAGTGCGGAGACCGCGGGGACGCCCGGACCCCCCCAAGGCCGCCTGTCGAGGCCTCTCGCCCGGTTGCCAACCGGCCCGACAGGGGCAACCTTAGGATTATGCGCGCGATGGCGGAGCAGCCTTTCACAGAAGGCTAGTCTGCAATTGGGCTCCCAACTATCGGCGGGCGGCCAGCGAAAAAACCGTTGCTCCGGATCCCGCTGCCCTCCGAAACTAGGCACCCCGCGCAACAACACTGTGAGTCTGAATTCGGTACATTGGCAGATGCAAAACTGCGTAGACCCACTCCTCGAACGGCTACTCAGGGAATGCAGGATGGAACGCGCGAACGCTTGGCACCCTGATTTTTCCACTGAGGGTGGTGACCAGCCGCGGCCTAAGCCTACCACCGGAGAGGGTGTCACTCTTTAGCACCACCCGGGGGTCACGTGTAGGGTCTCGAGGGTAAAGCCTACGGACGCGAGTGACAATCTTGAACATAAGACATGTTTTGAATTTCTCCTTTAAAGGTTTTCGCATTTTCCTCTAAACTAATAACTTTTTTGGTAATTAATCTGTGGTGTTTGTCGATGGTAGCTTCCATTTGTTTCATCAAATTAAATTCGGACTCGATAACTGACGTTTGGTTCTTCATTAGTTTGGCGAGATGGTTTTGGTTGCCTCTAATAGTTTCGATATCTTTGTTATACTGCTCTGCGAATCGAGAATCGAGTACCCCAAACAGATCATTCGCCAGGTAGCCGACACCGTTGATAAGGCCCCGGCGCCGGCGCTGTCTAGCGTGAACGTTAAAATGCTGCGTCAGTAAAAGTTCATTATAGTATTTGAATTCCTGGTAGTCGTGACGTAACTGGGATATGATCATGTTGCATGGTGACTGTCTATCAATGGTAGTGCAAAGTTTTTCTAAATAATCACTTATTCTTGTGTATGCAGCTGTGCCTCCCCAGTATGGTACCATGTCGTAAAAAACTACTAAAATCCATTTATCTCTTATCAACTGTATTTTGGAGATAGGATCAAAATACAGAGTTTGGTTACTAGGCAGCTCGTGAAGGTCATACGACGCACTGGTTGGTGGTATCAATAACGTCATAAAGAATAGTAATGCAGTAGCAATGGTGGCAAAAGTTGTTCTATTTCTTCTTCGTCTTGTCTCTTCAAGTTTTGGTTTATCTCGTTCTTGGTTAATTGGTTCCTCTCTTGTCTCTGGTTTTAGGATAGGTTCTGGTGTTTGGTTGGTGTGAGGTATTGGTAGCACAGATAGTTTAACTATTGGTCGTTTGAGAAATCCATTTTTGGTTTTTAGCGTGACAACTCGGATTAGGCCGTCGTCGCCCGGGTGCGTATCTACAACGCGCCCCATCGCCCACTTTCCTGCTGGTAAGTTGTCGTCATGAAGAAGTACTAAATCTCCGATGGTCATATTTTTCTGTTTATTCATCCACTTGGTTCTTGCGGATAGTTGGGACAAGTATTCAGTTTTCCATCTGACCCATAGGTCTTGAAATAATTTACTAGTAAGATGCCATCTGGTTCTAGCATCTGCTTCCGTTTCTATCACTGTCAATCCGGGCCGAGCTGATAAGAAATGGGCTGGTGTTAAAAACTCTAAATCTTCTGGGTCCTCTGATAATGCACACAGAGGGCGAGAGTTTAGGCAGGCTTCAAGTTTGGTAAGCAGCGTCGCGTATTCTTCAAAGGTGAGTTTTTGGTAACCGACGACTCTCTTGAAGTGGTGTTTTAGACTTCGTACTGCCCGTTCCCAAAGACCTCCAGCACTTGCATGGAGAGGTGGATTAAAATGAAACTCGATACCCATTTCTGTCACTTCGGCAAGGAAACTATTGTTGAAAACTTGTCTAAGATGTTCGTATTCTTCTTTTAAAACTCTATTTGCGCCCACAAAGTTAGTTCCATTGTCACAATATATGTGACGTGGTGCTCCACGCCTGGCTGCCATTCTGGTTAAAGCGGCCAGAAACGCTGAGCTGCTGAGGGCAGACACTAGCTCGATGTGAACAGCTTTGGTCGCCATGCACACGAAGATTGCTATGTAGCCCTTGGTAGTTTTTATTCCACGACCTTTGTTGGCCTTCACTTGAACAAATCCTATAAAATCAACACCACAGTGGAAAAAAGCCTTCTCTGGGTTAACTCTACATGCTGGTAGATCCCCCATAAGCTGGTATTGTTTTATGGGGTCCTGTTTCTTGCATATAACGCACTGTCTACAGAACTTTTTGGTAGCCATGTAACCACTGATGATCCAATATTTCTGTCGGATATTGGCTAAGGTAAGACGCACTCCTCCGTGAAAAGTCAATTCATGTGCTTCTTGAATTACAAGAGTGGTAAGACGATGGTTATGTGGTAAAATAATAGGATGTTTCATATCCATGCTTATTTCAGCCTTGCGCAGCCTTCCTCCCACACGCAGAATCCCGACTTCATCTAAGAACGGATTCAAATTTAAAATATTACTTTTTGAGTGCACTTTCCCGTGTTTACGTAAATAATCTAGGTCGCGTTCAAATTCAATGTGTTGAATGGTTTTGATGATCAGCAGTTTTGCACGCCGCAGCTCATGCAACGTGAGATAGGGTGATTGAACTTGTTTTATGCATGTAGGCACTCTTAGTATCCAAGCAATAATACGTATTATTTTATTTAATGAACTAAATTTATTTAATAAGTTTTCGATTATCTTGGTTTCGGATAAACTTGTATGGTCAACAATAGCATTCGATTTCTTCAGGATTTCAGGTTTAATTTCTAGATTGGTTTCGTATATGGTTTTCTTTTTCTTTTCTGGTTTTTCATATGTTAACAGCCACTTAGGGCCCTGCCACCAAAGTTCGTGATCTTTTAATTGCCTGGTAGTTAATCCGCGACTTGCACAGTCCGCCGGGTTCTCACTGGTGTTTGCGTATCCCCAACATTCTGATGGTGTAATTTGGGTAATTAATTTTACTCTGTTAGAAACGAAGAGTTTCCAGCGTGCTGGGTCTCCTTGTATCCAACCTAAAACAGCTGTAGAGTCTGTCCAACAATATAACTCTATTTCGCTATTTTCTGGTAAACAACCTTGCACTTTCTTTACGAGCTGAGATAAGAGTTGAGCGGCCATCAGTTCTAATTTTGGGGTTGAAAATGTCTTATTGAGTGGAGAAAGACGAGCTTTTCCAGTGACTAGTGTAATGGTAGATTGACCTTCATTAGTGACCTTGCAATAAATTACACAGGCGTATGCTTTGTTCGACGCATCACAGAATCCGTGTAATTCTACTTTTTGGTTATTTTCTCTCAACCCTAACCATCTTTTCACTTCAATGGTTTTTATGTCTTCTAATTCCTCTCGTAAACTTGTCCAATTTTTGATTATTTCGTCTGGTAATTCTTCGTCCCAATCTAGCTTAGACAGCCAAACTTTCTGGAACAACAATTTCATGGTAGTGCTAAGTGGTGTAAGCCATCCTAGTGGGTCGAACAGTTTCGATATGCCCGAAAGTAATGTTCGTTTGGTTGGTTTGGACTTAGAGTTTGGTCCTATTTTGGTATCAAAAATAAATATATCTTTTTGTGGGTTCCATCCTAGGCCTAATGTTTTGGTAGATTTCGATTGCTTAAATTCATATGTTTTTTGGTTGCATTGGTCGTTTTTTAAACCTTCTAAAAGTTTTGGTTCATTCGCCGTCCATTTTCTCAAATTAAATCCAGCTGATTGCAATAGTTTGATAAGATCATCCCTTAACTTTAAGCTGGTTGAGATTGAGTGACCCCCACCGCAGTAGTCGTCCATATAAAATGATTCCTCTAAACATTTCGCAGCTTCTGGGTAGGTATGTTTTTCGTCTTTAGCTAGTTGTCTTAAGCACATCATGGCTAAAAATGGTGCTGGTTTCGTGCCATATGTCACTGTGGTTAGATTAAATGATTGGAGTGGTTGTTGAGGGGTGTCTCTCCATAGTACTTTCTGGTAATTTTGATCTTCGGGATGTACAAATATCGCTCTAAACATTTTTTCGATGTCACTGACGTAAACGTACTGATATTGTCTCCATTTAAGGATGAGCCCTTGAAGGTCTTGCTGGAGGTTACAGCCTTTGTGTAAAATAGAGTTCAAACTGACACCTGTCGATGAATTCGCCGAAGCATTGAAGACAACCCTTAGCTTAGTGGTAGTTGATTCAGCTCTAATTACGGCATGGTGCGGTAGGTAACATTCGGGTACTGTTGGTGTTTGATGGTTTCATGTGGTTTAAGTTTTGGTATTCATTCATAAATTGTTGGTACTCTGTTTTTAACGCAATATTATTTTCCAATTTTTTCTCTAAACTCCGGAACTGAGCGAGCGCTAATGGTTTTGTTAATCCTAATTTTTCTTTCTGCTCGGACTTAAAAGGCAGTCTCACTTGGTATCTCCCGTCTTCAAGTCTTCTCGTGGTTGATAAAAAATAATTTAAACACTCTTCATCTTCCACAGACATCTCGCTGGTTTGGTTGGTAATTTCTTCAGTTTCCCAAAATCTTTTTAGTTCATCTATATTTTGCAATACGACGTTACAATGGTACGACATACTTATTGAGCCACATAGCAGCCATCCTAACTGCGTCTGCTGGGCAATTGGTTGATCTTCATTATCTCCTCTGAGAATCCCTCCTAACATAATCTTACTGTAAACTTCGGCTCCAAGAAGAATGTCAATGGGACGACTGACGTTGAATTCTGGGTCTGCTAAATTTATATTTTGTATGTAAGACCATTCTGGTTGCATGAATGTCTTATTTGGTAAGTTTTTAATCAGACTATTCATTTTCTGCTTGCGTAAATTCGACCACGTTTCTCAATTTCGCACTCAACTTAATTGGCTGCCAATCCGTCAACGCAGGAACCAACATATTCTCTGTCAACTATACAATGTTTTAAATAATTCCCAGGCCCCTGAGTATCTCAAAACATGTTTCCAACTTTTAAGTTCTATTCATGAAAGGTCCCTGCGTTCTTCAAATACTCTTACCCTAGTCACTCCTTCTCACCGTACAGGTTTTTTCCATAACTCTTTCTCCGTGACTGCTGTACGACTTTGGAATGCTCTCCCTGAATCCATTAGAAGGGCCCCTAGTCGCGACTCCTTTAAACTTAGAGTTTTTAGGCACTTCCACTTCCAATTAAACATAGGACAGACTTGATTGCATAATATTTATTTATGGTTATGTATTTGTATATTTATTTTTGTATATATTTTAATGTAGGTATATATTTTATGAAGTGGTATATATGTATGTAAGTAATTGTGTATATGTAATAATAATAATAGTATGTTTTATAGTATGTGTTGTGATTGTTATCTTTTAAATTTAGTTTAGTTTAAGTTTTCTTTATATATTCACACCCACATAAAACTCTCCAATCGACCCAAAGGTTTGACTGTTAGAGAATGCTTTTAGCATTAAGTCCGCCTGTTGTACTTTAAACATGTATATGTGTGTGTACAATAAAGTATAAATAAATAAATAAATAAATAAATATTAAACAATCTACATCGAGGCCAAAGTGGTTGTAATTTGACCATAGCTGGATATTCATAGCCCCTTTACAATGATTTTCCTTTTCTCCGATTCCAAATATTCTCCCCTTGCATTGATTTCTTTTGATTCCTAATCTCTGCTCAGCATTCTCACTGATCAGCGAAAGCTGAGAACCCTGGTCGATCAATGCCCGCATGGTGTGTTTGGTACCGTCAGCTCCAGTCACCTTGACCATAGCCGTGGCTAGTAAAATCTCAGTGATGTTGTTTGAAGAAACATGGGATGACGTTGGGACATTTTCTTTGGGTACATTAGGGGTTGGTTTGAAGTTATTTTTTGTTTTCGTAAGTGCCTCGTGTAATAACGTGTTATGACTTCCGTTACACTTACGACATCGCTTGGTTGAAAAACATTGTTTATTAAAATGACAAATCATGCAGTTTGTACAATAATTAAATTGGTTAATCATTTTTAATTTCTGCTCGTCCGATAATTGCAAGAATTTGCCGCATGCCCAAAGTCCGTGCTCAGCATTACACATTACACAATTTATTGACCTAGATACATGCATCGACTTTATGTATGGTTTCGTATTATAATTTTTGTTATAATTATGATTTGAATTGGTATTAAAATTCCTTCTTTGGTTTGAAAAATTGTTCTGGTTAAGATGAGATGATTGAGACTGTAAGGTTGCTTTTTGGTTTACAGGGTCTTGTTTACGTCTTGCAGCTTCTAAAGTGGTAAATTTACTCTCCAGGAATTCCAAAAACTCTTGAAGTATTGGTAGTTCTCGAGGATTTTTGACTGACTCCATATATTCCGTGAACGATTCGCTATCCAGCTTCTGGGCTAGTAAGTGCACTAGAAGTGGATCCCAGGTGGTTATATCTACCCCTAGATTTTTAATCGCATGGAGGGTCTCCGTGGTGACGTCATGCAATTTTTTAATCATAATTAATGACTGGTGTTGTATGTTGGGAAGACTAAGTAGGGTGTTAACGTGGGATGTAAATATTAATTTTTTATTGTCAAATCGATGGTTTAGAATTTCCCAACAAACATCGTAATTATCTGAACTTATTAGAAGATGATGAATAAGACGCTCGGCTTCTCCGGTGACTTTTCCCTTCAAAAACTGCATTTTCTGGGCTTTGGATAGCGACGGATTCTTGTGGATCGTCTCGGTAAATAAATCTTTGAAAGACGTCCAATGGTAATAGCTGCCATTGAAAACTGGAATGGAAACCTCTGGAGTGGACTTCAAACGGTGTGTCATGGACCACATCTTGGTGTTAATTGTCTTCTTCAAATCATTAAACATTTTCTCATGCTTGCTAAACTCTGACTGGTACCACAAGTTTTCTTCTACTTTTTCACCTTCTATCTCCCAGTGATAATTATCTATGATGGTCCAACGCGACTGAAGATTTTTCAGGGCATCCTCGAACTCCCACTTATCCTGCATCTGGTCTATATCTACGGTAGTCACGGTGCGCATATACGCTTTAAAGTTGATGTTCTGTTTCTTTAACATTTCGTTCATCTTACTGGTTCCAGATGACGACGAGGAGTTTGTCTGCTGCGGAGGAACTGCTGCAGGATCCGATGTTGACGTGTCAGTTTCAGCCTCTGTCTGACACGATGGAGGAATAAATTTTGATGTCCCTGGTTCATCTACTGTTCTATTTCCCGGACTCACACTTCGTTGTCTCTGGCGCTCTGGTACGCTTGGCTTTAACGACGGAGATAACTTTTCTATGGTGTCTTCAATCATTTTCTTAATTGATAAATATAATTCTTCTGTGGTTTCGCTGCAACTTTTCTTGAAATATATATGATCAAACTCCGCTAATCCACGCATTTTAATGTGATTAGCCTGGTAATCTTCCCAATATTTTTCCAATATCTGTAGCTTGCGCTTACAGTAATCTATGGTTTTCCTGTCCGCCCCATCTTTCTTGAAGTTGGTTGAAATTCTTTTAAATTCCTCATATATTTCAGTTTGGTTAAGAAAATAGTTTTCCATTTTGCTTGACATGGTAAAATATTAAGCAAAAAATAGACACAGAAAGATAGAGAGAAAATGGTTTGGTCTGACCTTATGTCCTTAGGTACAGCTCACTCTGGTTCAGCAACTCACTGCAATCCAATTGGTAGGCACTGGTTTTCACGAACTCCGAATTACGAATTTGTAATCACTCGCGAGACGAAGTCCTTTTCTCGAAGGACCACATGTAGCAGTTGACCCTAACGTATCAGAGACTCGCTGCTACGTGAAATGTTTATTTGGTGTAAGATGGAGCAGGAATAAAATGGTTTTAGAATGGTTAAAACTTAATGGTTTATTTAAAATGGTAAGGAATGGTAGGTACACGCCGAACGGCTGGTTATTGCGTACTAAAATACTTATTGCCTAACTATCGTCATAATGTAAAATGCTGACATGCTGACTGGATAAAATCGCTGTTCGATTACCTCGAACATAAAGAAAATAAAAATATTTTGATCACCCGGAGACAATATCTAAAAAACCGGCCAAGTGCGAGTCGGACTCGCCCATGAAGGGTTTCGTAGCAACAAGTAACATTTAACGATTTAAGACGTATTAAAAAATAACTATCTATGATACCGCTATAGTTTTAATTGAAAGTACATACTTTGAGGTATATACCACATTTTTTCAGAATTATTTTAGTAATATTTCAAAAGTTACGGTGGCCCCACACCTTAAATTTTAACTTTGTATTAGATTATCTCAAGACTGGGGGGTTTGATCTAAGTACATAGTTTCAAAGCAGTTTTTGTTGCATTTTAAAAGACCTTTCCAACGATACCCCACACGTTGGGGTTAGTCCAATTTAATTTTTTAAATTCACTTTACGTTGTATGGGAAACATTTTTTTTTTTTATAATTTTAAAAACCAACTTTTGGAACTTCAATATCTATCTCTCCACCAATTTTCGTGACAATCGGTGCAGTAGCGGCGGAGTATGAGCCCGGGCGGACAGACGGACGGACCGACGGACATGACGAAACTATAAGGGTTCGTTGTGGTCTACGGAACCCTAAAAACCAACTTTTGGAACTTCAATATCTATCTATCTCTCCACCAATTTTTGTGGCAATCGGTGCAGTAGCGGCGGAGTACGAGCCCGGACGGACAGACGGACGGACGGACGGACATGACGAAACTATAAGGGCTCCTTGTGGACTACGGAACCCTAAAAAAGATAGCTCTTGAGCTTACTCAACCCCAAATACAGCGGAGATCCACCATGCAGAACCTCTCACATCCTCTTCAGCAAATTATAAACCGATTTACAAACGAACCTGGGGTTTCAGGGTTACAGAAACCTGATGGAATTTGCGCGATTTGTCCGAGACGAAAAAATCGCAAAACAAAAAAGACATGTTTTAACTGCAAAAAATTATGATGTACAGAACATGCGATTACTTTGTGCAGTATATGCAAAGCTAGTGCATATGATGAAGATTAATGCCAAGCTATCTTCTATGTTTTTTTTAAGATTAATTTAATTTTTTTTTTCCAGAAGTTCGTTGAACTATTAGAAATTTAGTTCCTATGTTTGTTTATAAAAAATTAAAGTTTTAGAAATGTTAGAAACTTTAAATAAACATTTTATTTGATTCTATATAATTTTTTTATTACAATATGGTCATTAAATAATACATAACATAACTTATGTCCTATATACAAATAATCTGTTTACAAAACGTGAGCGAAATACTCTATGCGCGAGTACTCGTGTAACTTTCAAGGGCGCTTGTTCTCCCGGGTTAATCTTACTACCGATTTGTGTTCATAATAATCACTCTTCATAATTTTATTTTTTATACTTTTTTTATTCTGTGATGTATGTGCGAAGAGTACAACAAACGCTCTCTTCATTGACCTATTGCACGCCTCATAAGCGAAGCGCATGAGGTAGTGCTCTACTCTCGCCTTACAAAAATCAAGTGATTTTTGTAACTAAATGTGTCTCTATTTATTTTCTATCGCACTTGTACAATAATATTTACACATAAATGTCAAGGAAAAACACTAGTTTCAACACTTATGACATTTTAAAACACATTTTGCCTTTTAAATAAATAAAAACAATGTTAAATAAAATCATTTTGTGGACGTCCGTGTGTCTGTATGTATGGAAACTGGTGTGGTCACGATAACTCCCGAAAAACTTATCTGATCAAGTCCATTTTTTTTTATACGCTTCAGTATTATCCAAAACTAAGTCCTTTCGAAGATCACGGTCTAATTCAATGTAGTTTAATCGTAATTATTATTATAAAAATACAGGTGACATATTAAAAATAATTTTGGATGTGAGGTTTGTTGAAAGAGTTAATACCTATGTATGATGAGTACGAATGTGTAACTGGCAAGTAAGAAAAGAAGTAAAAAGAAATTTGAATAAAGAATGTTGTAATTTTGTTTGTTTTATTAAATATGAAAGACGAATAAATGTAAAAGAAGCGATAAGTTAGTTAATATTTTATTTAATTTGCATTAACTAATTGAGAATGAAAAGAACAATCAGTGGTAACACTTTTCTTGACATTCGTGACGTAGTCTTGTGTCTTTTTCTTGTTTTTGCTTAGTTTATTTGAGATTTCTCAAAATCTACCGGTCCGAATCGGTTTAAATTCACAGGAAATCTGAGTTGTATAGAACTCTTTGGAAAGCTACTTGTTTGGTTCCGATCGGTTTAGTTGTTCAAGAGTTATAAGCGGGTCACATACACACCCACACACACATACGGATAGGGTGCATGACACTTGCTCGTGAGTGGTCAGGGAAGATTCCTGAGACCTTTAAACGTCGAGATCTGATGAAAACTCGACTTTTCAAAAACGGGGTGAAACTAATAACGTAGGTACCGAATTTTGAAAATTTTCAATTTTCTCAGCGGGAAGTTAAAAATAAAAGTTAAAAATAATCTCCAGTCGTGCGTTAAAGCCGACACATACTTTTCTTCGTTTTAAGTTAGCAATAAAACAATCAAAATCAATTTAATTGTGAAAAATGAGATTATGAGGCGTGCACTTTTGGATTTTCCAAACTATTTGAATCTAGTGCAACATAGGACACCAAGATCATTTCCTATGAAGAGGATACTTCCTTGTAATACTATCCGTTGTTAGAGATCTATCATACAAGACCACCCAGCCGCCTAGACAGAGACAACGATCTATGTACCACTTATAAAATATTCGATAATAAAGTCAGTTCGTCTCCAACCCACTACGAGTATTATTTCAACACCCCTTCGAGTCACATCATAATTCATACATTTCGTTAGTGATCATACTTTTTAGGGTTCCGTACCCAAAGGGTGCAAACGGGACCCTATTACTGAGACTCCGCTGTCTGTCCGTCTGTCTGTCTGTCTGTCCGTCTGTCTGTCCGTCTGTCACAGGGCTCTATCTCTTGAACCGTAATTGAAAACACTTGAAAGAGCTATGGCAGATTTTTAGTTCGAGGCACTAAAAGCATATTAAAAACTCATTGCAACCAAAAATCATAAAATATTTTTCTACGATTTTCCATATTTTAGTCGTATTAAAATAAGGCCAGGTAAAAAAGAAAAAAATTAAAAATTGCTATTATGTTACTCGATTTTCCGATAGGGCCAATTTTGTTGTTTTACAAGTAGAGATGGGCGGTGGGTAAATACCCTAGCTATCCATTTGGGTATTTACCCGGTAGATTGGGTAAATACCCGATAAATTTAGACTTATAGGACTCTTGTCGGTTTTGGGAAAGATCCTGGAAAAGGCCATTGCAAATAGGATCTGGTGGAAGCTGGACACCGGGGGTGGCCTTGGCTCACGGCAGTATGGCTTCGTCCCGCAGCGCAGCACCGAGGACGCTTTGTATGAAGCCATTACGCCCATTCTAAAGGCTCGTAGCAGAAGTGAGATCGTGGTGGTCGTGTCACTAGACATAGAAGGGGCATTTGATAATGCCTGGTGGCCCTATATACTTACAGAGCTGGACAGTAGAGGAGTGGACCCTGCCGAACTAGCGGTCATATCAAATTACCTGAGTGATCGGACGGTCGAACTTTCTTATGCTGGCGAAACTGCAAAGCGCAAAACGAATAAAGGGTGCATACAGGGCCCAACATGCGGACCCCTCTTGTGGAATGTGCAGCTTGACCCTCTATTACGAGATACGGCGCATATACGAGCTCACATACAGGCCTTCGCTGATGATATCCTTATCATCGCCTCTGGAAAGACATCGGTTGAGGTCGAAAGAGACGCCATCGAGGCGCTCTAAATTGGGGCCACAAAGCCAAGATGAAGTTTGCGGCACATAAAACCCAGGCGATAGTTATCACCCGCAAATTAAAGTTTGTTCAGCCGAAATTGTATCTAGAAGGCACTGAAATACACCTTTCTGAAACTCTGAAGGTACTTGGTATTACCCTGGACAGAAACTTAAATTACAACGCTCACTTGAAGGCACAGACGACCAAAAGCCTTAATCTGTACAAGAAGGTGGCGCGAGCGACGAGAGCTGCATGGGGGCTTAATAGTGAAATAATAAAAACCCTATACACTGTAGTAGTGGAGCCACCTATGTTGTACGCCGCAGGAGTGTGGGGAAAGGCGGCTACTAGCAGATGGAACCAGAAGCTCCTAAATCGCACGACGAGGAACTTCACAATCTTAATCGCGAAGGCTCATCGCTCGTCGTCGCTCATAGCCACCTGCCTCTGGATGTCAGGGCCGGAGCTCTGCAAGATACGAAATCAAGAGAGGGAAACCCCTAGCCGATTTACCAGGCAGGAATCTTGAAACACGCGCTAGCAAGTTCGACCTGCCTCACCCTGCGGACAGAAAACCGATCCCTTTCAAGCTTGTGACTGAATCAGCTGAGATCCCAAGCCCTGACAAAGTCTGTCTATACACTGTACCGTACCGTATTTGGAGGGTAGATTGAATTATATTTACTTCGCATTTTTTGTCGAAAAATGATTTCAAACGCTTAAAATGCAGGTATATGTCAAATGCAACGTTAAAGTATATTTAAACGTCATTTTAATTTTTTGCAGGGAGGTGTGCCAAGACAACATAGAAACTCCTTTTGACAGTTAAATTGAAACTGGGCGCTGGCTTAAAGACTGCCATTCAGAGCTGTCAAAAAACAATATGACGTTTGACATTTCGATTTGTTTTTTTGTTTTCACTCACAGCTCGCTTGAACCCGTAATTGTTTGTCGCTGCCTGACACTATGTAAATGGGTAGTAGAGGCGATGAATGGTTATTTTAAAACTAATTTTAAGCTATTCAGACAAGAATATTTTCATTTGGCTCGACCCAACATGTTAGAATTTTTTTCGATTGCAGCAGCTCTATTAAACAGATTTGGTGTTCGCTTCCAGGATAATGAATATGCAAATGAAATATTAGAAATAATATGAGAAAGAAAAGGTCTTGAAAATAATCTGGCAATATGGTTGACGAATTAAATATGAATATGACACACATCCTTCTTTGAAAGAATTACTGCTGATAGGAATAATGTTTTATATTCGCTTTTGTTTTACTATTCCACCTCGTACTCATATTACGCCTTATTTAAACAAAGCGAGTATGTTGAACATGGAGGCACGCCGTAAGTTACATCTGGCTACTCTGATGTTTGATATCTTTTAAAATTTAACAAGCCGGCTTACCTATTCTCAAAGCTCAAATTTTGTAATCCTAGTAAACGACGGACCAGAGCCCCATTAATGAACCATGTTCACAAAACCATCGCCTTTGAAGGCAGTTTCCGTTACCAGGCAACTAAGTGCTGGAATAACATCCCACCACCTTTAAGATCATTTACTTCTAAATTTACTTTCAAAAACAAATTTAAAGTTATCTTTATTAGACATCCAAAAAGCATCTTAGTTGCGGTCAACGAGACTTTCTCATATAGTATTTATGTTGGTATCAATAAGTACATTATTATAATGTAAACTAGCACACAATTTCAAACTTCTACTATTTTTTCCTATCTGCACCCTTCATCTTGTGATTCCCTCGCGCCTCGCCTGATTTAATAAAAAAAATTATCTGTTTATTTTTATATATTACTAATGGGAAACAAATCACACAATCCATTAATTTAAGGTCCAGTCCGTCTCCTTCACATGTTAAAGAGAACGTTCGTCCATCTACCTTCGTTGATAATGATTATTCATCAGATCCAACTTCATCAACTAGCAAACGCCATTGTATGACAAATATACATGAACAATCATACGAAATTAATAATAGTTTGTCTCAAACAGTAAATATGCAACCTAAAACTTCCCCAGTTAGTATAGAAAACTGTACCAATTTCAATGTATATGTGAATTATAACTTTTATATTAGTTGAGTTTATTGTGTTTTTATTATTTTATGAAATTGCTTCATGTTTTCGCAACTGTATTAAAAATAGTCGTTCAGTACACGTGCGGAACTTCCGCACTTGTAATGAAATATACTATTTCATAGTACTACTTCTACAATTTACTATTATTGCTTTTATTAGCGTGGGTTTATAACTTTATTTTAAAGGTGTAAGACTGACCTCGTTCCGGGCGGCCTCCAGCACATCGTCGGGCGGCGCGCGCTGCAGCGCCGCGTCGGGCGGCAGCGCGCGGCGCAGCGCGGCGCAGCACAGCGCCCAGCGCCCGGCCGCGCCCCCAGGCGGGCCCAGCTCGCCCAGCACGCGCGCCACGTACAGCCGCGTCGGGGCGTCCGCACTCTGCGAACACATTGCGCGCCCTGCTCGGTACATATACTAATTAGAGAAACAGTCTAGTCGATCGCAGCGTTCGATACCTGGTGCGCGATGGCAGCGCGCAGCGTCCTCAGCGCGATGCGCTCGGCGGCGGCGCCGTCCCCGGCGGCCAGCTCCAGCCGCGCGAACTGCGCGAACGGCAGCGCCGCGCCGCCCGCGTGCCGCTTCAGGCCGGCCCGCGCCGCCGCGCGCAGCCGCCGCAGCTCCGCGCGCCCCGCCTCCTCCTGCACACCGCACGGTTAGCGCACGCTCGACCAGCCCGCGGCAGTCTCCCCGCACAACATCCGAAGCCCGCACCTGTCCGTCCACGAGCACCGCGAGCGCGTGCAGCCAGCGCAGCCGCCAGCACAGCAGCGCCTCGCGCTGGCGGCCCGCGGTCCAGTCGAGCGCCGCCTCCCAGAGCCGTTCCACCCACGTCGAGAAACCTAAAAATTTTCAATGTTCGACGCCTCAGTTAAGATTTAAAAAATGACGCGTACATAAAGATAAATGTTAAATATACCGAAGTCTGTAACGGTTGATCGAAATTTGGAAACACTACTAGGTATTAAAAAATTGTTATTTATGCAACTGTGATATACCTAATAAGGGGTATTAAAACACGAAATTGGGTTATTTGATAATAGTATCACATGAGTGTTTTAATACCTAATTATGAACAGTTGCATACAATACTTTATCTACACCCATGATATGAATCTTCTATGAAAGGTATAGCCTTCTGCTTCACGTTTCAGCAAGGCAATTAATTTTGAATATTTTGAGATATCCACGTTGTGATTAATACTCAGCGTACTTTTGAGCATTAAATAGAAGGTCCATAAGGATGAAGACTTAAATTTTTCAGATAAATCTTGAAAATATACTAATATCACATCTTCAGAAAATGATGTAAGTAATACTTCTTTGATATTATCCAATTAATGAAATCTTGGTGCGCTTTTTTATATTGTTTTCTCGACTTTTCTGGTAATAATTGGTTAGAAATGTCCTTTGCTGCATTAGAAATATCTGGTGGTATAGGTATTATCAAAGCTTGTATCTCTCATTTTCGTAAACAACAAAGTAATGATTTTTTGAAATGCTATTTACGAACAAAAATGGCAGGATGCGACGTCAATTCAATAAACTTTTTTTTTAATTTCGAATTTGTGGTAGTGAAACGCGCGTGCAAGACAATTGTGCCATTTTTCAAACGCGGAGTAACTAATCGAACGTTTTTTTGTAAGGAAAAAATCATTCGTTTACGTGAATTCGCGTTTCAAAAATGGCGCTTATGGTTCTTTTTTAGGGTTCTGTACCCAAAGGGTGCAAACGGGACCCTATTATTGAGACTCCGCTGTCTGTCCGTCTGTCTGTCTGTCCGTCCGTCTGTCACAGGGCTCTATCTCTTGAACCGTAATAGCTAGACACTTGAAATTTTCACCGATTATGTATTACTATGGCGGATATAACAACAAATACTAAAAATAAAAAATAGTTAAAAATTAAAGGAGGTCGTCATACAAGAAACGTGTTTTTTTCAGCGTTTTTAATTTGATCTTCATAATGACATTAACTAGATACTTGAAATTTTCACCAATTATGTATTACTATGACCACAATAACAACAAATACTAAAAATAAAATAAAGTTAAAAATTAAAGGGGGTCGTCATACAAAAAACGTGTTTCTTCAGCGTTTTAAAACATTGTACGGTGGTACGGAACCCTTTCGCACTTGCCCGTTTGTTTTAAATTCATAAAGATAGAGGGTCGATCCCTCTATCTTTATGAATTAAAAAAAAAAGATTTGCGTTGCATAATGAAATTTAGTACAACATTATATCACGCGTTTGGATGATATTATGGTTACTATGACACTGGTTGTTAGAATGTTGGCAATAAGCTAACTGTTTCAGAAACTTTTATAGAGGATTTATAGCATGGGTGTAGATAAATTATATAATATCTCGCCTGAGTTCGTGCAGTAGTGCGGCGGCTGCAGGTAGTGAGCGAGCGCGCCGGGCCGCGCGGCGCGGGCGGGGTGCGCGGGCGGCAGGCGGCGCGCGGCGCGCAGCAGCGGCAGCAGCGCCTCGCCGCCGTGCGCCGCCCAGCCCGCGCCGCGCAGCGCGTCCGCCGCCGCACCGTCCGCCGCGCCGCGCAGCCAGCCCGCCGCCGGCAGCAGCGGCACCTTGACCAGGCGCAGCGCCGTCGCCAGCAGCAGGAACAGCGCGCGCGGCTCGCACAGCGGCTGCAGCAGCTCGGCCACGTCGGCGGGCAGCGGCGCGCGCTGCGGGTCGGCGCTGGCGCGCGCGGCGGCGCCGTCGGCGCGCCAATGCGCCGCAGCGCGCGCGCGCTCCACGCGCACCCACAGCGCGCTCGCCGGCATGCCGCTCGCCAGCGCCGCGTCCTTGCAAACGACACCACTACGTCAGGATATGAACATCCTGAAGTAATAAGACTCCGCTGTCTGTCCGTCTGTCTGTCTGTCTGTCCGTCTGTCACAGGGCTCTATCTCTTGAACCGTAATAGCTAGACACTTGAAATTTTCACTGATTATGTATTACTGTGGCCTCTATAACAACAAATACTGAAAATAAAAAAAAGATAAAAATTAAAAAGGATCGCCATACAAAAAACGGTTTTTTACAGCGTTTTTAACTAGATACTTGAAATTTTCACAGATTATGTATTACTATGGCCGCTATAACAACAAAAACTAAAACCAGGCCTGTGTCACTCCCCGTTGAGGTATCGAAAATGTACATTATTACTATGCGCGCAGAGGCCCCTCGTGTGGTAAATTCAGTTATACGAATCGTTTATCCAGAGTAATAAAAATTTAATTGGCTTGTAATGGATGTCTAGGTATCTGAACGAAAAGGTGCTGAGTTCTGACGTGAGCTAAATTAAACCATATCGCTAGCCACATTGAGTAGATATTTCTTTGAATTTTATTGCTGAGTGAGACTTCTGTACGTTAGTATTAGTATTCATTCTGTGCTAATACAGTCCCGTGTGGTTCCGACCCCTCCATCTCTTCATGTGGATGTCGTAAGAGGCGAGTAAAGGACTAAGCACAAACATTTCGTGCTCGTACAATTTCATTCCCAAGGAGGGTTGACGTCAGGCACGCGGCCGGTCGTAAAACTATAGCCATATCATTTAAACTGTTCCGGCTATTTCTTCTTCATTTTGCAAGGTCTTTGGCATCCTTGAGTGACCATTGACATGCATGCTATATTTGGAGAAGAAAAAGTGGGAAAGCGCACCCCGGGCTCCAATGCAGCACAGCTGAGGATGCAAGCGGGTAGGCACTTAGACAATGGATCAACCAGATCCACTGGGTTTCATTAGCTCACCACTACACAGTGATGCACCCTAGTGGTCGCTATACTTTGTCTTTCCTTAATGAGTTGTGTGGGTTATCTCGTAAGTTTTCCTGTTTGCGAGTGAAGCGTGCTCACCTCTGCGGCGAGCAGCGCCCGCTCGAGCTGGTCCTGCGCGGGGTCCGCGGCGGGCGGGAAGGCGCGCGCGGGCGGCAGGCTCGCGCCCAGCGCCAGCTCCAGCAGCAGCAGCAGCTGCTCCCACAGCCCGCCCGAGCGCAGGAACGCGCCTGACGCGACACCAACAATAAATTAAACAATGCCGAGTGCCGTCGATAAAGAGATTTCCCTTCTCTCCGTTTCGTCGATTAGTTACTTAGTGTGAAGATTATGAGCAACTTCAATGTAGCAGTGACCTTAGCAGTAGCTGGTAAGAAATTGAAGAAATAAATTATATAGATATGGTGTGCCTCATTACCGTACACATAGAGCAGGCGCGGATAGGCGGTGTGCGGCGCGCGCACGGCGTGCAGCGCGGCGCGCGCGGCCGCAAACAGCGCGGGCGCGCTGCACGCCGACGACGACGACAGCGCGCACAGCAGCCACACCCACAGCTCCAGCTTCAGCTGCGGACACGTCGCTGCGAACGGTACCGAAATACACAACCTCATTTATTATGAATATATTGTATTGGATAAATTTTCTGCGTTTAATCTCTAGTAGAGGAAGAAGCATTGAAAGTGATGGTCACAGCGCCTCACCTTTGGCGATGAAGTCGCGCAGCTCGGCGAGGTGCGCGTCGGCGGGCAGGTGCCGGCGCGCCAGCTCCAGCCGCAGCGAGCGCAGCGCGCGCGAGTGCGGCGCGGCCGCGCACGCCTCCGCCGCCGCGCGGACCGCCTCCGCCCCGCCGCTACATCGCTCCTGTAACGTACCCTCGGTTGTTAGCGATCGTACCGGTTCGGAAGACAAACTCGCTACCGAGATGTACACATGCCTGAAAATAGATGTACTGAGTCCACAAGTGCACGTCGCGCGGCGCGTCGGCGAGCGCGCGGCGGTACGCGGTGGCGCGCTCTGCCGCGTCGGCCGCGTCGTCCGCGTCGGCGGCGCGCCGCTCGAAGTAGCGCCGCGCGCGACGTGGCTTCCGCTGCGGCGCGCCGGACCCGCGGGGCACATACCTGACACGATCACGCAATTTGAGATGGACATTACTGTATATATATTACATCACACATTAGGGAGGACGCAACAAACGTCTCAATTGTATTTTATACTAGCTGTTACCCGCGCGTCGCCCGCTGATGAGTTCGTGTCCAGTGATGTAAGCATTTCCAAAATACCGACGAACAGTACATTTGAAAGACATGTACACAGTTTCAATTTTCATGACTGTGAAGTGCGATCTAGGTATTTGATTCGCAAGACGTGACGACGTGGGTTCACAATTTGCAATACTGTGCGTGTTTTTGAAAAATCACTGTTATTAAACTACTACAGTTTATTCCTTAAAAAAATTACATACAAATCTTAAGGATTTTCTACAGATACCTACAATAGCCAAAACACGATTGAGCATTTTTGGCTCGGTAGAAAAAAATCATAAACATTGCCTAAATTAGCCTTTATAATACGTATTACTATTTTATACAATCACCTTTTTATATGAAAATTATATCAAAAAAAATATTATCTAAATATCTATACGTTTTGGCTACAAGAATATATGTGTGCTTTGCCAGAAAAATAACAATGAAAACTGATAAAACCTACATGCATTGGCTATGAATCTCTCAGCAAAAATATAAAAGAATTTTATCAACTTGGTGAGCTACCAGTGTTCAGTGAACGTTTGTTTCCCATATAAATGATTTAAATCGCGTTTTCAGTCAAAATAAAGCCGTGTGGCATAAGTCATGTTATTCGAGATAATATAACAGCTTCCAACTTGTAAGGGCAAAATCGCGAGTTAAAATATCAGCTTCTCGTGTCTCACCTCCCATGACTCGTAGCTTACAGTCGACAGAATATAAAGAAGAGTGTATATTTTGCGAAATGCCGAGTACAAGAACTGATCCACTTAGTAATGTCATGGAAAAGTCTTGTAATGACTCTATTTTGCAGAGCGCTAAAATACTTCTCCAATCTTCTTCAATCACATTTCTCTTGAATGATTATAAAATGTTGGCAAAAGTATCAGAACGTTGTGATTTAATCGCGTTAGAGGCAAAATATCACATCAAATGTTTTACTGCATAAATTTGTAATCGTAAATAATTTTTCTTTTAGATCCAGTTCATTTTCTACGGTGAACGAAGCCCGAAAGCATTTATTTACGAAAAAAGACCGTCAATTGGAAAATCTACCTCCGACAAAAGCCGCTCTATACCAACAGTTCCTGCGGGCGGTGGTTCAAACTGTCTATGTATGGGGTCAGATGTCGCCGACTCAAAATCTTCCTGATCCATCTAAATGGGGATGGACCAAAGTCGGCGACAGCTGTCAACCTACATGGACAGACTTGCCAGTGGCTGCCGAAGCATGTGTGGAGATGATCAGGTGCAGATGCAAAAAGAAGTGCGGCTGCCACAGGTGCAGGTGCTTGCAGCGGCAACTTAAGTGCACGGAGTTGTGCGATTGCGAAGGAAAATGTATATAAGAAACAAAATATAATAACATGTAGGTATTTTAAGCACATATCTATATTGATCGATTAATTACAGACCTTTATGTCACTCAAAATTGTCACTAAGTCTAATTCAGCTATACGATTTTAACGATGACGGTATAACTACAGGCTGACATTTTATCCATCTGCTAAATTTTTGGAGCAAATTCAGTCCATGATACTGAACTACTTTCTATAAAAAAGTTATTAAAAATCGATAAAAATTTTTCGTCCTCCCTTACAAATCAGCGCTCAGTCAAACGGATTTTGTATGGGAGGACGAAAAATTTTTATCGATTTTTAATAACTTTTTTTATCGAAAGTAGTTCAGTATCATGGACTGAACTTGCTCCAAAAATTAAGCAGGTGGATAAAAAGTCAGCCTGTATACACACACAATGTGAGTATTGTAACTTAAGGTGGTACTGGAGGCGCGGGCGAACTCCACAGCGAGTTGCCTACCGACGCGCTTCGTCGTGTTGCTATTTCGTCGAGAAAGAGAAAGGGCGCTAAAAAATGTAGCTCCGTCCCGATCCCCGCATACACCCCCGCGTACGACAAAGAGAGTGCACTGAACGCCAGCGAAACGGGCCGTTATAGGCCATGAATCGTAGTTTTCGTAGTTTTCGTTTATTTCGATAAATACGATACATACCCAAATAAAACTAAATTATTTGGAATTTAGTCTTCACTCTAGTCGTATAATTAGTTTCCATAAGGATCGAAAATATAATTATAAGTGTAATAGGCGTCTAAATATTACTCGATCTCGTCGATAAAAAAGGCAAATTTTAAGTTGCTATAACTTTTTTTTTGTTTATTATTTTCGAACCAAAACTAATTACAGATCTAGATATTTAACATCTTAATGCTTGTAAAAAATTTGAATACGATGAGTTTTATGGTTTTGAAATTAAAACGAAAGTACGTTTGTATGGGATTTCGTCCCTCCAGTTAACCCTTAATAAGAATGTTTTATAAAATTAAGTAAGTAGTTAAGTAAGTAAGTTAAATTGTGTTTTTGAATTAAAATTAATTATTAAATTGAATTTAAGCTCAGTAATTGTTTTATTTTTTATTTTTAAACACTTCTGGTTGATAAAAATATATACGTACCGGTCACAATCATAGCTCTCCTATTTGCTTCGCCGTAGTCGGGTAAAAAGGTGATATTACTCCGTACTTACTATTTAATCTACTCTCACTCCCCCTCTCAGGTGAGCATCACCCCCCCCCCCCCCCCCGCGCGCCCCCGGGAGAGTCCTGAATTGCGGTTTTTTATAGTTTTAAAGAAAACCGTACACGATACATGAAAAGTGTCGACAAAGGAAGGGGTTCTGGAAAAGATCGAGAGGTTTTATGGACAGCTATATACCTAGTCGCACAACCCAGTTAACAAATGGCTAAAGACCCAAGAGCCAAGCTGACCCGACACTATACGGAAGATATCCCGGACATCAGCCTGTACTGAGGATGGCCCTCAAATAGCTTAAGGTGGAGGTATAGGCAAATGTCCTTGAAGTGGCGCCCTCATTTGAAATAAATTATTAACTCGTAAATATGGAGATAATTTCTATATTGCTCTTAGTCATGCACTAGATAGCCCTTTGAATTATTTTATGAACCACCGTTGAAAGTATTTACATTAGTCCGTCTAGCTTTAAAACTTGCTTCCGCCAAAAGTGGCCACGGCAAGTTTTAAAGCTAGACGGATCACTAATAATAGTTTCAACGGCAGTTCATAAAATAATTTAAAGGGCTATCTAGTGCATGACGAAGAGCAATATGGAAATTATTATCATATTTACGAGTTAACAATTTATTTCACACTTCAAGGCCATTTGCCTATATCTTCGCCTTAAGAACAACAAGGCGTCGGGCGAGGACGGAATCACAGCAGAGCTTCTGAAAGCGGGCGGAACGCCTGTACTGAAAGTCCTTCAGAGGCTCTTCAATTCCGTTCTGCTCGAGGGCGTAACGCCAGAAGCGTGGATATAGTTGTCATGGCAGAATCCATGGAGGACCTAAGTACTATGCTCAGAGACCTTAATAGAGTTTCCCAACAAGTGGGCCTTAAAATGAACATGGACAAAACGAAAGTAATGTCGAGTGTCCATATCATGCCCATACCTGTTTCTGTTGGGAGCTCCACCCTCGAAGTTGTAGACCAGTATATCTACCTGGGTCAATCGATCCAGGCAGGAAGTTCCAGCTTTGAGGAGGAGGACGAATGCGACTCGGCTGGGCAGCGTTCGGGAAGTTACGCAGTGTCTTCTCGTCCAAAATACCTCAGTGCATCAAGACGAAAGTTTATATTCAATGTGTGTTACCAGTGATGATTTATGGCTCTGAAACGTGGTCCCTTACTATGGATCTCATAAGAAGGCTCAAGGTAGCTCAACGCGCTATATAGAGGGCTATGCTTGGTGTTTCTCTACGTGATCGAATCAGAAATGAGGAAATTCGTAGGAGAACAAAAGTCACTGTCATAGCCCAGCGGATTAGCTCGTTGAAGTGGCAGTGGGCGGGACACATAGCGCGACCAACCGATGGCCGATGGGGCAAAAAGGTTCTTGAATGGCGACCACGTACTGGCCAGCGAAGCGTAGGATACCCACTCACAAGGTAGTCAGACGACCTGACAAAGGTCGCTGGAAAGCGCTGGATGCAGGTCGCTCTAGATCGGTCATTTTGGAAAACCTTGGAAGAGGCCTATGTCCAGCAGTGGACGTTGTACGGCTGAAATGATGATGATAAATTTACTATAAAAATATCACTCACAGTTCCCGCGCAACATGCCGCGATATAATATAACGTCTAACAACATATACTGAAACTATTTAAAGGGTGGTGGTTCAGTCCATGATACTGAACAACTTTCCCCAAGAAACATATATCGAAACATGAAAAATATTTTTTGCTTTCCATACAAACTCGGATCAGCTGATCGGTCAACTTGTATGGGAGGCCAAAAAATATTTTTTATATTTCGACATGTTCCTTGGGGAAAGTTGTTCAGTATCATGGACTAAATTCACCCTTTAAATAGTTTCAGTATATTTTGTTAGACCCTGTATACAAAATGTTTAATATTAGTCGTGTACTTGGCTGACAATAAATAATACAATTTCCTGCCAAGATAAGTATGGCTGTTGATCACTAAAGTAAACAACAGAATAAGTTCTTTAAAACGTGGTATTATTTATTTTGAAACTCTTTCATTTAACGTTGCTATGCTAATTTGAAGATATAATTTATTCGGAATTCAAATAGTTGTACTGGTTTCATAATTTTAATTTAACAAGTTAACTTGCTAGGCAAATTAAAAAACCCTCCGACTGTCAAGAACGCCATCTAGTGATGACTAGCGGAACTACCGATAGTTCCACTACTCACGCTATGTGCTATATTGTGTACATCACGCACGCGGCGCGGCGCGCGTGATGTACACCACATAGCGCCATCTATATATTTGCTAGAGAAAGCCCTGACTTTCAAGCGTAACTTTGAAACGGCTGAACCGATTTTCATCAAACATAGCTAAGAACCACAGCAAGGGAAGTTGCTTTCACGTAAAAAAAAACTGCATCGAAATCTGTCCATCCGTTCGAGCGCTACGATGCCACAGACAGACTGACACTAGCGTCAAACTTATAACACCCCTCTTTTTGTCGGGGGCTAAAAAAGGCAAAATTAATGGAGTATCCCCCGCGCCCCCGAAGGAGTGCAAATTGCAGTTTTTACCGGTTTTAAGGAAAACTGTACACGTCACGTTACATGAAAAGTGTATAGGAACGAAATTATGCTTATTAATATACAATAAATCTTCTACACATACAAAAGCGATAGTACTCGTATCTCTTATAGTTTCCGCACAATCTGCCAGCCTGCCACGATATATACATATTTTTTATAATTCGTATTTTTTTGCTAAACTTAAATAAACGGGCAAGTGCGAGTCGGACTCGTAATAGGGTCCCGTTTGCACCCTTTGGGTACGGAACCCTAAATAAAGAATTTACCGTCAAGATAAGTATGACTGTTACTAACTAAAGTAAACAGTAAAATATTCTCTTTAAAAAGGGGTATTATCAGTATTATTTATTTCGAAACTCTTGTATTTAACGTTGCTATGCTGTTTTGTAGATATCATTCATTCGGAATTTAAATATGTAGTTGTACTGGTTTAATAATTGTAATTAAAAAAAAATTGTATAAATTCTGTATGTATAAATAATTATACATACAGAATAAATAAAAGTTAGTTTTAAAAATATATATATTAGCTTGTTTTATTTGCAATCACTCTAGAGCATTTTTTTACTGCAAATATTATATTAAACTCACTGTACCGTTATTCGAAGCCTATATAATGAGAGAGCATCCATTTCCGGTTGGTGTACTAGTCATGACTTCCGGTTTAGGTCCACGCCCCTCCATTTCCGCTCCATTCGTTGCGTTGTGTCCTTCTGCCACGCGACACTAGCGCCACCTAGGTAGTTGGGTTTTGTAACCCAGTTTGTTCGTCATTGGCGTTTTTGATTCCGTTCGAGACGGTTATCTAATATGCAACGCATAATTCAAACCGCCTCGCCTGTACTAGCCAAAAACTTCAGGAGGAAAAGTGGTAATATCGGCGGAAAAATACCCGCTGTAATTGTGAATAAAATTTTAAGGTTATTTGAGGTAACAAATTATAATATGTACACGTGTTTAAACCGTCAGTACTTTGAACCATTACTTTTTCTCCAGTTTATTCCGGTTATTGTTTTTTCTATATTTTAACTGTGTTACAGTTTATAGGTAGTAAATAATTACTGCTACCTTAAGAGTCTAAATTTGTTTTTAGATTTGATTACGTCGGAAACATACATAAGTATGTTTTACTTTGTTTGGCAATCAGGTCTATTGCTAATTTTAAAATTTTATTTTTGTTCGTAACGGTTTTCGCCGCTCAGTGTTATTGATATAGAGATGGAAATCTCCTAAGCTCAAACCTTTTCAGTGTGTCATAATCTAGTGATAAAAGCTCGGAAATAGCTTTATGGTAAAGGAAAATCGACTCAGAAAAGGAAAATCACGTGAGTAACCATATGCTTAAACTTATGCACAAGTGATGTAAACGCCACTACGGCGTGGCCTCTACGTGTAGAACGATACACTTGCAATATGGCCATAAGAAAACGATCTTATTCTTGATAAATATGAAGTTTTTCAGCTACCTTAATTTTTTTTTTTTAATAATTTTAACTTGCTAGGTAGCTACGCTGCCAAGCACTCCTGATAAGCCCAGATACTAATCTTTTCAATGTACTGTTAGTTTTTTAAAATACAGACAAGCCTACAGGTTTAACCAGTCTGTAGCATGATAATTCTTGTTGATAACATGAATTTGCAGGTACTACTAACGCTCTCTTACAGCAAGGAATCATCGATGTACCAAAGTTGCTTATAATTAAAATAAGCGTGTGCGGTTAATGACAGTATTGTGTGCAAGTGTAACATTAGCTGGCGAAAAGCCGCTTTCCTGTGTTACTGATTTTTGGAAAATGATGAATTGTGAAAAGGAGCAATCTCGATGTGACAAACGTAAAATCATACTGGAACCCCTGCTCCGCAGAGTTCCTATCATGTTGATTTATGGCAAAACCTGGAGTCGCGCTTCTGCCCTGCACAGCGACGTGACAACGTAAAATCATACTGGAACCCCTGCTCCGCAGAGTTCCTATCGTGTTGATTTACGACAAAAACTGGAATCGCACTTCTGCTCTGCACAGTGACGTGACAAACGTAAAATCATACTGGAACCCCTGCTCCGCAGAGTTCCTATTGTATAGATTTACGACAAAACCTGGAATCGCACTTCTGCTCTGTATAGCGACATGACAAATGTAAAATCATACTGGAACCCCTGCTCCGCAGAGTTCCTACCGTGTTGATTTACGACAAAACCTGGAATCGCACTTCTGCTCTGCACAGTGACGTGACAAACGTAAAATCATACTGGAACCCCTGCTCCGCAGAGTTCCTATCGTATAGATTTACGACAAAACCTGGAATCGCTCTTCTGCCTTGCACAGCGACATTACAAACGTAAAATCATACTGGAACCCCTGCTCCGCAGAGTTTCTATCGTAGAGATTTACGACAAAACCTGGAACCGCTCTTCTGCCCTGCATAGCGCCGTGACAAACGTAAAATCATACTGGACCCCTGCTCCGCAGAGTTCTTATCGTATTGTTTTACGACAAAACCTAGAATCGCCTTTTTTGCCCTGCACAGGGACGTGACAAACGTAATCATACTGAGACTCCTGCTCCGCAGAGTTTCTACCGTATTGATTTACGACAAAACCTGGAATCGCTCTTCTGCCCTGCACAGCGACGTAACAAATGTAATCATACTGGAACCCCTGCCCCGCAGAGTTCTTATAGCATTGATTTACGACAAAATCTGGAACGGCTCTCCTGCCCTGCTTGACAACGTGACAAATGGGAACTCCTGTTCCGAAGAGTTCCTTTTGTATTGATTTACGACAAAAACTGGAATCTTTTTTTTTCTGCTCCGCAGAGCGTACAACATTGTTTTGTAAACATCTTGAATATGATGATGTACATGTAGCACTTAATAAAAGCATGGGTCGCATACCTGTTACGCAGCACGATCCAGAAATATTTTAGTGTAAGGAAAGTAACCATGGAGGAACTTCTGCTTCGCAGAATTCCGGGCGTGTTGACCAGCGACAAATAGTAGGTCGCGCTTATGTCCCGAGCGAGCCGGCTTGCAAAACCTGCTGCTTAAGGACCCAGGAACATTTAGTTTCGAAAAGGTTAACTAAGGTGAACTACTGCATCACATAATTCTCCGAGGAAATCGCATGTGAAAAGGGCAAGTCGCCTTTTCGGCAAACGGATCTGGAAATATCGACTTAAAATAGATCGTACCTCTGCTCTGCAGGACGATTTGGGTGTATAAATGTATGCCGAGCTAACGTACTGCTACCGTGCATAATGTGAATGTGATATCACAAAATACGGATCGCACCTCTGCTCCGCAGGACGATCCCGGTGCATTAATGTATAGCAAGCCCTAGTACCGCTAGTAGGCAAAAATAAATAAAAATCTTCTACTTTGGTCAACGATCAAAGTAAAAAGGGTAACACTATTGCTTTTTATGAAAGGCTATACATATTATTAAAAATATGTATGTACATAGATCTCGATTCTGCTTCGCAGATCGATCCAAGCACACCAATGTCTGGTTAGGCGTTTATCACTGTTACCCAGCATAAAAAACCTAGGAACGAGGTTGACGGGTACGTCACGACAGTCGTTTTCTCAGCCCGAAAGACGACGAAACTATCGGAAGAATCTCGCGTTATTTTATGGATAAAGGCGCAGTTTTTGTTTACGTGTTAATGCATCTCGGAATCTACTCTTGATAATTTCGAGTCTAGCATCACTCAATGAAATGATGTATGCAGTTTAGTTGTCTCCACAGTTCGGGGAGCGGGGGAGGGGGGGTCATACTAGTGAGACCTACCCACCCAGATACATCATCAATTCACGTGGATTTTAACAAATCCCTGAATATCAATTGAGCGATAGTTCCTTATTTTACAATCACAATTTCTGATTTTAATACTGTTTATAAAAATGCTTTTACCATGGTACTTAGATGCTACGCATCTCAAGCCATACATATTGAGACACGACAAAATGTATACACTTGTACAATGTACGTACTACACCGGTGTCTTTTATCACCGTGAATCTTTTATTACCGTGCTAAAGGGCTATGCGTACCTGGGAACCTTGCCTTCGCTTATTAGAACATTTAATGTCAGTGCATTAGTAATTCTATGTAGTTTTGCCATAAACGACCAGGAGTTTAATTTCCAACTCGATCGAAAGAATTCATGCACGAATGGTGTAAATATCGTCACTATAACTGTCTTTTATTGACATAAAATTAAATGTCAAATGCCAAAACCGCATTTTTACTCATAAAAATTTGTGTGACACAATAAACTTATTCAGAGTTAATATTTAATAAAATATTACTAATAAATTTAAATTAACCACTGAAGTGGCACGCCACTTCAGTAGTTAAGATGCAAGAAAATGTGATCACTTGCAATATTTTTAAACATGTTACATATGAATTCGATTTGAGTGCTGTTCTGACATTCACACAAGTACCCCAGAGGAGCCGAGGAGTTCTATCATCACGCTGACGTAGGTCCACGCCCATCAACATCGTCTGTTAAACTGTTAGAAGGCATTAGGCGACCGAACGGACAAGTGCAGGACATATTATACAAATGCTATTCAAGAGTTTGTGTGCCCAAAATGTTTGCATACACGTGCCTTGGTCACATTTATCATCAGCCTACCTAAATATAGCAAGCAAACATTGACAATTATGGTACCCGTAGCTCCCACCTGGGTATACTCGGTACCTGAAGTCAGTAACGCTTAAAGTAGCAGCCGGTAACGCTTGTAGCTACATTCGCTCATTTAATGTATGCTTTGGCATAGTTTTATTTCCAACCAGAATAATTTAAAATGAATATCCCTACAGTGAAACATGTGGATACAAATAGTATGATAGTCAGAATACGAATATCAGTATCTTAGCAGAAGCATTTACGCTTCCTATCAGACGTACACCACGAAGCATTGCATAATAAGTATAAATGCGTGGGATTCGAACTCTCTTCCGTACTGTGAGCGCTCAACTAACTGAGCCTTTGTGATTTCGAATCACCCTGGCCAACTTTTTCATGATATATCAACCCTTTACGGGTTCATGCATTCAAGTATACACACTTCGTGAAAGTTGATTAAAGAAAGCTTTAATTAGCGTGACTTAGCATAAACGTCTTTGATTGGATGTAACGTTTCATGTCGAATCGAACACAAGCGCAAAAGTCTTGCGAGTAAGACGTGATATAAATGCGTAATACCGTACATGCATGTAATGTAACTGTGTTCTTCGCCTCGTAGTTCTTGTAAAACTGTTTTTGTTCTTGTTTAACAAAACATAGTAAATCCTTACACCTAATGTGCATTGTACTACCTAAATGTTTAGTGTGGGCAACATAGAAAACTTTAGCGGATTTTTATTGGGCTCTTACGAACCATCTGCTACGCGCACAATAGTTTAACTATCATGCACCTGTTGTAAATGCTACCAGTTAGATTAATCGCAGTACCTAAGTACTTGCTGGAAAATATCCATGTAGATGACTTTATTTTAATGGAATACTGAAATTCCCGAATATACTGAAAAGTAACTACCATTTGGTATGTCATACCATATGAGAGGCGTGATACCTCTAGCTACTTTTTTTTTTATCATCAATATCTGTAAGACTCTTTGTCTATTCACCAGATAAGACATCATTTTACTGTTTGCTTATCACAATATAACAGTATATTTTGTTAAACAATCACTTCGTATTGCACATAAATGTATCGATCTACATGTGCTACCTATGGGATAAACTTTTTATCGCAGGTGCTAACCTGCTCACTAAATAAGTAAAATCACATTGACGTAACTAGCACCACCAGGAGATAATAAACACGTCTCTCATTATATAGGCTTCGAATAACGGTACAGTGAGTTTAATAGCAACATTTTACCTGAAAATAAAATGTATATTAAACATACTTACCTTATTCGAAGCGTATAGTTTGTAGTTTTACCTGGTGTCACAAAAGACGATCCAATGACGAACAAACTGGGTTACAAACCCAACTACCTAGGTGGCGCTAGTGTCGCGTGGCAGAAGGACACAACGCAACGAATGGAGCGGAAATGGAGGGGCGTGGACCTAAACCGGAAGTCATGACTAGTACTCCAACCGGAAATGGATGCTCTCTCATTATATAGGCTTCGAATAAGGTAAGTATGTTTAATATACATTTTATTTTCAGGTAAAATGTTGCTAATTTAGAATGTATAAAATCTTCAAAATAACAAAGCAACGTCAAATGAAAGAGTTTCGAAATAAACATTACCTCTTTTTAAAGAGCATATTTTATTGTAAGGTGTTCTTCTGTTTTAGCAAAACTACGACCAATTATAAAAAAATATGTATATAACGTCTAACAAAATATACTGAAACTATGTTAAGGGTGAATTCAGTCCGTGATCCTGAACAACTGTCCATACAAACTCGGATCAGCTGATCGGTCAACTTATATGGGCGGCCAAAAAATATTTTTCATATTTCGCTATATGTTCCTTGGGGAAAGTTGTTCAGTATCATGGACTGAATCCACCCTTAAAATAGTTTCAGTATATTTTGTTAGACCCCGTATATCAAGGCAGATTGCGCGGAAACTATAAGTGATATCGCTTTTGTATATATCGAAAGTTCTAACACAATTTTCGTGTAACTTGTACGGTTTTCCTTGAAACTGGTAAAAACCGCAATTCGGAACTCTTACGGAGGCGCGGGGGGGTAACGCTCACCTGGGAGGGGGAGGGAGAGTAGATAAAATTTAATTTGGGTCTTCAATTAACGTATCCTGATAGATAAAAGTACTACATGTCTTCGTTTCTGCTTTAATATCCCTCCCCGACCGAATTCACATTACGCCATTTTTAAATAAGCTTCCTTGATCAAAATGGAATTACGTAGGCAAGTTCACCTCGCTAGCTTGTTGTTTGACATAATTCACTTTCAAAAGCCAGAGTATTTATACGAAAAATTACTTTTCTTCCCACAACATCATGCGAGGTCTGCGCGTCCCGTACTTTCAGTACAACGACACAGCACTGAAGCATTTAGAGGGAGTTCCAGATACGCGGCAGCAAACTGTTGGAATAACATTCCACCACCCATTAGAAACGTTACATCTTTAATTTTTTTTATGAATTATTTAAAAAATTATATGCATTTGCTTGCCGCATCAGTCGAATTTCTGCCCTGAATGTTTAATTATTATGTTTAATTATTTATTGGCCACTTTTGTTGTTTGTGCATGAACATTAGTTGCAGTTGGGTCAAATGTTATATTTATTTTATGAGTGGTAATTTTTATTCTTTGTCTTAACCTACATCAATATTTTAACTGTCTATTTAATCGAATTATTGTTATTGTTTCAATTAAATTACTGTATTGTTTTTTTTGCAATTGTTTCTATTATTTATTTTTTTAAATTATTTCAATTATTTTGTAGCAGGTATCATTCAATCAGATTTCAAAATTCAAGTTAAAAGTTTAAATTTTTAATTTATTAATAATTTATGACATAATCTTTATTGGAATCTCGTTCGCGCATACTCAAGGGCGCCAGCTGAAAATCAGCTGTTACCCCTAGTGGGTAGCGTTGAGCTGAGCTGTAGCCTTTTTGTGGACTGTGCCATACAAATGCATGCTTAGCTTTAAGTATAAAAACTATGAAATTTGTAATAGTGTAGGTACCTTGAATTAATTATGCATATTGTTAGTGTGTTACAGAAAACAAATAAATCATTTATTTATCTATGTATCTATCTACAATAATTTTGCCAATTTTTCCATGCATTGCGATGTAGAATGACTAAACTACAAAGTATTATTCAAATTACAATGTAAACAATGTACACATAAACAATGAGTGCTTACTGAGGCCGCCCCGGGTAGTACAGTGTAGAAACCCAAAGGTTGCCGGGGTCCAGCTTAGTGTCGAGGTAGAAGTTCTCTTGGGATCTCAGCGGCGAACGCTCGCGCACGCGCTGCTCGCAGCTCAGCTCAGCGCTCTCCTCATCACTAGCCAACAACTGTGTCTCGGTGAAGTCTGGCACATTCTGTTCCACATCTGCATTTACCAAAATACAAAAAATGATAACAATATATTAATCTCTTAAAGTAGCAGTGATTTAAAAGCGAACCTATAACTTTTATTTTATTTTATATTGTGTTGTACTAACCCCGTGTACTAGCCCCAAAAGATTACTCTCTCAGCCCCTGGTTTTAAGTCCGCCATTTACATTTATTGCAATGAAGTTTAAAAAAAAATGTTACGCTGCTCTATATTATAGTTATGTTGGGAGGAAGGCCGAAGGGGGGACGTTGAGGGGGAGGGGAGGGGGTATCGATAGTGATATATTTTTTTATAACTTGAACCTATCCTGTTTTTTGCCCCCATAGTGGATCTGGGTGGACATAAAAAAAATTGTACCTATGTAGCTTTCTGCCCTGTCTTTCCAGGTGGTCATAAAAAAAATAACCTGAACCTACCTAGCTTTCTGCCCTAATAGTCTTTCCGGGTGGTCATAAAAAAAAACCTTAACCTAACTAGCTGTATAAAATGTTGTTATTGTTAATAGCAAAGTGCATTCAACTGCAACCTCTTTGCGATCTAGTAAACTACTGGCCACTAAGAGTTTATAAAAAAGTAATTATTAAAATAACAAATAACCCGACAGCGGTTGTATATATTTTTGTAATCCTTGAATAAAATTCTTTAATTTGAAAACCCACTCGATTATTTGAAAAAAAATTTTATGTCATGCAATATTACGCCTAATACAATGTTATCACAACATAATATGTAAAGCTTGCGAACGAGTGCCAAATCCAATTTACAGAAATAAGTTACACTGAGTAGTCTTAAAAAACGGAGCCGAGCTGACCAGTCCCTACTGGCGGCACCCGTTCACGAGTTGACGCGTGGATCAGCCATCGCTTAACTCAATTATATTAGAGGGAATCCAGCGACCCGACCCACGACGCCACTACCAGTCTGGACATTTTAGTGAGCATGCCAGGCTCGTGCTCACTAAGAGGGAATACTAGGTTAATTTGGCTGTCACCCATTGATCGCAGTCCTTACATATTTACATTAAGAACAACAGTTGAGTTGAGTTTCATTTGTGGAGTGAAGTGACGATTTATCAATATAAACTTTCCACGCGTTTTTGTCTTTTATTTTAAATAATCATTTACCGTATATTACGAATTTTCCATCAAAACTTCTTTAACTTCTTTCTTGAATTGTTGCATGGGTAGGTTTGTAACCGTTTCAGGGAGTTTGTTAAAAAAATTTATCCTTAGCACTAAATGCCTGGCTTTAGTAAGTCGAAATTTAGGCATACGAACTACGAAAAATAATTCTCGAGAATCGTAAGTAATCCCGAAAAATCATTCCACGCGATATGTGCCGCGGCGGGCGGGGCTTAAAATATGAACAGCGAAGACGTTTCCTTTGAGAATATTGCTGTGTTTTTGCGATAATCGATTCATTAAAAATGCCGTCATGTGCCGTGAAGTGGTGTAGAAGCCATACAGACATGAAAATTTGTTATTCAAAAAAAAAAGTTACACGTAAACAATTTTATTTATTTTAGCTTAGCGTACTGCATTGTGATGTAGCGTCTTCCAGGACTCGAACCTCTGGACGCTAACAACAACACAAATTAGGAACGAGGATGAGGTGTCTCCCAGGAATCGAACCTGGGTGGTGCTGTCATCTACCTAATCTGAAAAAGGCCCTTGTTACCTACTTAGTGTGACAAGGGTTCAGGTATCTATGAGGAGTCCTACAAGGGAGTGATGGATGGAAACCAAGTATACCAATAGCAACAAAAGTATATTTACAAGTCCAGCATTATTTACACTTAGCCTAGACTTAACTTTAACTTATAGCACTAGGTTCACTCTATTTAATTACAACGGTACTTATATCTACACGGCACTTATATCTTGAGAGAGTGAGGAGCTTACTCTCGACGGTTAATATTTACGGACGCGAGCACAGCGGCAAGCGATACGGAATTACGGACCCAGGGTGAGGACCCTGGGATAAACGGGGTGCGCGCGGGTACCGGACAGGTAAGTAAGCTAGGAGCGAGACGGTCTGACCGGGTGGCCTAACTAAACCTTATACGCAACGGGTCACGTCAGTGACAGCACCCTGAAGGGGTGCGGAGCGGGACGCGTGGGAGCGCGAGCGGGAGGGTGGCGCAGGAGTGCACACCCCACAAGCGGGTACGCGAGACGCACGCGGGCGTCGGCGTCGGGACGCTAGCCCTGCGATCGAAGACGCGGGGGGAGCGGGGGAGTACGGGAGTACATCCTGCAGACGGGACGCGCGGAGGGCGCGAGCGGGGGGTCGTGCGGGAGTGCACGACCAACAAACGGAGACGCGAGACGCACGCGGGCGTCGGCGTCGGTATTGCGACGTCCCACCTCACGGGGTGAGGGGGGAGGTCGCGGATCGGGCCGGTCGCACAAGGGTGCGCCGGGATTTACGGGACGTGCAGGAGCACGTGGCGTCGCGACGTCCCTTCGCAAGCGGTTGCGAGGGGGTGCCGCGATGGCCCAAAAGGGTTGGTGGTGGGGGAGGATACTACGTCTCTGGGGTATCTGACCAAGCCAGCGACGCAGCGGGAGGAGGAGAAGGTACCTAAACCAGATCTCTGGGGTATCTGACCAAGCCAGCGACGTGGTTAGGTGGGCAGCCTGGGAAAGACTGACCGCCTGTATGAGGCCTGATCTCGCTTATATAGCCGCGGCCGGCGGCGGCGGGCGGCGGTCGCGGTTCGGGGGACGGAGGTATCCTTGTAACTGCGCGTGCGCGGATATCGCTTATCGCTGTGTGCGTGTTACGGATGGTTCATGGAATGTTCTAGAAGTGCGTATATGTGTGCGGTGACGTTGGCTCGGCGCGCCGCATCACACTCTCCTCCCTCTCCCGGAGATTTTTACCTGGGGGAAAAATCGCCGTCTTAGTGACCTGTATATAGATCCTTACTATGTCTATGGACAGTTGGACATATCAGTCTTAGTTGTGAAAGGAAATATTTACTATATAGAGTAACTCAGTTAGGGTTCTTGAAAAACTTCAACAAAAAAAATGAACCAACCAATTTAACTAAGTTCTCGGAGAAATACTGAGTTAACAAAACATTTATCGGACTTATTAAACTATTTTATAGGTTCCTATCTCTATTTATTAATGGTACATACAACATCATATTCAGTTCAGATTACTATTGTATAAAGGCAATGTTTGTGCCCTTTTCCTAACCGTAAGGACGGAAAAAAAAACGAAATTTAAAATTAAAACACTTAACGTTAACTACCGGTAGTCTAACATCTAGGGGTTTTATTCTTGCCCCATACAATCCAATATAACAATATAAGGAGAAAGAAAGAAAAAAAAATGTCCTTATAAGAGTAACTTATTGTCCCTTTAACGGTTTCGGGAAAAATATAAACAAAATTGTCGCTTTATGACTATACCTACTTACTTATTCTCTATGATTACACTTATTATAGACTTCGGGGTACTTGCCCCCTGATTTCTCAGTCGTTTCATTATGGCCTTCTTGCCTTTAAAAAAAATAAAAACTTTCTTAGCTTAACTAAAAGAAAATACCAATAAAAATTGTCTCCTCTTAGAGATCTGACTAAAATGGGATTCTACATGTAGTATAATTATGATAAAGAATTACTGGCCTTGTTTAGGTTCCTTGCACTTGTAGCGCGGCAACCGAACGATGCCTCGTCTATTTCCTTTGTTCTGCTTCTTGCCGCGTCTTCTTTTTTTCTTTTTCGGTGCGGTGGTTGTTGCTGCGCAGAATGTAGTGGTTGGGTGCGATGTTTCTGCCCGTAGTAATGGTGTATCCGTCGGCGGGGTCGTTGGTTTGTCCAACAGTGGGGGCGGTGGGTTGTCCATCAGTGGAGGCGGTTCGTCGCTGTGAGACGGTGCGGTGGTCACACTGGGTGTTGGTGACCGTCGTGGGGTTAAGTTTAATGGTATTGTATTCCATAGTGGTGGCAGGAGGTGCCGTGCGAGCGGCTGTAACCGCCACGGAAGTGGGTATTGGGGTTGCTGGTTACTGGTTTGGGGCGGCGGGTAGTGCCGCGGAACTGAGTATTGAGGTAGTAATAGGGGGTGTGGGGGTCTTGGTGGTATTGTTGTGGCAGAGACTATTGGTAGGTCCGGTCCTGGGTTCAGCACTATTGTCACTTTTTCGAATTTCTGTACAATTGGTCTTGTTGATTCGTCTTTCCTTGTATTTCCGCTCGTGGGTGGTTTTCTTGGTCGTGTTGGTCGCCTTATTGTTGGGTCTTCCTGTTCGTGTACCCATCTGGGGCTCATAGATGGTTTTGGTTTTGTCACCAATATGATATTCGCGGCTGTGTCTTGTATCTGGCTCCAGGACATTGTTGCGAGATGATTATTACGACTGATGTCCTCGGTCTGGCTTATTGTGTTTAAATCGTGGGAATATGAATTTGGTGTGCGGGTAGTTATTTTTCTTCTGACCTTTTGTTTTTGACACGTACCCTATATTTTCCTCCTGTTTTTCTCATGGTGTTGCTAGTCGTAATATTGTGTTATTGTTGTCCTGTGTATTTTTTTTATGTCTTTAACATGGGTCACGTACATCTTTTTATTTGTCATATTTTGTAATTTGAATATGACCGGCGATTTTTGTTCTAGAACTTTGTAGGGGCCTGCGTATTTAGGGGCCAGTTTAGCGCAGAAATCCTTGTTTGCGTCGGACAGCGGAAATTCCTTCCTCCATACCCAATCGTTAATTTTTGGTTTCCAATCTCGTCTGTTTTTATCGTAATGGTACTTTTGTGCGTTAGATGCGTTGTTTTGGTGTGTGCGTACTAGTTCGTATATCTCTTCCAGCTTATTATGTCCTGTCAAGGCGGGGGTTGGAAAATTGTTGTCGTCGTTAGGTCTTCTTAGTTCTTTCTGGTTTTTCGGTGCTTTGAGTTGTTCTATTGCCTGAATTTTCTCTTTATCCATTTTAATTCCCTCTCTAGTCACGATGTGTCCCAGGTATTGTATTTCGGGTTTGCAGAATTCGCATTTCTTCTCATTAATTTGCAGTCCTGCTGCTCTTATTCGATTAAAGATTTCTTTTAGATGGTTTAAGTGTTCTTCGAAGGTTGCGCTGCAGACGATTATGTCATCCAGGTACACATATGCGTTTGGTTCTAGTTCGGGGCCTATAACTTTGTCTAGTAGTCGTTGGAAAGTTGCTCCACTTGAATGTAGACCGAAGGGTAAGACTTTAAAATGGAAAAGACCTCTCCCTGGGACTGTAAATGCAGTGATTTGTTTGCTTTTTTTTTGTCCAATTTTACATTCCAATATCCGTTTTTTAAATCAAATTTTGAAAAGAACTTTGCTTGTCGTAGTTTCTCTAACGTGTGGTCTATTTGTGGGATTGGGTACGCGTCCTTCTCTGAGATTTCGTTTATTTTCCTGAAATCTATGCAGAATCTATATTCTCCGTTGTCTTTTTTGGCTAATACTACTGGTGAGCTGTACGGGCTGTTTGATTTCTCGATTATCCCATCTTCTAGCATTTTGTCTACGTGTTCATTTATGATTTCCTGCATCTTGGGATTCCTGGGGTAGTATTTTTGTTTTATGGGTTCGTTGTGTTTAAGTTTAATGACATGTACAGCTTCCTTGTTACCTTTGGGTGCAGCTCTACACTTTTCGAATTCTTCTTTGATGAACTTTTCCAGATGTTTAGTTTGTGAGTTTGTTAGGTTATTTTCGTTAACTCCTGTGGTTTTTTGTATTTTGTTTTCGGGTTTTTCCCATTCTACGGTCAGTCCACAACGTTTCAATGCATCCATTCCTACTATAATGTAAGGTGTTGTTGGTAAAAGGAACACTTCTTGTTGGATTTTTGTGCCGTTGATCACCATTTCCACTGTTTTACTTTCGTTTATTAGGACTTCTGAGCCATCTGCTAATATTACGGTTGTTTTCCTGTTGGTCTTCACTTCTTCATCTTGTTGTTTGTCACTTCCCCATGCTGTTCTATTTAAGTAGGTACATGTTGATCCTGTGTCTACCAGAGCCTTATGTTCCGAAGAATTTATTTTTACTGTTATGAATATTCTGTTATCGCCTTGTGAGTTCTGTTTCACGGTGCATGCTCCTTTCTTTGTGGTTTTACAGCAATTTCTGCTTAGCACACCCATGTTTCCGCACCCGCTACAAAATATTTGTTTCTGTGACTTGCATTCTCTTGAGGCGTGATTGGGTTTTCCGCAGTTCCAGCAGTGAGTTTGTTCACTGTATTGTGGATGTATTTTCTTGCTTGGTCGTGCTCCGTTGCTTGTGCGTATTTTTTCGTTTGAGTTGTCGTTATTGTTTCCTTGTAGGGATTTGCCTTGTTCTAGACGGTGATTGTTGTTTTGGTATTGTTGTTTCTTGTAGTTTTTTGTTCTCTCTTCCTCTCTATTTATGTTTTCGAAATCACCGGCCATTGCAATCAACTCCCTCATGGTTGTAAAATCTTGCCTTTTCACATAGTATTTGTATTTAGGACCCATGTTGTTATATATCATCTCTATTGACTCTGATTCGCTCATTTTCCCGTGTCTTCTTATAAGTGTTTGCATTTGAGTGAGATAATCTGTGAAGCGCTCATCTGGCCATTGTTTCCTTGCTGCTATACGGCTCAAGAGGTTTGCTTCGTAGTTTCTAGGGAAGTAGAACAATTTGAAGTCATCTTCGAAGTCTCTCCATGTTTTCCAGTATAAACTATTGTTTCTGTGCCACAACAATGCTTTTCCTTTCAGTAGTTTGGGAACGAATGGTAGTAATTCGTCTTTAGTTTTCGAGATTGTATTTATTTGTTCGTCGACCCTTTCAAGGAACTCCACCGCATCTCCCGTGGTGTCAAAACTTATATTCCATTTAGCGAATATTTTCTCCATGTTTCTTAGCTCTTTTGTATTCTCCATCTTCACCGTTTCGGCTTCTCTGAAGTCTTCTAGTAGTGAATCTTCTTTATTATTTTCTTTTTGTTCGGGATTGTTCTTTTCTACCTCTCTGATAATCTGTACTAGTTTTTTTCTTAATTCTTCTACAGTTTTATCTGTTGCTGATATCCCTCTATTTTCGATTTCTGATTTCTGATTTCTGATTTCTGAAACTTATTTACGCGGGGTGGCGGGGTCTGGATCCGGGTTTATTTAATTGATACTTTATTTACGCGGGTTAAAGGGGTTTTTTTTTTTTTTTTTTTTTTTAAATTGATTTTTACCGGGCACGTTTTTTTTTAATTTTTAGGAACAGGTCTATTTATTTGAAATTGTTTATTTACGCGGAATGACGGAGTCTTTAGAAACAGGTAATATTATTTATTTTAATTTTATCCGAAGTTTCGAATCGATTTATTTCATTTATTATCTGTTTTTATTTTTGCGCGGAATATTTTATTTTAATTTACGGGTATACGGGCTTCGGGCTTTTATTTATGTTTATTACGGGATTGGATTGGGAGAAATCAAAATTATTTGTTTATTGCGCGGTGTGGTATATTGGCAACCAGTCACTGGACTCCTGTAGGACCCTTAGATTTTAACGGATTTGGGTTTCTAGTGAGATACTTTTAAGATAGAACGATGCGTTCTCATGGACCTCCCGGTAGATCCTGCTAGACAACCCCTAGTGGGTTTTTGAGTTGGGTGCCAGTGTGATGTCGCGCAAAAACAATGGCACCTCATGGATCTCTCGATAGATTCTCCTAGAAAATCCCCAGTGGGTTTTTTCGTTGGGCGCCAGTGTGATGTAGCGTCTTCCAGGACTCGAACCTCTGGACGCTAACAACAACACAAATTAGGAACGAGGATGAGGTGTCTCCCAGGAATCGAACCTGGGTGGTGCTGTCATCTACCTAATCTGAAAAAGGCCCTTGTTACCTACTTAGTGTGACAAGGGTTCAGGTATCTATGAGGAGTCCTACAAGGGAGTGATGGATGGAAACCAAGTATACCAATAGCAACAAAAGTATATTTACAAGTCCAGCATTATTTACACTTAGCCTAGACTTAACTTTAACTTATAGCACTAGGTTCACTCTATTTAATTACAACGGTACTTATATCTACACGGCACTTATATCTTGAGAGAGTGAGGAGCTTACTCTCGACGGTTAATATTTACGGACGCGAGCACAGCGGCAAGCGATACGGAATTACGGACCCAGGGTGAGGACCCTGGGATAAACGGGGTGCGCGCGGGTACCGGACAGGTAAGTAAGCTAGGAGCGAGACGGTCTGACCGGGTGGCCTAACTAAACCTTATACGCAACGGGTCACGTCAGTGACAGCACCCTGAAGGGGTGCGGAGCGGGACGCGTGGGAGCGCGAGCGGGAGGGTGGCGCAGGAGTGCACACCCCACAAGCGGGTACGCGAGACGCACGCGGGCGTCGGCGTCGGGACGCTAGCCCTGCGATCGAAGACGCGGGGGGAGCGGGGGAGTACGGGAGTACATCCTGCAGACGGGACGCGCGGAGGGCGCGAGCGGGGGGGTCGTGCGGGAGTGCACGACCAACAAACGGAGACGCGAGACGCACGCGGGCGTCGGCGTCGGTATTGCGACGTCCCACCTCACGGGGTGAGGGGGGAGGTCGCGGATCGGGCCGGTCGCACAAGGGTGCGCCGGGATTTACGGGACGTGCAGGAGCACGTGGCGTCGCGACGTCCCTTCGCAAGCGGTTGCGAGGGGGTGCCGCGATGGCCCAAAAGGGTTGGTGGTGGGGGAGGATACTACGTCTCTGGGGTATCTGACCAAGCCAGCGACGCAGCGGGAGGAGGAGAAGGTACCTAAACCAGATCTCTGGGGTATCTGACCAAGCCAGCGACGTGGTTAGGTGGGCAGCCTGGGAAAGACTGACCGCCTGTATGAGGCCTGATCTCGCTTATATAGCCGCGGCCGGCGGCGGCGGGCGGCGGTCGCGGTTCGGGGGACGGAGGTATCCTTGTAACTGCGCGTGCGCGGATATCGCTTATCGCTGTGTGCGTGTTACGGATGGTTCATGGAATGTTCTAGAAGTGCGTATATGTGTGCGGTGACGTTGGCTCGGCGCGCCGCATCACACCATCTATAATAATATACAATAGGCACCATCGGCGCGTTGTATCTCACCGCTCATAGCGTTGCCTGCCCCACCCGACCGACGACAACGCGTGACCTTGTCGCGACCAATCGCGTGACCTTGTCGCGACCAACCGCATGCATCTTTGTCTATGTGTGCGCTCAAGTATTTCGTTGTAATTACTGTTCATTTGTTTGCGTAAATGGAATCAGAATCGAAGCGGTGAATGTAGGAGCGTTAGGTTTCTAGAGAATTATATTTCGATGCATACGAAGCTTATTTTTGTTCCGAGAGTTAAATCTGTGAACATCACAATTTTTCTGATAAGTATTTACCCTAGATTTAACAAAAGCAAGATTGTCGTAAATAAATTGAGATGCCACAGTAAGAATATTTATAGATTTAAATAACTCTCTTAAGGAATCGCGTGGTTTTAGACCGTATATAGACCGAATTGCTCTCTTCTGTAACACGAAAATTGCATTTATATTTGCTGCTTTGCCCCATAAAAGCAAACCATAAGATAATATACTATTAAAGTAACTGAAATATACGAGCCTGGCCGTTTCAACGTCAGTACATCGTCTGATTTTCCTTACTGCAAAAGCTGCCGAACTAATACAGCCTATGACACTCTAGTGGATAAGGCGAGGTGGTTTAACAAACCCGCAAAACTGTGCGTGTTTTTGAAAAATCACTGTAATTAAACTACTACCGTCTTATTATAAAAACAGAACCAACGTTACTAGGTTTAAACCATTTCCCGCCCAAATCAAGTTGACATCAAGTAATACCACACTATCTCACCCGTTGGTGATTTGATTTGGGCGGATCATGGTTTAAGTTGGAGGGTTGCTACCCCCCTGTGCCACCCCCACCCCGCGGAGTCCCATGGTTACGGAGATAGGGTTGGATCTTAAAACGAGTCCCCTTTTTTGAGGTGAAAGAAGAGGTGGGGATAAGGGGGAGGGAAGAAACCCTTTAATAAACATCCCCAAGCGCGGAAACGTGGATTATTTTTCTGAATTTTTGAAAACTTAATATAAACAACGATGTCATCCATATACAGTATAAACTCTATGTAACGTCACTCGATTTAACGGCCAATTCCTTAAAACGTCGAAATTCCTTGGCTCTGGTTGGTTTGCTTTGTTTTCCATAGATATATAGATAAATCATGTTATTGGTACACAAAAAGACACGCACGATACAAATAAATTACATAAAGAAAAGAAATACAACAACCATGTAAAAAAAAAATGCATCAGAAATATAAAAAACCAAATAAATAAAAATGCAAGTTAGTGCGTGTGTGCCGCAGCGATACCAAAAGGTTGTGGCTCAGCAAAACGTTTGCTCGCAGAACAAACTGCTAATTTTCAGCCACCACCTTAAGATTTACAGGGACGCGTGCAACAATACCATCGGTGTCTTGTAATGGGTGATTGCGATAATGGGATAATACCCAAATTGATAAATTTGTATTGAGTATAATTATATTGCATTAGAAAGTAAACACAAAATCAAAGACAATAGAAGAATTACAGAAACGTTCACACAATTCAATTCAATTTAAAATACCTTTATTATCATAGGATATTTATAATACAGTGTAAACTCTATATAGCGTCACTGAAGGGACTGCACATTTTGCGACGTTATAGAGAGTTGTCGTAATATGGAGTGAAGAAAAAAATCAATATAATTTTACTATTAAAATATGTTTTTACTACTAAAGTATAAAGTTTAGAAGCTACAAACATTAATATAACAATGCATATTGCTGCAGTCCATCGACGCATGAAAAAGTCTGTTATCTTCGTGAGATTTTTTGTTGCCTGCCAAAACAACCTAACGACAGTCTAGCGGCCGACGTAAACACGTGCAAGTAATTACAACCAACAAAAGAATGAATTTCTTAGAATCTCTGGTACGTATGATGGGGTCAGTTTTGGTAAATCCATGCTGGACAATATAGCAACCAACAAAAAATTTGAAAAAAACGCCCGTATCTGCAAAGAAAGTACTCTTTATTGCTTAATGATGACGTATTTTTGACGTTATTTCAAGTGGGTGCGACGCTTCATAGAGTGTATCATTGTATGGAAAACAATGCAAATCAACCGGACCCAAGGAATTTCGACGTTATAAGGAATTGGACGTTAAATCGAGTGACGTTACATAGGGTTTATACTGTATCTCTTAATAATAGTCACTTTGTTTTGTTTTGCACAAATGTTGACGTCAAATCGTTACTTACAGCTAAGTTTACGCCGCTTCCTAAGCGCAAGTGCATAAGAAGCGGCAACAAACTGCACTGCACGTTTTCTCCAAAGACGTCAACTAACAAACTTAAAACTTAAAATTTGTTATATGGATGGACTGAGATTACATTGTTGGTTATGTCACAATTAAATTGAATTATAAGAATTACGAAATTTAAAATAATGTCAATTTGTAAATTTAGTATGTACCAATGTACCTAAATAATGACATGTCTAAGTATACAAACCTTTAAGAGGGACCCGCGCCAAGCTCAAGCCAGACCTTTTTTGTCTTTAAGATAGTCATCGGTCCTATAATAAGCCTTCTCACACAGTAATATCTTAAAATTTTGTTGCATTAATAAAATGAATTGATTGATTAAAATTATAAATACTTGACTATCAAAAAAATTTAAAGATAAAATTTGATTAACAAATAAAATAAATAAAAATATAGAAATCAAAACTTAATAATTACCTCATTGTATAATTATAAATTAAAAATAATTTTGCAAAATCTGAGAATCGCCACCAGAACAACTAAGCCTGTTTTCCAATTTTTTTGTTTTGCATCAATACAGACTTTATATTTTTTTAGGGTTCCGTACAATAAAATTAAAAAACGGAACCCTTATAGGATCACTCGTGCGTCTGTCTGTCCGTCCGTCTGTCACAGCCAATTTTCTCCGAATCTACTGGACCGAATCAGTTGAAATTTGGTAGAATAATGTAATCCTATGACCCAAACATATATTATATGTGCAAAGTAAATAAATATTTCTTTTAAAATAAGGGTCATTTTCGGGGGACAAATTAGGAAATTAAAAAAAAAGTTTTGCAAACCTTACTGTGTCATATATCAAGTGAAAGGGCTCGTTATGAGGATCTCAAATATATCTTTGTTATTATTGTAAAATTAATAATTTTGATTTTATTCATGAAAGAAGACGAAAATTGACCATTCCACTACCTGATCTCCGAAACTACTGAGCCTAAAATTTTGAAAAATATACAAAATTGAATTTTTATAGGCTTTCCTGTAATCTACAAGCAATGAACTATTCATTGCTTGTAGATTACAGGAAAACCTATAAAAATTCAATCAATTGTACGGAACCCTCTCCACGCGAGTTTAACTCGCACTTGGCCGATTTATTTTTAATGTATATTTCGAAGTGATATTTCTTATTGGAGGGGGTATATTATTCCAGCACTTAGTTGCCTGGTAGCCATACAATGATACACCCTATGTAGCGTCGCACCCACTCCAAGCAATAAAGAGCACTTTCTTTGCAGATGCGGACCGTTAAAATATCTAAGTTTGCAGCTTTTAAACTTTATACTTTATTAGTAAAATCATATTATTATATTGATTTTTTTCTTTACTCCATATTACGACAACTCTCTATAACGTCGTAAACTGTGCAGTCCCTTCAGTGATGTTATATAGAGTTTACACTGTATCACAGAATACATAAGAGTACAAAACTGTATATGCAAATTGCCAAGTCGCTTTTTTTGAGACAGGGCTTGTTAACGATACCAAATTCACACTAAAAGTTACGTTAAATAACGTTATTTTAGTGGTAACGTTATAAGGGGTATCGATAATACAGTGTATAACGTTGTTTTGTCTCAACCAAAGTTGTAAAATTTGTTGAAAACACTCTAGCTGTACCTCTTAGTCATATATTAAATGTATGCATAGAACAAGGGGTATACCCTATTCAAAAAAAATTATAGAGAAGATGGAAATAATTTAAGACCCATTGCCCTTATACATGAAGCCATAACTAGTTTTATAAATAAATTCGATATCCTTTGTCAGGAACAAAAAGGATTCAGAAAAAATAATTTATAAAATAATCTATAAACATGGCGATTTATGATCTTCTTAAATTAGTTTTAATAAATATAGATAAAAAGAAGCCAATAAGCTGCTGCTTTGCTGATTTGACCAAAGCATTTGACCACGTAGATCACTTCATTCTGCTTAGCACACTTAAGGTATTGTATACTCGTAAAAGGCAATGTGCTGAATCTGATAAAATCATATTTGAGTGGTAGGCAACAAGTAACGGAAATTACAAGAATTTGCCCTGAGGCAAAAACTGAAATAAAATACACCTCAGATGCAAGGAATGTGGTGTGTGGGGGGAACTCCAGAAAGAAGTGTATTAGGACCGTTACTTTTTATACTTAACATCAATGATCTGCCTAGTGTTACAAAACAACCAATGGTACTATTCGCTGATGTGTAAAAAGTAATGACATAGTTGACCATGAAAGAAATATGAATGGCGCAGTAAATGACATAGTTAAATGGCTTGACAGAAATAAATTAATAAATTAATCTAAAGCAAACTAGCATTATGCACTTTAAACCTGTAAATACAGTACCAGAATCGACTACAAAATATGGGAACACTAATTTGGAAACTGTTAAAAGAGCTAAATTCCTAGGATTTATAATAGATGACCAACTCACGTGGAAAGAACAAGCAGACGATATATGCAAGAAACTAAGCAAATCGTCATTTGCCCTACATTAACTACATAACACTGCAAAAACAGACGCGACGTTTACAGCCTATCATGGTCTTGTCGCATCAGTGCTTAGGTATGGTATTATCTTTTGGGGTAGCTGTGTGGATAGAGAAAATATATTCAAAGCACAGAAACAATGTATTCGTTCTATGTGTGGGCTAAGCACAACAGACAGTTGCGAAACAATTTTTAAACAGCTAAAAATACTGACATTTCCTGCAATGTACATATTTGAAATTGACTCTATTTGTGAAAATGAATTCAAAATTATTTGTAAAGTTATCTGAAGTGAAAAGGAATCCCACAAGATTACAGCATAGGCATACTTTAGGCGACAGAAATATAGGCTTGCTCTAGTCAGAAAAAGCATTTTAGGTATGGCTATAAAAATCTATAACAAACTACCTAATGAGTTAAAAGATTTAAATTATTAACTGTTTAAAAAACGACTCTTTACACTACTGATAGATAAATGCTATATTCTGTGAAAGATTTTTTAAAAGATGAAAAATTTTAGATTTTGATAATATTTGTCAATTTTAAACAGCTCTAAAATTCTACCTATGTTTGACAAATAAATGACTGATTGATTGATTTGTAACGTAATGATACTTTTTTTCAATACTTGTAATATATTATACAAATAGCTCTAGTAGCCTACTAGACAAACTCTCATCACTTTATTCTGTCAAATATTGAAAAGAAATACAGTGTTAACAATACCTTTTACCGTTAATATCATTGGTAACGTTATCTGATTATCGGTAAATAGTGGAAAAAATACCGCTACCCAGCATAACGTTACCTTTGCTGATAACGTTACCGCCGTTTGACAGAATTAACATTACCAGATTTTTTACGGTATTCCAAGCCCTGCTTTGGGATTAATTGAGGTTGTGAATATGTGGTCTACAACAATTATACAGTCGGGTTGACACAGAAAGTTATGGGCAAATCCCAACTGGCCAACCCCAACTTCACATAGTCTTGTATGCCCTATACTTGAGTGTTTTTTTAATGCCGGAGGCGCGGAGGAAGGGCAGCCCCCGCCCGTTGTTAGAAATGCTCGCCTTCGCAGCTTCGGCTTGACCAGCCTCAGCCGCTACGGCTCGCATGGTGCCTGCGTTTTCTTGCGCAAGGGTGGAGGAACTGCACTTCCCGCAGCGCCAGAGATGTTACGTTTCGAAATATCTGTTGAGTAAATTTGGCATGAATCCCTCCTGCCTCTCCCCCCCTCCCAAAAACACTATCGAGGCCCTTCTATCACTCATAACTCGAAAACTATGCAGCTCCGGCAGGTGGGGTTTGAAGGTGGGGGAATTTAAATTCTATGCTCAAAACTTTAACCATGAATATCTCCGTTACCATGGGGCTCCGCGGGGTGGGGATGGCACAAGGGGGGTAGCACCCCTTCCCCCTCTCCTCCCTCCCACCCCTTAAATCGACGGTCCCTGAAATTTTAGCCTGTACCTATATATAATCTCAGTATATAGGTAATATTTAAGATTTTTTCTCATGAACCGTAAGTTTCCTCAACTAGAAATTTTGTGAGGAGGCTTCTATTATTGAGTTCTATCTATTAAAAAAAATATGAACTCCTAAATCGATGCCAGACAGTGAGCCAAATTTGCTACTTACCATAATTTGTAGTTGTAAGCGTATCACCAGTTGAGATGTGTTTACCAACTTCAGCCTCCGCAGATGCATACGCCGGGAATAGCGACATAATATAATAGGTATCCAACAAGTATGTACCTATTCAACAAGTCAACACATCGCCCACATCATCTACAGTCACAAACTATGTAGGGATCACAGTTTAAATAATTAATAATGTAGGTACCTATAATTTTTATTAGATTGTATAATAACAAAATGATTTATTTATTATTTTAATTTTACTCATACAAAGTAGGTAGGTACCTACTAAAAAAATGTATGCCAAGCTCTTTGTTTGTTGTCAACAAAGAGAGTATAATCACTACGTTTTAAAAGACGGGACCCCATACAAATAAATTAACTCCACTTGCCGGTCTTACCAATACCAAAATTAAGTAACAAAACGTCAAACGTAACTTGTTAGAGCTTGACACTTATTTAGATTGTATCGATATCGATACAAATATATTCAATTTTTTATCGATATCGATACTACAGGATGACGCATGGGTCCTCCCTAGTCTATCATATATCTATACTTCTATACTAATATTATAAAGAGGAAAGATTTGTACCTATTTTTGTATGTTTGTGTTTGTAATGAATAGGCTCAAAAAGTACTGGGCCGATTTAAAAAATTCTTTCACCGTTGGAAAGCTACACTATTCCCGAGTGACATAGGCTATGTGTGTACCACGGGCGAAGCCGGGGTGGACTGCTAGTTATATATATATTTTACATATTCATACACATAAAATATGAGGACTCAAAAATAAAACAAAAAATACCTTTATTACTATTTAATTACGATTTTGAAAGACATAAAAATGCAAACATATACATAAATATTATTACTTTTTCACTGCTTGCTTATCGTGCTTCATCCAAAGGAAATTTTGCCATAAATATTCTTTTCTTGTTACCTACTCGATTGGTTTATAATACCACATATTTGTAAAGTTTTTAATTATTAGTGAAGGCATTTAATATAATCTAAGTCGTTTAACACAATTACACCACTGTATTACTAATTTACTGAATTTAATTGCAAAAATAAAGTTTTCAATTTCTCACAGTGTTAGGATAGAAAACAAGATGGCGAACACGAACGACAACATAACCAAACGAGCAGTTTTATTTTTAAAACGAAATAGAAACTCGACTGAGAGAATGAGATAGTAATAGCCGCCATCTTGGACGCCATGAAAAGCAAGCCAAAATCCATACAAAATTTATGGTCTTCGTAGTTTCAGCGCACTGGTTGTCAATTTTGAAATTGCTTCAGTCTCTTTCAGTCAGTCAGCCAGCTGTCAGGTCCAGGGTTGTCAGATGCTATTTTCTATTTCTCCCAATTCTCCCCTTTGAAATTATTATTTTTTTGTTGGGTTTGGGTTATAATAATAACACCATAATATTAAGTTATATTATAGTAAAGTTATTATACATAGTACTTACATCTAATTAATTAATATCTTTAGTTTTATCTTGTAAACTTTAGAGCATTAACGTATTATAATTAAGGGAAAATTGCGTTCTCTAAATGGTTTTTAAATTCTCAAAACGGATTGCAAATTAAGAGTGGTTGTGCACTGCACCGAATCCAATTCGTATGTATTCAAATCAAATCCAAAACGAGAATAATTCAGATGGAAAATTCTTTAGTAGCGTTTGTGCACTGCACCCGAATCCGATTTGAATTCGTGAATTTAGAGATCCACCGGATTTTGATAAGAGAGGCCGCATTCACTATGTGTCCTGCATTTAACAGTCAGTTGCTTGCACTACAATTATCAGGTATAATAATAATAGTGCAAGCAATTGACGGCGGGAAAGACACAGGAGGAAATAGGAATTTTGGGTACATCCACTCTGGACATCAAGACATAAAGCGTTTTCGGACCACCATGAACTAAAAATCTTAAAAAAAAAAACCAATAATATACAGGGTGTACTTTTTATCCACCGGCAAAATTTTTGGAGCAAGATCAGTCCATGATACTGATTACTGACTGAACTACTTTCTATAAAAAAAGTTAGTAAAAATTGATAAAAAAGGATTGTGTGGTTTTATGAAACCACGGTAAAAGTGATTTTTTTTAACATTACTGCGGCCGACCATCACGCTACCTGCAACAACAGCCAAAAAAGTTTGAGACGATGCGCGATGTAATAAAAGTTTCACTTTAAAAAAATTCATCCTATACAAATCAGCGCTCAGCCAAACGGATTTTGTATGGGAGGATGAAAATTTTTTATTAATTTTTAATAACTTTTTTTATAGAAAGTAGTTCAGTATCATGGACTGAACTTGCTTCAAAAATTTTGCCGGTGGATAAAAAGGCAGCCTATATATACAGGGTCTAATATAATATACTGAAACTACTGTAAGGGTGAATTCAGTCATAAACTGAACACAAATAAGATTGAAATAACATTTTTGTCTGTCTGTAGGTATGTTCACCCTAATCTCCAAAAATACTGGACGTATTTTGACGCGGTTTTTCAACAATCGATTAAGCTCAGCTTGGAGCAATATGTATATTTCATTAAAATCGGATATCAGGTAAAAAAGTTATCATAACTACTTTGCAAAGCAACGTCATCGAAGCTGCGATTCTGAGTGGATTTATTTCAGGCAAAACTGTGTTCATACCACAATATGTAGACACCACACCACTGATTTCCATGTTTCCCAACAATGTCCCATTCCAGTTCTAGCGCACACAATTTCCCATAGCTGCTTACTTCGCAACAACCGTAAAATGTCTCAGGGGGCAGGGGACAAAAAGGGGTGGGGGCTCCTAAAAGCTGGTGGAGTTAATTGAAATGTGCAAACGTTGTGAAGTTGCCTCACTCAGGTTACAAACAGGGACAGAATATTTACCACAATAAAATTTTTTTCAGAATAATTGCAAGAATGTAGATATGATACATATATACAATAAACAAAAATAAAGCAAATGCTATGGGTATCTGTATTTTTTACTACTGCGACGCGAATCGCCTCAACTTCAGAGCGGTCTAGAAGTTTGGCGCGACCTGTAATAGTTTTTTTTTTTATTAAATAATTTTACGGCTCTGGATACAAGTCCTTTAGTGCCTATCTTTAATTTTGTTCTTTATTCCTAATCCTAACAAGACAATCAAAGGGTGGTGTAGGCCTTTGACTGCTGCAAGGGAGTTTCTGGCGACAAATCTATACGAGTCTACTGGTTTACATAGACGATTGAGTGGCGGACGACGCCCACATAGTCCGCATAATAAATATGACTACAGCCGTACTATGCCTGTCCATTTTAACTATTTCACACATTGTTCATGTCATTAGCATTTATAACACCAAACAACACCAATTTCATATTATAAAGTCCACTAAAATCAATTTGTAAAATAATTTAAAGCAAACCCCAACCGAACCCCTTAACTTCCCGCCAAAAATAGAGATGGGCAAAGTGTTTATGCCCAAACGGGCATATTGGGAATATTCCTGGCATTTTGGGCATAAATCCATAAATGTCCAAATAAATGCCCAATCACAGGGCAGAAAAAAATAAAAGCTAAAAGGCGTTTTTTAGTATTCTGAAGGGCATCTATGCTTTAAAATATAGTAAAAACGTTCTTGACACCATGCCGCACTAGATCAGATTAGGTTTAGTTTGTAGTAATGTAGTTTAATTTCAATTGTATTTATTTATTTTCTCAATTGAAGAAAGGTTATCTATACTTATAGAGAATTAACTGCCTTAGTGGTTCAAAGGCGTTTGCCTTGTGATCCAGAGGTCGTGGGTTCAAATCCCACTGGGAAGCTTGACTGTCTCATTAATAATTGTATACGTTTAATTTTTTGCCTTCGCAAATTCATATATCATCTTTTCGTTCTGAGCTTAAATGGCACCTATCCGTGAACGCAGACAAATGCGAATTCTTTGCACTCTCTTTTCAATTCTTTTGAGTACCTAAATGTAAATTTTAATTTCTTTCTGTCACTCATGCAACTTCGTTCTACTGATAATCTTCTTCTTTCTTTCTTCTTTTTAATCGAATTTTCTTTCTTTCTTTCTTTCTGTTTCTCCTTAGTGCACAAATTTTATGACAATTAAGCTCTTTTACTTTACAAACTATAGGTCTCTGTCTACAATTTTTTCTTTTAATAGAAGAGTGCACTCTTATCTTTTTGATTGATGTTATTATATTCTTTATTTTTCACCATCATCATTTATTATTTATATATATATTGCATGTTTGTATATATTTATTTGTTATATGTATTTAGGGTATTAAAGATAGTCTTATGTACGTATGAAAAAATGATCAAAAAAAGAAAATGTGGCTGGATCAATGAATAAGGAATCATATGGAAGTGACATACCTACAAAAAAGTGTGGCCGACGCCATATTGAAACGAATTAAAAATTGCGGACTTTAATATTAGATTTGGTATCAGAGTTGAGTTATCCGTGAAGTTTAATGCGGTGGCTACACGCACAAACTATACACGGATTTAAGGATAGGCTACATGGTTGTCAACGGGTGATGTCAATCGATGTTGACGGACGTTTCCACAGTCTATATCCGTCTTATCTTATTAATCAAAATGAAGTTGATATTCCATTAAATATGCTTAGGTAAAATGTAATTGGAAAATCTGAACACATATTCTACCACAGAATTAATATACCTATGTATTACATAGTACATAATAAATGTTCATAATTATTCATTTAGATTATTAAAGTTTTTTGCAAAGAGGAAATCTTTCGTACAAATGGCGAACATAATGTTCTGAAGGCATTCTCTAAAGAAGAAAATTAAGACAAAGTAGAAAATTAGTTGATATAGTCGTTTTTAGATTACGCTATAAGATTATTTTTTGATTGATAAGTAAGTACCTATCCTACAAATATTATAAATGAGAAATTAAGGTTATTTGTTATATAATCGGTTAAAAACGGCTGATCGGAATTAGATGAATATTATAACCTGAATTAAAATAAAGGATACTTTTTATCCCGAAAATCAACCCCTTAGAGGTAAAATCGGGGGCAAACACTAATGTTAAATGAAACAACAATCATAATAATTTACATGTATTTATCAGTACAAAATATAATATAATTTTAAAACATTGCCTTTTCGTCCCTAATTTTACTTACAATCTAAGGTGTAGCCATTTCTGGAAGTACCCGGACCTACTTTCAAAATGGACAATATCATCAAACATTCACTTTCATCCCTTTTGAATATAGATTTGAATCAGCAATCTATTTGGGACCAAGCCTCCTTACCAATCAGGTTAGGGGGTCTCGGTATTCGCAAAATTTCTAGTGTAACCCTACCTGCCTTTCTGTCCTCCGTCCACAGCATTCAAAATCTTTTTACAAAAATTTTAGAACAGCCTTCCTACGAAATTTTAAATTTAACGGAGATCAGAACCAGGTGGTCAGAAATAATTCCAAATTCAAAATTTCCAGATCATCCAGCTTCACAAAATCAATGGGACGAGCCGCTTTGCAGACTTGTACAGAGTAGCCTACTAGAATCATCTGCCAACAACTCTGTAGAGCGCGCTCGTCTCCTTGCTACCGCCGAATGGGAGTCTGGTTTGTGGTTACAAACCACACTACCATCTTTTAATTTAGGCACATTTTTCGCCAACAGTACCTTCCGCATAGCGTCTTGCCTGCGCCTCGGCGCTATTACCAACGCCCCGCATCGCTGCCTCTGCGGCGATACCGTCGACCGGCAGGGCCACCACGGACTTTCTTGTTGCAGGAGCGCAGGCCGCATGGCGCGTCATGCCAGCCTTAACAATATTATCCACCGCGCTCTTGTCACCATTCAGATGCCAGCCGTCTTAGAACCAATCGGACTGGCACGAGATGATGGCAAGAGGCCGGACGGAATGACCCTTGTGCCCTGGAGGTTGGGAAGACCGCTAGTGTGGGACGCCACATGTGTCGACACTCTGGCGTCTTCCATCTTAATGGTACAAGTGGAAAGGCTGGCACGGCGGCAGCTACCGCTGAATCCCTCAAACGGCGCAAGTATGCGTGCCTAGGAGAGGCATACATATTTGAGCCGTTTGGGGTTGAAACGTTGGGTCCGTGGGGGCCCTCTGCACATAGTTTATTTAATTTTATAAGTAAAAGGCTGGTCGAGGTATCGGGTGACCAGAGGGCTGGCAAGTTTTTAGCACAAAGATTAAGCATTGCCATCCAACGTGGCAATGCTGCCAGCCTTCTGGGCGCTCTCCCGCAAGGGCAGAATTTGCGGGATATTTTTTAAGTAATTTATTTTTAGTATTTAAGTTTTTTTTTAGTTACTTAGTTTTAGTTTAGTTATTATTTATTATTAGTGTTGTACATGTATTTATATTTATCAGTAATAAAGATGTCCTTAATATTAATTCTTTTGGTTAATACACATACATTGCTTATCATTAATAATATATTAATAGTAAAAAAAAACATTTTTAAAAACAAGCTTTTATTTATATACTAAGTCTAAAAACATAAGAAAACTTTAAAATAATTTAGATATACTATTTATACGTCTTTAATAATTCTGAATACTTATATTAATACTATTAAATATATTTATGATAAATTATAACACTATTAATAAATAAAGTACCTTTTGGTGAAACCATAATGGTATTGCATCATCTCGCAGTCTAACGACATCCAAAGTTCTGTTGAATGCACTCATTAAAATGCAAGAAGCAAATTAATATCTCCATCACATTTGGTAGTATATTTTCGTTTCCGATTGCTTCTAACATTAATTTATGTTATTTTTTTAATAACTTTTATTTCATCCGAGATTTGAAGCCGAAACTTTCAGGCATGTTTTGTAACAAAATGAACACCACTGCGTATTCGATGGCCAAAGTCACACCGCTAGAAATTCAATGAAATGCCTTTATATCTTCATATCGCGTAATATTTGTTCATCCGAATTTGTACACGTTAGAAGGCTATATCATACGTATATGTAACTGCTTTTGATTTGTTAGTAAAATGTACTAGTTTACGAGTAAACCGGAATTTTCAGATTTTTTAAAATAATAATATACTTCGATATTTGTTGATGAATCGAAATACTTATATTTGAACAAATTTGAACAAATGAAGGCCTATAAACAGTATTTTTTTTCAAAATTCTGCTACTAACAGTTTTCGAGATATGGAAAATTGCAAAACGTTACCCGAGCAAAATCTTGAATTTCTCAAAAAGTATAAGATGAACAGATTTTGCTATTGGTATACATTTACAACTCATTAAGAGCTATCTTTTTATATACTTGATTCTAGGCTAAACGCTTTTTTTGAAAAAGGTTTTGCTGGGGGAAAGTTACCCCAGCAAAATCAGTTTTTCTCGAATAACTTCGAAAATAAAACATGAACGAATTTTGCTATAGTTGTTTACATTGAGGCTTACTATGAACCATTAATCTGTAATACTCTCATTTCTTTAAGGCGCAACATTTTGCTGGGGTTACGCATACTCAACAAACTCTTCTGGTTTTCCTTGTTTTTTCGTTCCACATCCAACAATACTGCAGTTAGGCATTGTGTCCTTTCTTGTCCTTAACTAATTATACACTTTTTACCACGAATGTTGTTTGAAATCTCTGTTTAATCACTGATTTATTAAATTTCCTCAAGGCTTTGACATTTCTTGTACCATAGAAACGCTTTATATGGTACAAGAAATACTGTTATTAAGACGCAACTTTTTTGTCTGAACAACTTTTTTATCCGAATAACGGATGAGGGTGAGTCGCGAGGTTTACAGCTTACAGATACACTGGTAAGTATTAGGCTAAGCATAGACTTTTTAACACAATAATCTTTTGTTATGTATGAAATAAATGAAAATGAAAGGTCAATCAAATATATAACCCTCCTTTTGGGCTTTGCCGCAGCCGGGTAAAAAAATAATCAGTTTCCTTAAAATGCTCGCAAAGTTATCGACAATATTTATCTAATATCTTAACACAAAACAGTGGAGCAGCACTACGTATAGGCGCCATTTTTGTTTCTCAGCAAGTTTAGGTATACACGCTATTTTTGTAGGTATGCCGCCTCCATAAGTTTCAGTATCTACTCAGAGAGCACAACACAACACAAATTTTAGAGTTTTTTTTTGGCGGGAAGTCAAGGTGTTTGGTTGGGGTTTTCTTTAAATTATTTTGCAAATTGATTTTAGTGGACCTTATAATATGAAATTGGTGTTGTTTGGTGTTATAAATGCTCATGCTCATGAACAATATGTGAAATAGTTAAAGTGGACAGTCATAGTACGGCTGTAGTGATATTTGTTTCGCGGACTGTATGGGCGTCTTCGGGCGTCGTCCGCCACTCAATCGGCTATGAAAACCAGTGGACTCGTATAGATTTGTCGCCAGAAGCTCCTTAAAGCAATCAAAGGCCTACACCAACCTTTTAGTGTAACTTGTTAGGAAAAAAGAATTTCCCACGTTTTATTAACTTGTTCCTGGCTTAATACGCAGAAGCGTCAGGCCATAATTTAAAAAAAAAACACAAATTTTTGAGTTTTTTGGCGGGAAGTCAAGGTGTTTGGTTGCGGTTTTCTTTAAATTATTTTGCAAATTGATTTTAGTGGACCTTATAATATGAAATTGGTGTTGTTTGGTGTTATAAATGCTCATGCTCATGAACAATATGTAAAATAGTTAAAGTGGACAGTCATAGTACGGCTGTAGTGATATTTGTTTCGCGGACTGTGTGGGCGTCTTTGGGCGTCGTCCGCCACTCAATCGGCTATGAAAACCAGTGGAATCGTATAGATTTGTCGCCAGAAGCTCCCTTAAAGCAATCAAAGGCCTACACCAACCTTTGATTGTAACTTGTTAGGAAAAAAGAATTTCCCACGTTTTATTAACTTGTTCCTGGCTAAATACGCAGTAGCGTCAAGCCATAAATAAAAAAAATAAAAATAAAAAAAATGGTTGCCTGTAAAGTCGGTTTTACGGGCGAAGATTTTACGTGACAACGTCTCAACGAGAGAGACGCAAGGCATTCGGCGGGCCTCTCTCTCGTTCGGTGACTCATCGTAACGTTACCGAGCGTTACACTTTTTCATAAGTGACTCCCAGCCGCAACCTAATTTAAGACGTTGTCACGTCAAAATAACACAAATTTTATTGTTCTGAGCATAAACATAGTATCTCTAGACGCCTTATAAAAAATAGCAGCAGAATAACTATACCTGCTCTACTCGCACTAATTTGCCCGGCTCATATGAACGAAGCGAGATAGCGCTAGAGTGCATCGCCATCTTGAAATGCCGCGCGCCGTCAGCCGACCGGTTGAAGTACTCACGGTGCCAGCTGGACGTATGCGAGCCAATTGTGTTTTTAACAAAAATTTATAAATCAAGTTGTTTTATCGTTACTGTTTGTTTGGAAACAAGTGCTAAGATGCCTATCCCGTGTTCTGCTCCCGGTTGTTTCAGCCAACAAGGTATTTTGAGCGGAACAGGACAAAAAATATCCTTCCATCGGTAAGTCGTATTAAATACATTCGAGGAAGAAAATGATATTAAGGCTTAATTCGAGTAAAAAAACATGTTGACTTGTAGTTGTATTCGTTGGTAATTGGCGTAACAAAGTTTCGAATTCTTTATTAGTAAAATGAACTCATTTTTATGTTTGTATTCATTGACTGTACCATTTTTGACAACTGAAATACCCTTGAAATTTAATCATAGTGCTGCACCTAAATAGGTTGCTATCGATAAGTTTATAGGTACTTATTTCCCCATTCTGTGACTAATTTAATGAACGATATAACTATTTTATAATACATAAGTATTCTATTATAGGTGTACCACATTAGGTATATTGTATTTTGTTTTTATTGCAGATTCCCAAATGATAAAATTTTGAAAGAAAAATGGGTCAGGAATATCAGACGTGGCGAATGGACTCCATCTAAATATTCAAGATTGTGTTCACTGCATTTTGAACCCACTTGCTATCGTGAAGGATCAGATCAAAAACTGTTATATTCATATGCACATGTCGCACATTTAGATCCTTTTTATAGGCTGGCATTATTACTTAACCATTTAAACATTCCTTTGTTATTTGGATTAGATTAAATTGTGAACGAAGTCACGTGACAGCTGCTTTGTGAGTCGATTGGAGTTCATGCTGACGATATGTACAATGACAACCGACTTACCCGATGATTCATAAGGAACCCGACTACTCTGCGTGACCGTTCAAATTTAATCGCAATTCAAAGTTTACAGTGATATACATATTTACTTCTACGTGTTTTTATACTTTTATGAACGTCTTTTTGTTATATTCTGTTTTTATATTTTTTTTTCGTCTTATATGTGACAGATAAAAACGTCGGATGTAAGATAACACTGCTGTGGTAACATATTAATCTTCATCGCCGTATTTAGTTAAGATTCTGACTATTTTTTTCAGATCATAACTACTTACGAAACTTTATTTAAGTATTAGAAAATAGAAGTTCTAGTAGCGTGTAATAGTTTTAATAAATACTCTTCTCTCACTCGTGAAGTTGGTGTTTGTAAAAAACATTTTTGGCAATAAATACAAGTATGAGAAATTCGAGATGTTTTTTGACAACTAAAGACAAACAACAAGAAGAGTTTTTTTTTTTAGTTGTAATGTTGTTAATGTATGGACTCTACGTATACAGGTGTATACGAAGAGTCGACAAATCCAACCAACCAACTTAGCCATACAGATGAGCTGTAGGGTTAGTGACTCCTCTAAAAGCGGTACGTAAGACGTACGTTACTGCGTATCCGCATTTCAGATAAAGTCTAATTTGGTTTGACAAAGAAATAGGACGTCACTGTCGTACGACTACCGTATTATTTTATGGAGTAATCCCCAGATTTGCTTTCTTCGGAAAGCAATTTTTAATATATAATAATATTATATATTGAAAAAATAGCTTTTTTATCATATTATGATACTCGTACAGCTTTGCGTATTTTGTTAAACTTTATTCAACATTAGTACGAAATATAAGATTTTTGACTAATTGTATAACTGGTTTAAGTAAGACAGAAGAGTGAGCTATTTATTAATATTAAGTATTGTAATATTCATGTAAATTATTAATTACATAGAACATTATTTGACACAAAATTTGTATTTTTACTTCTACTGCCTGGTTTCACGACTTCACGACGTTAGTCGGAAAGTAAGTATATTCTTCCCTGAAATTGTGAAAAGAAAATCAGCTGTTTTATACATTATAAAGTATTTCACACTCAAACGTGTAAAACAAACAACTGATAGTTTTTTCCATCAACGCCGATTCGACCCTATCATTTAACACTTTTTCTTTTGGTTCGACTAATCTGACGAAGAGGAACCCCAACATATCTTCGTCTACCAAATCATCGGATTAGCAGAAAATCCATGTTATTTAAGCTTCTAGTCATTGGATATAAGAATAAAGGCCCATTTACACGGTGCAAGTTTCTTGCCTGTTGCATACAACTAAATTGAAGCAATAGAAAACATGCATGGTGTTTTGAATAAAAGTGCTTTGTTAGGAGACTAGCGCCATCTGCGTGTGATCTCCACAAACACGGGCAAGATTATCGATTCATCGATATCCCGTGCGCGGATGTCTTTGCCCGACCAGAAAAATAATCATTGTCTTTACGTCAAAATAGTGAAAAATGTCTAAACTGGGGTGTGTCCTTTCGCGTGCTATGGCAGCATTGGTTTTGTAATTTTGATATGTAAAGCGAATGTTTCGTGAGAATTGTCGTTAATTGTTTGTGGCCAAGTTATTTGGAACGGCGTGAAGCCGAAATTGTTTGCATTACGTAAAGAATAGTGATTTGTGTTGGATGTGAAGCGCGTGCCATGCGGCCTTATAAAATAGTTAAGTGAATAATCTCGAAGTGTCCAAAGAAGAACAAGAAAATTATTGTGCTATAGAAGTGGTGTAATAAATACGACGTATTCATTTTGGGGCAACGTACATGAGCTCATGGGGAGGTTATTGTAGGGACCCAATTCTCCGCACCACTGACTCGGGATCCATGGAGAGACCTGAGGCCGTCGCCAGCCCTAAGGAGGACCTCAAGATCGACGCGAAGGCCAGGCGAGGCTGCCTGAAGACTGCGTGGAAGCGGTGAGTTTCATAATTAGTGTAACTACATTTAATTAGAATTAAGTTCAACTCATAATTAGGTTAAATTAGATTAAAATAGGTCCCTGTACCTATATACAGGGTGTTAGCAGACTGCGTAGGTTGTTTGTGTGTTTGTTTGTTGCCGGTGAGATTGCCGGACTCGTACCAAGAGCGTAGTCACAAAACTCTCTTGGTACCCAGAACGTAATCTTAGCTATCTGCGCCCACACATGGTTTAAACAGAACGTCAGCCATACAAATCATTTATTGCTTCAATAAAATTTTATGCAACAGGCAAGAAACTTACACTGTGTAAATGGGCCTTAATACACGCACGTACGATCTTCATCTGAAACGTATCAACGTATCGATAGTTGTAGAAGTTTGTAGATTTTGCTCTTAATATATTTTTTTAAATGACTATATAAATATATATATAATAAAATTACCTACCACTTACTTTTTGCAACGGTTTGTTGTTTGCATGAAATTCCGATGACATTTCGAATACTGACCAACAGTTCTATTTTTGAGATAAACCCCAAGCCACAACCATATGATTATTAAAATAATAAGTTTTAATTATGTACGAATAAACAGCTTTAAACTTATATCCTTCTAACTACAAAAAGATCAAATACTGTTTAGCAAAAATAATACCAAAAATATATACACTCACTTTAGCACTTTTCTTGCTAAAACGAGTGTATTATTTTTGGTATAATTTTTGCTCAACAGATGTTCACCTTTTTTGTAGTAAAATGGATACTGTCTTACTAAAAAAGACGGGCTAACTTTGTCACCTTCTTAGTTCAACCAATAATCACCTTAAACAAGTTGACGTCTAGTAAAATGATACTATGTCTATATCATCTGTAAATGTCAACTTAATCTGGAGAGATATTGGAGATTCCGCGATAAAGTAGAAATGTGACGTAGCGTGGCGTATTTTTTGTATGCAATACGCGTGCGTGGACATGTATGAGAATGACACTACGAAATAGAAAAGTCATCTAAACCACAGAATAAGTACTAGTATAAACTTAAACAGAAGTCAATGTCATTAAAATTTTGTCGAAGGCAAACAATGGACTTTATTTACTTTTGACGTTTGGCGAAGTAGGGATTCTTGCAACAGTAAATGCCGATATAGTTCCCGGCAAACATCTTGAACACTGATTGATATATCCTTCTCGCTCTTGTGTATTCTCCCGCCAATGCGAGAGAGTGAGAAGGGTATATCAATGATCGGTGTTCGAGAAGTTTGCCGCGATAAAAGGGAAAGAGACAAGATCAGTTTTAATCAGAATCTCTATAATGAAGGTATTTATTTTTATTTATTTATTCAACTTTATTACAAAAATTGTGAAAGTATTGTAACGTAAATTGTAAGGGTATGTTTTTGTAGTTATTTTTTTTTTCTAGTGGGGAAGTAAGAAGTCAAGTTAGTTCCGAGTCCAACAACCAACGAGAGTTGTCTGCCATTAATTGTCATCTATACTAATATTATAAAGCGGAAGAGTTTGTTTGTTTGTTTGTTTGTTTGTTTGTTTGTTTGTTTGTTTGTTTGTTTGTTTGTTTGTTTGTTTGTTTGTTTGTTTGTTTGTTTGTTTGTTTGTTTGTTTGTTTGTTTGTTTGTTTGTTTGTTTGTTTGTTTGTTTGTTTGTTTGTTTGTTTGTTTGTTTGTTTGTTTGTTTGAACGCGCTAATCTCCGAAACTACTGGTTCGAATTGAATAATTCTTTTTGTGTTTAATAGTCCAGTTATCGAGGAAGGCTATAGGCTTTATATAACATCACGCTACGACCAATAGGAGCAAAGATGTAGTGGTAAATGTGTAAAAAACGGGAGAAATTATTTCATCTTTGAAGCCTTCCGTTGCGTGCGCCGTGAAAACGGTTCAAGATAGACAAAAAATATGTATTAAAGAATAATAGCTCTTTTAATGATCTAAAAAACAGTCCGCACACACAAAAACCGTTTTTATGGTACCTAATTTGGTCGAAATAATTTGTTTAAGTTGTATTAACATAATAATATTAATCTTTATTCAAATAAATATGTTGTTGGTTAAGAGTACTTCATCTATACTTATATTATAAAGCGGAAGAGTTTGTTTGTTTAAACGCGCTAATCTCAGGAACTAATGGTCCAATTTGAAAAATTCTTTTTTTGTTGGGTAGACCATTTATAGAGGGAGGCTTTAGGCTATATAACATTACGTTCCGACATACACGCGAACGAAGTCGCGGGCACAGCTAGTTATCGATAAATTGCAAATCCTATCATTCCTGCTCTGCCCATCACTAATAGTATACATTAATATAAACAAATGTGTATAGCACAAATGGCGACATGAGGGTTTTAAGTAGTAAGTGTTGCAGTATATCGAACTCTGTCACTCTTATAACATTTCTTATTTGTAAAAAAGAAAAGGCTATAGTGTTTTCCGTTCATTTTTTTAAATTTCCTCTATACATTATTGCTCTGAGGTTCTGAGACACAAACTAGATACCTAGATAAAATAGATGTATAAGTAAATACACTCAGCCCTGGTCAAGTTTTTTAGTAGGCATTCGAAAACTACCTACGAGGGATAAAAAATGTACGACAGTGTGGCTGTACACAAATTATACTTACTAGAATTGCAGTAGAAAAAACAAATATTGTTGTAATTTTTTTTATTAGTACTGGCAACACTAATCAATGTCAAACCGAAATGGCGATTTTTTCACAATGAACCGGAGTTTTGGACTTTATCGTGTGTTTTTCGTTGACTTGAGATTTTGTTCCACTAAGAAATTACTCAGACTTTAAATTTGCTGTGTAAGCTGTGTTTCGTTGCGAACTGTGCTGATGAGATATTAATTATCTTGTCAGAACGTTAAGTTGAACTGCTGTACCTCCTTTTTTTTGAAGTTCCGAGAAAAAATACTCCTGTGAGCCTGTGTGTGACTGTGACGCTTAGTTAGTGAGAACATACTCGTAATTAGTGCCATTAAAAATTTTAGGTAAAAAAAACAGGAAGAAATATTTCAAGTGCGGCTATAGAAGATGGCATCAAAGTTCATCAAACTGTTCCGTGTTTTGAAGCCGGGAAAAAGGAACCTTCATTGTCGCCGGTCATACAGTGGCATATTCAGAAAAAACTCTGGGAGGGGGCGCTAAAGGTTGGATCTCATCTATCGGCACGGAACAGCGCTTTTCTATGCTGCTATCCTTTTCTGTCGCTCAGAACAGTAATTAGCTAGAGCGGAATAGGAAAGTGCTGTTCCGTGCTGATAGATGAGATCCAACCCCTAAAGATGTCTTGAACTACCAATTTCAAGTCACATGGAAAGTTTATGAAAGTTTTATTTAAGCTGATTATACACATACAGGTTGACTTTTAAACCACCAGCCAAATTTCTGGAGCAAGTCCAGTCCATGACACTAAACTACTTTCCATAAAAAAAATAACAAAAAACTAAAACAAAAATTCGTCTTTTCATACAAATCAGCGCTCAGTCAAACGGATTTTCTATGGGAGGACGAAAAATTTTCATCTATTTTTAATAACTTTTTTTTATAGAAAGTAGTTCAGTATCATGGACTGAACTTGCTCCAAAAATTTGGATGGTGGTTTAAAAGTCAGCCTGTATACAAGACAATGCCATCTTATGATATAAAAAGTTACAATTGTGGTTCTCTTCCTTAAATGATAAATTCTATATGCGCCTTTTTTCCTGTGAAATTGGGTAATTACATTGTCGATGGGACAATCAATGTCAGGGTGAGTGTTCAACAGAGCTAAGCCATTAAGTCGGTCCTCCTTAATTGTCGACCTCAACTCAACCATACCTTTGTACGCCGCAATGTTGAAAAACTTATTTCTACTGTAGCAATAGATACAGCTGGTAGAGACGCAAATACGGGCCATGCACTCACCACACCAATCAATAATGAACTCTATTTTAAGGTATTTCAGTGCAAATTGCTATAAGCATACTGCGAAGTTGATTGGCCATATGTGCCGTATTGCTTGCATGTGGTGCGAGAATTTAGGGAAGTCCCCGTGCATTGCTTTGTGCTAAGAACAATAACTCATAGAAGCATTGTGTGACGGGTTTCTATTTAACTTTTTTTAAATTATAAGTAAATATAAAAAAAACAGAAGATCTGTCGATAAATCGGAAACTTTTGCAACACTGGAATAGTAATATATAGAATAATACGGGCCCGCAAGGGGCCCCATATGTATCTGCCACTGCGGTAATGTCATGATTAGTCTACAGTGTTTTAAATTATTTATACATTTTATGAATAAATCCTTGTCAGTAATTCTTTTGTTTTATTTCTTCTGTTAGGTAGGTACCTATAGTTCTTTAGTTAACACGATGTATATGTAGGTACATATACATCGTGTTAACTAAAGAACGCAAAACCTCTCAGATGGTACCTCAGCCCATGAAACTGAACAACTTTTGTTCAACAACTTCGGATTTTCATACAAATTGACTCGACAGCTGATCGAGTCAATTTTTATGAAAATACGAATATATTTTTTTTAGTTTCGTGAAAGTTTAAGAACAAAAGTTGTTCAGTTACATGGGCTAGGTACCATCTGAGAGGTTTTGCGTTCTTTAATTGACACGATTGTTAGCGCCTTACTTGCGCTAACACTGGAAATGTCGTTTTGAAGATGGAAACACCGAGAAGAAGCTGGTAACCCTATTGGCAGAGAGAGGTTGCGCACCCGCGGTCATTTATTTTTAGTTCAACATTCGCCACGCCACGTATGGTTGTATTGTTCCCTTATCAAACTGTATTTGTATTGTATTGTAACTGAATTTATGCACCATATTAGATTATTATTGAAGTGAATAATATATATTTAAAAAAGTACTAGTGATCAATGTATTAAGCTTAACGGTTTACCTAGCAAAATAAATATATGTATAAATTATGTATAACTGTGTCTAATATTTATTTTGCTCATACGATGTATACTAATAAATTAACCTACTACCACGGAATATATAGGTATAGTACCTACCTACCTCTACCTACCTACTACAACTACAATAGTTGGGAGTTAATCTCGAAGCGTGGGATATTTACTGACCAATTAAATATAAAAAGAATATAAATGTCATCTGCATTATGTCTACATTTTCATTGTATTCAGTTAGTTATCCTAGCTATCTCCGAATAGGATTAAAATTGTTCTGTGAATACACCGCAGACTATAGTATCTGCCAGTGTTTGGAAATGTACAATAATTATTGTATTTATACAATAATTTGGGATACGAAATGAAAGTGTACCATAAAACATAGTATGCTTTTATACGACTCCTATTTGCACCTCCCCCCCTGTCGCATAAGTAAGTAGACATGGGGAGGCAAAAATGTAGATTAAAAACACCGATTTGCACCCCCCCTCCACCCCCGTTTAGCGAAAAAAATTGGACATGGGGCGTACATTATCACATTGTACCCAATACCCAAGACGACGACCTCAATGGCGTAATGGTTAACACGCTAGGTCGCTAATCTGGAGGTTCGATCCCCAGCCAGGGCATGTTGGAAAATGACCTTTTTCAAATTGTCCTGGGTCTTGGGTGTTTGTCTATATATGTATTTATCATAAAATATAGTATCGTTGAGTTAAAGTCTGGCTACTGAAAGATGAGACTGATTTTTTATTCCGAAATTATAAATGGCAACACCAATAATAACGTCACTGTCACTATAACCTGAGTAGATGTGTCAAAGTGAAAAATATTTCTGCGATTTACGTGATTTCTAATTGAAAACATGACGAAAACACTGAAAAGCGACTTGCGAAAGGTTCTTTTTACTATGATTAGTAAATTTGAAAAGAAACAAGTAGAAAGCGATGTAGTTTTCAAGCAAAAACAAGAGTGCTTGCGTGAAATATCCCAGTGCATTGGTTAGTGTGGTTTGGATATTTTGATACTTTTCATTGTGATTGCACATTCCAATTTATTTCGCAGGAGTGGATATGTCTAATATTTATTCATTTTCAGAAAACATGGATGACGCAAATGATCCAGTTGCAGAAGTCATAGAAGCAACCATTAAAAAATTGAATGATTTGTTCCAAAAAGAATGTTTAAAGACACAAAATCAGTATCTTGATGAGATTTCTTCTCTGACCGGTAAGTACCTATGCCATCGGTTTTTAACAAATCATCTGGAACCCGTTAAATCGCTGTTAGCATATGAAATACTCCATATTCCTAAATGATATAAATAAAACCAATTTATAAAACCACCGTTCTTTTTCTTATATTTTGAAAAGTAACAAAACAACCGTTGCTTAGATACATAAGTAATACTTACACTTAACATGACACGGAAATACAACCTTATCAGAACCAACAAAATGTAGAATTGTTACTGGAATTATTTTACAATAAATATGAGTTAGCCCCAAAGTAAGTTTGAAACTGTGTTAATGAATACTAACTCAACAATAATATCTTTTATAATAAATGCATATATAGACAAACATCCCGGACCCAGATCAATCTGACCTGACCGGGGCCGAACTGGGACCTCCGGTGTGACCATGAAGTTAGAGGTAAAAGGAAACCCTTTAGCTTCATGGGTGTGACAGCATGGCATGATGAACACTAGACCACAGAGGTCGTCACAATGTACACACACACACACACGCAATATAATTAGGGAAATAAATATATTAATCAAATAAGTCTATTAAGAGATTTCAATTTATATATACAGATTGATAAATACATGTATCAGGCCACTAGTCATTGCTTACCAGTACTTATCCAGTTTCCTGCAATTAATGTTCAGACTAACTGTCATAGTTCTTTGGACTATAGGTACTTGTTATTGTAACTGGAATTCGAGCAGTGTTTATTGTTCATTTTGTTAAATACTCCCTTTTTATTTGTAAAGACCTTAAATGGCTCCTTTGCTAACAAACATTGTAATACATAATTTTGGTTGGCCTTCTTATTAAAATAAAAATTTTATAAAAAAAATCTTTTTTTCGTTCTTTTGTCAAGAAATGTGTTATTGACTCCATGTTCTTTTAAATTAACTTTACTTAAATATTTTTTCAGATGTCAGTGTTGGTACCCTCAAAAGAATTAAAAAAGAAGGTCAAACAAATAAATGCAAAAAAAGACCACATAAACCAACAGTATCAAGTTTGGATAGTTTTGATATTGATGCAATTAAAAACAAAATTAATGAGTTTTATATAGTGAAAAAACAAATCCCAACTTTAAGGTCCCTTTTAAGTGAACTAAGAGAAAATATTAATTTTACTGGTTGTCGTGAAACATTGCGTCGCATTCTTTTGTCAAATGGGTTTGAATTCAAGAAAAATAAAGATGAACGTTCAATTGTCATTGAAAGATATGATATTGCGGCATGGAGACACCGTTTCTTGCGGACCATTGCTACTAAACGTAGAGAAGGCAAAGAAATTGTATATTTAGACGAAACGTATGTTCATCAGAACTATAAATCCAAGAAATCATGGCAGGGTCCATCCACAAGTGGTGCTGTTACAAACATATCTTCAGGTAAGAGATATATTATAGTTCATGCAGGCTCACAAAAAGGTTTCGTACCAAATGCTCTTCTCGTATTCAGTACAAAATCAAAAAATGCAGACTATCATCACGATATGAATTCCCAAAATTTTAATAAATGGGTATCTGAAAAACTAATCCCAAATTTAAGTGAGCCCAGTGTTATCGTCATGGATAATGCTAGTTATCACTGTGTTCAGGTTAATAAGGGTCCGACAACTAATTCTAGAAAATCGGATATCCAAGCATGGCTCTCTTCAAATGGTATTTCATATGAAGATTGTCTATCAAGAGAAGAACTGTTAGTTTTGGCAAAGGAGCATAAACAAGCGCCGGTCTACCAAGTAGATGAACTTTTAAAGCAGCATGGCCATGAAGTGCTAAGACTCCCGCCCTACCACTGCGATCTAAACGCGATAGAATTAATATGGAGTTTGGCGAAACGCAAAGTTGCCAGTAAAAATATTGCTTTGTCTGCAGAGGATATGGTAAAATTAATACAAGACTCGTTTAATAGCGTAACACCAGAGGACTGGAAAAAAAATACAGATCATGTTATTCATGTTGAAGACCAATACAAAAAACGAGATGGAATTACTGCAGATATGAAAGAGTTCGTAATAAGAGTCAGAGAAAATGATAGTAGTTCAGTCTTCATTTGAGGTTGAATTTTTAGATTCAGATTTTGACTATTCTGATTAAAAATATAAAATTGTATTTTCAGTGTCATGTTTTTTTTTCCTTCCTTAACTTACTGATGTTTTTTTTTTTTGGAATCCATTAAGTAAAATAATAAGCTACTACTATGATTGATTCGATGTATATTATTCTACAGATTCTACTGAATGCTAGAATATTATAATAAAACAAAAAGTATCAAAACTATATTTCCGACTATAACTAGAGTTGCCATGCGATGTTTTTTTGAATTTGCCGCCCTTTTCCAGTCGCATCTTTCGTTAGCCAGACTCTAGTATCCTATAACACAAGTTTAAAACTTACTTTGGGGCTAGCTTAATCAGTGTGATTTGTCCCTATATAATATTTATTTATTTATATTTATAATACACAATAATTTCTAGCTTCACTAGCTTGGCAACACCATAATTCCTCACCAACTAATTCCCAACACTGCACTGTCACCAACAACTAATTCCCAACACTGGTATCTGCATGCGTGCATGTATTTTTATTTTTGTTTACCTACAATATTGTGATTTTATACCACAGTGATGTCGCTTGGTACTTTGTGAACAAATTTTTAGCCGATTACATTAAAAAAAACTTCTAAATTTGCAATATTTTATTAAATAATTTTTGCTAAGAATTGAATACATAATAATCTTTGATTAGTGTATAACGCGTGTATTTGCTTTGAAGCGATATGTTAAAATTAAGTGTGACGAACAAGGTGTTCCGCGTGATTTCGTGTACAAATGTTGCCGCTGTGTGGAGAGCGTTCAGCAGCAGCGCGGCCGCGCAAGTCCCCGCTGCGGCTCCGGAGCCGCTCGCTCCGCTGGTGGACCTTATGGGACGTCGCCACAATTACTTGCGAATATCACTTACAGAACGATGTAATTTACGCTGTAAGTACACAGGTATTGTATCTAAAATTAGAGTTGCAACGGATATCTGGTCACTATCTGGTATCCGGCCTATCCGCCATTCTTTTTGCTATCCAGCCGGAAGCAGCATATTTACGTACTATCCGGCCGGATACCGAAAATAATTTTATTTGGTTCCCATGTTTCCTCAGTGTTTATAGCACATACACACTAGCTTTCAATACCGGGATTCCGGTATTGCTCAATACCGGTATTAGGCGATTTTTTGACCTGTTTTCAATACCTTTAATTCCGAAATCGGTGATTTTAGAATTATATCGTATAAAAATGCATGTGAACAGATAATTAATACAGTGTAAACACTATGTAACGTCACTCGATTTAACGTCCAACTCCTTAAAACGTCGAAATTCCTTGGCTCTGTTTGGTTTGCATTGTTTTCCATACAATGATACACTATTAAGCGTCGCACCCACTCCAAATAACGTCTTCATTGAGCAATAAAGAGTACTTTCTTTGCAGATGCGGACCGTTTTTTTTCAAAGTTTTTGTTTGTTGCTTTATTGTCTAGCATGGATTTACCAAGACTGACCCCATCATACGCACCAGAGATTCTAAGAAATTAATTCTTTTGTTGGTTGTAATAACTTGCACGTGTTAACGTCGGCCGCTAGACAGTCATTAGGTGGTTTTGGCAGGCAACAAAAAAATCTCACGAAGATAACAGACTTTTTTATGCGTTGATGGACTGCAGCTATGGCAAAGCAAAGGCTGAAATTTTCACTGATTATGTATTACTATGGCCGCTATAATAACACATACTAAACATAAAAAAAAGTTGAAACAATCACGTCATGGGTGTATAGTGAATCTCCCACATATATCGTCACCGTCATCTCTCCTAAGACAGGTATTGGCTAGCCAGAGGCAGAGAGAAACCGACTTCTTTAGTTTCATCGCAGCCTTGACCAGGTGCGGGTTGATTATTGTTCTGGAGGCTTCTGTGTCTATGGTCAATTTGCATTCTGTCCTATTCACTTTGCCGCTTATTGCCAAACTGCTCATATTGCTTACAACAATAGTATAGATTTTAACGATTATGGTTTTCATTATTACTTATGCTTTTGATTTGCATTGTAGATGAAATTATGCCATCTTCTTAGAAGGTGAAAAGAAATTATACCAAATAAAAGTAACACTAATTAAACATTATTCTAAAACAAATTATGCAAAACGTAATGTATGTAAAAGGTAATTCTACTAAATAAAATTCTGACATCTTAAAAGTATGCTATTGTACAAGTACATTCGGACATACAAATATTCGGCCATACAAATATTATATCAAATATTTTTTATGCATTTGAAATATTCTACTAAATAACATTCTGCCAAGTATGTTATGCCAAATGAAATTGGGAGCATCAAGATTCTACCAGATAGATGGAACCCCATTTATTACGCTGATGTCTGTTAGCAGCACAAATTTCGATATTTTAAGGATGTACCATGCATAATTCAAGGCATTAGGCCTACATTCAGTGGTTCCATTAATTTTGTGTAAAACTAAGGTAGGTAATATAATAATTATTATTTAATTAATTATGAATAGAGAGTCTTGGAAAGAGATGGGGGAGACCTTTGCTCAGCAGTGGGACAATGTAGGTTAACTTAAAAAGAAAATAATTACTAATTCTTTGAAAATTTAAAAAAATTATACAAGACCATGAAAAATATTTATATCTATCTAAAGAGTGTATGATATTTAACAACATTATCAGAGGAACGAACAGCGCAGGGTCACATCATGACCTGTTCTTTGATAGTCTCAATTTTTTTTCTTTAAGTTGTCTAGAGTCTATTATTAGTTATTTAATTGTACTTACCGTTTACCTAAATCAAAATAAATGTAATATGTTTATATTTTTAGGGTTAATTATAATTTTGAACCTCAAAAGAAAAATCAGTTACATAACTGAACTTATGAAGGCTTTTCTTTTGAGGTTGGCGACACATATCTAGCCAACAAATTTGTTTGTGACACCCATAGTCTAAGAGCTACAGGGGGAAGGTGTCAATAAATAACATGCGATCATGATGATGCAATGCAAAGATATATCTGTAGACATTGTATAAACATAAAAATAAAAATGAAAGCCTTTATTTAGACAGTATTTTACATTCATATTTAATCTACTTAAAGACTGTAGATCACAAATGAATTCCCGACCAAGCAGGTTTTCGACCCGGTATATCTTGCTGAGGGCAAGTACTTAATCTCACGCAGCATCGAAGACGGATTTCTGCTGGGCTTAACCACTGGTGCCGTATTTGTAGACCTCAGTGCGGCCTGTGAGTCCTATGTTACTGTGAACGTCAAATTACTACTTGAAAAAGTAGCTCAAATGATAAATGACCAACTATTTGCTAACATCTTTGGCGAAATGGAAACCGCTAGTTCTATGTCCTTTTACATTCTCAAAAGAGTAGATGGCGATCACAAAAAAACGGCCTCCCTCAGGCCAGTGTCCTTGCTCCTACTTTATTTAATATCTACACAAACGACCAGCCCAGCTCTTCAGGTAATAATCGTTACATCTTTGTCGACGACCTGGCCCTAACATCTCAGTCAAAATGCATTTGAGGACATAGAACTCAATATGTCGAAGGCCTTAGAACAACTTTCCATTTATTACAAAAACAATTCATTGCGGCCAAATCCTACGAAAACTGAATCCGGTGTCTTCCACTTATGCAAACAGAAGGCCAATAGCAGGGAGTTGACAATTTGGTGGAACGGCGTAGCCATGAAGACAATCCCTAAACACCTGGCGTCACTCTGGACCGCTCCCGAACATACACACACAATTGCTGTAACCCGAAAGTCCGTGAAAGTCCAAAGTTAACTCCAGGAACAACATTCTACGCTGTTTCGCTTCCACCCGTTGGGGTGCATCACCTCATATTCTCCAAACGAGTAGCATGGCCTTGTGCTACTCGGCAGGCGAATATGCAAGTCCTGTGTGGGCTAGCTCTGCACACGCAAAACAGGTAGACATAGCCCTCAACGACTCGCCCTCAACACAGGTACTCTAAAGCCATCACTTCGGTCCAACCTGTATACCCTGTCCACCATTGCTCCTCCAAGTGTCAGACTTAAAGAAAAATGTAAGCAGTCAAACGACAAAAGGCACCTACTCTACGAATAGACTTCGCCACCAGCTCGTCTCAAGAGCCTCCTCAGGCAGCCAAGCATACCAGCCGCAAAAGCTCCTAATGCAAGAGTGGAGCGGTGGATAAGCAAGTATCCACCGGCAAACCTCCCACCTGCAGAAAAACTCCAACCGGGCAGAGACCTCCCCTGGTCAGTCTGGAAGTCCCTCAATAGACTCCGGGCTGGTGTTGGGAGGTGTTAAGAAAACCGAGTTAGGTGACGTCACGCTGATAACGACCTTTGCGACTGCGGTGCCATTCAGTCGATGGACCACCTTCTGTTATGTACGAGCTGCCCTACGTCATGTACCATAAATGACCTTAATGAGGCTAACGACAGAGGGATCGCCGTAGCCACATACTGGTCAAAGATGATTTGAAATTGAAGCTACAGTGAAAGCATTTCGACATGTTAAGAATATTATCGTCGCTTTCTGTCTGTATGCCATAGGTTGGCAAAGGCCTCCTCCAACTGCTTCCACTTCTCTCTATCCTTAGCCACTCTGGTCCACATGCTGCCTGCAACAGCTTTAATGTCGTATACCCACCTTCGAGATGACCTGCCTCGTTTTCTTTTCCTGTTGCTTGTGAACCAGATCATTATTCATTGAGACCACTTTTCTTTTCCTCTGATTGTATGTCCTGCCCATTTCTATTTTAAATTTGTTACTGTTGTTGTGACATCTTTTGTCTTGTGTATGTTACGCTCACAGACTGAATTGCTCATTGAGCGAAATAATAGGCTATAACGCGTTGTGGCTATTGTAAAACGGCCACGTCTCGTAATTTGTCTCGTGGCCCTTACCAAAACAGCCACAACGCGTTGTGGCAATCACAGAACGACGACAACGCGTTCTGGGTGCCTACTGGGATCACTCCGCGGCGGTGATCGTCTGTTGTTGTTGTTGTTGTTGTAGATATCTTTATTGTACAAAAAAAATTGTCATTTTTAACCTTTGAAGGGCACGCACACAGCCATAACATTGCGAATCTTGAACGTATGCCATAAATAATATAGATTTATGGGTCCGCTTGCCGCGGAGGGATTTCAAAACGTTTTTTCAAAACATTTACATTAGCGATAAAACGATAAAATTATTTAAAATGTATTTTCTCAAGAATAATTTAAAAAAAATTTAAAGTTGTTCCGTAAAAATTATTATCTTTTTTAAAATTAAAGAATAATATATATTTAACTAAAATGTAATTGAAAGAGCCACCCACAATGTTTTCGTTAGTAGTAACCTTGGTCTGTGGTAGTTGGTAAGCACGATGATACACACGTTTTAAAACGATGACAAACACACCGTTTGCGGCCGTTGAAACGGACATGACTAAGAGTGGACGAGTCGTAGTGGTTGGAGATCTAAAATACCTCGTATGGAAATTCAAAGATCTAAAATAATTAACTTGCGAATGCAGTCCTCCATTAATCAATTCTTCTTCTTCGTCTAAGCGTGTTGCCGGTTGCATCCTCAGCTGTGCTGCTTCGGAGCCCGGGGTGCGCTTTCCCGCTTTTTCTTCTCCAAATATAACATGCATGTCAATGGTCACCCAAGGATGCCAAACACCTTGCAAAATGGAGAAGAAATAACCGGAACAGTTTAAATGATTTGGCTATAGTTTTACGACCGGCCGCTTGCCTGATGTCCCACAAAATATACTTAATGGACATTATAAGAAAACGTTTTTTAGTCGTGACCTACGAACAATGGTCGTGATTAAGTGAGACAGCAAAGTGCTTTGGTTTCTTCCACTGATACGTCGAACGAAGTTATTATACAGGTACTCTTTGCGTCGAACTTCGCTGAGTATGTATTCAAATAAGGTCTATATCATAGAGAAAATCAATATATTTTACAATACGTTGTGAAGTGATGTACCTAAAAACTATGGTGCACTATCACACATTTATCGCAAATTTATCGTATTATACGAGAGCATTAAAAACATTTACGTTTGTGGGCTTCTCCCACTTGTATATACATAAATATATAAAAAGTTTTATTTATCTGTATTCATACTTTTTTATTTATACTTCTTTATTGAAAGCGATGGTCTTTACCAGTCGACCACGGACTTTGCGTTGCGCGCGCATGTTGCCTCGCGGCGTCATGTTGCGCGCGCATACTTTTAGTACTGAGTTTTGGTCGACTGTCAATGACCATCCTTCAGTGCTCTCATGTCTTGTCATTTGCGGTAACAGCTTTTTTCACTGTTAAAAATTTAAATTAATTTAATGTTTACTTTGTGTTCAGATCTTTTGTCTTGACTATTCTACTTCTACATTTTTCTACCTTATTTTCCACTGATGTTATCGCTCGTGCACCTCCTGTTTTGCTTATTTCTTTTTACTTTTGTATGTACATAAAAAACTATTTACATCTTCCATTTGTTTGTTTCTCCTACTTCCCTATACACACAATCTATCTGGGACGCTCTGCTCAGGAGCTCCCACACTTCGGGGCTACCCTTGCCCCCCATATTCTGGTGACCCCTTTATTTCAATTGCACAATGAGCGATAGCAGTGACGATATTTCTGCCAGGACTGCTATGTCGGGAGATGATGGGCCGTCGAAAGCTACAACGCGACGACTACGACCGCGTGCATGCAAGAAGCCAGTTTGTGTGGATGGCGCGTCACGCACCCGGAAGTACAACTTAAGAGTACCTGCTTTTTCACCCGAGGATCCCGAAATTTGGTTTTGTTTACTGGAAGGTCAGTTCAATACTTTTAATATAACTGAAGACAACGTTAAGTTCAACAACGTTATTTCAAATTTGGACATAGTTCACGCCAAGGCTGTGAAGGATGTTATTGTCAGCCCGCCGGCTGAAAATCGTTATGAGAAAATCAAAAGTGAGTTGATTAGACGCCTTTCAGCTTCCCACGAGAAGAAGGTGAAGCAATTGCTCACTCATGAACAGCTCGGAGATAGGAAGCCTTCGGCATTTTTGAGACATCTCCAAGATTTAGCCGGGCCGGCCGTTCCAGTAGACTTCATCCGGACAATTTGGAGCAATCGTCTACCCAGCAGTATCCAGACAGTGTTAGCATCACAGCCTACACACACTCTTGACCAGTTGGCGGACTTGGCAGATAGAATACAGGAAATAACATCACCTTGTAACGTAGCTGCGACTTCCGTAAGCCCGTGTGACGATTGCAGTTCTTCGAAGGAAATTGCCGAATTAAAGAAAATGGTCGAACGCCTCTCGATGAAAATTGACGATCAAGCTCGGGCGGCCAACGAATCAAACCGTCGTTCCAGATCTCCACGACGCCGTTCGTACTCTCGCAATCGCAATAGAACTAGATCGGCTTCCAGTTACCGCAAGTTCCCTGTTTGCTGGTACCACAACAAGTATGGACAGAAAGCTGCAACCTGCGTCAAGCCATGCGACTATGACAAGGCGGGAAACCTCATGGGCAGTCGCTGTCGCTAATGGCGACTGACGGTTGCCCAGCTGCACCTAGTCGCCTTTTCGTTACTGACCGCGGTTCGATCGTGAAGTTCCTAATAGACACTGGAAGTGATTTGTGCGTTTGCCCTCGGTCATTGCTTCATGAAAGTCGAGCTAAGACAGATAATCAGTTATGTGCAGCCAATGGAACGTGTATAGATACGTTTGGTTTTATTGATTTAAATTTAAATCTAGGACTAAGGCGTAATTTTCCTTGGCGTTTTGTTGTAGCCAATGTTACTAAACCTATCATAGGTGTAGATTTTCTTTGTTTTTATAATTTAATTGTGGATGTACGTAGTAAGCGTCTCATTGATAACACTACTACTTTAACTTCTAATGCTTGCACTGCTAATGTAAATATTTATTCTGTAAAAATTGTAACAGGTGACACTCGGTTTCATAAACTTTTAGACAAATTTCCCGAGATTACACGCCCTTCTGGCAAGCCCTCTATTCCAAAACACGAGACAGTACACCACATCAGAACTACACCTGGTCCTCCCGTATCTTGCACTCCTCGAAGACTCGCTCCTGACAAACTCAAAATAGCTAGGGCAGAATTTGAACTCATGCTCAGTAATAGAACAGCTCGTCCATCCCAGAGCCCTTGGGCCTCGCCATTATACCTAGTTCCTAAGAAGGATAACGGCTGGCGGCCCTGTGGCGATTATAGGATGCTTAATGCACGGACTATCCCAGACCGTTATCCTATTAGGCATATCCATGACTTCGCCCATTCCATTGCTGGTTGCAAAGTATTTTCAACCATAGACTTAGTTAAGGCCTACAATCAAATCCCTGTTTTTGCCGACGACATTTCTAAAACGGCAATCACCACGCCATTTGGATTGTTCGAATTTCCGGTGATGACATTTGGGTTAAGAATGCTGGCCAAACCTTCCAATGGTTTGTCGATGAGTTGGTCAGGGGCCTTGATTTCGTCTATGCTTATTTAGATGACTTTTTGGTGTTCTCGCGCAACGAGGAGGAGCATGAGAACCACCTGCAGCAACTCTTCTCTAGGATGAAGGATTATGGTGTCCTTGTTAATGTCTCCAAGTGCGTTTTTGGAGTAAGCGAAGTAGCGTTTCATAGGCTATCGCATCTCAGAGTCTGGCACTAGGCCGTTAGAGACAAAGGTACAAGCCATAAATGCTTTCCCTCTACCTAAGACGATCAGACAGCTCAGACGTTTCTTGGGCATGGTAAATTTCTACCGGCGATTTTTACCCAGCGTCGCTGTCGTCCAAGCCCCATTAAACGCTCTTCTATCTGGTTCGGTTAAGGCATCCCAACCCGTCAACTTGACAGGTGCCACTCTTGCTGCCTTTGAAAAGTGCAAGAAAATACTTGCAAATGCTGCATTACTCGCACACCTAGACTGTGATGCCAAACTTGCTCTGGTAACAGATGCATCAGATCTGGCTTTGGGTGCAGTTCTGCAGCAATTTCATGACGGTGCCTGGCAACCTCTCGCATTCTTCTCGCGCAAACTAAGCCCGTCACAACAAAAATATTCTCCTTATGATCGTGAGTTATTGGCGATATACGAAAGCATAAAATACTTTCGTCATATGTTGGAAGCGAGACACTTCGTGGTTTATACAGATCACAAACCTCTCATTTTTGCTTTCCGTGGACGAAAAGCTAACTGTATTCCTCGTCAATTTCGTTATCTTGACTTCATCTCACAGTTTACGACCGATATCAGACACATTTCGGGTAAAGAAAATGTTGTTGCCGATACATTGTCTCGTGTCGATGAACTGCAGATGGCGATTGACTTAGACATACTCGCTCAACATCAAGCCTCCGATCAAGAGTTACTTGAGTACCTTGACGGTGAATTTTCACTCCGACTTGAAAAGGTCCAAGTCCCTAACAGTAGTACGGAGATATATTGCAATTTAAGTACTCCATCGCCAAGACCATTCGTACCCAAACCTCTGCGCAGACAAATCTTCGACAGCCTTCATAATCTCAGCCATCCAGGTGCAGACGCTACTACTAAACTCATAGCAGAACGCTTTGTCTGGCCTGGGATGCGCAAAGACTGTCGAGAGTGGTCACGCCAATGTCTTGCATGTCAACGTGCGAAAGTTAATCGACATGTATCTGCTCCTTTGGGCACTTTTAATATTCCTCGTGCTCGATTTTCTTTTATCCATGTGGACATTATTGGTCCTCTTCCACCATCACAGGGTTACAAGTACTGTCTAACAGTTGTAGACCGCTTTACACGTTGGCCTGAAGTTACACCAATGGTGGACATCACAGCTGAAACTGTCGGAAAGGCATTGTTGTTGTGGATATCTAGATTTGGATGTCCCACTGATATTGTCACCGATCGTGGTCGTCAATTTGAGTCCGCACTCTTCCAGTTTCTGGCAAAAATGATCGGATTCAAGCACCGCAGGACAACAGCGTATCATCCAGCCTGTAATGGCATGGTAGAACGATTCCACCGACGGCTAAAGGCAGCCATTATGTGTCACGCGGACTGCAACTGGGTGGACAACTTGCCCTTGATACTTCTAGGCATCAGGTCTTCTTTCAAAGATAGCCTGCAAGCCTCATCAGCTGAGTTAGTGTATGGAGAACCTTTACGTCTTCCAGGCGAATTTTTCCATGCATCTGTCCCGGATACCCTAGATTTAACAGATTTTATATCTCGCCTACGACTTTTCGTAGCTAAGTTACAACCTACCCCAGCCGCGAGACATACTAAGGACAAAATTTTTATTTACAAGGATTTATCATCTTCGAGTCATGTTTTCCTTAGGACCGACGCATTACGCGGTGCCTTACAGCCGCCATACACCGGCCCTTATGAAGTGCTCGAACGAGGAGATAAAACTTTTAAGATTCTTGTAAAGGGTAAAAGTGTCACAGTATCAATAGACCGCTTGAAGCCGGCCTATATGCTAGTTGACTCATCTCCTACCCTTATCTCAACTCCTATCCCTCAAAGTAAACCTCTTCCCAGTCATGATCTTGCAGCTGATCCTGTCCCAAAAGCTTCGGATAGCCCGCTGCAAGAGCCAATTAAGACTCGTGCCGGACGTATTGTTCGGTTTCCTAATTTTTTTCGCCCGTAGTTACGGTCTCCGGAGGGGAGTGATGTGGGCTTCTCCCACTCGTTTTTTATTGGATTGCCCATAGATAAGAATATGTACTGACGTTTTTCAATTTAGGTATTATTATTCTTTGAAGTTGTATTTTGTATTCTCTTCGTTTGAAGATATGAATATCTATTTAAATCGAGTGTACCTACAGCAATGTGAAGATGAGACTATTATTGTGGAGGCTTTGCTGTCAAAATGTAGTGATACCTTACAAGAATGGTACCTTGATTATAAGAAGCAATGATACAAGTTTCTTTTAGAAGAATATCTGAGATCACAATTTATACATAATAGGTATTTCAATTGTACCCAAAAACTGGAGACGCATGATACAGAGGGCCGACTCCAAATAAAATGGGAAAGGGCCAGGCAAAGAAGAAGAAGAAGAAGGTATTTCAATTGTACCTTAAAATTGCAAGAAATAATGAAAATGCGAAGATGTATAAAGTAAACAACAAATCAACCTCGAATTCTCGACTTTATAAGTTGTACTTACCTATTTTTAAGAAATTTAGATAAACCATTTCTTTATACAAATTCTGTGGTTATATTATGTAGTCTCAGACCAAATTAATGTAGTAGCTATGCAAGGGATTTTTTTACGCAAATCTCGAGAACCTTTTTTTAAGGATAAATACTTATACCTAGTTTTTAGGGTTCCGTCCCCAAAGGATGCAAACGGGACCCTATTACTGAGACTCCGCTGTCTGTCCATCTGTCTGTCCGTCTGTCACAGGGCTCTATCTCTTGAATCGTAATAGCTAGACACTTGAAATTCACCAATTATGTATTACTGTGGCCGCTATAACAACAAATACTGAAAATGAAAAAAAAAGTTAACAATTAATGGGGGTCGCCATACAAAAAACGTGTTTTTTCAGCGTTTTTAACTAGATATTTATAATGGCATTAACTAGATACTTGAAATTTTCACAGATTATGTATTACTATGGCCGCTATAACAACAAATACTAAAAATAAAAAAAAGTTCAAAATTAAAGGGGGTTGTCATACAAAAAACGTGTTTTTTTAGCGTTTTAAAACATTGTACGCAGGTACGGAACCCTTCATGTACGAGTCCGACTCGCACTTGCCCGTTTATTTTTCTTTCACTGGTGTCCAATATATATACCCATGCCTGCACAAAATCACGTTGCTTTGTTTTCGCAAAAGACAGACAAAAAAAATAAATAAATACGTGGCCAATAAAGGTTTCATCAGATTTTTCAAGCTGCCTTAATGCATCTGGCATAGCTGATGATGATGACAGCCAGGTCCCACGACTAGGTACAAAGGCGAGCTTAAAAAATATTTGATGCCACTTGTCACCATACCCAGTCTAAACCATGGTTGCTTGATATTCGCCTATGCGTATGAACTTGACTAATATCTACCTATGGACTGCAATGAGTTATGGCTGCATTAGATTTAATATTATAGAAACACCCGCATTTTTCAGGCCTTACAACAGTTCATTGAATATATATTAGTAGCTTACATTAGCAAACTATTACAGTATTACCTACTACCTACTTACCTACTAAGGTACTAATAATTAAAACAAATTAATTATAGACAAGGATAAACTACACAGATTGAGCTAGCCCCAAACCCAAAGTATTAAACTTGTGATAAGTTAAGAGATACTTACTCAACGTTACCTAGGGTACTATATATATGTTAAGCTAAATACATTACATAGATATACACCCAAGACGTATGGCATGTTACTGCATGAATCCTAAATACCTAATGGTAGGTTTTTAAGCCAGTCGTAGTCCGGCAGCTGGCGAGTTTAAAAAAATGGAGATTGCTAAGTCCTCCAGGGAAACGGTATCTATAGCGAACATTCTTCAAAAGTAGTAAGTAATAACAAAAAGTTTATTACATTTTATTCCATTTCGCAATTCAAGTACACAATTTTTCAAAAGAAATTAGTGTAATTGACACAATTTTGCTGATAATTTGTAAACTTATTGAAAACTCAAAGCATTTATTATACAATAAAGTACTTGTTCAAGATTGTTTCTCAATGTTACAACTTAGTTTGACAACGAACCAAATACGGCAACTCCGGACATGCCGTAGGAATTTACGAAGCAAATCCGCTCCGACTACTGTCATTTCACCATTTGACCAATCATGAATCGACGAAAGAACTTTAAAGGTCACTGAGTGAGCGAGAGGTCCTATAATAGAGAGTATGCATGCATTTTTTTTAAATTTGTAATCGATAGTCCTCGTCGAGAAATAGCCGCAAAAAATAAATCAGTGCCGAAAAACATGTATATGGTGTAGAAAATAAATATTAAAAATAGCAAGTAGATTATAACAACTAAAACACGCCATTTTAAAATATGACGTCAACGTCTGCAATATCCGCTAGAGACAGAAGCTGTCAACGCATGTTTTTCTTTTTTGGGTACTTTCGATATTATCAGCCAGTGATGTTTGTTAAACTTCTATATAAAAGTACATACATTTCGAATGACATCGATAGTCAAACTTCATGGACGGACAGTCCTGCCGAACGCACCCGAACTTGTCATTTCCTTTTTGTGAACGTTGTCGTCATTTCCCTTTTGTTTGTCAAAAGTTCCCGCGCAATATTTGCATATTTTCAATAATTTATTTCTAATCCAAATAAAAGTCAGTAAGAAAAATAATTAACTAGGCGTGGTAACGTATGAATAGTTATTGTAAAATAAAAATATGAGCCGGATTGGTATTACATGCATATTCCTTATTGTTCTTTGTCAAAACAATGAAATTCGCAAACGTGTCTGTCAAAAGACTTACACGTACAGCACACTAGGACAAAAAGTAAAAGTAATCCAAAAAACGTGATCGTAATGTGCGGTCCCGGTAGCACCCTGAGCGTTTTGATAAGGGCCACGACATGAATTGGAAATGAAGTATGAAGGAACCATATCATGGATATGCTGCACAGTGATTTGATATAGGGGGTCCTCCTAGTTGCCCATGATGATGATGATAATGACTCTAAATAATAATGATGACGATGATGATGATATAATCCTCATCGTCGTGATGATTGATGATGATGAACATCTTCATCGTCATCGTCGTTGTCATTGTCATCATCATCGTCATCATAATCATCATCATGATCGTCATCATCACCATCACCAAAGGCAACTAGGAGGACCGTTTATCAAATCACTGTGCGAAATATCCATAATATGATTCCATCATACTTCATTTCCAATTAATGTCGTGGTCCTTATCAAAACACTCAGATTCCGTTGTGGCCGTTTCAGTAAGGGCCATGACACGAATTTCGCGTCGTGGCTGTTTTACAATAGCCATAACGCGTTGTGGCTATTGTAAAACAGTTGTGGCCTATTATATCGCTCTTTGAGCGAATTCGGTCTTTGAACGTAACATATGCATGTCGATAGGTCAGTACTGCATGCCTATGGAGGGAGTGCCGCTGTCGCCGCGCGGCAATCTGCTGACGGCGGCCGAGACGCTGCGGTTGGCGCGCGTGTTCGCGGCGCTCGGCGTGGACAAGGTGCGGCTCACCGGCGGCGAGCCCACGCTGCGCTCCGACCTCGCTGATATCGTTCGTATGTATGCAGCTGTCGTCGTCGTCCTCACTCCTTTTTGGAGGCGACCTACCAATTACACGAAATGCAAGTTTAATCAATTATTATTGGCATATGTGCCTAAGCCATGACATGTTCTACAGAGGGACTGACCAGTATCCCGGGCATTCGCAGCGTGTCGATGACTACCAACGGGCTGGTGCTAACGCGGCGGCTGCCGGCGCTGCAGCGCGCTGGGCTCGCCGCCGTCAACGTGTCCCTGGACTCGCTGCGCGCCGACCGCTACGAGCGCATGGCGCGCCGCCCGGTAAGAGAGCACGGCCACTCCAAAGCAGGCAAAGGGATTGTTGTGGTGTGCGAGCTCAATACTCTCGTTAAGACTGCAGTCTCCGACCGTAGGAATTGTTGATTGAACACCCGAATCTATATTTTCTATCTACACATACGCATTGCGCTGTATTGTACATGCACCCTGGAGACGAATTCAGTTTTTGAATAAATAAAAAAAAAATTACTAAAATCTTCTCATTCACGTTTTAGGATTTTCCTCTGTCTTTATTTCTCTGTAATTTATACACAACTTCATGTTTTAAATTCCGTGTAAACAACAAAGACATGAACGTCGCGCACCGCAAAAAATTTAAACACGTCTCAGGTTATTTGGAATTAAACAAACTATTACAATGAAAATCAATAAATTATCTCATTCACTTTTTTAATACTTAAATAAACTTCAATTTAATATATCTTAACATATTGTTACTAAGTTTGGCTCCAATCAGCTCCGAAAAAGCAGTCAAAATCACTAAAAATAAGGACCGGGCCCTTAACGTTTACTGCCTATTTTTAAACTAAAGATATCACTGCTTGCAAAGTGAATACCTACCAATCATCATCATCATCTCAGCCCTTCCGCCCACTACTAGGCATAGACCTCTCTTCGTTGACGCCACCTATCTCGGCTCTGTGCTGCTCTCATCCAGGTGCGACTTCCACTATGTCGTCAACCTATCGCCTTACGTTCTAGGGCACCATTCGGTCAAACCCTTGCTCCACCTGCCATCACTACATCGAGCCAGAAGCCCTGCCCAGTTCCACTTAAAGTGCATGACCGCTGTCCCAACGTCTCTTACTTTAGTGCGTTGTCTGATTACGGTGTTGGGAACTTGGGAACACGATCTTGTAACCTAGCATGGCACGCTTTGTTCTGCTCACAGCCACCTTAGTGAGTGTCCTTGTCTCGGCACTCGAAAAAGGTGCGTCGAACGAAATTTTGTTGTACTACATAATGAAACCTGATAAAATTCTCTACAACTTTGCTTTTCACACTTATTATCTATCTCCAATCGTTGCATTGCTATTAGCTACAAAAATCAAACGATTTTCAAAAATGTGTCCAATTCTCTGTCCCGTTCGTTATTTTTTTGCTTACATCTCAAAAACGGTGCGTCGCACAAAATTTTGTTGTAGTACATAATGAAACCTTATAAAATTTTATACAAATTTGCTTTTAAACTTTTTATCTATCTTCAGTAGTTGCATAGCTATGAGCTCCGAAAAACGAGTGATATTTAAAAATGTGTTCATTCTTTGTAGCTAATTGTAACCATACGAATACCAAAATTATTTCTTATTCCTCGCCCCTTCCCACCCCATGGTATGGTTACAATGTGCTACAAAGAATGAACACATTTTTAAAACCGCTCGTTTTCCGGAGCTCATAGCTATGCAACTACTGAAGATAGATAAAAAGTGTTAAAAGTAAAGTTATAGAAAATTTTATAAGGTTTCATTATGTAGTACAACAACATTTCGTACGACGCACCATTTTCGAGATGTAAGCAAATAGCCAAAAAACGCCTAACCTCGGAGGGGTAAGGACTTTTAGTATGTTTATCTGCTAACTAGTCCGCAGCCGGTAATGTATGGTTACGCTCAAAGACAGAATTCGCTCATTGAGCGAAATAATAGGCTACTCGTACAAGGCATTGTGGCTATTGTAAAACGGCCACAACGCGTTGTGGCAATATGATGATGATGACGGTGATAACGATGCATGATGATCATCATCATCATCGTCATTATCGTCGGCGTCACCATCATCATGATGATGATGGTGATGATTATAACAACGGCGATGATCATCTTCATTGTTATCGTTGACGATGATGGCGTAATGATAATGACAACGACGTCATGATCTTCACCATCATCGCCGTTGTAATTGTCATCATCATCATAATCGTCATCATCACCACCCAGGAGGACCCCCATATCAAATCACTGCGCGGCATATCCATATGGTTCCATCATATTTTAGTTGTGAAAAGTCAGTTTTGCTAGTAGCATGAATAGGCCGACTCGTCCGAGGAAGTACCACACTCTCACAGAAAATCGACGTCTGAGTAGTAGCCTCACCGCTTCTAAGCTTCGTTCGGTGAGTGAGAGAGCCGGAGCCCCCCCCCCCCCCCTCTTATTTCGCTTTACTTAATAGCGATCGGAAATGTATTAAATTCGCCCAGCTTTCGTCACTTAGTCGACGCTCGCTCGCTCCTGTGTCTGTCTGATGGTCACTGCACAACCATAACCTCAACTACCTTCCGTGAATAATTGGGGGTAGATAATTAATAGATTGCACACATTGCCGGTGGAACAGCTGGTACTCTATACAAGCTCTAGGAATTGTACCTGGACGGACACCCCAGGCATTTATCCATTGTCTAGGCATTGTACAGAATACCTGAATTATACAGATTGCCGGTGACATGTACATACTCGTATATTAATAACGCCGACAAAGAGCTAAAACAAAAGTGATGCTGATGAGCCCGCCCCGTGTGCAGGGGCTGCAGCGCGTGCTGGCCGGCGTGGACCTGGCGCTGCAGCTGGGCTACCGGCCCGTCAAGATCAACACCGTGCTCATGAAGGGTGAGTAAGTCACACACACACACCACACCTACTATTTTTTACGTAGTATACCTCTATATCTTTGGTCACACCAATTATAAAATTGTTCTATGCTGGTTTGAGCGTAAAGAAAAACGTAGAATGTACTAGCTGCTTCTATTTCCACGCAAATCGTAAAAACCGATCGGGGCTAGTAACCGCATCACTATTTTGATTCCTCTTTTTCCATCTTCACGCCCACAATCACACTAAACGTGGCCTTGCGTCTTACGGCCCTAGGCTCTGTCCGTTATGGGTACAGACGTGCTAATGTATATGTATCACACAAACTATACAGGGTAACTTTTAATTAACTGGTAACATTTTTGGAGCAAATTCAGTTAATTATACTGAACTACTTTCTATAAAAAAGTAATTTAAATCGATAAAATTTTTTCGTCCTCCCATACAAATCAGCTCTTAGCCAAACGGATTTTGTATGGAAGGACGACTAAAAATGTTGCCAGTTAATAAAAAGTTACCCTGTATCACTACATAGTATAAAACAAAGTCGCTTCCCGCTGTCTGTCCCTATGTATGCTTAGATCTTTAAAACTACGCAACGGAGTTTGATGCGGTTTTTTTTAATAGATAAAGAGATTAATGAGAAAGGTTTATATGTATAATACATACCCGTGCCAAGCCGGGGCGGGCCGCTAGTAAATACTATAAGCTTGCATGCATTACGCAGCCCCCGCCCCCGCGCCCGCGCGCCCTCTTCCTAGAGTTGTGTTGTGTGTGATGAGATGATAAATCGAGTGTTTCAATTTCAGATTTTAATGAAGATGAGATATTAGATTTCGTGGAGTACACCCGAGACCGCGAGGTAGAGGTGCGGTAAGTTATTTTATAAAATGCAAGATCCCGACTAAGGAGAGAATTCATCCTTTTTAGGGTTCCGTACCCTACGGGTGCAAACGGGACCCTATTACTGAGATTCCGCTGTCTGTCCGTCCGTCACAGGGCTCTATCTCTTAAACCGCTAGCTAGACACTTGAATTTTTTAACTATATTAATATATAACTATAGCTATTACGGTTCAAGAGATAGAGCCCTGTGACAGACGGACAGACAGCGGAGTCTCAGTAATAGGGTCTCGTTTGCACCCTTCGGATACGGAACCCAAAAATTACTCGTGGTCAAAGGTCACAAAAACGGGCTTTTCGCAATTTTCAGAAAAACTAAATCTTATCGTAAAATTAGTTTAGACAAAACTTGCAGATCAGATAATTATCTTTAAAAAATGTCTAAATACTTTTTTTCCTAAGAGTCACCGTTTCTGAGATATAAAGATTCAAAAAGTTGGAAGAGATTTTATTGCTGGTTTTTTGCTCGATATGAATAACGGCAACAGGTAGACGCTTGAAATATTCACAGAATATTTAGTTGTATATTCATTTAAAAATAAATAATTTAATTACAATAAATAAGTATTTAAGGGTCCCATACATTACTCAAAAATCACGTCTGTTGTATGGGAGCCCCCCTTTAAGGACGGTATGCACAAAGCCACGTGGTCGGATTTGGCTCTGAAATATGCAAAATTTTCCCGCTAGGGGGATAAAAATGTCAAGATGACGTTGCATAGAGTTAATAATGTGTAAACGGGACAATAGATGTAGGTTATCATAAATTGTAACGTAGAATTAGTATACAGCTTACTTTTTTCTTTTCGTCAAGACTTCCAGTCCGCGATACTTATTAAAATTTTCAAAACAATCAAATCAAATAATTATTTTGTTTGAATTATTATTTCTGAATTAAGGCCTTGGCAGACGTCTATATAATGTACTTAACACTTTAGTAGACAGGCTATCAGTAGAAAAAGTAAAGTCGAAAATACAGTAGTGTGCGTGAATGCAAGACGTTTATTTAAAAAGCGAGTTTAAATATATGTGAAATTCATATAGCACTTTCTAAAAAATCCAAGTTATAGGTATTCGAATCTTGCGTAAAATTTATTACTTTTTCAATTTATTAGTCGACCTCCGTGGCGATTCCTTAACACGCTAGTCCGTCACTCGGAGGTTCTGGGTTCGATTCCCAGCCAGGGCAAGTTGGTAAATGGCCTTTTTTAATTTGTCCTGGTTCTTGGGTGTTTATTTTACCCCATCAAAAACATAAATGTAAAAATGCCAAGTTCAAATTCCGACAAAACAATTGAAATTTAAATAGCTGCCAAGTTATGTAGGTAGAGAAAACTGAAATTTATTCATAAGAATCTCAACATTTGACTTGGACAACATTAAGATTGAAAGCACGGTCACCCATCCTAACTGTGACCAAGCTAGAAGTTGCTTAACCTGTAAAAGCACGGTCATTCATCCATCAATTTTTGAATTTATCGTATGCGAAGTGGAGCGAAATATATGCACAAGTAGTTTTGATTACTCGTATTTTGAAATTTGTTAAAGCGCAAATGACAAAGAACCCTTAGAATAGAGAATCTGTTTTGTTTCACGCAGCTTTTTAGGGTTCCGTAGTAAACAAGAAACCCTTATAGATCCATCATGTCTGTCTGTCTGTCTGTCCCCAGTTTTACTCATAGACTATTGGTACTAGAAAGCTGTAATTAGGCATGGGCATGGATATGTGGTAATAAAAACTTGAAAAAAAAATGTGTGTTGTGAGTCTTCGTTGAATAGGTCTTTTAAAAAATATTGTAAGATTATGAACACCCTTTTTCGTTTTAGCAATCCGTTTGTGAAATATTTGGTTTTTGATTGCAAATTTTTGTTAGAATCATGTGTCTCCCCTCTCTGTCAGTTAAACGGTTGTATATGGACACTTAAAAAAAATCACGGCAGTAGTAGGTATATAACGTCTCCCTGTACATAAACTAATTTAAGGTGAATTCAGTTCATGATACTGAACAACTTGTCCTAAGGAACACATAATTAAATATAAAAGAAAATGTTTGCTTTCCATTCGACCTCCGTGGCGTAATTGTTAACACGCTAGACCACTAATCCGGAGGTTCTGGGTTCGAGGCCCAGCCAGGGCAAGTTAGAAAATGGTCTTTTTCAAATTGCCCTGGGTCTTGGGTGTTTATCTATGTATGTTTTTATCATAAAATACAGTATCATTGAGTTAGTATTCCATAATACAAGTCTAAAACCTACTTTGGGGCTAGCTTAATTAGTGTGATTCGTCCTTACATATTCCATACATATATTCCATAAATATTACATTTTGCCAAATCTTGTGTGTAAGAGATCAAAAATAATTTATGTATTTCGTTTGTTCCTTGGTGAAAGTTGTTCAGTATCATGGACTGAATTCAGACCTAAAGTTAGGCAGTTGTTAGTTACATAAAACAAGTAGGTACTGACTACGGAACTCTACACTGGACGTGGCCCGTTACGGCACGTGCCCGTTTATTTTGGTTAAGTTGAAATTCTAGGGAACCATAGACAAATTTATGATATTTCTGCGTAAATCAATATTACTTATCGCTAACAGGACGTTCTCAAAAATACAATCAAATAGTATTTTACGCGAGCGGTAACTTGGAAAACTACACGTTTTGTGTTCCACTGACAGAAAATGTACACATTTGAATTTTCTTTGTGAAACAATACGTTTAGCGACCATCTGCAATCGTAACACCTTTCACTTCTATTCACCTTATTATGTAAGTACGGAGGGAAAAAGGATTGCACGTTGAACAGATCAACAGTCTTGGCTTAGCAGCTGTATGTGCTCAATTAATGACTTGACTGTTTGATTTTGTACAATATTTTTAACGAATCAACAAAGAGCACTAAAAAGAAATATTTTCCTGTAAACAGCTAAAAAAATTGGTTGATTAATGAAGCAGTAATCAGCATTACTACACCCTTTTATTTTTTATCTTCTAATAGGTTTTCCTGTAATCTATAGGTAAAGAACTTTTAACTGTATATTTTTCAAAAGTTTGGGTTCAGTGGTTTCGGAGATAAGGGTATTTTTATTATTTATTTTCAAAATTAACTTCAAAAACACCAACTTAAAAAATTTAGAAAAATATATTTAATATTATCATAAAATGCTCTTTCATTTGATATTTTACGCGATGTAGTTCACAAAACCCTTTTTTTAATGTCTCATTTATCTTCCATAAGAGGCCCCATTTTTTTTAAATTTATTCATTTAGCTACATTTTACTTCCGTCTTTGGGTCACAAATTTACATTATGTGCACCACATTTCAACTGAATCGGTCCAGTAGTTTATTAGGGGGGGGTCAATTTTCGCCCATTTTCTTAAATAACTTAAAAATACCAATCTAAGAAATAATATAAAAAAATATATATATTTAAAATTGTCATAAAAAGTTCTTTCATTTGATATGTCACACGATTTTGTTATCAAAACTTTTTTTTAATGTCTACTTTACCCACCATAAGTGGCCCCCTTTTTTAAATTCCATTTATTTACGTTATACGTCTATCTTTGGGTCACTAAGTTACATAAGTGTAGGTACTAAATCTCAACTAAATCATTTTTATAGTTTCGTAGCAAATTGGCTGTGACTTACGGACAGACAGATAAGCGAAACCCTAAAAACACCAAAAAAATCGGTTCCTATACAAATTTCCCGGGCGGCTGCACACTTTTGTATGAAAATGCAGATTTTTTTTTTGTTTTTTTACTGTTATTTTAATATCATTATACTATATTAGCAGTCCACCCCGGCTTCGCCCTTGGTACACACAAAGCCCATGTCACTCGGCGATAGTGTACCTTTCCAACGGTGAAAGTTTTTTTAAAACGGTCCAGTACTTTTGGAGCCATGTAATGCAAACAAACAAACAACCAAATCTTTCCTCTTTATAATATTAATATAGATAAATAGCCTACTATAGCCTGTCTGCCTAGCCAAGTATAGATCTAGTATAGCCTGTGGTTCGATATATTACGCATATTGTCAATTCGTATTTTGATATACATTCATGAGGAAAAGTTGTTCAAAATTTCAGACTGAATCACCCATCAAAATAATTGTAAAACCCTAATTAAACAGCAGCTTTTATTACAAAAACAGTTAATATGATTCCGCGACCCGAGAAAGTTCCAATCCGATTTTCACCCCAATCGCCAATTAAAAAATATAGGTAATAAATCAAACCAAATTATTTTTTTCATTGACTTAATTTTCAATAAAATTAAAAAAAAAATGTGCGATGCCCTATCTGCGATAGCATTACATCTTTGCTTGAATGTCAACAAAATGTCAAAACTGTACCATAGTGTAGCAAAAGTATGACATAATTTGGCAGTTTGTACATAGTTTTTTATTGAAATATTTTAGACTGTAATGCAATTTTACGTAATTCGAAAATGGATTTTTTTGAAAAATTCGACACGGCCTCCTTCCTGAACGCCCGGCGGGCAACTAAATTTGTATGGAAGTAACATGGCCGCCATTTCAGAGAATTCTGTCAAAAACGTTGCAAAACAACCAATTTTTAAAATTGTTTTTTTTATTATTGCGTGATTGCATTGTAAGCAAATATAAAGAATAATGTTTCAAAATAGCCTTTATTTTTATAAAATATATGCAATCCCTTGTTAGAATATTTCTTTACGCTGAAAAACAAGCCAGTTTGTAGCAAGATTTTCTAAAATATTTCTTTCAGGTTTCTTTACAATTATCTTACTTTTTCTGAATGAAAATTAAAAAAATACGGTTTTCGTCTACTGGCTAGTCTATTCACCTATAACTAGGTATGTAATTTTCTTAGTTGTCTTTTCTACTTAAGCCATAACTATTGCCCGCGCAAAGTGCGTTTTGCATGTTTTTGGGTAAATTCAAAGCTTGTTTTTAGGAAAACTACAAAATATTTTAAAAAATCCTTTTTTTCGTCTACTGTCCCAACTCTTCCTCTATCTATGTGTATACATTATTTGACTTAAATCAAACGCTTTCTGTACAAACTTGTTGCCCGCGCAAACCCATTTTACATGGTGCCGACCCTTAATATTAATTTTATTCTGTTTTTAGTATTAGTTGTTATAGCGGCAGCAGAAATACATCATCTGTGAAAATTACAACTGTCTAGCTATAACGGTTCATGAGATACAGCCTGGTGACTGACAGACAGACGGACAGATAATCAGACGAACGGACAGAGTAATTTTTTTTCCAGGTATCGGATCGATGAGGACTTAATAGATTTCATTTATTTTTCATTTGTCTTGGATGTTTATCTATATATGCATTTGTTCTAAAATATAGTATCGTTGAGTTAGTATCCCATAACACAAGTCTCGAACTTTGGGGCTAGCTCCATCTGTATGATTGGTCTGTATATTCAGGGTGTTAGTATAAACACTCTTGTCATTCAAACCACGGATGCTGAACGCTAAAATAAAAGGACTCGAGCAAGTATTCAAAATAATACGCTTATAGTTTTAATGCATTTTCATGATTAAAGTTTCCGATTTCGTACGTGGTTTCATGGACACCCTAGTCAACTAGGCACCTACTTTCGCCGCCAGCCCGCGGCTGTCACACAAAGTATCAAACAAAAGACATAAACATAACATGTGATGAAATTATCCCTTCATACTTTTCCTCGCTTACTTAGAACAGGCAAAAATAGCTACTTACTGTACCTGTCTAGTACTTTTCGATTTGCGAGACAAGTAAAATTGTTGAAACTACCTAAACACATTAAAAAAGTAAGTACCTATCGATGTTGAGTAGGTATTTTTGGCGTACTTTTAAAAAGTTTATCATCAATCAAGCTTATGTACAGTTCGATAAAAAATTGTTTAAAAATCATTTAAGTACCTACCTCGGCACGAGTGGAGCCCGATAGGGCCGCTCGAAAACACGACGAATCTCATCTTTATTACATTGACACACAAATTTTGGGTCCTTGGCAAGGTCATTAACCTAGGCTGGAGAGGTTGATCACTTTTAAAGAGCCACGCAAGCTTCTGCGCAGCGCACTGAGACGGACTGGCGACAGCTGGCCTGGCTGGCCAGCGGTGCTTGCCGCAGCCCCGCACTCCTTGCACCATGACTCCACCGATCTTACGTAGGGTGGTGGTGTAGGGTGTATTATACCCTAATGATTTTTTTTTTAAATAAGTAAAAAAAAATATTATTTTTTTACTGGTTTTCGACTCTACTCATGATACTGAACCACTGGTTTCAAAGACAAGACTGTTTACACTAACACCCTGTATTTATTTATGATGGTGTTTTTAACAATCCTACCAACCTTGAGCTGGGTGCGAATTATTGTAACCTCGGATATCTAAATTGACCGGACTACTATGTATAAAATATATATCTTACATACATAGGTATATATTAAATAAAATATTACATAGGTACTTAATTCAGTCTAAGTGTGACGCAACCAGAGAGGATTTTGTGAATCTAATTTTAAATGAATCCAGTGAAGGTGCCATCCTTACATCAGCTGGAAGTGAGTTCCAAAGCCTTGCCGCCAAGACTGTAAACGATTTGGAGTAAGACTGTGACGAATGCGGTGGAATGTCCAAAACGAGGCTGCCGGCTGTGCGCAAACTGATCAAATTTTCGTAGGTTGAAAACATACCTAATACAGATATTTTGGAGGCGCTCTAATTTATCTATAAGTTCCTCTGTGGAATCCAAATATGCCACGTCAGCATAATCAAGAATAGGAATTAATAAAGAACGTGTCAACAATACTATCGTGCTTATTGGGAGAAATTTTTGCAATCGCCTCAGAGAATGCATCATAGAATCTAACATTTTGCGACTCACCTTATTATTTTTTGCGCAAACCATGACAAAGTTTCATCTAAAACTATTCCCAAGTTTTTAACGTCGGAATTGATAATGCTCACTGCGTCGCTGAAATTATCGATAGGGGCGGCCGTATAAATCTGCAGATCATCTGCATACACGTGAAAAGAAGATTTGGTATCGTCAATGAAAATTGAGAATAAAATTGGTTGAAAGTACTCCACCTTGAGGAACACCGGCAGCCAGGTCCCACCACTCAGTCGGTAGGAATGAAACCAAGTAAGAGAAGATGCAGATAAGGTAATTTAGAACGCCAAGTAGTCGAAATCAACTGTATTAAATGCATTTGGTAATCTAACAGAACCAGAATAGTGAGCGTATCTGTTCATTCTGATGTAATCCGAGGGCCCTATCTTGAGGAGGCGGTAGTAGTGCTATGTCCAACACGAAATCCAGATTGATGTTGTCTTATTTTTTTTATTTTATACATATATTCGGATGACCAACAGCTATTAATTACATAATAGGTTGCAAAGTGGCAAACTGTTGTGGAATTACCCACAGTTTTCATGCCATACTAACAAAATATAGTCACCATAATTGGCCGCCTTCTGACAGGAGTGTGAAAAAATGTATGACGCCTGAATGGTTTCCTTTCGCGATTCGGTTTATTTTGGCGGCAGTCTGTAAAGTCACGGCCTCGATAATGATACAAAGATAAGGAAGGAAGGTATGTCAGGTCGTGGTGGTGCTGGTGGTCAGCGGCGTGTGATCGCGTGCGGTGTGTGGTGTCGCAGGTTCATCGAGTTCATGCCGTTCGCAGGCAACGAGTGGGCGCGCGGGCGGCTGGTACCGTACCGCGCCGCGTTGCGCGCCGTGCTGCGCGCGCACCCCGAGCTGCGGCCGCGCTCGCCGCGCCCCAACGACACCGCGAGGGTGAGTTACTGACTACACTACATTACATGACAAGCAACCTCTTTCCTCATTATTTGCACTCAACTTCTAATGGCACCTCATCAGGTGATTACTTGGCCGACTGCGGTGCCAAACGGTCGTCTCCCATTGTCTCCCATTTTGGGACCGGACATAAAAAGTCTGCGATCATAAACCTCTCGCTCGCCTTACGTTCTGCTATTACTGGGACAGACGCGGTTTAAGTAAAATGTGCAATTTGTGAGTGTAGTGTGTTTGCGTAAATTGTGCATTCAACAAGGCCGCCCTAAAACCTAGAACAAAACCTACTTACTGCCGTGAAGAAATCTGGTGAGGTCTTTTCAATTATTTATTTATCTATCTATTTATAATTTGATTATTTGTATAGGCTGCCTATTTAGGTCATCAAAAACTACGAATACCCTGTTTAAAACTTGGTTAGCCTTAAGACATCAAATTCAAGAGTGACGTAATAGTAAGTAAACATCCTAAATTCAGCATCTGAGAGATACATACTACAAGAGTCATCAACCGTGATCCTAAATACCCTTTTGTTTGAACGAGCTTCAAATTGTGGTTGCGAAGTCAAGACACTAGATTACCAGCCGAGCTGTAAAACAAAAAAATCCAACAAAATCCGCAGGGAAACCAAAATAAAGAAAACAAACTTAAATATAGCAACAAAATACAATCATGTCTCGCATAAAAGAATCTTGAACTAGCACTACAAATGAAAACTGCTTGATCTCGGTAAGAAGCATGTCACATATTGTACCTAATATACTAATCCTCTAAAATAATTTTTCTTCACTTATAAAAATAGATATATGCTAAATACCCTAAACAAAAAGTAAATTACATCAAAACTAACACCTTAGTAGCAGAGTGACTCCTTTTTTCTTGATAATCATGCATGTTCAAATAGGTTAAAAACAAAAGCTATCCCCCGGAAGCACAAGTTACCTACTCAAAATACCGGCTAAGGAACGCGCTCTTTGTTGACAGCCCAATACAAGAACAATAGTAGGTTGATATCTTAAATGACTATTTTTCGGCTAGCCCGGACCGATTTTCATGGCTCCCCTTTCTTCGCAAGAGGTTGGCTTTTGTTATTGAAAATAAGTAAAATTATTATCATCATTCAACATAGGAAATTTTACTTATTGAATAAATCCAGATCTAGAAAATAAAGTTCATAATTTGAAGACGAAAATATACAACTACATCATCCCGGTAAGAAGCTTGTCACATAGCGTACCTAATGTATTAAACTTCTAAAATAATTTTTCCACACTTCTCTGTGATAAAACATTTCGCCAAAAACGGTTGTAATATAACATAGTTTATAGTCAGGTTGTAAATAATATACTTAATAAAATATCAGAGTCAGTTTTACATCCTTTAGTAACCAGTTTAAAAAGGGAAAATAGCAACAAGGACGTACATATATTGTAACCACTCCGGAAACAGTCAAGTACATAAATCTTCCCACCCATTAAGCAAAACAATACCTACGGCCTCCAGTGCATTTAAAAATATTCCACGAAAAATTACTAACACAGAATTGCATTCAAACCAAAGGCCTCGCTCGAAGAATCATAAAGGAACAAAAAATATATAAGTAAAACAAAAGCCCACAGATGCAGACCACTCTGTTAAATCATCCGGGTAAAAAAAAAACAACACTGAAAGAGAATTGACGCAAACCCATAACAATAAATAACCAAAAGCAACGTAACCCATAGACCATAAATTTCTGAAACGCATAGCCCAGTACACACGTGCACACAATGGAAAAAAAAAAACCTAAACAAAGAAATTCGACAAATTACTGGAGACGGTAACTGCCTCTTCAGAGCGTTAGCGGATCAAATAAACAACATCTTTGGATTAACCTTCAACTATCAAATGATACGAAATGACTTAGCTTCTTACGTTAAAAACAATAAACACACACCCAGTATCAATCTGGCCCTGCAAAATAATATCCTAGACTGCAACCACCTGTTTAGCTCTACTAGCAATATAAAATTAGAGGAACGCATAGACAAATATGTAGAAAAACAATTTGAGGATGGCTTCTGGGGAGTAGAGGACATCCTAATAGCTGCAGCAGAATATTACATTATTAACGTTTACATTTATGGGCAATATAGAAATCCGATCATATATGACCCGTCATCAGATAACGCAGTAGCAAACATCTATCTTTACTTCGAAAATAACCACTACGATAGTATTATTAACCAAGAAATACAACACAACTAGTTTTCAAGTATCGTAGAAAGCAACACGGAGCCCCATAAAACATACGAAAAACCTAACGGAATAGTAGTTATTTCCCAAGGCGACACCCAAGTACCTACTACAGTTTCAATCGTGTCGAAAAGCAATAAATGCAGCGATAATTACCTTAAACGACTGAGTCTCCCCACTCAAAAACAGGTAGAATTACAAAGATCTTCGACTGTGCCAAGCGAGACGAATTCAACGGAAAACACTCATTCACTTATAATACTCTCGAATGATACTGAAATTACACAAAACAGCTTCATATGCCCCAAGGGGCTACGCTCTCCCGATCCAACAGTAAGATTACCGACACATTTGCCTATGGCCTGTGAGGCGCTTTCCTTTGCGACTTGGAATGTTTCGGGATGCGCACAACCTCACGATAAGAAAAACATAGACAAGACTCTCTCCGAACTCCGAACGGGCGAGTTCAAATCGAAAAACTACAACTGGATATTGTGCGGCGGTAAAAGCGCGAAGGAATCTCGAGGTATAGCGATATTAATCAACAACAAAGTAGAACACGAAATTATCCAGGTATATCGTAAAAGTAGAGACGTACTTGCAACACACCTACATCTAAAAACAGCAGATGTCAACAACCCAATCAATCTCTTTGTTATCACAGTTCACATTCCAGTAAAATCAACATCACGGTTTTTACAAATAGGAAATCTTGTCAGACAAAACAGCCCCAAAAATGCTTACTTAATAATCATAGGCGACTTCAACGCGCACATAGGTAAGGAAGACGCACGAGCCGGTAAAAATCACACATACGAGAAATTAGTAGGAAAAAACCTTTATCATAAAATTTCCAACGAGAACGGCCATCTCTTACTAAACTTAATTCAACAACATCAGCTCAAGGTAAATAGTACTTGGGGCAGACCTACATGTAGGACCACATGGTCTAGGGGGAAAAAGCAATCACAAATTGACCATATTATGACTGGTTTAAAAAGAAAAGTATACTTCCATAGCTTAGTAGGCGAAAAAGATCTAGCAGTTAACTCTGATCACAAATTAGTATGGGGCAGCATCCAAATGTCATCATTCCACAAATCACAAATATCTGGGACATATGGAACCCACCAAAATAAAAACAAAAAAATTCAATATAAACATAGAAACTACAACTATGAGCTCCTACAAGGGAGTGCCCACGCGGCGGCCTACCAGAAAGCCATAATAGAGAAAATAAAAAAAGCAAAACATGACCTCGAAAATTCTAATAAGACACCCACTAAGGACATCCCATTAGAATGGGACACGCTTAATGGAATTTTGAAAGAGTCCGCACACGAAACCCTCCAAAAACCAATCGCTAAAACAAAGGAAAGAAGAGTTGCACTAGCAAACCTACAAAAAGCGCTATTCAAAAAATCTAAAAATCCCCATAATCTAGCATTACAACAAAAAGTAGTGAAAGCCCGCCGCTACCTTAAAAGAATTCAGGAACAAGAGGAAGCGTACGACGCCAAATTTTTCTTCGAGGGACTCAGCAGTAAACACGAATCGCTCCGAATGAAAATTACATATAAATTCTTGCGCAAATTTAAAAGAAAATGTGCCCGAGCGCAAACAAAACACCAAATTCCCATGTCCAACTGGATAGCGGACCCAAAAAAAAAGCGAATGCCAACACATAGCTCACGTTTCCGGAAAAGATAATAGAGTTACACACTTAGAGCCCCCAAATCTTGAGGAAATAAATAATATCATCCAACGGATGAAAAATGGCACAGCCCCGGGCACAGACCAAATAGTGCCGGAATTATACAAGGCCGTTCCAATGGAGTTTTTAGAAGAGTTAGTTAAAACCATGGCATCAATATGGCTTAAAAATAATGTTCCCGATGAATGGCGCCTCACCAAACAAGTGCCCATACAAAAACAAGCACACCCAAAACAAATCAGTGACTTTAGGAAAATATCCATATGCAATGTAGGTTACAGAATTTACGCAAACTACATACTAGAAAAACTTGACGCTACCATCGACGCACTCGGAAATTATCAAGCAGCGTTTCTTAATAATAGATCAACGGATGACCACATTTTCACACTTCGTAGAGTCCTAGATATCAAATGGAGAGAGGGCGCAGTCGTGTTCGTGGTGGGGCTTGACCTGGAAAAGGCCTTCGATAATGTCAATCTGGAAGCTCTTAAAGATATTCTTTTAACCAGAGTAGGAACCTCACTAACGAACAAAATAATCGAGGCGTGCATGAATGAAGAGATTTTCATCTCATGGTGTGGACAAAACTCCGACACCATCAAGAAGGGCAAGGGAGTAAAACAAGGTTGCCCACTATCTCCGAGATTATTTACCATAATCATTGACGAAGTACTCAGAACGCTTGAGGAAGAAGATGAGGCTGTAAGAGTAGATCAAAACTCAAAAATATCCCTGCCCATAATCCTTTCCTTTGCAGACGACATTTTATTAATCGGTGAAGATATTGAGGTACTAAACCGCGTAATAACCAAAATGAAGACACTAATCAACTCAGTCGGACTCACCATTAATGAAAACAAATCTAAACTCGTAGTACGCGATCCTTTTTCGCCAACGACCTCACACCAACAAAGCCGGGTCCTTGGGGGAGTTACCATCCAGCCAGTACCAAAGATCAAGTATCTTGGCACATACATAACAGCTTCACACAATCGACGTTCCACCATCAGAAAACGCTGCTTAAAGGCAATCAAAAACAGCAAAATGCTACTGCCCTTCATAAAAAACAATAAAATAGAATGGAAAATTGCACTTTTAATGTATAAAATGGTGATTAGACCGTGCATTACGTATGGTCTAAACGTATCAGCATTAACGAAAGCGAATCGATCTAGGCTTAGAAAATACGAACGTCAAATCCTTCACGATATGTTATCCGTCGCCAAAACGACGCCCAAACGAAAAACAAAAGCCATCTTAGATGGGAAAACAATTACAAAAGTAATAAAGGTACGGAGAATTTCTTACTATGGACATATACTAAGACGACCAACCCCGCACTTACTTCAAGCAGCTTACAAACACAAAGAAATCAAAAGAAAAGTGGGGCGCCCCATTTATACATGGGAAGACTCCCTTAATTACGACATCCATTACTACACAAATAAAACAAAGATGGAATGGAGAGAAATAGCGGAAAACAGAAAATTAATGAAAAATGAAGTCGAAAAGATTTATGATGCTCCCGAGACAGATTCAGAAACCGACCTGGAACCAGAAGAACATACCTTGACCACATCACAAATTAACTCACCACCGACTGTTTGTTACTAAATAATCGCACCTTTTACCATCTACCTTCCCCCATACACTGATACAGGTGTCTCTGAACACCCCAGCCCTATCTATGGAAAGTACCCTAGATCAACACATAAATAAGATACTCGTAAGGGCCCATCCCGACATATGTCTTTAATTATTTAACATACGTATATACTTCATATGATCTACGCCTGGATAGTTTGAGCCGCGCAGCCGACTTGACGCTTTCGACGTTCCGTATGTACATCTACAAGGCATACCCATTATCTTGACTCAACTTAACAAATTAACCATGTACACAAAAATAAGAGTATAGTATATATATATATATATAAAAAAAATAAAAAAACGCAGCTGACTAGAGTACATAACGAGGGCAGTACGAGTAGCTCTACAAGCAAAGAAGATACCTCAGGACCGATAAAAGATATAAGAAAACTAAGAAGGAAGCGTCAGAGAAACCAGAATCCCAAACCCTATCTATGACTCCGTGAAGCATGATGCAGCCAGCACAGCCCTTCGAAAGAGGAACATCAAGAAGAGCAGAACACGCAGTTTTATCCCTTCCTCATTATATATTACACACCAAGTATAGAATTTATCTCCCATATGTTTACTTGTTGCTGGTATACGGTAGACTCTAATTTCCCTCCTCTTTCCCATTTCCCAGACTGCAATTCCCCACACACTCCATATCCTATATACGTGCTCACCTGGTTTCTCGAGCCTGGTACAGGTCTAACGCGGTCTGACGTGGCTGCGCTAGTAAAACGGAGACGATAAGTACATATATCGGCCCGTTGCGTGAAGTGCAGTCACGTTCACTCCAAGGTGGACTTAGTTCCTACGCTCTTGCTGCGAAACGCTGGCTGGGTGGGCACAGAACTGAACTGAACTGAACTGAACTTCTAATGGCACCTCATCAGTACCCAAGCAACACAAGTAGCATTATAAGAGATCACTTTTGGTATAACTTGGAACTTTATGAATTAATAAACAGTTTATATGGTTCAACCGAAAACTTAGAGCTGCGTATTACGCTTTGGTCTATATAATAGCATCATAAAAGTAGGAACTTTTATGATGCTATTATAGGAGGTTTGGACATGATGCATGCAGCATCGTTACACGTGCACTCAACAGTTTTAGAGTAAGCACTTAGAGTGATTTAACGCAAAAAGTTTCACATCGATTCACCTCAACTCTGTTATTAGCCTCTTTTTCAAAGCTGCTTAAAGATATTTTATTAACACACGTGAACATCAAAGGTACTTCGAAATCCTCGTTTTATTCAGAAATGCAGCATTTGGCTGTCAAATATACCACTATATTGTTTCAGTCGCATAATATAATTATTTACATATATTATAACGCACGAAGCTGCAATGAGGTTTACGTTAATTAATTGTTAATTCTTCAACGGTCATGGATCGCGCATCTAATAATACTAAAATTATAAAAAAAAACTTGGAAAATTTAATTAAGAACAGGTGGAATATGGAGAAAAGTGAAAAAAATAATAATTTTAATAGTGTGATTTAATTACACTTGAAAATTTACAAACAATACATAAAAAGGAAAACATAGTACTTAGGTGCTACTTATTTCTAAAGAAGAAGAAATTAAAGTGCGACAGTTCACTTGAACTTTTATTTACTGCAATAAGCGTACTAAAAGAACTGGGGTGTACTCTTGTACAGCCATGGCAGTTAATTTAGGATTAAAAGAGTTCACATAGGTTTCTTGAGAATGCGCCAGTTTATTATAACCTAAACCGTATATGTTGATAATTATTGTGTAGTTGTTTATATTTTACTGCTTTTAATTACACGTTAAACATACACTTATTATAGTATATTATAAAACTTTGTATAAGTTTATGTAAATAAGTCAAAAATATATACATACAATTTTTACGTGTTACTTTTTTTACAAAACTTCTAATTAAAAACGAGATATTTCCGAGGCGCGTAAAAATTTTGATACAATTTTGATTAAACATATAAACATTCACAGTAAACTTGCATTCCCAAATGTTTTTACAGGAAATAACATCAAAAGTTTACTTCCTAAGTTAACACAAATTTTCAATTATATTACAGCACACCATTATAATCCACTGTCATAATTAAAGTACCCTAAAGTGTTACACAGTAGAAATACAACATCTGATAATCAAGCATAATGCAGAACCTAAAGCTTTATTTAAGACTAGCAGTCATCCAATGCTAGCGTATATAGCGATACAGACTAAGTATAACAGGACACACGTATTCTGTTAAGCAGCTGATAAACAGCTTTGTGGCCCATAATAATTCCAATATAGTGCCTCTATAACGCTTTTGAGAAGAAATGTGAACTTAATTAGAACCAAAGTGTATAGTTACATTTGAGATGAGTTGAGTTGAGTTTTAGTTGTAGTTTATGTAAGTTGAAGAGTTGAGTAGCGTAGGGTTCCAGTTGATGATGGAAGAAGCTGAGGATAGTTGATGTGAAGAAAGAAAATCACTAAAGCAGTCACAGTTGAACGGTAAGTATATTAGTTTTAAGTAGTTAGTTAAGTATTACACGAAAACTTTGGCTAGCTTAATCAGTGTGATTTGTCCCTATATATTTATTTATTCCTTTCCGTATATAGTGCGAATGCACTTCGGTTCGATGCACTACACATACTAAGTAATCTATACTAATATTATAAAGCTGAAGAGTTTGTTTGTTTGTTTGTTTGAACGCGCTAATCTCCCAAACTACTGGTTCGAATTGAATAATTCTTTTTGTGTTGGATAGTCCAGTTATCGAGGAAGGCTATAGGCTATATAACATCACGCTACGACCAATAGGAGCAAAGATATAGAGGTAAATGTGTAAAAAACGGGAGAAATTATTTCATCTTTGAAGCCTTCCGTTGCGTGCGCCGTGAAAACGGTTCAAGATACACAAAAAATATGTATTAAAGAATGATTTAATGATCTAAATAACAGTCCGCGATAGTATATGTCTATCTTTTAAGATTAACTCACAAAAACCGTTTTTATGGTACCTAATTTGGTCGAAATAATTTGTTCAAGTTGTATCAACATAATAATATTAATCTTTATTCAAATAAATATGTTGTTGGTTAAGAGTACTTCATTGTGAATAAAATTGTCTTTGACATAACTTAATTTCAACAAAAATCTTTAAAGATTACAATGATAAATAACACCGAAACAAAACCAACTCGCTCTCTGCGCTGGCCGGCGCGGCGGGAGAGAGGCGGTGCTTGCGGGCAAGCCGGGAGGGGGGTGTAGCTCAACGAGATACCATGCCGCGCGGCTCACTCGCGCGGTCGGCTCCCTACTGAACGGTTGAATGCAGCGCTAATTTGTTTATGCGATATAATTATCATCGTAATATTACTTTTTAAACACAGTTTCATTTTGTAGTTGTTTTCTATATAGTAGGTACTTTATTTGTTTTAGGATAGTATTTAGTTACACAATAATAACACTTTTTTGTTTTCATGTAGATTATCTATACTAATATTATAAAGCGGAAGAGTTTGTTTGTTTGTTTAAACGCGCTAATCTCAGGAACTTATGGTCCGATTTGAAAAATTCTTTTTTTGTTGGGTAGTCCATTTATAGAGGAAGGCTTTAGGCTACATAACATTACGTTCCGACAACCACGCGAACGAAGTCGCGGGCACAGCTAGTATGAAATAAAAGAGGTATGACGCGCGCATGGTGATTGCCGCGTAAGCACAAAATATTAGGTAATGTACAGTTAGACAACAAATTATTAACAAATTATTCAGCCTTTGTGTACAAAGGCTGAATAATTTGTGCCGAAATAAGAGTTCTAGTGTTTACAGCGCTGTAAACGCTATTGTAACACTGTCTTTTACAGCTCTTAGTTTCCGTGTACACCGAAAGTATCTCTTGTAATGCTGTTTGTGTTGCTTGGGTAGGCACTTATCTTGCTAATAATGATGGCCACTACACTTTACTCGCCTCTTGATATCTTTCTAGGTTGGAAATTCTTAAATTACTTAAAGCGATTGAAACCAATAAAGGTCCCGGACCTGATGCTATATACCACTTATATTTTTCAAAAATTACGCATCACAGTACCTATTCACAGTTAGTTGAGCCATTGCATTTTATTTTAAATATGTCGCTTTCTGCTGGTGTTTTTCCATCCAAATGGAAAGTCGCACATGTAACACCAGTCCACAAGAAGGGTGATATCGTCGCTAATGTTGCAAACTACAGGCAAATTTCAATATTGTCTTTCATAGGTATGTTTTTCAAATCGATGATTCAAAAACATCAATTTTTTTATCTCCAGCCCTTATTTGACGAACACCAACATGGGTTTCTTTCTGGTCGATCCACAATACGAGTATCCATTCTGTTAGTGTGCGCAGATATAATCACTGCAATAGAGAGTATGCATGCATTTTTTAATATTTTCAATCGATAGTCCTCGTCGAGAAATAGCCGCAAAAAATAAATCAGTGTCGAAAAACATGTATATGGTGTAAAAAATAAATATTAAAAATAGCAAGTAGATTATAACAACTATAACACGCCATTTTAAAATATAACGTCAACGTCTGCAATATCCGCTAGAGACAGAAGCTGTCAACGCATGTTTTTCTTTTTTGGGTACTTTCGATATTATCAGCCAGTGATGTTTGTTAAACTTCTATATAAAAGTACAAACATTTCGAATGTCATCGATAGTCAAACTACATGGACGGACAGTCCTACCGAACGCACCCGACCTTGTCATTTCCCTTTTGTTTGTCAAAAGTTCCCGCGCAATATTTGCATATTTTCAATAATTTATTTCTAATTCAAATAAGAGTCAGAAGAAAAATAATTAACTAGGCGTGGTAACGTATTAATAGAAATTGTAAAATAAAAATATGAGCCCGATTCGTATTACATGCATATTCCTTATTGCAGATGGCAACGAGGTTCACGCCGTATAATAACGACTTTTCTAGTGCGTTCGATGTGGTTAGTCATGAAGTTCTTGTACAGAGACTAGCTCATGCTGCTATATGCGGATCAGATCTTTGCTAACTTGGTGTAAGTCATTTTTAAGAAATCTTTCGCAACTAGGCCTTAAATCACCAGCTAACTACTGAGGCACAGAAGACAGTAAGAGTAACATACAGAACGGAATCTCCTAAGGTCCCATGCAATATTGGTATATACATTAAGATAGTTTAAAGTGAGAACGTTAAGCTTTACTACGCACTTCACATTTGCGAAAAACGGCCATTTTTGGCAAATGTGCGTAGTAAAGCTTAACCTTCTCATTATAAACTGTAAACAGTAGTTCAATAAAATAGTTTGAAGGGTTATCTAGGACTTGTTAGAAACAATATTTTAAATGATATCTCCGTTTCCTTTGAAATGATTTATTTTAAATGGGGGCAGTACTGGACCCTGGAAAATTCAGGTACGGCCTTAACAGTAGGGTTACTCCAATAGCGGTACGCAAGACGTACGTAACTGCGTATCCGCGTTTCAGTGTCAAGCAACATTGAGCGTTAATACATATAATTAAGTCAAAGAATAAAGTCTATATTTATTGTTGTTGAATTTAGTTTTAATTATATGAATAAATAAATATTGAAAAAGTAAAAAATAATAATTAATAAGCATAGAAATAGAAACTAAATTCAACAACAATAAATATAGACTTTATTCTTTGATAAAATAATACGATTATTATTTTCTGGAGTAACCCGTCAGAGCACAGTGAACGCGAGCCATCACCCGGACTTTCCACAGGTGTGGCAGGTGCCGGGCTACGCGGGCAGCGTGGGCTTCATCGCCTCCATGACGCAGGCCTTCTGCTCCTCCTGCAACCGGCTGCGGCTCACCGCCGACGGCAACCTGAAGGTACCGTCCGTACTTCATGGTCTTGTCCTGTATCCTGTAGTATACCAATGCCAATTTATTGGTTCCGTACGAGTGGTACTGGAATGAAATAATGTGCGTGCGAAGTTAAATTTCAACCAAACATAGTAAAGACCAATGTTGTAGTGAAGATTCGACACGCCACATATTTTCGATTAGTTCTAGCTGTGATAGACAGTACTAGATTTTCACTTTTTTGCTATGTGGTCATGCGCTCTGGTTGTGTACCACAGAGCGCATTACCGTGGGGTAATGCGCTCTGTGGTACACAACCAGAGCGCATCCCGGTCCCGGTGTGATGATCGATGAACATGCTTACCCCAAAGCTATCGGGTCGGTCAACACTCCGCCTCTGCAAGTGCGGCCTGGCTGCGACGACCGTGACGGGCTTGATTTCTCCGGCGAGCACGGTGTTGGCGGAAACGATTGCAATTTTCTGTTATTGTGTATTTAATTTATTTGTGTTTCAACCTAGCGGGGCCACAGGTACATTGGATCTTGTCAATAAGATCGTGAGGTACATTGAACAAACTAAGCATTGCCACTACGATTTTGAGTAGCTCACGTGGCCTTGCTAGGTCGAAACACATAATTTATTTGTAACCTAGCAAAACATTAGCGAACCAAACTTTTTAGTCTGAGAGGTGAGACAAACATTAATTTTTAAGGTTCCGTACAAACAATGAAGAAACGGAGCCCTTATAGGATCACTCGTGCGTCTGTCTGTCCGTCCGTCTGTCACATCACAGCCAATTTGCTCCGAATCTACTGGACCGAATCAGGTGAAATTTGGTAGAATGTTGTAATCCTATGACCCAAACACATATGTGCAAAGTAAATGAATATTTTTTTAAAATAAGGGTCATTTTCGGGGGACAAATTAAGAAATTAAAAAAAAAGTTTTACAAACCTTACTGTGTCATATATAAAATGAAAGGGTTCGTTATGAGGATCTCAAGTATATTTTTGTTATTATTGTAAAATGAATAGTTTTAATTTCATTCATGAAAGAAGACGAAATTGACCATTCCGCACCCCTGATCTCCGAAACTACTGAGCCTAAAATTTTGAAAAAAATACAAAATATAGTTCATTGCTTGTAGATTACAGGAAAACCTATAAGAATTCAATCAATTGTACGGAACCCTCTCCGCGCGAGATTTTTGGCGCCAAATGTCTTAATTTTTTTAGGGTTCCGTACCAGCTCGCTTGTCTGTCTGTCCGTCAGTAACAGCCAATTTGGTACAAATTACTGGACCGATCGTGTTGAGATTTGGTACACATATGTAATTTAGTGACCCAAAGATCTAAGATATAACGATAAATAAAAGAATTAAAAAAAATCCTTTATTGAAATTAAGTAAATTAGACATTTTAAAAAAAAGTTTTGTAAACATAAGCGTGTGACGGTTTTTGGCGGGAAGTCAAGGAGTTTTAGTGGACTTAATAATATGAAATTGGTGTTGTTTGATGGTATAAATGCTCATGCTCATGCACAATGTGTGAAATAGTTAAAGCGGACAGTCATACTCGTAGTAGTGATATTTGTTTGTGGACTGTGCCTGCCTGCCTTTTTAACTAGATGTTTATAATGTCATTAATTAGATACTTGAATTTTTCACAGATTATGTATTATTATGGCCGCTATTACAACAAATACTAAAAATAAGATAAAGTTAAAAATTAAAGGGGGTCGTCATACAAGAAACGTGTTACTTTTTAGCGATTTTAGTTCGATCCTTATAATGGCATTAACTACATACTTAAAAATTTTACCGATTATGTATATTACAACAATAATACTAAAAATAAGATAAAGTTAAAAATTAAAGGGGGTCGTCATACAAGAAACTTGTTTTTTCAGAGTTTTAAAACATTGTATGGAGGTACGGAACCCTTCATGTACGAGTCCGACTCGCACTTGCCCGTTTATTTAGTAATTTCGGTGGACAAGATTTTTTTTCTCAAAAAGACGCATTGGAACAAAACGCGTAGGAGGAGGTTCAAGTGATTTAAGATTATTTGAATTCGGCAGGTGTGCCTGCTGGGCGGCGCGGAAGTGTCGCTCCGGGACGCGATGCGCGCGCCCGGCGCGCCCGGCGACGGCGCGCTCGCAGACCTCGTGCGGCGCGCGCTGCGCAACAAGCAGCCGCGCCACGCGGGGATGGACAACCTCGCGCGCATGGACAACCGGCCCATGATCCTCATCGGTGGCTAGCGGGGCGGCGCTACTGCACGCGCGCGGGGGACGCCGGGCCCGGCGCCGGCGGCCTCACGCACCTGGACGCGGCGGGGCGCGCCCGCATGGTGGACGTGGGCGGCAAGCCGGTGACGGCGCGCGCGGCGCTGGCCGAGTGCCGCGTGCGGGTGGGCGCGCCGCTGCTGCGGCTGCTGCGCGGCGCCGGCGCCGGGCTGCCCAAGGGAGACGCGCTCGCCGTGGCGCAGCTGGCGGGCGTGATGGCCGCCAAGCGCACCGCGGAGCTGATCCCGCTGTGCCACGCGCTGCCGCTGGACTGCGTGCGCGTCTCGGTGGAGCTGCCGAGCGGCGACGGCGCGGGCGGCGGCGCGCTGCGCGTGCGCTGCTCGGTTCGCGCCGCGGCGCGCACGGGCGCCGAGATGGAGGCGCTCACGGGCTGCGCGGTGGCCGCGCTGGCGCTCTACGACATGTGCAAGGCCGTGGACAAGCGCATGCGCATAACGGACTTGCGGCTGCTGCACAAGTCGGGCGGCGCGTCCACGTGGCCGAGCGAGCACTCGAGCGAGCATTCGAGTGGTCAGTAAAGCGAGCACCCAGAGTCGCGCGCCTTCTCTCGCAGCCGGACGAGACGTATGCGCCGACCGACCTCACGCATTTCCGATGGTGCCCCGCTCTCTCTGTGATTTCCATACAAAATGTGGAAATAGAAATTCTATTTTATTTTTGTTGACGTGTTATGCTACTTAGAGTTGTAAGTGGAACCTTAGTGGTTAGATATTCTTAAAGAGTGGGTATATTAACTAGAAATAGGCCATCAAACGTACTTATCATCTCATCTATTTGAAAAACAATGATTTTATTCCAAATATTTGGGGCTAAAGTCACTGGTAACTCTCTAGACACTGAAAAGTAAATTCCCTAGGCGTTAAAACACATTTGAAAACCGAACACGATTGACAATAAAAGAAGAATTTAGTTTTAAAATTATAAAATACAAGCAACGGTGTCGTAATTTTTTTAAATTGAAATACAATGTACAATAATGCTCCTAATAAAATTAAAGAAACATGGAGTGTCATAAATAAGGAAACAGGTAAAAATTAAAACCAAAGAAAATATTTGCCGAATCAAATGTAGTGGTAAAAATACTTCAAAAACTGAAGAAATAGTAAATATGTTTGATGATTATTTTACTAACATTCCTTTGGAACTCACTTCTAATGTGAGTTCTAGCGCCCAGCGTGCTGAGGCTTTGCTTAAGAGTAATGTTAGCCCTTGTGATTCTAAATTTAATTTTAAGCATGTTAGCCCTAGCGATATAATAGATGCTTTTAAACAGTTAAATTTTAAAAAATCAGAAGATCACTGGGGCATGTCAGTAGCCGTAGTAAGTCATATTATACACATAATTGCTGCCGATTTAGCTTTCATATTTAACGAATGTATTGATGAAGGCATATTTCCTAACTTAATGAAATGTAGTAAACTAATCCCCTTATTCAAAAAAGGAGAAAAAACAGACCCTGGCAACTACAGACCTATCTCTATTCTGCCAGTTTTGAGTAAGGTGTTCGAAAAGATAATGCTCAATCAAATGCTACTTCACTTTAAGACCAATAATCTGTTCCATAGCCAACAATACGGCTTTACTGCTGGAAAATCGACCACCGATGCAGGAGTAGCACTTATTACTAATATCTACGACGCGTGGGAAAACAGAAATGATGCAATTGGATCATTTTGCGATCTTTCTAAAGCATTTGATTGCGTTGATCATCCAACACTTTTGCTCAAATTTCGTCAATACGGTTTTGATGATAAGTCAATTAAATTAATAGAATCTTACTTAACAGATAGGCTTCAAACTGTTGATATAAACGGCGTAAAATCACACGGGTCTAATGTGAAAATGGGCGTTCCCCAAGGTTCAATTCTAGGACCGTTCCTTTTCTTAGTTTATGTCAATGACTTGCCTTACATGGTTGAGAAAGAGGCTGACATGGTGCTGTTTGCTGATGACACCTCGCTAATATTTAAAATAGATCGACATAACAGTGATGCTAGCGCGGTGAACAGCACCTTATCTTTAATTTCTGATTGGTTTTCGGCCAATAACCTCATGTTAAATGCGAACAAGACCCAATGCATTCGATTCTCTCTTCCTAATGTGAATCAAGCCTGCGTTGACATACTAATTAATGGCCAGAAACTTGATCTGGTTGAAAGTACTACCTTTTTAGGAATCACAATTGATTCGAAACTTCAATGGGGCGCTCATATAACTAAACTTTCTAATAGGCTTAGCTCTGCGGCTTACGCTGTTAGGAGAATAAGACAATTGACAGATGTAGCAACTGCTAGACAAGTCTACTTTAGTTACTTTCACAGTCTAATGTCTTACGGGATACTTCTATGGGGGAGTGCAGCCGACATTCAGACTATTTTTCTTTTACAAAAAAGAGCAATTCGTGCTATTTACGGTTTAGGATCGAGAGACTCACTGAGGGAATTATTCAAGGAAATAGGTATACTTACTTTTGCATCACAATTCATATTTGAAAATATAATGTATGTAAGGAAAAATATTTCCATGTTCAATAAAGTAAGTGATTTTACAGATAGAAATTTACGTAATAAGAATGACTTAGTTAGCCCGTATTACAGGCTGAATACAGTCAGTAAGTCTTTTATGGGGAAGTGTATACTTTTTTATAATAAATTGTCAGAATCGGTCCTTGATATGCCAGACAGAAAATTCAAAGCTTATGTAAAGAAAGTACTTTGTGAGAAGGCTTATTATAGGACCGATGACTATCTTAAAGACAAAAAGGTCTGGCTTGAGCTTGGCGCGGGTCCCTCTTAAAGGTTTGTATACTTAGACATGTCATAATTTAGGTACATTGGTACATACTAAATTTACAAATTGACATTATTTTAAATTTCGTAATTCTTATAATTCAATTTAATTATGACATAATAAACAATGTAATCTCTGTCCATCTATATAACTAATTTTAAGTTTTTAGTTTGTTAGTTGACGTCTTTGGAGAAAACGTGCAGTGCAGTTTGTTGCCGCTTCTTCTGCACTTGCGCCTAGGAAGCGGCGTAAACTTAGCTTTAAGTAACGATTTGACGTCAACATTTGTGCAAAACAAAACAAAGTGACTATTATTAAGAGATATTATAAATATCCTATGATAATAAAGATATTTTGAATTTGAATTTGAATTTGAATTTGACAACACGTTTCACATATATGACTGTAGGTCAAAATTTTTTGGTTCTCTTGCTTCAAAATAATAATTTATTAAAAACCAATAAAACCGCGCAATTGTTGTCTTTGATTTAAATAGTAAATTTATTATGGAACTATTAGGATATTTTACCTAAACTATTTTAAATGTGAATAGTTTCTTGATGAGGCCGATATACTAAGTATGAAGTTTACGTACCTATATATATTTAAATATATAAAGAATTACGCATAAGGAAAAAGTAATGAACTGGAAAATGTATAAGATGTGATAATCATAGAAAATATTTTCATAGTAATTCTTTAGTGAAAACGCCACCAAATAAAGGTTAGTAACTGTCTGTTAAACTCTGATTAGGTAAATGTAGGTAGGTATTCTACTTCCGTTATAGGTATATATTTGCAAATTTTCCTCATAGATGGAGATGAAAAGAAGAATGTGCTACACGGTGTACGGTAATAGTTTTATCTCGGGCGATATACTTGAATCCCCTCGCTTCACTAAGGATTCCACCGTAGAATCCCTCGCTACGCTCGTGATTTTATTGTATCGCCCACTGGATTCCCAGTGCAGTCAGTCAACGCAGGGCAGCTTGTGGCGAGCTGGTGGCGAGTGGCCACACCACGCCTTCGTCCCCGACGCGTCTTCATTCTTCTTCGGCTCGCAGGACTCTCAGCTCTGCATTGCCTTCGTTGGCCGTGCAGAGAGCAGTCGTTAGAATGTTGCTCCAGGGGTGGAAGTGTTAAAGGGCATCACGCCGCGAGTAACTTCGGAGAAAGCGCAACACACCTCTCGACACCCCTGACTCGACCACACCGGTGTTGCCCCTTTGCTGACAACAATCGTCGGCTCGTTTGAGGGGCCCATCTAGTGGGCGGCAAGCCACCACCTGCCACAAAAAAAGTAATCATGATTATGGCAGGTGCCGTTATTTCTATTGCAATAGCCCAGCATCAGTCCATCCCAACTTTATTCCATAACCCTTTCCCTTTTCTTGCAATAGATTCTTCTCCTGCGGAAACCTGTTCAAGGGTATATCTTCCATTGGTATATTCAAGAATCGGTTTTGACGGGAGCGCCACATTACATCAACTTCTCCAAAGGGCCTCTACGTGTTGGATCTGTATCCCAACGCAAGCTTCCCAAAGGACCGGGGTAAAAAGACCCGTGAACCCAAAGGATATATAATAATATTCATTTATTCAGACAACTGCAGTCCATTTGTTAGTACATATTAACTTACAACTATTGTTAGTAATTAAGTACATTGATTTCTTCTTCTTCGTCTAAGTGCATTCCCGGTTGCATCCTCAGCTGTGCTGCTTTGGAGCCCGGGGTTCGCTTTTCCGCTTTTTCTTCTCCAAATATAACATGCATGGCAATGGTCACCCAGTGATGCCAAAGACCTTGCAAAATGGAGAAGAAATAGCCGGAACAATAAATGATTTGACTAGTTTTACAACCGGCCGAATGTATTTGGGCGAAAAGTTTTACAACCGGCCGCCGCCTGACGTTAACCCTTCTTGGGAATGCAATTGTAGTACGAGATTTTTGTGCTTAATCCTTTAATCGAGGTTTTTGGCGAAGCCAAGGGGTTCCGTTGGGGGTTTCTTTAAATTATTTTGCAAATTGATTTTAGTGGACTTTATAATATGAAATTGGTGTTGTTTGGTGTTATAAATGCTCATGCTGGGGTTCCGTTGGGGTTTTCTTTAAATTATTTTGCAAATCGATTTTAGTGGACTTTATAATATGAAATTGGTGTTGTTTGGTGTTATAAATGCTTATGCTCATGAACAATATGTGAAATAGTTAAAGTGGACAGTCATAGTACGGTTGTAGTGATATTTTTTTCGCGGTGTGGGCGTCTTCGGGCGTCGTCCGCCACTCAATCGGCTATGAAAACCAGTGGACTCGTATAGATTTGTCGCAAGAAGCTCAGAAGCTAGATTTGCTACACCTAGCAAATCTGTGAGCCAGCATGTCACCGCGCACCGGCAATGCCTTATTATTATTATTTCTTTGTTTTTTTCTCCTCTTTTAGAGGGTTTAAGTATATTATTATTATTTTTGATTCTACATTAGTGTTCGGTTTTCAAATTCCCTAGGCTATTATTCTCAACCTATTATATTATTATAGGCTATTATTCTTATAGGCTCAACCTAGAGAATTTACTTTTCAGTGTCTAGCTAGAGAATTACCTGTGACTTCAGTCCCAAATATATGGGATGAAAACGTCGTTTTTCGAATAGATGAGATGAAAAGTATAATAGATTATAATAATAATATGTTTTGAGAAAATGTTAGGCACCGAAATTAGACATTTTTTTGGTGAGTCACAGTCCTATCAACTTTGGGAACCACTGTTCTAGAATGTTTTTAATTTCTTTGCATGCCAATTAGATAGCCATTTGGAATAGGACCGACCCTGAACTGACGAAAAGTGGTCATCGCCACCATCGGCAATTTGGACGCTCGGCCTAATGAGTTCGGTGAATCGGCCATCGGGGTGATCGGCCATCAGGCTCACGGCATTCGAAGTCAAGTAGTAAACCCGATTCTTTCATATTTATCATTAATAAATATAATTTTTTTTCAGTCAATAAATTATTAAAAATAAATCGATTATTATAACGTAAAATTAACTTTGGTACATTTGGCACTGCCATCTCTTTGGTCCGGATGATCCAGATCTTCAGACATATGAAATAAAATACTTACTTTCATGTACTAGTTGCTTTTTAAAATATGCATTAAGTATCTACTTAACATATAAGCACCTTCTATATTTTTGAAATGTGCTAATCAAGCTCTTTCATTTTACACCCAATACCTTCCTGAGCCAAAACGGTATGGTTTAATTTATTGATAAATCGGCTGAACAGATAAATAAAATATATTTTTTTACCATAAATAGAAATGTTATATGTCTTAACACTAGTAATAATTTCAGGCGTTTTCAAAATTATCCCTTCCCTATTGAGTTTCATTTTCCAAGTGGGGTACCAATAGGTAATAAGGAATTCTTCAACATTAATTGGTATGAAAATGTAAGGAATACTTACACTGTTTTATACATTTTGTCTTCCACTGTGAATGAACAAACACGGTTTGGTGGTTTGATCTTACTCTAATGATGATGCGTTGTGTTAATACAGTGATTTACATTCTGTAAGAGACCTACAAAATGTTCCTTATCAAACTCTAGTTTAACATGACTGTGATATTTTAAGAATTTGCAAATCATTGTTTTTAAAACAATGTTACTGTTAATCATACGATGGTTTAGGGCAAAGGAAATGATCCACTTTGGATTTGGATACATATGTACCTCTGTATTATAAAAATCTTTTTTATACATATTCGTCCATATATATACTGTTGTTATTATATATGTATATCTTTATTGTACATAAATTGTTACAATCATGTATTTTATCACACTAATGTTAGTTTACTGAGCTTTGCATTTCAGTGTATAATTATATACTTTTTGTGAGCTAGATATTTAGCTAGGAGATCATGGGCATGGTGCTAATAAAAGATTTGTCATGTCATAGAGTTCTATAATGTTATTACTTACTATGAACCATTTCTGTCTCAATGGCGGGCTCCTTGCTTTCCTTCTTTTTCTGTCTATCTGTCATTGTAAGTATGTAGTTATAAGTTATTTAGAATAAAATGAGCAATAATATATATTTTATTTTAACAAAATGGAAAGTGCCATGAATTTGGAAGTCCAACGTAATATATTATCTTGCACATTTAATATATACCAATACAGAGTCCTTTACCGGGAATACGCTCGGATGATAAAAACAAAGTCCTTTTTATGGCAAATAAATATGTAAGTGTAAATTGTCGCACTAGCACTTGGCTTACATTTTTACTTGAAATCTACTTATATGTAAAGCAACAATATTTTTATAGGTAAAGCTATTAGTATTTGTAAATGGTGCGTGGTGCGGGTCAGCCGCTGGCGACCAGCACGTTGGCCTTGGCGGGCGCGGCGGGCGCGTCCGCGGGCCGCTCGCCGCGCTGCACGCGGATGTCGTGGCACTCGATGTACTCGTTGATCTCGCGCCCCTTGCCGGCCAGCTGCTCCTGCAGCGCGGCCAGCGCGGCGGGCAGGCGCTCGCGGTTGCTCTCCAGCTCCGGCAGCACCTCGGCCACCGTGCGCTCCACTAACACGCCGCCCACCATCCGGAAACACTTGCGGCTTCCCTCCACGCCTTTCAGAGTCTCGATTACGATCCTATTGACAAATTAATCACAGATCTGTTGCTTTAGGCGATTCTCACTGGCAAAGCGCCGCGCCGCGGGGCGCGCAATTTGCCGCGTTTTTACGGAATCTGCCGCGTTTTCAGTGTCTTGGACTAGGCATGTTTTCTATACACACTGAGATACAATGTAAGGGTTGGATCTCATCTATCAGCAACGGAACAGCACTTTCCTATGCTGCTATCCTTTTCTGTCGCTAAGAACAGTAATTTGCTAGAGTGACAGAAAAGGATAGCAGCATAGGAAAGTGCTGTTCCGAGCTGATTGATAAGATCCAACCCTTAAAATCTACCGCCCCGCGCTCAGCGGCGGTGCGCGGTGCAGTGGGATCACCGCCTTAAACAGAATTATAAATAAATAATAATCTTTATTTTCAGGTATAAACAATAATAAAGATTTTCTATTGCTATATTGAATATGTTTATTTATTAAATCTTTATTGACCACAATGGTACAAAAGGTGGACTTAATGCTAATGCATTCTCTACCAGTCAAATAATATATCCGTCAAAGCATGACCTCAAAAGTGAGCATCCCACCTGCTTTAGAAATCCGAATGGCGACTTGGTTACCAATCCCAAAGACATTGCGAATACCTTTGCTAAGGAATTCCAAAAAGCTTACTCTGTGGAACCTGCTTTGAACCAACCTCCAAAATTCTCTACTAAGGCCCGCATGTAAGACAGCTTGTGTGATATCACATTCACGGCTAAAGTAGTGAAAGAGGCGATCTCAAATTTAAACCAAGGCAACCAGCTAGACATATGCTACCTTGACTACGAACATGCTTTTGACCAAATTCCTCATCAACGCCTGCTGATAAAAGTCAAACACTGCGGGATACGTGGATTTTTTTTTGATGGATAGAAAATCATCTAACTGACAGAACATTTCAAGTACGAGTGGGTAATTGCCCATCACAAAGTAAATTGGTGCTAAGTGGTGTACCACAGGGCTCTGTGCTTTCGGCCCATCTCTTGGATAGATACATAACCGTCTTGATAGAGACTGTACAATGTCAATGGGCTTTCTATGTGGACGATGGAAAGTTCCTTAATAATCCTTCAAGGGGCAGTGGCCAACCCCAAGAAGACCTTGACCGCATTCATGACTGGACTTGGACTGAAGTATTGTATTCTGCATCAAGAGAAAACAAACCCTAAGACCATCTACAATATTAATGGCAACACTCTGAAATCAATGAGCTTTCAAAAAGATCTGGGTATTCATATCGCTGCCTACCTGAAATGGGAGGAACATATCACTTCTATAGTTAAGAAAGCAAACGCGTTTCTCTACATAATACGCAGATCATTCCAAAATATGACTGTTGAAGTCTTCAGAAAAATATATAAAACTTATGTACACCCTTTACTGGAATATGGTTTTTTGATCTGGAGCCCATACTTTTAAAAAGACAGTATGTTTAAAGAAGAGCTACCAAAATACCTCAAGGTCTCAGTCGTAAGTCATATGAAGACAGGCTTGAAGCCCTGCGCCTCACTACCCTCAAGGAAAGATTCCTTCCTGGTGATTTAATTAAGAAATTTAAAATTCTGACTCAGCTACAACTTACCCGACTTGCATACCATCTAAAACATGAGACAAGGCCATCTCAAGACAAAACCATCACAAAAACATTGCTACCAGTTAACTCGTACAGCGACTTAAACCAAAGTTGTATATTTTCACTTTCTCAGTAACAGAGTGGTCAATAGTTGGAATAGACTACCAGAGGAAGTGGTCATTGCGCCTTTCATAAATGCATTTAAAAATAAGACTCAACCAGTGGTTAAGGACAAATAAAGTGTTTTTAATAAATCTATGAACTGTGAAGACTTTATGGACTCTTAGCAGTTAAGCACAGTGTGAAATAGACATATCAGCTCTTAGCTACTCGTCTATAATAAATAAAATAAAAATAATATGAGCTGAGTGAATTGTTTGACTGTCTCAGAGGTCCAGTGGTCGAGGCTATTAGTCTCGACAACTGAGGTCACTGAAGCATACTTTGTGAAAAGTTTTTTTCAGTCTCTTTAGAATATTGCAGGATTGATTCACCCGATTGTCCGAAAAGAAAGATGATTACATACTTCGGTAGGCACGTGGGTCCCAAATGCAATCTAGCGTTTTATTTACTTATCATAAGATTGGTTGCGGAGGTCAGACGGCAGTTGCTCTGTGTAAAAACCTGTAACCTTGTCAAATCACATAAGGTTAGGTAGCGGACCCCGGGCTCTGAAGCGTTGCCGCTGAGGATGCAACCGATACGCTCGGATGATGATGATGAGCTAAGTGAATCGTGATAAAACTTACTTGTGCTCGTTGAGATCCATCTCGAGTTCCGATATTTTATTCGCGAGCTGTCTTTGTTCACTGCGAAGATTTTGAAATCCACTGAAAATTTCATCGCCTGATTTTCCTTTTCCACCTTTTGGTGCCGTCTTGGCCATTTTCTGATTTAAGAGCAATATTAAGTAGGGTATATTTATGGGTATATTATAGAAAAGTATTAAATATCTGCTTGAATAACTATGTAGGAAACTTAACTTCAGATGTTTTAATAGCGAAATTAATTTTCGAATACTACTAACTACGAGTTGAATTGGAGGTTACCTATATTTTGATTTTGATTCTTCCTTTCTCATCATGATTTTTATTTGACACTTACAAGCAATGTTGCAATTAATCATTAATTTTATTCCAGTCCAGGAAACCCATTTTTAAATGCGAGAGTCACACATAAGTTGTATTCTAATGGGCATTGTTAATTTTTTTTTTAAAGCGTTTTTAAATCCGTTTCGAGATACAGAGTTAATGAACAGTTGTAGGTTGCAGGTCATTTTTTTGCCAAAATAATGAATGGTTTCGGATATTTCTACAAACAAACGTATGACCTTTGTTTGACCTTACTCCGCGGCTGTATCGGTTCAAGCCAAATAATTTATAACACTATCTAGAATAACTGCGAATAATAATCTCACAAAAACGACATTGAAAATTAAACTTAATGCCACGCACATAAAGCTCATATTTTCATAATGCTTATATTTAAATACCTAACGTTCCCAAAAAATGAACCTAAAGTTATAGGCGTCCCTTTCCCGCAAACTGTCAGTGCAATAAAGTAGAAGAGGAGAGCTATAACTTTAGGTATAATTTTTGGGAACGGCTTTGTCATTTCGTGCGCATTCTAGATTTGTATACAATTTCTTTGGTTCAAGCTCTGAGTCTATTCATTAAAAAATACCAGTCGCTTTTATTATCGGTCACTGACAATTACGTCAAATGTCACCGTTTCCGCCAATCATAAGTAAGAAAAGAACTTTCCACCAATCATGGGCAACTGAATTTACTGAATGACACTGACAAAGACTATTATGACACTAGCGTGATTTTATTTTTTAAGTATGTATTGGGCTTGGCCGTTTGTTTTGTTAAGACACAACTTTGTCTTTGACATGATTTTTATAATAATTTATAAAAATTTAACTAAGCCGTAATATGATTTAATCAATAATGCAATAAAAATCAATAAATTACTCTGGAAAAACATTAAAGAAACTAAAAAAGAATTGATAGATCAATGTTTCAACCCGTTACATTCAATATATAAAGGACGAAATTGTCCCTGTTATAGTCCATCTAGTGAATCTTTGTTTTGAAAAGGGTATATTCCCCTCAATCCTCAAAGAATCCATTATCACTCCAATATACAAGGGTGGAGGTGGAGACGATATGTTACAGGCCTATCTCAGTAATAACAGTCTTGACGAAAATAATAGAAAAAAAATCGAAATATAAGACTCCTAAATTACCTCGAAGCACACAATATACTTTCAGGCTCACTTTGGTTTCAGGAAGGGAATTTCCACCGAAGATAGAATAGAATAGAATACAATTTATTTTCCCAGAAAAATACAATACAACACAATAAATATAAAGACAATGATAGGAGACAACACATACAATAACAATTACAACAAAAAAAAAAGAGAAGACACGGTTAATAGGTGAATAGTTTAACAATTATATTTATTTTACTAAAACGCGGTGTTGTCATGCATACGTTAAGGAGTGTGTTGTGAATGCACTCCGGGAAAAAAGGGGATCCACTCAGCATTTGTCGTGGAACCCAAGAGTCCGCGACGCTGATTTTCAGTGGCACCCTGTTTTGTGATGTGACTCCCGGGCGTGTGTGGTGGCATAATCTAGAGCAGATTTTTTGGTGTTTATTTACTGGTGACCTAAGCAATCAAGTGTATTCTATGCTGTGTTTGGTTGAAATCGATTCAGCAGTTTGAAAGATAAATAGAGGGTTAAAGAGGTACTTATACTTGAATATTAGAATGTAGGAAGGAAACTATTATGGAAATTTATTTAGTAACATATTTATAATTTTTTTTTCTTGCTCATACGTGGCAAGCTGTTTATACTTGTTGTGATAGTTGTGTTTGAAGTAAAAATTCCTTGTACTTTACTCTAAAGCTGTATACTGATTTGAAGCTACGAAGAGGTGGAGGCTGAAGATGCTGTAAGTTCCTTAACTGAAACCATAATTGAAAACGTAGACAAATGCATTAAATGCTTAGCATGCTTTATTGACCTTAAAAAAGCATTTGATACAGTCTCCATCTCCATCTTGCTGGCTAAATTAGAAACAATCGGTGTTAGAGGCCAACAACTAAAGATCTTTAAGAATTATCTATCGATCCAGATTAAAAAAGTAAAACTGACCGACTGAAACTGACTGAGGGACAAAACGTGACCCTTGGCGTCCTGCAGGGAAGCATACTGGGCCCAACTTTGTTTCTGATCTATATCAACGACCATCTATAACATGACGCTAAAAAATGCAATTTGTTTTTACGCGGATGATACTGCGATAGTGTTCACAGGTCCAAACTGGGAAACCGCTCGTAAAAATGCTGAAAATGGCATGGCCCAAGTAGCTATGTGATAAAAACAATCTCCTAATTCTAAATACATCAAAAACAAACTATATATGTTTCAGCATATATAACAGTACTCAACCACCTGATGATTTTGACATAAATCCACTCATGTAACCAAGCTCTAAATTGTATCTGCCCCTCTATTACCAAACAAAACCATATTAAATATCTAGGTGTAATGGTGGATCAAAATCTTTCATGGTACCCCCAAATCGAACAATTATCGGGAAGAATACGAAAATTTATATGGATGTTCAAGACTCTAAGAAACATACTTACACCAACACTTCTTAATAAATAATTATATACCGATCTGGTGTGGTGCCTATTAAACCAGATTTCTGGAGGTTAAAAGATCACAACGCACGCTTTTGAAAGTTATGTACCCCTTTGGGTGCCGGCGTGCATCTTGTGATGACGTCACATTCGCCGCGTAAGTGACGGCTTGCATCATAAGATGTAGAGTTCCCTCGGTCGATTTTTAGCCTTATATCTTCAAATCGAAGGTTCATTTTTGGCCTGTACCTATTTTAGCAGCAAGAATATTAAATTCACTGTTCATTCAAACCATAAACAATACTTCGTTCATTTAAAAAAAATTAACAAGTTCGTTCCAAAACTTCAAGGTCACAAATCTTTTAACAAAGTGCTGTGTTGAGTGCCGTGGTTTCTGTTTTTACATAGTATTTTCGCAATAAAGGTGAGTAGAGTGTAACAATAATATCTTGTTGAATATGGATTTATGGATGGATGAATATGGATTTGGATTTGGAATACTTTACGCCACCCGCGTCTCCTCGTCCGGTTGCTGAGGTACTGCGTCGTTCAGCGAGGCCTACCTCAATGACTACAAGACTTAGGACTTAGGAGGGAAGAATGTCATAGAGTTCATGATTTAAAAGAAAAATCATCTATCAAGTCCTTATGTCATACTTTTCACTACTCTTGTAATATGTAGAATTTATAGTTGAACTAGCAGTCCACCCCGGCTTCGCCCGTGGTACACACATAGCCTATGTCACTCGGGAATAGTGTAGCTTTCCAACGGTGAAAGAATTTTTAAATCGGCCCAGTACTTTTTGAGCCTATTCATTACAAACATACAAACATACAAAAATAGGTACAAATCTTTCCTCTTTATAATATTAGTATAGAAGTATAGATAAAGCCTAATATTTCAGGCAACAATCTCTTATTTACTTCACGTGCCTTCAAAAATCGGTATCTTAAAATCATCCTTACCTTATGTCTTTTCTGACCTAAGGATTCCGGTCACTGGTATATTTTATTTCGTTGTTTTCCTTATTGAAAGAGAATTTACAAAATATTACTTACTTAAATCATTTTTAATTTTTTACCACTTCTTTCGCTCCTTACGCTCTGCTACCATGTTAAAACCTTGTAACTTGAATTATAATATTTTTTTATTTTAGAATCACACAAGGACAGATTGATACATATTTCGTAAAGTGTCAAAACTAGAGAGAACAATATTATTTTTTTAAATACTCTATAGGTTTTACAAGAAGTATTCCATACCTACACTATAAAATCACAATATATAACACGGACGTCAAAATACCGCTTTAAAAAAAAAATAACAATGCCCATTTCTACCATGTAGTTTTTGGCGGGAAGTCAAGGGGTTCGGTTGGGGTTTGCTTTAAATTATTTTACAAATTGATTTGAGTGGACTTTATAATATGCAATTGGTGTTGTTTGGTGTTATAAATGCTCATAACATGATAAATATGAATAAATAAATAAATAAATATATAGGGACAAATCACACTGATTAAGCTAGCCCTAAAGTAAGTTTTAAACTTGTGCTATGGGATACTAACTTAACGATACTATATTTTATGATAAATACATATATAATTAAACACCCAAGACCCAGGATAATTTGAAAAAGGCCATTTTCCAACTTGCCCTGGCTGGGGATCGAACCCAGAACCTCCAGATTAGCGGTCTAGCGTGTTAACCATTACGCCATGATCAATGTGTGAAATAGTTAAAGTGGACAGTCATAGTACGGCTGTAGTGATATTTATTTTGCGGACTGTGTGGGCGTCTTCGAGCGTCGTCCGCCACTCAATCGTCTATGTAAACCAGTGGACTCGTATAGATTTGTCGCCAGAAGCTGCCTTGCAGCAGTCAAAGGCCTACTTCACCCTTTGGTTTTCTAGTTAGGATTAGGTTAGGTTAGGATGAGGAATAAAGAACAAAATTAAAGATAAGCTCTAAAGAACTTGTATCCAGAGCCGTAAAATTATTTAATAAAAAAAAATCTACCATGTGACAGCTGGGTGACAGCCATGTTGACAGTGGTGCTGGTTTGGTTTTATTGTTCTGAGCACGGCCCGAAATGTCGCCTACTGTGGTCTGTGATCGTAAGAATATACTGTAGATAAGTATTAGCAAGGAGTTTTTGGCGGGAAGTCAAAGTGTTTGGTTGGGGTTTTCTTTAAATTATTTTGCAAATTGATTTTAGTCGACCTTATAATATGAAATTGGTGTTGTTTGGTGTTATAAGTACTCATGCTCATGAACAATAATGTGAAATAGTTAAAGTGGACAGTCATAGTACGGCTGTAGTGATATTTGTTTCGCGGACTGTGTGGGCGTCTTCGGGCGTCGTCCGCCACTCAATCGGCTATGAAAACCAGTGGACTCGTATAGATTTGTCGCCAGAAGCTCCCTTAAAGCAATCAAAGACCTACATCAACCTTTGATTGTAACTTGTTAGAAAAAAGAATTTCCCACGTTTTATTAACTTGTTCCTGGCTAAATACGCAGTAGCGTCAAGCCATCATTTAAAAAAAAATAAAGTATTAGCAATTGGCTTTTGACGTTTCACTACCCCTCCCACCCCTTTCCGCTTCACCGTTTTCGCCCGTGACCTCCATAATTATATACAAGTACACGTCAGTGGTTTTCGCCGAATTTCGCACAACCTCCATCTTGTATGTTTATTCTGTTTTTAAATTAATCGCTCAGCTCTCATCTCAAGTTCGTGTGTGCTCTGGTGCCTCTGGTGGTATATCTTGGTGTCATGTGATCCTTTGTGGGAGTAAAAGGAAATACTATCTTTATTGAATTCTATTCAATATAGAACTGCGCTGCGAAATAAGTGGATAGATGCAATAAATTGGTTTTAGTAGCTCAAGTTGAGTTGCTAGTCTCGTCAGACATAAGAGACATTTTTTTTACTTCGAAAAAGATTCAGTACAGTACTTTACAGAACTCATATGAGGAAGGTATGTTAAATAATATTACTCTCTCATCTCAGCGTATTCCCAGTTGCATCCTCAGCTGTAATGCTGTGAAGCCCGGGGTCCGCTTTCCGGCTTTTCCTTCTCTACTTCGCACGGTCTTGAGCATCCATCCAGCCATCCATTCAGTAAAATAATATTACTCTGTTCATACAATGATAACGCAAAACTATTGATTTGTCAATTTAGTGCGACAAATAAGTTTGCATGTTCAAATAATAAGTAATACCTACTTATATTTTTATATCCTTTGGATTCACGCTAACGGGTGTTTTAACCCTGGACCTTTTGAAGTCTCCCTTTGGAGAAGTTGATGTTTATTATTATTCTTTTTTAGAAAAAAAAACACCTTTGATCATACTTCACGTAAAAGGCACTGGGATCACAAATCATTAACCCCCAAAATGACAGAAGTTAAATTGTTTCACCGGAGCTCTATGTGTTATTAGGTAATCATTTTTATTTCTGTTTGTATTTATTTATATCTCGAATTAAGGCGCTTGCTCGCTTAGAAGAGGGTTTTGTGTCACAGAAAGACACGCTGACAATCAACAACTAAACTTATGTAGCCCTGTATAAATGTCAATGAAACTCAAATGTTGATATTGTTGGCATATAAAAATTAAATAAATTAACTTGAAGGCATCCCTTGGAAGTGAGCAATAATTTTGGAATAAAGTCTATGTGTTTTTATATATGTATTTATTTAATTTATTGTACTTAATCTACAAGATTTATGCATAATAGGTATAATCTTAGCGCTAAGTGCTGTCTACTTTTGTACTGTATTTTTTGGCATTTGTTTAATAAGTACTCTGTTAAATTGTACAAAAAATGTTAGTACCTACCTATTTTATGCATGCTGGAAACAGCTAAGTGTACGATCCTGATTTAATGTATTCCATCTATTGTACGACACTTATGCAAAATAAATTTCATTTCTATCAGAAAATACCTTTGGGATTTTTATGAGAAGGCAATAGATGGTGAAAGTATCCCATGTGTTCAATCAGCACATTATCTGTCTTATGGATTGTACCTATACTAAAAAATTCATCAGCAGTGGAATTCATGTAGCTGATACGATGATGATAATAAAAAGAATAATTGTGATTTAGCTACTGTAAATATGAGAAACACTAGTTACTTGTCTTGTTGTCAAAATTTAACATTGAAATATATTTATCTTTTATTTGTATTATTAATTTTCTTTTCAGATATAACGAATGCTAATGCTGCATCTACGTCCCACTTCTCGTTTGACACAGTTGGAATTTGTGGAAATAGCCTCAGGTACATATTTTCAATTGTGCTATTTATTTATTGATTTTATCTTTTCTGTGTATGTTTATATTTTTTACATATACTAACTATAAAATATTTGTTGTAGAATTTAAAAAAAAAAAAGTTAAAAAATGTCATCCTCAGGTCTTTTTTAGTCTCCACTGCAGGAGCACGACCCTCTCTGTACTACCAGAGCCATACTTAGCCAGAGTAGTCAGAGGATTTGGCTTACACTACGTCCAGATATAACAAATGCTGCGTTTATGACCACTTCAATTGTGTAACTAGATATTGTTCAGAAGTTTTATGAGTTATTTGTTTTGTTCCAGGTGTGTCTTCAGTGAGACCGAACCGCGCGGACTGTACCTGTTCTATCACAAAACAGTGCCCCAAGACCTTACGAAGCCTTCGCCTACTTCTTTTCTTACCTAGAACATTCTGTTGGTTGGTGCTCATCTACCGCGAAGAATAATTACGTGAAGTGATTAATAAACATAGTAAAAACAATGGTGTTTGTATTCCTTAATAATCTCTTTGACACGTATGTTGTATATGTAATAAATGAACTAAACTTATTTTATTTGTTTATTCTTTCATACATTTCAGTAAAATAGGGTGCCTATTTTAGAAATAGATTACTTATAATTATAAATATCAATAAAGGAAGCTGCACAGTGCCCACCAGCACGCTATTTTGGGCTCCCTCCCCCACCCACTTTTTTTTTTGCTAAAAGGCTGATTGGTACAACGATTTCATTGCCGAGATCTTCTTTAATCAAAAATTCTAGTTTAAAAAGTTGAATTGTCAAAAGGGAATTTCTGAGATCAGTCACTGGATTGGTTGTAATACAAGCTACGAGAACGAATCAGCGACGAGAACGCTACGATACAAAAAGCCAGTACCTACGGACATGTCCGTCTGATCCGTGATCCCTATATAGTTTGTGGTTCTGAGGTGCTGGCATGAAGTTATAATTCATGGGTGCTCGCTGGTAACAGAACTGACAGATGACAGCTATCAACTTATCTTCATCAGCAATCATGTCCAGGGCTGCCAGATGTACGATTTAAATCGTACTCCTACGATTTTTTGGCATTTCTTCTCATGTACGATCGCGAGACCACGATCGTACGGAGGAAAGTTGAGTAGTGTACGATTTTCCTGCACCTGGCAACATTTCGTAATGAAACGAATGTGTTCCTCCGGCAGCTTTATTATTAGTTATAGTATTTAGTTTAAATGATCCATTCATACACCTTTATTACTTGTTCTTGTCTTGGATATTGCCGAAATTTACCAACTTCAATAAACTTTTTCAATCCGAAAAAGTAGTGATCACATCATTAAACGAAAAGGTGCGCGAAATGTATAAAGATATTTTGCTGTGTATTTTGGAGCGTGATTATGTCAACAAAACAGAGCTTTCTGCTATTGACCTTGAACGACAAGAAAAATGGTTAAAAGATGAACAAATTTATTTGGGAATTCAAGTGATGAACAAAATTACACAGCCTGAACTTCGTTGCCAGAGTGCTGCTAATAAGGAGTTTTTTCAACGCTGTCAGCATTTTTTAATCACAAGTGCTAAAGAAATTAAAAAAAGATATAACTTAGACGACCCCATTCTATCAAAACTGGACTGTCTTGAACCTACCAATGCTGCATCCAGTAATTACAGGAAAAAAGTACCGACGTTACAGCCACTCATGTTACTTGTTCCAAGAATAATAAAACCCGAAGACATGCAAGTGATGCAGGCGATAGATGACGAATGGCGCAGTTTTCCCAATATTTCAGATAAAATTGATGTATTATCTATGAATACCGATGAGTTTTGGGGCGTCATTAAAAAACAATTTGAAAATTATAAAACACTGGCTCAATTTGCATTAAATGTGTTATGTTTACCCCATTCCAGTGCAGACTGCGAAAGGGCATTCAGTGAGGTGAATTTAATCAAAACAAAACTTAGAAATAGTTTGTCTAATGAAGCACTGAAGGGAACATTATTAGCCAACAGTTTAAGCCAACAACAGAAATGTTAAAAAATATGACCTCAGATAATTTGTATAGGTCTAATAAATAGTTTTATTCCATTATTTTTCTATTTCTGAACGAATTATTGTGATTTTTAATAAAAACTTTATAAGTTGTACTATCTTTTCATTTTAAAATCTCCTTGGAATACGATTTTTTTGTAGTTGACGTACGATCATGCCTTTTTTTCATCTGGCAGCCCTGATCATGTCAGTCATCTATCTATCATCTATCAAACAAACTAAACCATCATAGGTACCAAAACAAAGTTTTTTGATCTATCTTAAATTTTTATTTAACTTACAAGTAAAGTTCACATTAACACAGAGATGAAAGAGGAGACGTTGATGATGGAGCGGTCGGCAGACACCAAGGACCTGGTGGATGCGTTAAACAATGCCGGGAATGCTACAGACTCGGTAATGTAAACATTTGTGGAAACCGCCTCCTCTTTGCAGAATCTACTGAATGCACTTATACGAGTCGTCTGCATCATATACGCACATCATATGTTTCCATTTTATGTAAATATGCACCATAGCGGCGCTTGGGTGGTTCTGACAACTTTATTAGAGCCTCTTTTGCAGATATATTTTACACAGTAACAGTAACAGGGCAGCCTACTATATGAATTCTCAGCTAGTAGTAATAAAATCTAAGTACCTGACTGGGTACCCAGTTGATTTCTTCCTTCTCTTCCATGCTGCTTCTTCTGGGGGTAACGATAAATACAGAACATACACTTTCAAGATGATTAGTTGAGCACACCCGAAAAACCCAAGGCATTATGCTCGCAACAAGCCACTATTTTTTTTATTTTATTTATTCAACTTATTACAAAAAATTGTAAACGGCGGACTTATCTACCAGTCAACTACTATTTCTGATTCCTATTATCTGTCTTACCCACTAATTAGCTTTAGTAGCTAAGCATGGCCTTTGGGATTGCTGCACTCAATATACCTACATATAATAAATAATTTGAAAGGTTACTTTAACATTTAACCAAAGGACAGGAGGTGGATTAATAGGGCCAGTTTTCGCCTATCAGCTGCATGATGTGAAATGTATATTTTTATTAACGTACACCTCATCCATGACAAATTATTAATTTAAACAGTAGGTTATTTAATAGAGAAATATATGTATTAGGGTAATTGATTGTAAGTTACATGAACTCGTTTAATGTCAAACAGAAAAATACCCTGTGTCTCTAATTCCAGCCTGTATCTATTGCCACCCATTTGTGTACCGAATATCAGCCTAGCATAGGGTCATGTGCTCTGAATATTTTCTGAAGTTTCGATTTGAAACTGACACTGACATGATCTTAAATTTGGTTTTAAATTTTCTACCAAATATATATTTTTTTTAGATGACAACATTTGTTTTGTGATAACGAAAGGTAATTTTAATGGCATGGGAATGGGCAAGAATTTGAATCATATCAATGGGCGATGCGGTTAGCAACCCATTACTATTATGATTTCCTTGTTCCACCATCATGCCCACCGTCACGCTAAAAAAGGCCTGGGATATATATAAATAAATGGACTACCCAACAAAAAAAGAATTTTTCAAATCGGCCCATTAGTTCCTGAGATTAGCGCATTTAAGGTGAAGGTATAGGCAAATGGCCTTGAAGTGGCGACCTCATTATATTATTTATAATATATAAGTATTTACATTAGTCCGTCTAGCTTTAAAACTTGCCTCCGCCAAAAGTGGCCACGGCAAGTTTTAAAGCTAGACGGATCACTAATAGTGGTTTCAACAGCAGTTCAGAAAATAATTTAAAGGGCTTTCTAGTGCATGACGAAGAGCAATATGGAAATTATTACCATATTTACGAGTTAACAATTTATTTCACACTTCAAGGCCATTTGCCTATATCTTCACCTTAAAAAAACAAACAAACAAACTCTTGCGCTTTATAATATTAGTATAGATTATAATCTTATATCATGTCTTACTTACTCTTACATATTATGCTTCAAATTGTTTTTTATTTCAATTTTCGAACTCGCCGCGCCCTTCAGTAGTCAGCGCGCCGCACTGATTTTAAAAAGTAAAGTGAAAAAGGGCGGCGGGAAAGCAACAGTGTGCGTCACATTTTTATGGTTGAGTTTATTTTAAAAGATGGTATGGACATGTGATGAGGAGGGAGGAGAGCTACGTTACCAGAAAGGTGCTGAACTTGAAGGTTACAGGAAATAGGAACAGAGGAAGGCTAAGGAACTAAGAAAAGGTGGATGGAGATTGCCGATTTAGCTTTTATATTTAACGAATGTATTGATGAAGGCATATTTCCTAACTTAATGAAATGTGGTAAACTAATCCCCTTATTCAAAAAAGGAGAAAAAACAGACCCTGGCAACTACAGACCTATCTCTATTCTGCCAGTTTTGAGTAAGGTGTTCGAAAAGATAATGCTCAATCAAATGCTACTTCACTTTAAGACCAATAATCTTTTCCATAGCCAACAATACGGCTTTACTGCTGGAAAATCGACCACCGATGCAGGAGTAGCACTTATTACTAATATCTACGACGCGTGGGAAAACAGAAATGATGCAATTGGATCATTTTGCGATCTTTCTAAAGCATTTGATTGCGTTGATCATCCAACACTTTTGCTCAAATTTCGTCAATACGGTTTTGATGATAAGTCAATTAAATTAATAGAGTCTTACTTAACAGATAGGCTTCGAACTGTTGATATAAACGGCGTAAAATCACACGGGTCTAATGTGAAAATGGGCGTACCTCAAGGTTCAATTCTAGGACCGTTCCTTTTCTTAGTTTATGTCAATGACTTGCCTTACATGGTTGAGAAAGAGGCTGACATGGTGCTGAACAAGACCCAATGCATTCGATTCTCTCTTCCTAATGTGAATCAAGCCTGCGTTGACATACTAATTAATGGTCAGAAACTCGATCTGGTTGAAAGTACTACCTTTTTAGGAATCACAATTGATTCGAAACTTCAATGGGGCGCTCATATAACTAAACTTTCTAATAGGCTTAGCTCTGCGGCTTACGCTGTTAGGAGAATAAGACAATTGACAGATGTAGCAACTGCTAGACAAGTGTACTTTAGTTACTTTCACAGTCTAATGTCTTACGGGATACTTCTATGGGAGAGTGCAGCCGACATTCAGACTATTTTTCTTTTAAAAAAAGAGCAATTCGTGCCATTTACGTTTTAGGATCGAGAGACTCACTGAGGGAATTATTCAAGGAAATAGGTATACTTACTTTTGCATCACAATTCATATTTGAAAATATAATGTATGTAAGGAAAAATATTTCCATGTTCAATAAAGTAAGTGATTTTACAGATAGAAATTTACGTAATAAGAATGACTTAGTTAGCCCGTATTACAGGCTGAATACAGTCAGTAGGTCTTTTATGAGGAAGTGTATACTTTTTTATAATAAATTGTCAGAATCGGTAATTGATATGCCAGACAGAAAATTCAAAGCTTATGTAAAGAAAGTACTTTGTGAAAAGGCTTATAATAGGACCGATGACTATCTTAAAGACAAAAAGGTCTGGCTTGAGCTTGACGCGGGTCCCTCTTAAAGGTTTGTATACTTAGACATGTCATAATTTAGGTACATTGGTACATACTAAATTTATAAATTGACATTATTTTAAATTTCGTAATTCTTATAATTCAATTTAATTATGACATAATAAACAATGTAATCTCTGTCCATCTATATAACTAATTTTAAGTTTTTAGTTTGTTAGTTGACGTCTTTGGAGAAAACGTGCAGTGCAGTTTGTTGCCGCTTCTTCTGCACTTGCGCCTAGGAAGCGGATAAATTTAAATAAGCGGAATTAATAATAAAAATTAAGCGGATTAAGAGATATTATAAATGTCCTATGATAATAAAGATATTTTGAATTGAATTGAATTGGAGTGCGTTAAGGACGATATGGATAGAAAGAATGTAACAAGTGCCTTGACAAAAGATAGAGGAAAATGGAAAAGACTCACATGCTGTCCCGACCCCACGTAAAGTGGGATAAGGTGAGGAAGAAGTTTATTTTAAATAAAATCAAAAAAATCTGTTTCAAAACTACCTAAGTATTTTTCCTCGTAAGTGTGTTGAATAAACGGGCAAGTGCGAGTCGGACTCGTACATGAAGGGTTCCTTACCACCGTACAATGTTTTAAAACGCTGAAGAAACACGTTTCTTGTATGACGACCCCCTTTAATTTTAAACTTTTTCTTATTTTTAGTATTTGTTGTTATAGCGGCCATAGTAATACATACATAATCGGTAAAAATTTAAAGTATCTAGTTAATGCCATTATAAAGATCGAGTTAAAAACGCGAAAAAAAACATGTTTTTTGTATGACGACTCCCTTAAAATTTTAACTTTTTCTTATTTTTAGTATTTGTTGTTATAGCGACCACAGTAATACATAATCGGTGAAAATTTCAAGTGTCTAACTATTACGGTTCAAGAGATAGACCCCTGTGACAGACGGACAGACAGCGGAGTCTCAGTAAACCCTTCAGGTACGGAACCCTAAAAACGTCGTACGAATACGTGCGTAAATTGGTTAAACACACTCGGCTCTATTACGGGAAATACCGCCTCGTGTGCTATGACACCATAACGCACTTATTTCGTAATGTACTATTCTATGACGGGGGACTTACTTCTTAGCATGATATAATTTAAAGTCGACTTGCACCCCAATTCACAGCGAATAGATGTTTCTATGTATTCACGTGAAAAATCTAATTTAATCTTTTTCTCACAGGACGCTCCTTCGGAGGCGGCGCTGGGAGCGCTGCTGGAGGACGACGAAGCGGACGAGGCCGACGCGGAGCGGCGCGTGCGGCGGCTCGGGGAGCGCGTGGCGCGGCTGGACGCGCTCAACGTGGGCGGCATGCTGGCCGCCGCCACTGAGGCGGGCGGTGCGGGCGCGCGGCTGGCGGCGCAGCTGGAGGCCGGGCTGGCAGCCGGCGCGGCGCTGGCGGCACGGCTACGGCGCTGCGCCGAGCTGGCTCGCGCCGCGCCCGACGCCGTGCACGCGCGCTCGGGCGCCGCGCGCGCCGACGCCAGCGCGCGCAGCCTGCTGCAGGAGCTCACCGAGATCTACGACTGGCTGGACGCGCCGCCGCTGAGGGACCTCGACTCGCTGTCCGAAGTCAGTGATCACTCATTACTTTAATTTAAAAATTATTTGCGATACGCTCGACGATCGCCAAACACGACGATCTTGGCTTCCAAAAAAGTTGAGATTCAGATTCCACGACTCAAAAAGAAACAAAAAACCGAGTTTCAGTCAAATCGCATGCAGTTCAGCGGATCATCTTCATTAAGGCCTAATTAACTAACTAAATTAATTAAAAGCCACGTGGTCAGATCTGGAGTGCTATTTTTTATTTAGGGACTCAGCGAAACACAAAACGTGTAGTTTTCCAACTCACCACTCGCGTTCCGACTCGTTGCATCGTATTTTTAAAACCATCGTGTGAGCGATAAGTAATATTCTGTTACGCAGAAAATATCATAAATTTGTCAATGGTTTTCTTAACATTTCAACAAAAATAGAAAAAAGCAGCGTGAAACGGAACGATACTCCATGGAACGTTTCTTTGACATTTGTACGCTACAAATGTCAAAATTACGAGTGGTTCAGACCTCTAGTTCAGACCACTCGTTGCAAATCCTTCGCATACGATTAATTCAAAAATGCGCCTGTTCACTTCTTACCATAGAGGGAGACACTGCACTAATACACTGCACTGATTTTCGAACTTTTTTTATTGAGAAGTAAAATTTCGTTATAACAAATAAGATAAAAGAAACCATATCGAGTTTCAATAATGAACAGCGACATCTATCGGTGACCAGAAAAACTAATGTAAGGAGGAACACAAATATTCTTACATTAACATTACCGGCCCCCAAGGACGACTGGTCCTTCAACAGGATAAAAACAAAGTTATAACTAAACAAACAAAATACAATTCAAGTCAGCAATCGACCATAACAACTTATCAAGTAACTTATCATTTATTGAAAATAACTAAGAATTTAATTATCGAAAGGTAGAGGACATATTTTAGTAATAGGGCGTTTAAAAACACTATTTTTATACTTGAGAGTTACAACTCTCGTCAATCTGTCTTTGCCAGGGTGCTTTTTGACAATACGACCCAACAACCACTTTCCGGGAGGAAGTCTTTCATCTTTGACTAGAACAATTGTACCTACATAAGGTTCGGGAGTTTGTTGATGCCATTTAAAACGATTTTGCAAGGTTGTTAAATATTCGGTACTCCAACGAGCCCATATATTTTGCACCATTCTTTGAATAAGTTTCCAACGGTCTAAATGAGAAATTTTATCATTAAGACTCACTCCCGGAAATGTAATTGGAGCCTCACCCATTAAAAAATGGCCAGGAGTGAGTGGAGAAATGTCATCAATCGAGGCACTCATAGGACTCAATGGTTTAGAGTTAACACAAGGTTCGACTTAAGTTAACAGAGTAGAATATTCTTCGAAAGTAAGACAGGACTGACCAACAACTCGTTTGATGTGAGACTTGACGGATTTGACTCCAGCTTCCCATAAACCGCCGAAATGGGGTGAGCCTGGGGCTATGAAATGCCACTTAGTTTTATCTTTGCCTAGCAACTCTGAAATTTCTCCAATCACTGAAGACTCTCGATTTATGAACATAGCATCAACTTCTTTGGATGCCCCGACAAAATTGGTAGCGCAATCACTCCATGCGCGCTACCAATTTTGTAATGACCATGCCTAGAAGTGAAACGACGAAATGCAGAAATAAAGGCGGCGGTGGAAAGATCGCTCACCAATTCTAAATGAATAGCCTTAGTGACCGTGCAAATAAACAAACAATTATAGGCTTTAGTTGTACGTTGGCATCTGCCTGGATATAGTTTTAAAATCACAGGACCGGCGTAATCAACACAGCTATTACGAAAAGGTTTGGTAGGATTTACTCTACAAGCCGGTAACTGTCCCATTAATTGGTTAATAGGAGCAGCAGAGTGCTTGAAGCACGCCATACACTGATGGATAGTCTTTCTAACAAGGTTCTTTGCGCCTATTATCCAATATTTTTGTCGGACTGTAAAATGTGTCAACTGTGGCCCACCGTGGGGAGTCCTAAGGTGAGTATCTCTGACAATTAATAAAGCCAAATGACACTTAGAAGACAGTATAATAGGTGACTTAACATCAAATTCAACTTGCGCATAATGCAAACGTCCAGTTGCTCTTAAAATTTGATTATCACCTAAGAAAGGAGTCAACGAACGTAATTTACTAGATTTAGGAAACTTGCATCCCGTCTTCAACACTTGAATTTCATCAGAAAACCAAGTTGTTTGAGACAAACGAATACAAATATTAGTAGCATGAGCCAATTCATCAACCGTTAAATATTGAGGAATGGATGCGAAGGCAGTTTTATCAACTTTACAATTGAGACAATTCTTACATATTTTGATAAACCTAAATAAGTAAGCTGTCACACGTATCAATTTCTGAAATTTTGAAAACTTAATTAAAAGTGAGTTTGGTTCAGTATTAACATCAACTAGGGCAGCAATTGGTGTTTTGGATTTAGATTCAAGTGCGGTTTCCGGAATATTACTGAAATCAAAAGGAATATCTACAGATTCTAGCAAAAAATGTGGTCCGTGCCACCACAAATCACACGACTTTAAAGATTCAGGACTTAATCCTCGAGTTGCACAATCTGCAGGATTGTCAGCTGATTTAATATGGTGCCAACGATCACTGCTTAAAACATTCAAAATTTCAGTCGTGCGATTGGCAACATAAGTTTTCCAATTGTGTGGGCTTTTTCTCAACCAAGATAATACAATTGTGGAATCTGTATAAGCAAATACTGAATCATTCGAAATGTTTAAGCTAGTTTTAACATCTTTTATTATTTTTGTTAATAAAACTGCCTCACATAACTCTAGACGAGGCAGTGAAACTTGTTTTACGGGAGCAACTTTGCTCTTTGCGAGAACAAGTGAAACATAAATTTTATTAATAGTGATCACTCTAACATATACAACGGCAGCATATGCCTTACATGAAGCATCACTGAACCCATGAACTTCAATCTTCTCAGCGCCATCAAACTGCGTGTGCATCCAACGGTCTAAATATAGTGTGTCCATGTGTAACAAGTCATTTCTAAAAGATTTCCACTCTGAGGCAAGTTCAGATGGAAGTTCATCGGTCCAACTAACACCACATAACCAAAGCTTTTGTAAAAATATTTTTGCTGTAATAATTATAGGACTCAAGAAACCTAAGGGATCAAAATTTCGTGCAATATCAGATAAAACTGTGGTTTTTGTAAACGGTTTAACTTGGGCAGATACATTCAAATGCAATTCGAAAACATCTAACCGCGAGTTCCATTTAATTCCTAGTGCCTTAATAGTGTTCTCAACAGTGATATCAATACATTCCTTTGTGACCTTTTCGGAATCAGGTATTTGTGCCAAAACCACACTACTATTTGATGCCCACTTATGCATATGAAATTTCCCTTTAGCCAAAACTTCAGTTATTTGTTTTTGTAAAAATACAGCTGTTTTCTCGTCATTCGCACCTGTTAACAAATCGTCCATGTAAAAATCATTATTAATAATCTCAAAACACTTTGGGTATGAATACTTTTCATCTTGAGCTAATTGTTTTAATGTGCGAATGGCTAGAAAAGGAGCACACGATGTCCCATACGTTACGGTAAGTAGTCGCTTTTCTTTAATGACTTCTTGAGGTGAAGGACGCCAAAGAATGCGCTGGTAGTCCACATTTTGACGATACATCAGCTTGATGTCACTAATTAAACATATCTGGTGCGTCCGCCATCGAATGATTAACCTCGTAAATCTTGTTGCAGGGCTTGTCCTATTAGTAATTCATCATTGAGTGCTGATCCATTTTCGGGTTCTGCCGTTCCATCAAACACGACTCTAAATTTGGTAGTAGCGCTGGATTCATTGATAAAAGCGTGATGTGGCAGATAGTAAATTTTGCGTGTAGTCTTTTCTTGTATATCGACATCTTCCATATGGTTCAAACTTTGATACTCATCCATAAAATCATTATATTTTTTCTGAAATTCTGGTTTATGACTAAATCTTTTCTCCATCTGTAAGAGTCTTTTGTGAGCTATCTTTCGTGAATCTCCCAGTCTTTCTTCGTGTGAGTCTTTAAAAGGTAATCTAACCACATATCTTCCTTCTTCCGTTCTAGTATGCGTCTTTACGTAGTGTTCTTCGCATTGTATTTCTAACAAGGTTAAAGGTTTTTCATGTGGTAGATATTCTTCTGTCTCCCAAAACTTTCTTAATAGCTGGTCTACTTCAACTAGTGCAGACGAAACCATAATTGGGTGTGTTGAAGATTCAGCTTGTGCGTTAGTAGTACCAGATAGTAACCATCCGAGTTTTGAATTTTGGGCGATGAGAGAACCACTTTTCTTAAGACCTTCCAGTAAAATTTCAGCATATATATCTGCTCCTAATAAAAGATCGATTGGCCCTGTTTTGTATATGTGAGAATCGGATAACTTACTAGTATAAGGTAGGCATACCTTATACGTCTGACGCGGAGTCAGCCTGGGCGGCTATCAGCTCGGGTGCGCCGTCCCCGATTGCCCTTTCAGTCCAGCGAGCCTGGGATGACGTTGGCGCGGGGAAGGTTCATGAGGTGTTATTGAGCGCTGCTGCGGGGCCGGATTTGGCAAGATTATAAGCAGTATCACAACCGGAATCAGGGGCATGGTTGCATGCTCTTCCGTCGCCTCACCTGGGTACTTTACTAGACGACGACTCCATGCGGGTGGCCGTGGCGCTCCGCCTGGGCAGCAGAGTGTGTGAACCACATATATGCGTCTGCGGGTCCATGGTGGAGGGCGACGGCCATCACGCATTGAGTTGTCGCCGCTGCTCGGGTAGGTTCCCACGACATCATGCTCTCAACGATATAGTTCGCAGGGCTTTCGTCTCAGCCAACGTACCCTGCGTGCTGGAGCCGCCGGGTAAGGCCCGGCGGCTCCAGCACGCAGGGTACAGTACAGCAGTACAGCATAGGTCGGATGGCAAGAGACCTGACGGGTTGACGCTGGTGCCGTGGAAGCACGGCAAATGCCTAATTTGGGACGCAACCTGCGTCAGTACGGTAGCCGTCAGCCACATTGGGCGTACTGTATGCACGGCGGCGGCGGCTGCCGAGGATGCGGCTGATAGAAAGCGTTTAAAGTACGCAGCTATGGAGCCAAAATATTGTTTTGTGCCTATAGCCGTAGAGACCATGGGCAGCTGGGGATCGGACGCTAAGCGCCTTATAAGAGAGATAGGTCAACGAATCGCGGAAAAAACTGGGGACTCCCGCTCTGGCTCGTTTCTGGTGCAAAGAATGGCCATAGCTATCCAACGTGGTAACGCGGCAAGCGTTCTGGGCACCTTTGCACCGGAAACGCTAAAGAGCGGGTTGTAATTTTTATTTTGTTTATTTAATATTTTTTTTTTATATTATTTTATTTGTTTTATTTATTATTTTGTTTTGACTATGATGATGTAATTTTGAAATGTTTTGTAAAATGTATTTTGTGACGTATTTATAAAACTAAACTAAATATTATACGAATTTATTTATACATTCATTTGTTATGTTAAGTAACTCTTTTAGACCTTTCGGACATTCCACAATTAGTTTCTTCTGGTTTAGAAGACGATTGAGTATGTTATTAACAATAATTCTTTTATTGCTATATCTGTTGATTAAGGTTTCCTATGCCTTTTGATAGTTAGCTGCTGTGACATCAAAATAGCGAAGTAATTGTTCAGCTTCTCCTTTTAAACTTGATCGTAAATAGTGATGTTTCTGTATATCACTCAAACCTTTGTCTTGGTGAATTAACTAAGTGAATAAGTCTTTAAAATTTAGCCAGTCTCGATAGTTGCCTGGCAAATTTATTGGCGGCAGTTTCGGCTTTGATATTACAGAGCTTGAGCCATGAGGTGATTCAGTGGCTGGTGAAGATTTCAATAAAATCTCTTCCTTCAAACTAGTTTTAAATTCCAAGTAAACATCCCGAGCCTTACTGAAAATATCCTTAATGGGTTTTTTACCTTCTGTGGTTTTTTCATTTTTAAGAATTGCATGATGTTCGTTAGAATAAGAAACCCAATACTGCTTAAATAATTCTTTTCTTGTTTCCAAGTAGCTTAATGTAAAACGAGACGTGGAAGTTTTCTTGAAATTTGTATAAAGTTTATTGATATCATCAAACATATCCAATAATATATCAGCCATTTTGAAGAGTATCAAAGTAATAATGAACGCAATAAACCACTTCAAAGTTCTGTCACGATTTTTTTTTGAGTTCGTTTATAAGTAAGTTTTTTGCAATTCGAAATTTTCTAGGTCCAAGAAATAAACACGAAATTTTTACAAGTCTTTTTTGCTTCTAAAAGTCCAGTCACATAAGTTGAAAATTTTACAAGTCTTTTAACTAACACTTCAATTTTTTTCACTGGTTGAGTATAGATCTTATAGTTTCGGAAAAAAGTGGCTGTGACATACGGACGGACAGACAGACAGACAGACATGACGAATCTATAAGGGTTCCGTTTTTTGCCATTTGGCTACGGAACCCTAAAAATTGTTTGTTTGGAGTAGGTACCTACTATTAGAATTAGAATTTCATTGTTCCGGATTTTTTTGTTTAAAGCAATATATTTCTGGCAACAAAGAAGTTTGAATTTAATAGCAAATAATGTTTTTACGTCAAAACATGGGTATATAAACATTTGCATTAAATTCTCGTAAAAATAGACTAAAATAGTCAATCTTATAATCTTTGTAAAATATTTTGTGCGAATCTGATTACGTAAATAAGTCTGTGGCCAACAACTAACGACATCTATACAGACGCGCAAAAAACTTTTTGAAAACTGATATCTGCTTGCCGTCCATTGTATGTAATTCCGGTTTTTTGATAAATTCAAATTCAAATTCAAAATATCTTTATTATCATAGGATAATTATAATATCTCTTAATAATAGTCACTTTGTTTTGTTCTGCACAAATGTTGACGTCAAATCGTTACTTAAAGCTAAGTTTACGCCGCTTCCTAGGCGCAAGTGCAGAAGAAGCGGCAACAAACTGCACTGCACGTTTTCTCTAAAGACGTCAACTAACAAACTAAAAACTTAAAATTAGTTATATAGATGGACAGAGATTACATTGTTTATTATGTCATAAATAAATTGAATTATAAGAATTACGAAATTTAAAATAATGTCAATTTGTAAATTTAGTATGTACCAATGTACCTAAATTATGACATGTCTAAGTATACAAACCTTTAAGAGGGACCCGCGCCAAGCTCAAGCCAGACCTTTTTGTCTTTAAGATAGTCATCGGTCCTATAATAAGCCTTCTCATAAAGTACTTTCTTTACATAAGCTTTGAATTTTCTGTCTGGCATATCAAGGACCGATTCTGACAATTTATTATAAAAAAGTATACACTTCCCCATAAAAGACTTACTGACTGTATTCAGCCTGTAATACGGGCTTACTAAGTCATTCTTATTACGTAAATTTCTATCTGTAAAATCACTTACTTTATTGAACATGGAAATATTTTTCCTTACACACATTATATTTTCAAATATGAATTGTGATGCAAAAGTAAGTATACCTATTTCCTTGAATAATTCCCTCAGTGAGTCTCTCGATCCTAAACCGTAAATAGCACGAATTGCTCTTTTTTGTAAAAGAAAAATAGTCTGAATGTCCGCTGCACTCCCCCATAGAAGTATCCCGTAAGACATTAGACTGTGAAAGTAACTAAAGTACACTTGTCTAGCAGTTGCTACATCTGTCAATTGTCTTATTCTCCTAACAGCGTAAGCCGCAGAGCTAAGCCTATTAGAAAGTTTAGTTATATGAGCGCCCCATTGAAGTTTCGAATCAATTGTGATTCCTAAAAAGGTAGTACTTTCAACCAGATCGAGTTTCTGACCATTAATTAGTATGTCAACACAGGCTTGATCCACATTAGGAAGAGAGAATCGAATGCATTGGGTCTTGTTCGCATTTAACATGAGGTTATTGGCCGAAAACCAATCAGAAATTAAAGATAAGGTGCTGTTCACCGCGCTAGCATCACTGTTATGTCGATCTATTTTAAATATTAGCGAGGTGTCATCAGCAAACAGCACCATGTCAGCCTCTTTCTCAACCATGTAAGGCAAGTCATTGACATAAACTAAGAAAAGGAACGGTCCTAGAATTGAACCTTGGGGTACGCCCATTTTCACATTAGACCCGTGTGATTTTACGCCGTTTATATCAACAGTTCGAAGCCTATCAGTTAAGTAAGATTCTATTAATTTAATTGACTTATCATCAAAACCGTATTGACGAAATTTGAGCAAAAGTGTTGGATGATCAACGCAATCAAATGCTTTAGAAAGATCGCAAAATGATCCAATTGCATCATTTCTGTTTTCCCACGCGTCGTAGATATTAGTAATAAGTGCTACTCCTGCATCGGTGGTCGATTTTCCAGCAGTAAAGCCGTATTGTTGGCTATGGAAAAGATTATTGGTCTTAAAGTGAAGTAGCATTTGATTGAGCATTATCTTTTCGAACACCTTACTCAAAACTGGCAGAATAGAGATAGGTCTGTAGTTGCCAGGGTCTGTTTTTTCTCCTTTTTTGAATAAGGGGATTAGTTTACTACATTTCATTAAGTTAGGGAATATGCCTTCATCAATACATTCGTTAAATATAAAAGCTAAATCGGCAGCAATTATGTGTATTATATGACTTACTACGGCTACTGACATGCCCCAGTGATCTTCTGATTTTTTAAATTTAACTGTTTAAAAGCATCTATTATATCGCTAGGGCTAACATGCTTAAAATTAAATTTAGAATCACAAGGGCTAACATTACTCTTAAGCAAAGCCTCAGCACGCTTGGCGCTAGAACTCACATTAGAAGTGAGTTCCAAAGGAATGTTAGTAAAATAATCATCAAATATATTTACTATTTCTTCAGTTTTTGAAGTATTTTTACCATTACATTTGATTCGGCAAATATTTTCTTTGGTTTTATTTTTACCTGTTTCCTTATTTATGACACTCCATGTTTCTTTAATTTTATTAGGAGCATTATTTATTTTTTTGCTAATACTATTCGACTTGGCTCGTCTACAAAGATAGATGGCGCTGGCCATGTTTCTATGTGTGCAGACTCAGTGTGCGTATTAGGTTGTGCATGTGTGAGTGAAAACAAGCAAGGTCATTTGCTTATCCATTCGCCTTAACAGCGCCCGTTTGGAAACACTCGCGCAAATCATTCGTAATGTCCCTGAATGAAAAATAGCACTCCTGTCTCTGAAATATGCAAAATTTTCCCACTAGGGTGATAAAAATGTCAAGATGAAGTTGCATAGAGTTGATAATGTGTAAACGGGACAATAGGTGTAGGTAATCATAAATTTTAATGTAGAATTAGTATACAGCTTACTTTTTTCTTTGAATTTTACAAGACGTTCAGTCGGCAATATTTATTAAACATTTTAAATCAATCAAATCAAAGAATAAATTATTAGTTCTGAATTAGAGCAGGCAGCCGTCAGTTTAATGTACTTAACACTTTAGTAGACTGGCTATAAGCAGAAAAAGTAAAGTCAAAAATACAGAAGTGTGCGTTAATCAAGACATTTATTTAAAAAGTTAGTTTAAATATATGTGAAATTCATATAGCACTTTCTAAAAAATCAAAGTTACTACTAATACAGTTATTCGAATCATGCGTAAAATTTATTACTTTTGCAATTTATATTATAAAATTTTTATTAAACCCATAAAATTAATAGTTACATACAAAAATAAATCAGCAACAAGCTTCGTCAAAAAGTGTACAAAAAATATTCACAACATGCTTTTGATTACTCGTATTTTGAAATTTGTTAATGCGCAAGTGACAACTAAACCTTTCATAGAGAATCGTTTCACGCTGATTTTAAGGGTTCCATAGTAAGCAAGAAACCCTTATAGTTTCGCCATGTCAGTCAGTCTGTCCCCGGTTTTACTCAGAGCCTATTTGTACTCTAAAGCTGTTATTTGGCATAGGCATGTATACTAATCACGCCGACATGTGGTAATAAAAATGGTTGCCTGTAAAGTCGGTTTTACGGGCGAAGATTTTACGTGACAACGGCGGCAGACCGATCATAGTTGAGTGGGAGAGAGACGCAAGGCATTCGGCGGGCCTCTCTCTCGTTCGGTGACTCATCGTAACGTTACCGAGCGTTACACTTTTTCATAAGTGACTCCCAGCCGCAACCTAATTTAAGACGTTGTCACGTCAAAAACTCAATTTGATAAATTTAATTAAATTTAGTTAGACAGTTGTTTGTTACATAAAACAAGTAGTGACTATGGAACCCTACACTATTGTATACTACGAAATACTATGCGCGTGTCCAAACACGCACGCGGCCGGTTTATTTTAGTAAAGTTGAAATTTTTAGTAAACCATAGACAAATTTAAATTATTTTTTGCGTTAATTAATACTACTTAACGCTGACAGGACGGTTTCAAAAATACGATCAAATAGTATTTTACCCGAGCGATGACTTGGAAAACTGCACATTTTGTGTTTTGCTAACAGAAAATGTACACATATGAATTTTCTTTGTAAAACAATTCGTTCATCGACCATCTGCAACACTTGTCACTTCAAAAGGTAAAAAAGGATTGCAGATTAAACAGGTCAACAGTCTTGGCTTTGCAGCTGTATGTGTGATGCTTGGCCGTTTTATTTCACACACGATGAACGAATGCCTATGAAATCTTCGTAACGGTAGCAAAACGGCCAAGCATCACGTTTTGAATAAAATGTAGAGTATGTGAAGTTAGGCTTGATAAAGTAAGGGCGCATAGATCAAGAATCTTGGCTCTACATGAGATCTGACCACTTTTTCATAGATTTTGATTAAGGTGTAGTGTAGAGCTTGTAGTCTTTAGAGCTTGGCTTTATACGAGATCTGATAACTTTTTCACAGGGTAAGCTATGTAGACTCGTCTTGGCAACACTTTTTACTTTCGTCTTTGGATTACAAACCATATGTGTACCATATTTCAACTCAATCGGTTCAGTAGTTTTGTAGGGGGGTAAATGGTCCATTTCCCCCTATTTTCTTAAATAACTTTAAAAATATCGATCTAAGATATAATAAATTAAAACCGGCCAAGTGCGAGTTAAATTCGCGTGGAGAGGGTTCTGTACAAATGATTGAATTCTTATAGGTTTTCCTGTAATCTACAAGCAATGAAATATATTTCGTATTTTTTTCAAAATTTTAGGCTCAGAAGTTTCGGAGATCAGGGGGGGGGGGGAATGGTAAATTTTCGTCTTCTTTCATGAATAAAATCAAAACTATTTATTTTATAATAATAACAAAAATATATTTGAGATCCTCATAACGACCCCATTTATTTGATATATGACACAGTAAGGTTTGCAAAACTTTTTTTTTCAATTTCCTAATTTATCCCCCGAAAATTACCCTTATTTAAAAAAATATTTATTTACTTTGCACATTATGTGTTTGGGTCATAGGATTACACCATCGTACCAAATTTCACCTGATTCGGTCCAGTAGATTCGAAGAAAATTGGCTGTGGCAGACGGACGGACAGACAGACGCACGAGTGATCCTATAAGAGTTCCGTTTTTTAATTTTTTGTACGGAATCCTAAAAAAAGATGTATTTAAAGTTCTCAAAAAAGTTTTTTCTTTTGGTATGGCACACAATTATGTTTACAAAACTTTTTTTTAAATGTCTAATTTTCCACTAATAAGTGGCCCCCTTTTTTAAAATTCATTTATTTACGTTATTCGTCTATCTTTGGGTCACTAAGTTACATAAATTTACCAGATCGCAACTCAATCGGTCTAGCATTTTCTTAACAAATTGGCTTTGACTGACGGACAGACAGACAAGCGAGTGAACCTATAAGGGTAAGTACGGAACCCTAAAAACAGTCAAAACACCAAAAAATCGATTCCTATACAAAATGCTCGGGCGGCTGCACACTTTTGTATGGAAATGCAGTTTTTTTGTTGTTTTTTGACTTATAATTTAATTTCATTATACTATCTATACAATTTTGCAAGGGACATACCCGTAATAAATCAAACCACGGTTTATACTAGACCATTGTAGTATAATAAAATTAAAATGACAGCCTAAAAACAAAAATAATTTTTGCATTTCCATACAAAAGTGTGCAGCCGTCCGGGCGACATGTATGGAAAAATTGACATAAATATATAGACACGGCGTCTTCAAACACGGCCATGTCCTTTTTGGTAATATAGACTAAACACGAGAGTAGTACAGAAAAGTCAATATATTTTTACATACCTACAAGTACGTGGTTCAAATTAAATCCTACATATATTTTAATAAATACGAATGTTGGTAAGTATGGCTGGATGTACGGATGGGTGTATGGATAGTTGTATAGATTATTAGATTGTAGACTCACGACTATCATATTTATAAATATATTATTTTTTCGCTGTGTATGTACATGTGCATTATTATGAAAAAAAAAAAATAAAGGTAAAAGTTAAACTGCACATATCTGATTCTTTGGTAACCATTTATTATTCTTACTTAATTTCTTTACATAATGTTTTGCACTAGAAGAAAGTGATTTCTTGTACTTGTATACCTTTTTATTTTTTTTCTTTGTTAGCTATATCTGTATTTTTTTATTTATTTAATGTATTATATAATCATATACGTAGGTATTGGGTCTAAATTACATATGTTGATTAAGATTACATTCATATATGTAATCTTAATAAAACATATGTAATTTGTAATCGCCTTATAGTTATATAATAATTTATCAAATTCGATTTAGCCGCGTAGTAGTTACGAGGAAACAGAATTATAGGGACAAACATAATAAAACATCAAAAATGTGTAAGCGGCCATCTTGGATCCAAAATCTGATACCTAGCAGTTTCAAGTTGCGCGGGACACTTGTAGGGGTACAGCCCCCACATACAAAATTTTTGAGCCCTCGGAGGTCCTAGTGAGACGTTACGAGATATGACTTAATTTTATAAAGGATTTATATTAATATAGAATTTTTCAAATCGGACCATTAGTTCCTGAGATTAGCGCGTTTAAACAAACAAACTCTTCCGCTTTATAATATTAGTATAGATCTCTTGTAAGAATATTTCTTTACGGAGAAAAACAAGCCAGCTTGTAGCAAGATTTTCTAAAATATTTCTTTCAGGTTTATGTACGGTTTTCGTCTATTGGCTAGACTATTCACCTATTACTTGGTATGAAATTTTCTCAGTGCTCTTTTCTACTTAAGCCATAACTATTGCCCGCGCAAAGTGCGATTTGCATGTTTTTAGGGTTCCGTACAAAAAATGAAAAAACGAAACCCTTATAGGATCACTCGTGCGCCTGTTGTCCGTCTGTCACAGCCAATTTGCTCCGAATCTACTGGACCGAATCAGGTGAAATTTGGTAGAATGTTGTAATCCTATGACCCAAACACATATTTGCGAAGTAAATAAATATTTTTTATAATAAGGGTCATTTTCGGGGGACAAATTAAGAAATTAAAAAAAAAAGTTTTGCAAACCTTACTGTGTCATATATCAAATGAAAGGGCTCGTTATGAGGATCTTAAATATATTTTTGTTATTATTGTAAAATGAATAGTTTTGATTTTATTCATGAAAGAAGACGAAAATTGACCATCCCTCCCCCCGATCTCCGAAACTACTGAGCCTAAAATTTTGAAAAAAATACAAAATATATTTCATTGCTTGTAGATGAGACTCTCCACGCGAGTTTAACTCGCACTTGGCCGGTTTTTATTGGGTAAATTCAATGCTTGTTTTTAGGGAAACTACAAAATATTTATTAAAATCCTTTTTTTCGTCCACTGTCCTAGCTCTTCCTCTATCTATATGTATACATCATTTGACTAAAATCATACGCTTTCTGTACAAACTTGTTGCCCGCGCAAACCCATTTTGTATTGTGCCGACCCTTAAGGCGAATAGTAAAGCAAATGACCTTGCTTGTTTTCACACACACATGCACAACCTAATACGCACACTGAGTCTGCACACATAGAAACATGGCCAGCGCCATCTATCAAAAAACTGGAATTACATACAATGGACGGCAAGCAGATATCAGTTTTCAAAAAGTTTTTTTCGCGTCTGTATAGATGTCGTTAGTTGTTGGCCAAATTTTATCATAGACTTATTCACGTGAACAGATTCGCCCAAAATATTTTGCAGAGATCATAAGATTGACTATTTTAGTCTATTTTTACGAGAATTTAATGCAAATGTTTATATACCCATGACGTAAAAACATTATTTGTTATTAAATTCAAACAACTTCTTTGTTGCCAGAAATATATTGCTTTAAACAAAAAAATCCGGGACAATGAAATTCTAATTCTAATAGAAGTACCTACTCTAAACAAACTATTTTTAGGGTTCCGTAGCCAAATGGCAAAAAACGGAACCCTTATGGATTCGTCATGTCTGTCTGTCCGTCCGTATGTCACAGCCACTTTTTTCCGAAACTATAAGATCTATACTGTTGAAACTTGATAAGTAGATGTATTCTGTGAACCGCATTAAGATTTTCACACAAAAATAAAAAAAAAACTTACTATTTAGAACTGAATCTCAATTTTTTTTTATCGAACACTTACGTGTGGGGTATCTACGGATAGGTCTTCAAAATGGATATTGAGGTTTCTAATATAATTTTTTTCTAAACTGAATAGTTTGCGCGAGAGACACTTCCAAAGTGGTAAAATGTGTGTGTGTACTTCGCGTAGGTCTGTGAGGAATGTGATCTGGGATCTGTAGAAGTGGTTGACTACGAACGACGACGGCTATCAAAAACTTTAAAGAGAATTTTTCATGAAGATATAACGTGTGAGCAAAGATTAAATAGAATGTTAAAGAGAAAGAAAAGAACGTGAGTGTGACGGCGTTGTCTGATAGATAAGCCGAAAGAGGCTATTGTACTCATACAAATTAACTTAAGTATTTACATAACCCTTTGAAAATGAACATTAAATCTGTAAATTCATTCTTCATATTTTATCTCCAACACATACCAATACTTATCAACACATACCAATAACACACACACCAACACAAACCGTTCTCACATTAAAATTTTAAATGATATCTCCGTTTACTTTGAAATGATTTATTTTAAATGGGGGCAGCACTGGACCCCCGAAAAATAGGTACAGCCTTAAGAAATTTTGAAAAACTTGGATACATATACACGTGTATTTTTTTTCCATGGATATCATCATCATGCCGAGGAAACAGATGAACAGGTACCATACTCGTACATACATAGCGAAACACATGCATGAACCTCTTTTTTCGTTCGACGTAGTTGGGTAAAAACAAAACGAATTAAATTATTTGGATTATTTGTTGTAACAACTTCAGTAGGTATAATTTAAACAATGACGTCTCTGAATCGGTATAACTCTATACATTCACGCAATGTAGGTACTGAGTCAAATCCTTTGGTTGTGCGCCGCGCGGTTAAAATCATAGAAAATCTAAAACATTGCAATTCAGATGAATGCATATCAGATACCTACTTACAAAATGAACATGAGTACCTATTATACTGATTCTATTTGTTTAAGTTTCCAGTGTGGTTCCGGGTTAGAATAGGACTACTCCATGTCTCTTCCGTGGATGTCGTAAGAGGCGACTAGGGGACATCTCGTGCTACAATTGTATTCCCAAGCAAGGTTAACGTCGAGCGGCGGCCGGTTGTAAAACTTTTGGAACAAATACATTCTCAAAGTGGTTTGACGTCAGGCGGCGTAAAACTAAAGTCAAATAATTTACTATATAACGTACTGTATTGCTAGCGTTTTTAAGTTAACAGTGCCGGTTTTAGCTCTACCAGCGCCCTGGGCGAGTTCTCCCCCCCCCCCAACTGCAATTCAGACTCTTGAGTTAGGCTTCAATCTTATAGGATTTATTTCTGCCGACGGGGGGGAGGGGTGCAAGTACGATATAGAATTCTTAAAATTTGCCACCCCATTGTACAATATGCATACAAATAAGAGTCTAGGAGTTGCCGCCATTGACCAGCCGCCATTTATATATTTATTATTACCTGTGACCCCCCTTGCCCAAAAACGCCCCCTGTCGCCCCTTTGTACAAAAATTTCTCGAGCTCCTCCGTGCTTCGGAAAGCACGTAAAAGCCGTTGGTCTCGGCTGTCATTGTATGGCAGTCGTCAAGCTATGTCTGATGCCTTAAGGCAGCTTGAAAAATCTGACACCAGTGTTGGCCACTTACATACACGAAAAATAAACATTACCCATTTTTTTTAAATCAAATATACAACAACTCGAAATTATCACATTGTGACTTTTTCCATCAAATATATCAGAATACTCGTAGGTTACTAGCAACCCTAGCATATATATACACAGAGAAACGTGCACGAGCTGGCAACAACGTCGCGTTTATAAACGCTGCACAGATCGGCAACGCCGCGCCGCCGTATGCTTTTGCGCCTGATAGTTTTTGCAAGCAAATATAGTTCTGACATTTTCATGTTTGCAGTAGGCGCAAATATTTTTTTTTAAATTATTCAATTGTTTGATTACTTTTTCCAACTATTGGAATCTTAAGCAATAGACACAAACTAAAGTCACAAATATATCCAGTATAGGTTTAAAATGGATTTGTAATAGTGATAAAAAATTTGCCCAAAAAATAACAGATCGACGCTTTTCAAATTATTTCTGTATGTGAATAGAAACTAAAAGCAAGCATTTTCAATTAAACATTTTTAAAAACTACATTAGGACTATTGGGATGAACTGCTAGTGGACTGGAACATGGGCTATGGGTAGGACTATGGCACCTGCCTGACCAATGCTTAGAAACACGGATAAAATTGGCAGGTGGGTACTCGCCGCCTCAGTCAATGGGCCCTCGAAAAAAGGCTGCACGATAATGTGCAGCAAGGAGGGCAACACTAGTTGAGTGGCTTAAGGGTAGAGGTACAATACAATACAAAAATCTTTATTGCACCAAATAAAAAACATTAACGCCCCATCAGGTACGCCACTTGCCACCCTAATAGCTCTCGCGACTCCACTCTGGACGGCCAATTAAGGCAAGATAGAGGTAGGGGTTCCTGTTACCTCATTGGTTTCCACTCCGTCCCACCAACAAAGGCAAGACGGAGACGAGGAACAGGGGCCTCCCCTAGGAGCACGCAGGTCCGTGTTATTATTTTTATTATTAATAAATTATTACGTCTCTGTCACTAACCCTACATGCGACAGAGATACGTGCCCCGCGACGGTGTCAGCTATCTCTATCGCACGTAGGGTTAGTGACAGAGACAGACTGGATCCGTACGCGGCGTCTGCTTGTCGTAGTTTGAAGTACTACTACTTCTTTGATATTTTCCAATTAATGAAATCTTGGTACGCCTTTTCATATTGGTTTCTCGACTTTTGTGGTAATAATTGGTTAGAAATGTCCTTTGCTGCATTAGAAATATCTGGTGGTGTTGGTATTATCAAAGCTTGTATCACTAATTTTTGTAAATAACAAAGTAATATTTTTTTGTATAAATGTATTAACGAACAAAAATGGCAGGATACGACGTAAATTCAAATATCACCAAGGCCGCTGCTAGCAATACGTTGTTGCTCAGCATATGGTTCTGGATGTCTGTATCCGAAATTCCAGCATTGTTTCTTGCTGCTGCATTTTGCGTAATATAAATTTCTTTGTCTTCCGTCTTCGAATAAGATTTCCACAAAGTCCACGAGTAGGTATTGTTCTAGATTCGCACTTGAATAAAAGTTTTATTCACTCACTACGTAAAACGTCCAAGATTCGTGCACAAAGGCACACAGGAATGCGCTGCGTTGTATGATTCGCCGGCCACCTGTTACGCGCCTAGCGCGCATGGCAGGGTCGCTATGATGTGTGGTGGGGGCGATAGGTGACAGAGTAAAACAAGTGCTCCGGACAACGCTATCTTTTATTCTGCGTTATAATCATTACAACAGAACGTATGGTTAGGAACTTATGCTAGGTAAGTATGTACGAGTATAACATATGCTTAAGGCTCCCACTTCAACATGTTTTTTTTTAAATTTTGAATCGGTGGTGGTCTTTGACACGCGCGTGTAAGACAATAGTGCTATTTTTCAAACGCGGAGTCACTAATCGAACGTTTTTTTGTAAGGAAACATCATTCGTTTACGTGAATCTGCGTTTTAAAAATTGCACTTTTGGTTCTTTTTTAAATTCATAAAGGTAGAGGGATCGAGTTTGCGTAGCATAATGAAATTTAGTACAACATTATATCACGTGTTTGGATGATATTATGGTTACTATGACACTGGTTGTTAGAATGTTGGCAATAAGCTACTTACTACTAGAAACTTTTATAGAGGATTTATAGCATGGGTGTAGATAAATTATTCAATATGAATGTTATGTCTTTGTTGTAACATATTAACGCGCACTGTCGGCAGGTGTCGCTGGGTAGCGCGGAGGGCCGCGCGCGCGCGCTCGCGGCCGCCACCGTGCTGCGCGCGGCGCTGCGCGCGGAGAGCTCGCAGCCCGCGCACCGCCGGCGCCTGGCGGCCGTGCGCGAGCGGCTTCGGCGCCTGGCGCGGGCGCGTGACCAGCTGGCGGCCGCGCTGGCGCGCCACCTCAACAACGCGCTCATCCACCTCGGCAACGAGGCGGCGCTGGAGGCGCGCGCGCAGCGCCACCACGCCGAGCTGCTGCCGTACGCGCCCTTCATGCGCTGGCTGAAGGACATGGACGAGAAGGCCTTCGACGCTCTGGCGAAGGTGCGCGTGGCTGAACTTCTCCGCGGTTTGATTCGCGATGTCTTTACGAAAGAAGCAAAATCGCGTATGGAGTAAAATAAGCGGTCGTATCGTGTTGCAGGTGTACGTGAGCACGTGGTCCCGCGTGTACGAGCGTGAGACGCGCGCGGCGTGCGAGGGCGCGCGCGCCGCGCTGCCCGCCGGCGCGGCGCCCGAGCGCGCCGACGGCGTGCTCGACACGGTCGGTGACGCCAGGAATTGTCTACGAACCCTTCTTTTCGAAAACCATCGATATATATATATCTGCGCGGAAAAAGACGTAGCCGGTGCATTCTAAGTTTTTTCCTTTCATTCAGACCGGCATGGCAGAATAATTTTATTTTTAATTAGATCAAACCCTTTGTCTAGTGACACGCCTATGAGGAATTCGATTGATGATTATGACAGCATCCGTATAATGTGCACTGGGATATAAAGGGTGCATTTGAAATCTTGTTAACATACTCACTTAAAGGTTATTTTTAGGGTAACAATACTGCAATTAATGCAGTAATTAAAAAGTATCAAAAACTAAAAAAAATAAACAAAGTATCAAAGCATCACGCGTCGCGCTCGCGAGAGTGCTATGACCCCGGCGCGGGTACTCGTGGGGACACTCCGTACACTCCCGATTGAGAATAGCAGGTAATTCTATCCTACGGCCTCCCCCGAGCTCCCCGTGCTGCGGCATGCGGAGGACAGGAAGCTGGAACTTATTATAGGGTGCGATGCTAATTCCCATAACGTGATGTAGGGTAGCACAGACACTAATGATAGAGGGATTAAATTAGCCGAATACTTGGTAAGTTCACCTCTATTTCTTTGCAACAAAGGAAACAAACCGACTTTCGTAACTGCTACGAGAAAGGAGGTAATTGATATTACAATGGCCTGTAGGAAGGCATCTGGTAAAATTTACGACTGGCATGTGTCGGATGAGATTACATTGTCTGATCACAGGTACATATGCTTTAGGTACAGGAGTGAGAATATTTTAAAATCACAAACTGTACCAAAAAGGAACCCAAGACATTCGGACTGGGTATCATATAAAGAATCATTGAAGGCCGAACTAGGGACTCCGGGATCCAAGCTTAACTCTTTAGTTGACCTGGAACTGGAGGCTCAACGTATTGTGGACGGCATTAGAAATGCATGGGTGGACAATTGTCCACTGCGTAAACCGAGGGCACAAAAAGATCCTTGGTGGAAGCCGGCATTGGAAAGAATGCGAAGGGAGACTAGAAGGCTCTTTAATGAAGCTAAAGCCAAAAAGGACTTCAGTGACTATCACAAGGCCCTCACCGATTATAGAAAAATGGTGAGAAAGGCAAAGAAGGGTGCCTGGAGAGGTCATTGCGACTCTATTAGTTCTCTACCCGAAGGAATGAGACTAGCTAAAGCAATGGCTGTCACTAAGGCGGATCCATTGTCATCTGTTAAGAATGAAAATGGCGCGCAAACGGAATCTGGCGTAGACATAAAGGGTGATGTATAAAACTCACTTTCCAGGTTGCATTAAGGGATAGACCTCCATAGATGTAGCCATCTCACTTTTTAGATAAAAAGGTACTAAAAGGCCTCTTCATGTTGGCTTTGGCCCCATGAACGCCTCAAAGGACCGGGTCCCCATGGACCCGTGGCTGAAAAGCGTACCGACATAATAATACACTTTATTGCACCAAAACACTTGAAAAAAAATTTTATACAAAAAAGAAATCAACGGTGTACAATAGGCGGCCTTATCGCCAAGGCAATCTCTTACAGGCTACCTTTGGGTGACAGGATTGGCTGAAAAATAATAAATAGGTGGTGCGATTGTGAAACTAGTAATAACCTAATTATATGGTGATATCAAACAGTAAAAATGAACAAAAAATTTTATACAAAAAAGAAATCAACGGTGTACAATAGGCGGCCTTATCGCCAAGGCAATCTCTTACAGGCTACCTTTGGGTGACAGGATTGGCTGAAAAATAATAAATAGGTGGTGCGATTGTGAAACTAGTAATAACCTAATTATATGGTGATATCAAACAGTAAAAATGAACCACTTGAGTATCAACCGGTTCCTATTACACAACTCTTGCACCTCCCGCAAAGTTTTGTTGACCCTCGCGGCCCTTAGTTCCAGCAGGATCGGCTCCAGACTGGTCTGGGATGGAGTGCGTGCCCTAAATTAGCTGGGCAGGCACAACAAACTGGTGCTGGTCTGGGTGCCAGGTCATGTTGGCATGGAGGGAAACGAGAAAGCTGATGAGCTGGCAAGGGAAGGGTCAAGTAACATGCCTATATAATAGGCCCCGAACCCTTCTTAGGACTATCATATGGAATGGTTACAAATGCCATAAATGCCTATGTCAGGATGAGACACAAGGCTGAATGGAGTGATATAAGTGGACACACCCACTCTAAAGAGACACTCGGCGAGAATTTTGCCAAGTGGTACAAACGGTTAAATAAATTTAACAGAAAACAGGCAAGAACTCTATTGGGAGCATTGACTGGACACTACCACAATCGCAGTCATCTCTTTAAAATGAGACTTGTTGATAGCCCAAAATGTCGGGCATGTGAGGATTCAGAGGAGACAATGAGACACATCATGTGTAGCTGCGACTCGATGGCTGGTAAGCGCATGGACCTCTTCAGATCAGCATATCCTGAGCTAGAGGACTATAGGCACTACGCACCAGGTGATATTCTGAAGCTTATGCAGTCCTTTAGAAATCCCGAGGCGGGTAAGTAAGGCAAGGGGGTAAGTACAATATAACCCAAAGGTTCGACGTGCTTCCCATCGTGGACCCTAATGCAAGATACTACGGAATCTACGACGACGCCATGAAATTGATACTATTGTTACGAAACTGGGGTTCGGTGTTTGGAGAGTAAACGCCAAACTTCGTATGAGGGATTTATTTACTACAGAACCCAAAGATGACACGTGAAGATGGTCTTCCAAACGTCCAATGTCCAAGTCGCGTAGCAGCTGAGGTCCAGGTATCTCGCCAAGGTAGTCGCAGGTACTTCCTCTTGTCGCACTGAAGTAGGTTTCCTTCGCTTCGATTCGAAGTGATCGCTTTGATAGCTTGTATCGAACTATCATGGCGCACCCACGGTTCCCTTTTTATATGCGCCATCGAATAGGTCCACATTAATCTCGAATATTCTACGTAGTCGACGAACGTGTTTCGAAGCATCCAGGCGCCGGGTATGTGTGTGAGTGTAACATGGTCAAGCAACTCTAGACTTTATGACACAAGACATATGGGCCAATTTGGCTTGCACCATTCTATCGTTGTAGTTCGTACATCGCGAATATTGTTCGGGAAGATTCTATCTCGTTCGCGACACTACCCCCTTCTTAGAGGCACTCGTCCCGAGCGTCACTATTGCTGCCATGAGAACATGTGCATCACTCTGATATGTAACTCGCTTGACTTCTCTGTATGGATCCTCCCATATCGCCTAATTCCGAAGTCTAACCAATGGTCGATTGATCTCGGCTCTTGCGTCGTTCGAGGTTGAACTAATGATGTCCTTACCAGTTCGCCAGCTGTAAGAATTCCTAGCGTGGCACCTGCCCGTCCTCTCGTCGAACTTGCGTTATCCTTGTTTCGCCTCGTGCCATCCATTACAACGTTCACGCAAGAGTTTCGATCTTCGCCAATTAGCCTCTTTAGAATTCTTGTCAAAATTCCCTCCACGAAATGAGGTATCATGTCCCAATGTCGCTTCGTCGAGCAATTCTTTTAACTTCGTTATTTTATCCATAAGATCGTCTTTCTTTGTACAACTAAGCTGCAGATGGCCCCTTTCCCCACATCTGTAACACAAGGGCCCTGTTGAAATAATCTTCTTCGACGGAGTTTTCAGAACCTTTGTTTCCATTATCGATTCTTGCAGGCTGTGCACTTGTGTGTCCTGTCGCAGTGCTTCAATTTCCAGAGCATGTGCCAACGCATCTCTGAGCGACGTATGATGTCTCATGCTTACAGGAACCCTTACTTCCTTATCTCGGATTCCATCCACAAAGAATTTTAAGATTTTACTATCTACCATTCTGGAATCCAACGAAGCATAGGCTTTGCGCACTAGTTTCTCGATTTCTAGTGCCCACTCCTGTAATCCTTCTTCTGGGCGTTGAACTTTGTCACGCAGCTGTTCCCGGAACACGTATTCTAAGTGCCGTTCCCCGTACCTAGTTTTAAGTGCCTCCATCAATTCTTCAAAGGTGCCGCCTGAGCCTGGCAGTACCTCCAGTACCGATAGAGCTGAACCCTTCAAGGCAACGGTGAGAGCGGCCAGCCTTTGTTCATTGGTCCACCCATTAGCAAAAGCCACAATTTGAAATTGCTTTTTGTACACAGCCCACGATGTTGTACCATCAAAAGGTGGCACCCCGACCTTTAGTCCTTAAACTTGACCTCTGGATGCACTTAGAATGGTCTTTGCTTCCATAGTCTCAAACTGCAAAACTTTTCTTTCCAAACTTGCCATTTGTTTTTCAACCCTATTCTTCAGATAGGTTAACCGAATCTCAAAATCGGTCATTCGATTCTTTAATAAATCAACGTCCTTACGGATATGGTCTATTGCCTTGTTGAGCTTGCTGACATTGCTCAAAACTATTTGCCTTTATGAGCCTCTTCCATACGTTGAAAACGTGCATCTTGTTTTTCTTCTATGCGTTGAAATCGAGTATTTTGTGCCTCGTCTATACGTTGTAACATCTGCATTAGGCTGTTTAAATCGACTGGTGCCTCTAACGCACGCGGCGCTGTTTGGTGGGCGTGGCTAGTAGGCGTGGTCTGGCCAAGGTGGGCGGGGCCAGTGGGCGGAGCTTGATGTCCGGTGGGCGTGGCTTGTGGTCCGGTAGGCGTGGCTTGTGGTCCAGTGGGCGTGGCTTGAGGTCCGGTGGGCCGGACTTGACGTCTGGTGGGCGGGGCTTGTGGCCCGGTGGGCGGGGCCTGATGATAGGTGGGCGTGGCCTCAGAGTTAGTGGTCGTGGCTTGAGGTTCAGTAGGCGTGGCCTGAGCCACGCGTCCTTGAGCCTCAATGGCACGCTGGGCCTTGGTCCTGACACCTTCACTGGGAAACTTCACCCACACAACTTCCTTCTTCCTTTGGGAAAACTGGCATCTCCAAATTCACTTCCGACACCAAATGTTACGAAATTGGGGTTCGGTATTTGGAGAGTAAACGCCAAACTTCGTATGAGGGATTTATTTACTACGGAACCCAAAGTTGACACGTGAAGATGGTCTTCTAAACGTCCAAGGTCCAAGTCGCGTAGCAGCTGAGGTCCAGGTATCTCGCCAAGGTAATCGCAGGTACTTCCTCTTGTCGCACTGAGGTAGGTTTCCTTCGCTTCGATTCGAAGTGATCGCTTTGATAGCTCGTAGCGAATTGTCGTGGCGCACCCACGGTTCCCTATTTATATGCGCCATCAAATAGGTCCACATTAATCTCGAATATTCTACATAGTCGACGAACGTATTTCGAAGCATCCAGGCGCCGGGTATGTGTGTGAGTGTAACATGGTCAAGCAACTAATAGGTAGGTGGATATTTATAAGGATGGCAACGATTTCAAATCCACCTTGTATATTTAATTAATTAACAACTTTTGTTAATTTAGCACATCACGTACAGACAGTTAATCAGATACCTGTGCCACCACGCGCGTCGCGAACTACGTGAGGTGGCACAGGTATCTTATCTTTCCTCTGTACTAAGCGGACGTGTAGATCATACGTGTAGAGATAACACTGTAAATATTTTAATATAAAAAACCCGTTATGTAAATAAATCATCCACTATTCCGTCGCCATCCCTGTAGGGTTACTCCAATAGCGGTACGCAAGACGTACGTTACTGCGTATCCACGTTTCGTGTCAAGCAACATTAAGCGTTAATACATAATGATAAAGTCTAATTTTTAGGTCTCGAAATCGTAACTATAATGCATTTACCCTACAACTTTACTGAACAACACATCTTATTTGTTTTATTATTTATTTGTAAGTTTCGGCGGCAAGTACTATTACACCTTAGTACTTAATTAACACTTCATAAGCATTTTTTGTTATTCTTCGCTTTATGATTTGTTTGATCTACCTAATTTGTTGCAATTATCTATCACTTTGTATTTTTATATTTACAGCGTGCTCTAGCTTCTGTATCTTAAACTAATTAGCTTTTAGGCATACTTGTTTTAGGATTGCAGACTAGATCAGATCTTATATTTGTATTATTAATTTGTGTTCTTTTTGTGTTTGTAATCTGTTCTCGTAAATAGAACGTCAGTATCTATTTAGAAATAACAAACAGTTACAAAATACAATTTTATAGAATGTAGGCATAAGTACATTGTGTAAATACATATTTATTTATATAACAATGTTTATTATTAACAATTTTGTAACCAACCACGTTATCCACAGATTTATTTATCTACATGTTATTTAATCAGTTGCTACTAGAGGGTTAGCTATAAAACAAAGTTATGTGTATGTATGTGTTGAGTTAATATGTATAAATCGCAATGCAGTACTAGATCGAGTAGTAGTCGTTAATACAAAGCCGAAAAATCTACACGTTTTGTTTCATTTATCTAGTCAGGCTATTCCCGACCTTAAGTTTAACGCGGTAAAGCACAGTATGTATACATATAATATCGGAAGACTAAGTATTGTTTTATGGAGTGGCCCATAGACGGCTGTTCGGTTTAAAATGACAGTTTGTTTTATTAACTAGATGGGGCTGTACCGATTCTAAAACTCGATATGGTTATTTTTGTAAATTAGCATAAAATCTAATTGTTATCATTCGGAGTGAGTCTTATTATACATTCGATTTCGTATCGTCGTTTTCTTTTGGGAGGACCTCATAGTAGGCGGTTCAACGGCGATGTATCAACCAGCTCCAGCTCCAGCAGGACTCGCTAGCTACCACGCTGCTGCTTTACAGTCGCTGCGCTATATGATCAATTCACTATTTTGCAAATGATGATTTATTTTGTACTGTTTTCCAGGTATTGGTGTTCGTGGAGAACCTCTGTAATGCCGAACAAGATTTTTGTACACAGTTCTTTTTCCTAGACATCGATGTTAAGGTAAATATCGTTAAATATGAAAAAAATATTATTTATTTGATTATTATTCATTTTTCGTATCGCTACGTAGGTACTACCCGTTCGCTAAGTTTGCCGCTGATGGGAAGGGACGCGCTTAGCACGGACCGGCAAACTTAGCGCGAACGGGTTGTATTTATTTATACGGGAGGTCGTGTGTATGTGTGTGTGTGTGTGTGTGTGTGCAGGGCGACGGCAGCGACGGCGAGCACAGCGACGGCGCGGCGCGCGGGGCGGGGGGCGGCGGGGCGGCCGAGGCGCGCCGCTTCATGCTGGAGCTGTTCCCGCGGCTCGAGGCGGAGCTGGTCGCGCTGGTGCAGCACGTGGAGCGGCTCGACGCCTAGTACGACACCACAAATCTGTATATACTACTAAACAAAGAAAGTCCTTTAATTTGTATGAAAACCTGGCGTGCCAATTTTCAATACAATATTTAATAAGAAATTCATTTACAAACGAACGAAGGAATCTTTTATATTACTTACTCCAACGCTTTTCGACGAGTTTCTACGGCTTAAAATGGCAGATTTAGGTATTTTACAGTGAAGGGCTCAATGTCCGATCTAAAGAATTTTCATACACGGTCTAAAAGTGACGATCGATCGACACGCAAATTCATACAGAGGCTCTGATCCACGATCTGTGTGCGACACCTTATCTCAAAATCTCTTAATTTTTCCGTTTCGTTTTACCGCTCAACAAATCATACCCGACTTCTTTTCGCTTTTCATGCGCTGCAAGGTATTCGAGCGATAATATAAACAAAGTGACGTTTTTCGACAGCGGTGCAATGCGCGCGCTGGCGTGCGTGGGGCGGCGCGTGCTGGGCGGGGCGGGCGGCGGGGCGGGCGGCGGGGCGGGCGGCGGGGCGGGCGGCGGGGAGGCGCGCTGGGCGCGCGGCGCGCTGGCGGGCGTGGCCGTGGTGGCCAAGCGCGGCGCCGACCGCGCCGTGGCCGAGCGCGTGGCCGCGCTGCCCGACCACGTGCGGCAGGTACAGTACAGCGCGCCATTTATTTATTTCGGCGAACTTCAGCTTTTTCTTACCTATGTATAACGATAGCAACGAATACTTGACCGTTAAGGGGATCATTAATTTTTTGGGGTCCAGTGGTCCTCTTGCCCCGTTTGAAATAAAGTACTTGAAAGGAAACTGAAATATTATTTAAAGTTTTGTTCTACTCGTAGTAAGCCCTAAATAACCCTTCAAACTATTATTTAAAGTGAGAACGTGAAAGTTTTCTTCGCACATTTGCCAAAAGTGGCCGTTTTTCGCAAATGTGCGTAAAAAAGCTTCACGTTCTCACTTTAAACTGTGAACAGTAGTTCATAAAATAGTTTGAAAGGTTATGTAGGGCTTACTAGAACAAAATTTTAAATGATACCTCCGTTTCCTTTCAAATACTTTATTACAAATGGAGACAGCACTGGGCCCCGATAAATTCATGATCCCCTTAAGTTTCCACTTGTAGTTGAATCGATTCCACTGGTAGCCATGTATCGGCAGGCGGCGCGGCGGCCCAAGTGCGGCCTGCTGGGCTTCCTGGCCGAGTTCGAGGAGATGAGCGCCGCCGCCGAGGGCATCTTCGCCAGCGCGCGCCGCGCAGACCTCGACCGCTGGTGAGTGCTACCGACTGCTCTGCAGGTCGTGTGTTTCGGGTGCGGCGCGGTTTTACGTGCAGCTGTTGAAGTGGTCTATATTCCAGGTCCAGTTAAGAGATAGGTGAGGATTTGCAGTCTGTATGAAAAAAAAATGTATACGGGCGGCCATCTTGGATCCAAAATCAGATTTCAGTTTCGAGTTCCGCGGGTGATTAGAAACCTACGGTCTCGGTGAGACGTTATAAACGAAATATTTTTTTTCGAAAATCCAGACGCCATCTTGGATTTAAAAAAAAAAATCATATTTCGATTTCAACCCAAAACACGCCTAGATATCGATTTTCATCCAAATCGGAAGCAGTCGACTTTTGGCGACCATCTTGGATTTCCAAAAATTAAAAAAAAAGCAGCGCTTTGTGTGGATGGCTCGGCCTTCGGGCTCGCGTCACTCGGCCTGTGGCCTCTACAGCCATACCGGCTCTGGTAATTGCTTAGGTACCCCTTCCATTTTGTCTATGGGGCCAAATCTCCAAGTCTTACCGTTTTGCCAGGCCGTACCCTTTCCATATCAGGTTTCTGCAAATCCTCAAATATAAGCCTACATGGTAGGCGGAGTGGCGAAAATAAAACCTAACACCCCCCGTGTTAGGTTTTATTTTCGTTACGGAATTTCTTGATTCGGTCGCCGCGCTCAAAACCCCGAATGAAAGCTATGCAATAGCTTTAAAAAAAAAACCTCTACTTTAAGGGGAGACTGCAATCTCTTGAACTCAAATAGATACTCTGACGACGAACTTGGTAGAAAAGGCTTTCAAATAAAAAAAAAATCATCAAAATCGGTTCACAATTGGCGAAGATATCGCGTCACAAACATACATAAAATAATAATAATAATAAAAAAAAACCTTACAGTCGAATTGATAACCTCCTCCTTTTTTGAAGTCGGTTAAAAAGACAACATAATACGAAAGAGAAAATATACAGAGGTTTCTTAGCAGCATCACTGGTTCGCCAATTTTAAGTATCAGATTATATGTGAAGGGAGATCAGCTGGATTTAGAGAATTAAGAAAGTCTACCGGGTACTTCACTGCGTTATCTGTTTGCAGTACAGAATCCACTGATTTACTGCACTTCAGTCGATTAGAATGACTTCAACGATGTATCATTTATAACAGCAGCTGTATCATTATTGTATCCCCCACAGAGAACAGAAACACGTGCAAGTTTCAAGTAAAGATTTAATTTTTTTCATACAAACTTTGCCTCCGATTTTTACCCCTTTAAGGGTCGAATTTTGAAAAAAACATTCTTATCTGAGCACTATGTAATAACATAAAACTACTGTCTAAATTTCACGTTTATAGATTTTATGGTTGGCTGGGTGTTGATAAATAAGTCACCCTCGTTATTTTATATATGTCGCAGTTGAATGGTATAATCCGCTAATTCACTAAACCTCTAGCTGTTTGGCATTACAGCTCGGTTTTGTAAAACAGCGAACCCTAATCCGCTGGATGGAATGAACGTCTTGTATTCATCCATGAGGCTAGAGAAGTTGTTGAACAATTCTATCTAAAGAAATTATATACAATGTAGAATGCCTACGAAGTGGCAATGGCGAGCGAGCGAAGCGATTGTGCCGCGGCAGCGGCCGGCGAGTGCTAGAAAAGTTCTATCCATTTTACTAGGTTAGGGCAAACCTATAGCAATAAAAATCGTGGAACAGTTGTCTGGGAAATGAAATTCGATGTCGAAAAAATCTGTATTCTAATAGACACCCAGTTATATTTCATTATGGTAACCCTACACCAAATCCTTATCATGCATGTGTCGCAGTTGGATGGTTTAACGGTTTCGTCAAACAGCGGATTACCGCTAATATTTCACAAAAGCGCTAGCCGTTTGGAAACCTGGTTAGCGGTTTAAATGAACGTAACACGTTGCGCAATCTTAGACAATCCAGCTAAACTATATTCGGCTGTTTAACAAAACCGAGCTGTAATGCCAAACAACTAGAGGTTTTGTGAATTAGCGGTTTATACCATCCTACTACGACATATATATAGATAAGCGGTGACGCGACTGTGTGCAGGTACGTGGTGCTGGGCGAGGCCATGGTGCGCGCCGTGGCGGGCGCCGAGCACCCGCGCACGCCGCGCGCCGTGCTGCGGCTCGAGAACTACCACCGCCTGCACGCCATCCTGGCGGCGCGCCGCGTGCCCGCGCTGGACGCGCTGCGGGCCGACTGCAGGCAGCGGTACAAGGTGAGGCAGGCAGGGGGAATGCCCGCCTCAATCTGGGGTTCTCATCGTCCAAGTCTGCGTGTGGTCCACTTTAGCGGATTGCTGTCATCGCAAGAGACTACAGATGGCACAGTGTAGGTGCCGTGGCGGCCATCCCAGTCTTGGAGCTGAGGGATCAGGAGGGACGTCGATAAAAGCGTTTTTATTAAGCGACGTCCGACATGACGCCGTCCCGTCCACAGCCGAGCTGGCGGGACCGCGGGCGCGAGCGAGCAGCCGGCAGGATAATGGGGCGCGAGCGAGCACGAGCAGCCGGCAGGATAATGGGGCGCGAGCGAGCAGCCGGCAGGATAATGGGGCGCGAGCGAGCAGCCGGCAGGATAATGGGGCGCGAGCGAGCAGCCGGCAGGATAATGGGGCGCGAGCGAGCAGCCGGCGGCGGACGAGGCCGCACCTTCTCGCGCTGGAAGTGCGCCCGCGGCATCCTGGCTTATATTTACATCTGGACATCACGTTGTCGACAGGAAGCGCTGCGCAGCTACGTGACGCAGTACTTCGGGCGGCCGCTGGAGAAGCTGGCCACGTTCTTCGAGGGCGTGGCCGAAGCCGTGGCCAGCGGCGTGCGCGAGGACGAGGTCGGCTACCGCGCCGCTTTCAGCAAGCACGAGCTGAAGCGGCTGCTGGCCATGTACCCCGCGCACGAAGGTCGGTGAGAGAGTGAGAGCCGCGAGCCCCGGCGGCGGCGGCCAGTGCGCTACAGCCCTTGTTTGTTGCAGTGCGCAAGTCGCTGCACCGGCTGTACCGCACGGTGGAGAAGCAGCTGAGCGCGGACGGCGCGCTGCTGCAGGTGGTGTGGCGCGCCATGCAGGAGGAGTTCCTCGCGCAGCACACCGCGCTGCAAGTATGTACTTCCACTGCTGCAGCTCACTAAAATCTCACTTAGAACTGGCCTGGCGCCATGGGCGCCGGCAGGGGGGTACCAGGGGGTGCACTTGCACCCCTTGGGAATCTCGAGGAATTATCAAAATAAAAAGCCGTCTGTTGGAAATCCTTTTTGTATTCACAATAATTAGTAGGCAGTAATTACACAAACGTTTGGAAAATCCAAAAGTGCACGCCTCATAGCGGTCACTCAATTTTCACAAAACAAAAAAAACAGAACTTGAATATTGCATATTTATCGGTGTATTACGAACAAAATAAAAAATTTACTTTTAAATCTTCGCGCCATTGCCCACACAGAAAAGAAAGGTACTGCGCATGTATTGTCAACGAACCTTATTTACATAGATTTAGATATACCAACGATAGGTGGATTTCAGTTTATTGCTAATTATAATTAAACTACTTTTATTTAGACCGTGATTTTCGAAAGGACTTAGTTTTAAATAATACCTAAGCGTATGAAAAAAAGAAGGGTTCGATTTGGTAAGTTTTTCGGGCGTTATCGTGACCACGCCAGTTTCCATACATACAGACACACGGACGTCCACGAAATAATTTTCTTAAACACTTGTTTTATTATTTTAAAGAACAAAATGTCCTTTAAAAATATTATGACTGTTGAAACTAGTGTTTTTTCTTGACATTTGTGTGTAAATATTATTCTACAAGTACGATAAGAAATAAATACCGACATTTTTAGTTCGAAAAATCACTTGATTTTTGTAAGGCGAGAGTAGAGCACTACCTCAACGCTCCGCTTATGAGGCGTGCAATTCTCATTTAAAAAGCAACTGCAGCCGGCGGGGTTTTTTACCGAATTTATTAATGACGTTTTCTATAAAGTTATCTTTATTGTCCTTGGTTATCTTGCCTCGGCGGACACTTAACAAGCATAATCCAGACAGTCGCTCGTCACCTGTTGCGGACCTATTCCAAGTTTTAACTCTTCTCAGTGTGCTAAAAGATCTTCCTACTGTGCACGTTGCGACGGGTAGACTAAGGCCAATCTTGATCGCTTCTGCTACCGAAGGAAAGAAATCTTTTGCCTCGTCGATGTAGTATCATAACGATCAACTCCACTGATATTATTTGCCGCTGGCTGTGGATATTTCCACATTTCAAACCAAGTTGTGATTTCTGAAATAAAATTAGGTAAAAGATCGCCATACAAATTTTCTATGTCTTTTGCAGCTCTAAGAAATTCTTCTTTACTGAGGCCTTTTATTATTTTTGGGTGTAGTTGTGACAGAGAAAATGATTTTTTATGTGAACTTTCTAGTTCATTCGCGATTGACTTTGACAAGAGTCGGTCTCTTTCGCACTGCTTAGAAACTGTATTGCGCTTTCTCTGTTAAATTCATTCCATTTATGCTGGTGCTATCTAGTGTGGAGTAGCGTTACTTTAAAGGGTGCGTTCAGAGAAGTAATGGAAATCGATTAATATCCACCAACTTAGAATTTTTAAACCAATTTCGATCGTCGCGATCAAATAGGTGTGAGCCGTGACGACTGGGGACATATACAATACATTCATAATGAATAGTCAGAAATTTGTAAATGTCTCGAACATAAATAAACCGGGCTACAGATGTTTGCTTCCAAATAAAATTTCAATTTTTTATTAACAATCACATACGGCGAAGATTGTAAGAAAAAATCTGCACCACCTGGAAATTATTTCTGGCGGCGCCCATGCCTGACGCACACTCGGTTCCCTTTTTTATATGCCCCGGAAAAAATATCTACATTACCTATTCTCGAATATTCCCCATACATGAAGAATGCATTTCGATGACCGTTCGAGTACCATGCTTATGGGGAAGGAAACCGTACAAGCAACTCGCAACTTTATGCCGTATAACAAAAGGCTTAGTTTCGCTTGTACCATTCTGACGTATTTCTCTGGGCCTCATGTTTGCGAAGTTTCTAGGACTAGGTATCTCGTTCGCGTAATAGCATCGTTGTAGAGGCGGGCGCAGTACAGGCGGAGTGTTGCAGGCGCGGCTGGCGGCCTGCTACCCGGGCGCGGGCCTGCACATGCCGCTCTCCACGCAGGACATTCTCGACGCCTTCTCAGACATCGCGCGCGAGCACTGACGCACGTGCGAGCACTGACGCACGCGCGAGCACTGACGCACGTGCGAGCACTGACGCACGCGCGAGCACTGACGCACGTGCGAGCACTGACGCACGCGCGAGCACCGACGCGCGCGCGAGCACCGACGCACGTCATTGCGGCGCGCCCCGCTCCGCGCCGCTCACCATGAAGAATATCAACAAACCAAAAATATACTTTTTACTTATTTCCCAGCATTCCTTTCCTTGTTGTCAAAAATATTATTTTGCTTCTTATGCCGATGTATGTAGCATTAGGGAGTTAATGTGATTTTTTTATGAATAGATTGGATGGACTAAAATACTAGATAATACTTACACTAAGAATATTGGGCAAGTCATGCAGACAGAAGAAGACTAGGTCAAATGGAAATACCATGAACAGGGCTATACTCAACAAGAGGTGTCGAATGGTTGAAGAACTCCTGTCTTCTATTTATAATATTACCTATAGTGAAATAAATAATATCTCAGATCACAGAAATTAGCCACCCGAGTTGAGGGTGAGGGTGATGAAAAGGCTTTTTTTGCCACCGCCCGAGGTGTGCTGTGGAGTCTTCCCGGGACCAGAAGGAGACGCGCGCGTAGCGGATGTAAAGTGCCAGTAGACCGCAACTGGCATTTAATGCGGGACCTCCACATAAAATCTGTTAAGTAGGTACATTGAATTAATAACTGTTATAACCTTTTAACAATCAAGTATAGATTGTGGCATGTACTATAAGATTAAATGTTTATTTATTAATCGTTTTAGAAATTAAAATATTTTTACATAAAATGTACTGTTGTTTTTTGGCAAAGACCTTTTAAGTAACAACACCGACTGGAAAAATAATCATGATGACTGAAAACATATTTTTGCCCCATTTGATAGACTACAAATATTGTCCGTACTTTTTTTTTCTCATCGAAACAATGACGAAGATACAGCGCATTTAAATTTCGCATGACGTCACGGATTCGTACGATTTTTACTCAGCGGTGACTAGAATTTAGATACTCTGTATTTTTGTGAAATTTTTACTTTTTTGATGAACTGAAAAATATGGGTGGGTGAATCAACTTTTAATTGTACCTGTTGTCAAATTTCGCATTGTTTTAAAAATGTGTAGATTTTATTGATTCAATTATTTTAGATTGTAGCCTATTTATTCTATTTTATGTTTCAAATTGAAGCAGAACACTTTTTAAAGTTTTAAGTATGTTTTAGAGCGAAAATTTCAAATCAGGCAAGAAAAATGTGTCCCTGAGACAACTAAATAATTATTTTTTCTAGTTAATTAAAATTTAAACCACTTGTCGCATATTATTAGACGTATCAAAAACCTCAGTTTACAACTAATTTGTTATTATTTGCTGTTTTAACTTTGCAGATATTTCGATTTAAACAGTCTCTTGGACAACCGCTATCGTAAAAATAAGGTAACTTTGTTATTTAAACCACAAAACGATATGATTGAATTTAAAAACTACAAGGAATAATAAACTTGGATAGTAATGTTTGTAATTTCAACCAAAAAAAAAATATATTACTGCGTTATTTCATCTTAATAACTTACCTTTACTATCAGAAAATATGGGGACAGTGCGGTTGTCCGATACACAAAATTGGTTGTCTCGGAGACAAAGCAGATACTCAAACTAGGTATATCTAAAAGATAGAGCTTAGTTATTAATTAAAAAGGCCAGATGTTGCTTTAAATTATATTCATGGAAACTTAAATACAAAATATTTGAGAAAACCTAAACATTTTAAAAACAAAACTTCTAAAACTGTTATTATTATTGAGGTTACTTCTCTTTCGATGACATTCCTATTCTGTAACAAAAATATAAAATGGTTATAATAATAATAATAAAAGCCTTTATTTGCTGACTGTGTGGGCGCAGATAGCTAAGATTACGTTTTTTGTACCAAGAGATTTTGTGACTACGCTCTTGGTACGAGTCCGGCAATCTCACCAGCAACAAACAAACACACAAACAACCTACGCAGTCTGCTACCACCCTGTATATACGGTACAGGGACCTTTCCTAACCTAACTTAACTTAATTATGAGTTGAACTTAATTCTAATTAAATGTAGTTATACTAATTATAAAACTCACCGCGTCCACGCAGTCTTCAGGCAGCCTCGCCTGGCCTTCGCGTCGTGTCTGAGGTCCTCCTCAGGGCTGGCGACGGCCTCAGGTCTCTTCATAGACCCAAGGTCAGTGGTGCAGAAGAATTGGGTCCCTACAATAACCTAACTCCATGAGCTCATGTACTTGCCCCAAGATGAATACGTATTATTTTTGTATTTATTACACCACTGCCATAACACAATAATTTTCTTGTTCTTCTTTCGATAATTCACTATTGTTCACTTACAGTATCACAAACTAACAATTTTCAAAGCGCATGGCACGCGGTTCACAATTGTCACACAAATCAATGTTCCTTACGTAATACAAACAATTTCGGCTCCCGCCGTTCCAAATAAATTGGTCACAAACACAATTACCGACGATTCTCCACGAAACTTTGGATTTTATATATCAAAATTACAAACTTAATGCTTCTAAAGCATGCGGGATGCCACACCCAGTTTAACATTTTTCTTCACTATTTTTACTGGAATGACAAGTTGAGACTTTGACATAAAGACAATGAATATTTTTCTGGTCGGGCAAAGACAATCCGCGCACGGGAAATCGATGAATCGATAATCTTGCCCGTGTTTGTGGAGATCACACGCAGATGGCGCTAGTCTCCTAACAAAGCACTTTTATTCAAAACATCCCCCCGTCCCGGTCTGAGAAGCAGCCCGCTAGCTTACTCTACGGGGAGGCGAGAGAGAGAGGATACGGCTCTTCGAAGAACCGAACCCTCGACCAACACCTCAGCCACACGCGGAGTTCCGTCTCCGCCAAAAATCAAACGCAAAATGCGCCCTCGGCGCCAAAGTAATGATGGCAGATTTGCCTTTTTTAACAATACCAAATCCCCCTCCCTGGGGGGCTCAGTCCTGTCTGTCCATTTCACTCTTTGTTGCAACAAATGCAAATATTCAAGAGACCAGCGAGCCCAAAAGTTCTGGCTCATTTGCTGTAACATTTGAAAACGTGACAACCGCGAGGTACGTTCATCCTTCCACGGGTATTCGGGTAGGGCATTCAAAGGCCCTCCCACCAAAAAATGACCAGGAGTGAGGACTTCCAAGTCATTTGGGTCCTGAGATAATGGACAGAGAGGACGAGAGTTGAGGACCGCCTCAACTTTACAAAATACTGTGGCCAGCTCTCCAAACGTTAGAGCTGTTTCCCCTAAAGTGCGGCGGAGGTGGGTCTTTGCCGATTTCACAGCGGCTTCAAAAATCCCTCCCCAATGAGGGCAATTTGGGGGGCTGAACCTCCATGTTACCCCCCTTTGGGCAGCAATTTGACTTAAACTATTACAATTCTTATCAATAAATTCACAAACATCCTTAATCCATCCATCTGCGGCTGCATCGTAGATGCTTTCACTCTATAACAAGAGATGCATCGAAACAAAACACCTTTCACTGCTCTTCGGGCTGACAAAATCCAAAATTCCCGCTGCAAAATAGCCAGCAACGCACTGCACCCTGCATGAGCGTTCCGAATGTGTCGATCAGACACCAAAAGTTGCACCAAGGGTCCGCCCTTGGGCAATAACAAAAGATGGCGACTCCCAAACGGAAGGTACGCCTTCCGGAGCCGGCCACCAACTCGAAGAAGCCCATCTGAGTCGATGAAAGGGTTCAAACGAGCGACCGCGCCCTTCAACTTAGCGCGTCCCTCGCGCAGAATACGAAACCCCGTTCGAAGTGGGTGCTGACCCATCAAAGACAGTTCTCAATTTGCCTGTCGAGGCCTTCACAACAGCATGGTGTGGCAGAAAGTAATGCTCAGTTGAGCTCCAATCAACTCGAGCTGGAGACATGTGACCCAAGTCCTCGTACTCGCGCATAAATTCTATATATTTATCACGAAGTACGGGATTCCGCTGCATGCGTCGTTCCATGGACAGCAGTCGTTTCTCCGCAAACATCCTACCATGCCCCAGGCTAGGACGAGAAGCAACAAAGGGCAACCCAGTTACCAACCGACCGGAAGACAATCTTTCCGTATTGGCCTGACAAAAGGCCTCACATTCTGCGTGGTCCGGATCCATCCTGGAGACCATAGGTGGCTCCTCCACCTCCCAAAACCTTTGCATGGTTTTGGCCAAAGACGCATTCGCAAGAACTGTCGGCTCCTCCATGGAGTCATGTTCAAAGACAGGGCCCAGTGAAGAAGAACCCAGAGCCTTCTGGGTGCCCAATAAAATCCAACCCAATACGTCCGAACCCAGGAGCAAGTCTACTGGGGCGGGGTGAAGAACAAATGGGTCAGCCAATTCCAGGCCTGACACCATAGACAACGCGTCTGGCGGTATGTCTGTGGTGGGCTGCCAACCCGCAATGGTATCCATTACCAGAGCTGAAGTCGTGATCCTCATTGTCGAGGATTTCAGCGACGAAAAGGTGACAAGTGTCTGTCCCGTCAAGCACTTCACTTTTATACCACCAACTCCAAGAAGTGGCACAGGCGAGTCCTCCACGGCTAAGCCTAATGTATGTGCCACTCGAGTGGTAACCAAACTTTTCTGAGCCCCCGAATCTAACATGGCTCGTATAGTAACCGCCTCCCCCCCGTGTCCCCATACGCGGACCACCGCGGTGGGGAGCAGAACCGTCCGCGGTTCTGTCCTACTGAGGGAGCAAGCTAGTTATGGGCTCCCCACTCTCTGCCAACCTGGGGGGTGCCACTGGCCCGGACAATACATCGGACGAGTGCACGTCCCCATGTGAGGGGGCGCATAACCCGCTGCCCCGCCGTACCTAGCGTAGGGCGGGTACTCCAGCCGAGGGTACTCATGAAGCGGCGGGGAAAACCGCTGTGGCTCCGTCCTCCGAGTAGGAGCCGGTGCGGAGGGAGGTGTCCCACCTCTCACTTCCGCTCTAAGGCCCCCGCCCATGGGGGCCCTATCCAAAGGCTGACCAGCCACATACTGGCCATGTCCCGTAGGCGCAGGATCCCGGACCGCCGAGACCCGCGCCGGCACTCGACCCCCATCCCGAGGGGGGGTGCGACGAGCGAAGCCACGTCCGCCGTCCGACGGTGGAGGGCTTCGCGCAGGAGCGCCCCCGCCCATTGGGGACCCCTGCCTCCTTGCCTGGGAGCCAGCCTCGCTCCGGTTCATGCAGAGCGTCAAGTGGTGCCGCCCATGGCACGCACTGCATGGCTTGGCAGAACGGCAGTCACGCGCGTAGTGACTACCCAGGCAGCAAAAACACAATTCATGTCGCCTCGCCACGCGACGCCTTTGCTCTACTGGCAGCCGCTGCCAGTCCCTACATTGGGTTAGGGTGTGACCCTTCCGGCCACACTGCAGACAGTCCGCGTCTCTCGCGACTGCTGCTGTATTAACCACCCGAGCACCAATTCCACGCGGTGACGGTGGCTGCGCCTGTCTGGGCTTCCCTCGCCATAAGGGGCTCGAGGCTCCGCGTTCTGGCGCCCTAGATGGCGCTGGGTCCGGCATGGAACTCTCCGCGGCCCTAGCCTCAAACTCCAAAAATTTATGCAAGTCGGAAAAGGTAGGTAGGGTATTGCTGTTGTGGGCGTTCCGCTCAGCATTCTCGCGTTCGAAACGCGAGCGAATATCGTTGGGTAGTTTGCCCAAGATAATGTGTACCAACAAAAATGACCACTGGTCCACCGGTAGTCCCAAAGTACGCAGCGCGTTACAGGCCACTGTAACGGGCGTTAATAATTGCAGGCGCAGTTGTGCCCGATTGGCCACCCGAGGCAGGGCCAACAGCTGCGCCGCATGTGCGTCGGCCAACAGCCGAACGTTCTGGTAACGGGAATTAAGCAGTTCCCAGGCCGTGTCATACTGGTCATCCTCCACACGGAGGTGCTGGATGAGCGATCGCGCTTCATCCTCCAAAGTTGAGAGAAGGTACGCCATTTTTTGCGCCTTCGTTAGGTCGTGTCTCGAGTTTTGAATTGAATTGAATTGACCCACTCCTCCATCTTACCCCCAAAGTGGGACAGCTGAAGGGTGGGAAGCCGACCAGTTACAGCTGGCCCTTCCGGTCCACCGGATGCGCGAGGGGCGGGACCGCCCGCCTGTCTCGCTCTGATGTGTCCGGCCTTCTCCACGATATCATCGTGAAAGGCCATAATCTGGTCATAGTCCTTGATATGGCCTGCCCAGACCTCTGGGTCCAAACCACCTTCGGTAAGCACTGCCATGGCTGCTTCAGTATTGGCCAATCTCGTACGGAGCTGTTCTGCTCGCTCCAGAATAGCAGTGTCCCTGTCCATACGGGACAAGAGTGCGCTGGCACTCGCAGCCCACCTGAGTTCATTGGCGAGCGTCGCCCTTGCGGAGGTTATCTTCGACATTGCGTTAGACAAGAACAAAACAAACCAAATTTAAATAACCGAATAAATAAGTCCGACAAGGGCACAAACCAAAATTCTTAATTTTCAAATACAAACAAATCAAAGTACTACCTAATAGTAAAATTGACACAGACTCAATTATCTATTAATTGTAAACAAACAAGATATAATACTAGTCCGACAAGGACACAAACTAAAATTCTTAATTTTTAAATACAAACAAACAAATCAAAATACTATCTAATAGTAAAATTGACACGGACTAATATTTATTAATGGCAAACAAACAAGATATAATACTAGTCCGACAAGGGCAAAAACTAAAATTCTTAATTTTTAAATACAAACAAACAAATTAAAATACTAGCTAATAGTAAAATTGACACGGACTAGTATTTATTAATGGCAAACAAACAAGATATAATACTATCTAATAGTATGATTGAGACGGCCCAATACTTATTAATTACAAACAAACAAAATTATTTTATTTCAAATTTTCTTGGGAAATAATGTTTACCCTACCTTAATAACAAACCAAAAAACCAAACAATATGTGGGCCCGTAATCAGAGCCGTTAACAACTACGCTCTGCTACCAAAAATTGTGGGCGCAGATAGCTAAGATTACGTTTTTTGTACCAAGAGATTTTGTGACTACGCTCTTGGTACGAGTCCGGCAATCTCACCGGCAACAAACAAACACACAAACAACCTACGCAGTCTGCTACCACCCTGTATATACGGTACAGGGACCTTTCCTAACCTAACTTAACTTAATTATGAGTTGAACTTAATTCTAATTAAATGTAGTTATACTAATTATAAAACTCACCGCGTCCACGCAGTCTTCAGGCAGCCTCGCCTGGCCTTCGCGTCGTGTCTGAGGTCCTCCTCAGGGCTGGCGACGGCCTCAGGTCTCTTGATAGACCCAAGGTCAGTGGTGCAGAAGAATTGGGTCCCTACAATAACCTAACTCCATGAGCTCATGTACTTGCCCCAAGATGAATACGTATTATTTTTGTATTTATTACACCACTGCCATAACACAATAATTTTCTTGTTCTTCTTTCGATAATTCACTATTGTTCACTTACAGTATCACAAACTAACAATTTTCAAAGCGCATGGCACGTGGTTCACAATTGTCACACAAATCAATGTTCCTTACGTAATACAAACAATTTCGGCTCCCGCCGTTCCAAATAAATTGGTCACAAACACAATTACCGACGATTCTCCACGAAACTTTGGATTTTATATATCAAAATTACAAACTTAATGCTTCTAAAGCATGCGGGATGCCACACCCAGTTTAACATTTTTCTTCACTATTTTTACTGGAATGACAAGTTGAGACTTTGACATAAAGACAATGAATATTTTTCTGGTCGGGCAAAGACAATCCGCGCACGGGAAATCGATGAATCGATAATCTTGCCCGTGTTTGTGGAGATCACACGCAGATGGCGCTAGTCTCCTAACAAAGCACTTTTATTCAAAACACTATGTTTTACAATTATAACTTATATTACTACATCAGCATCCAGTTGTTGGTCAGGTTGTCCTTTGACATAGGCCTCCCCCATTGACTTCCACTCATCTCTATTTCTAGCAGATCTTCTCTATCCTTTTGGTAAATCATTCGACCATCTTTTGATTTGTCTTCCCTTTTGCCTTTTCCCATTTCTAGGATACCATTCAATTACATCTTTGGTCCATTTTCTTTGTTCGTTCTCATGATATGACCGGTCCAGTTCCATTGGAGCTTTCTTATCTTTTGTATTACATCGCTCACTTTTGTTATTTTCCTTATTTTTGTAGTCGTCCATCTTTCCCGTAGTCTTATGTGTAACTGTAACATGCTTCGCTCCATGTGACGTTGACAGACTGCAAGTTTTTGATTGTTTTTGCTTGTTGTAGGCCAAGTTTGACATCCATAAGTTAGGCATGGAAGAATGCATGTGTTGTGTAGCTTGGTTTTCGTTGACATTTGGATTGTTTTATTTTTGAATATCTCCTTTAGTGACCAATAACGTTTCCAAGTAATACTTATTCTTCTGTCAATTTTCAATTCCGTCCAATTAATTTTTTAGATTATTTAAGTCATTTTGGGTTGCAGGTGATGTTGTGATCGTATTCATAGTTGAAGATATAATATGTTTTCTAGATTTACTATTTTTAAGTAGTATGGTTCCTCTTACTTACCATTCTATGATCTGAATTAAAATTTAATTAGTTGACTACGTCGACGACGCTGAATATCTGTTGATCCCTTGTTAGTATGAATTCGATATCATTTTAATCTGTACAAGGAGACATCCATGTCCACTTTCTTGACTTTTACTTTTTAAAGAAACTGTTAATTATTAGTAGATTATTTGAAAAAGCGAAATCTACCAGTCATTGTCCGTTATCATTATCATACAAATTCTTCTTTATTTGTTTTTAACAAAAATATAAAATAGTTAGCAGACTATAAATCTTCCAGATTATGTAAATCAAGAGTTCCTCTAATCTAGCCACTACCGGCAGCCTCTTTCAGGTCGATTGACTCGTCCACCTGATAATAGGAAGTCCACTACGATTGCCAAACCGTAGTCGCCATTTGACAACGTCGTTGCTCTGTCATTCGTCGGTTTCACGATAAATGTGGCTACAGACTGCAGCCACTTCAGCTTGCAACATTTCTGTACTGTTCACTACTTTGGTTTTTTGCCCGATTACGTCGTTTCTCCTTCTATCCATTAGTGGCTAAATCATCGATGCAAGCAATCGTACTTTGTGGCTTGACCTACTGATGAAAGTTTCTATTTTTGGAGAAATATTATTTTTTTCATAACTTAAAAAGAAAACCAACTAAAACAGCACATTTATTGTCTAATTTTTTTTGATTGTCTATTGGGCCACCAAAACTATCCACTGGACAACCGTTTCAGTTGTCCAAGTGACTGGTTGTCCGATGGACATTATTAAGGTTCTAACCTGTTTTGTTAAAAAAACTACCTAGATTTCATTATTTTACAAGATCAATACAAAACTAACATAAAGACCATTCTATTATGCTGAAACTTAAAATATTTCAGAATATTTATTGAATACTAAATATAAATTACTTCACAAGTGCGTATATATAATTAACACCATAGTACATTTTTTTTCGCTATTGAAGTTTTACGATGACTATTGCTTGGGGACAACTTTTTTAGTATGGAATGTACTTTGATGTGTATAGGACAACCGTTGAAATTCGCATAAATATGTAAAAAATCTAGTTTTCGTTGACTAAAGTGATGTTTCATATATTAAATATAAGCCAAACCGTTTGCGTTGGTATACATTTCATATTTCCAAAAAAAGGTTTTTTATTTGTTTGGGGACAGGAAAAAGTGAAGGGGGTACAATTAAAAGTTGATTCACCCGGGTACATTATTTTTGGATAATCAAACTAACGGACTAATTAAAATAATAGTTTTCTGACCCTTCATCATCCCTCTTGTAATATCCATATTTCCCATTTTCCATAATTATTAAAACAGTAATTTTTAGGGTTCCGTACCCGAAGGGTGCAAACGGGACTGAACTACTAATACTGGGACTCCGCTGTCTGTCCGTCTGTCACAGGGCTCTATCTCTTGAACCGTAATAGCTAGACTCTTGAAATGTTTACCGATTATGTATTACTGTGGCCGCTATAACAACAAATACTGAAAATAAAAAAAGTTAAAAATTAAAGGGGGTCGCCATACAAAAAACGTGTTTTTTCAGCGCGTTAACTAGATCTTTATAATGGCATTACCTAGATACTTAAAATTTTCGCAGATTATTTATTTATTTCAAAGTATTACTATGGCCGGCCGCTATAACAACAAATACCAAAAATTAAAAAAAAGTTAAAAATTAAAGGGGTCGTCATACAAAACACGTGTTTTTTAGCGATTTAAAACTATGTACGGAGGTAAAGAACCCTTCATGTACGAGAACAGTGCCATGAAACCCATTGGAAAAGGAAGAGAATATTACAAAATTGAGAGAAGAAATAAATTACGGGCAATCTGCGGTCGCGGGTGGGGGGTGAGGTTTTAAGGGTAAAAACGGTTTATCTCGATTTCCAGCAAAACTACGGGTCCTATAGAAAAAAGTTAAGTAGCAAAGGTTTAGGTAATAAAAAGATCTACAACTTTTGTATTTACCTTATGTGAATAAGGTAAGTTCATCGTTCTTCGTGAGTAAGGAAGTTGTCTTTGATATATTTAAAAAAAAATCTGTGCAAGATATTACTTTGAAAGATATTACTTGATATTTTTGTATGTATGTTACAATTTCCTTATTAAAAAAATACTTATATTTAATACTAGCAGTCCACCCCGGCTTCGCCCGTGGTACACACATAGCCTATGTCACTCGGGAATAGTGTAGCTTTCCAACGGTGAAAGAATTTTTAAATCGGCCCAGTACTTTTTGAGCCTATTCATTACAAACATACAAAAATAGGTAGGTACAAATCTTTCCTCTTTATAATATTAGTGTAGATGTAGATTTAGTTCTTATATATCTTATATATATTTAGTTTAGTTTTATTTGAATAAGTAGATAATAAGTAGAGGTGTTATTTCCAGTCTAATTCGTGACAAAATTTTGCTCTGTTTTTAAGTTCGTGATATTTGTTTAGAGGTGTATGTATGCATATATCTCTATGTAGATATTCAGGTACTACATTTGGATAAACGTCTCCCCTTTCTGTATCCAATTACTTCAATCTTCGAATAAATCTCTCTCTCTTTCATCTTAGCGCGTCCTAAATTGAGCAAAGTGAAGAAGCAAAAAGCCAAGCCCAGAGTTGGCTTGGATTATTCTTCTACTTACACACTACCCTACACTCCGTCTTCGGCATCCTTGACTGTGGATCGAATAAATATAAAATATAAATACTTACCTATTTAAGAGTTAGAGCGCGATACGTGGGCAAGCAACCATCGAACAGGCTAATACGGTAATTTGTTGTATTAGGTGGATAAACAATTATTATATGCGCATCTTCTCACCATGTAGACAGTTCTCAAGACAAGATACGTCGCGAATTGCGTGCGGGTAGTAACGAAACCCTGATTTAGAGCGCAAAAAGACGCACAAAGTGTGGGGGAGAGGTGCGGGGACGCCAATCGGGAGACGCTGTGAGATTCCATTCTGTTTGTACTCTTATGTAATCTGTGCCACTGGACAACAGAGGCAGTCAAATATGAATGAATAAGCAATATACGCATGTATTTCGAGTTAGAAATCTCTTGTTTTATTATTAAAAACGAACCGGAAACGCGATTAAACAATAGCAAAGGTATTTTAGTGACTTTCCGGTACGTTGCGCAACATAATAAATTATTCCGACTTTTAGGAGGGGAAGAGGGGTACAAAAAACGTTATGGCGATGTATATGGGAGGGAGGTTCAAAAATCTTCAAATATTACGTAATCTTTGAACGCTCCCTAAGCTGTATTTGAATTATAGTCTATTTGTTGAAATAGCGCCGGCGCGCCACACAGGCCGCGTCTTTAAAAAGCCGACGCAGCTTTGTCGGCATGCCGCACGATTACCAACCCATTGAAGGAATGGACTATAATCGCGCTTGCTTTGCTAGGAAATAATCAGTAAAAGGCAGACATTTGATCACAATTTATTTGATTTAACAGCTAAATACATTACTCTTACAGTTAAAGTGTGTTAAATTTCTGCAAATGTCTGGCGTTAAGCATAGTGTCGGATCTTTGGAATGGCAGAGCTGAACTGATGTGGCAGGCTTTGCTTCTTAGTCCAAGGATTTGGGGGGAGAGTAGTTAAGGTACACCAGTCCTGAAGCCTTAGCCTGCAAACATGGAATGAACTTACATACACAACAGAATATCCTTCATCCTAGAAAGCTACATAGACAATCTGATTTATGTTTCTCAGAGTTTATGTTCTCGGTTCTACTAGTATTTAAACATGCTATTATAGAACTGCCTTAATCAGTACATTTTAAACTGGAATGTTGATCAAGGTGTCCATACTGTCCATGGTGGTCAAAGGGATAAGAAAAGTAGCCTGACAATCTCAAGACCATTCTTTTCTATTTCTATTTAATCTTTATTGTCCATCAAATACAAATTGTACAGAACAATAGGCGAACTTAACGCTAAAAGTGTTGTCTACCAACCTTTGGGTTATACAGAGAGTCTAAATGTGAGTTGCAAGATAAAGATAATATACATAAAATACATTGTACGTACATACAATATATACTTCCTATAGGTACATATACCTACCTATATACATACACTTCATCATCAAATACTGTATGTACTAGAGCCTTAACCTAAGACCACTTTTGAGGTTTAATTTAAAATGCAAACTTACAGCAATGATGGATCCTACAGTGAAGGCGATGCCGAAGAGCAGTGCAGCGTTGTAGCGGCGCTGGTTGGCGTCGTACTGCGCCTGCCACGAGCCGCGCGGCACGGGCAGCTCGTCCATGCTGGGCGGCTTGAAGTGCTCACCTCCGTGGTAGCGGCGAGCTGACCACAAACATATTACACATGGAGAACACTTATATTGACTAATGACCAATCTTTTTTGGGGTGCAGTAAGTACAGACAAGCTGTACAAAGTGAACATAGAAACATTCCAAGTACAAATATTTCGTGAAAAAAGTATTAATGCGTGTTGGAATTGGTATCATAGATTGAGGATTGGGTTAATTTCTATCTTTATGATCATTTGAGGTGCACATAAGAACATTTACGAGGATTAGGTATGTCCTCCGTAGCTGGACATAGGTCTTGTAAATGTCCAAAATAACCAGTTGAAAGCAGCTTTTGTCTAAAGCTTTCCAGCACTAAGATATTGTCATTGTTTGTTACAGTACTTTTGCGTTTTACGTTTTTTCGTTAACTTAGAAATTTGTTTTGTTTTTCATAGCTTAAAGGCAATTAGACCTAGGTATTTGATATGAATTTCAACTTGATACTAATAAGTATATAAAAGGTTTATAATTATTAAAAAATATATATTATGTGATGTAACTAAAAATTTAAGGTTTCCGGAATTTTTCCTTTATGTGTGCTATAAAACGTTGCTTCATGCCAAATTCCAAGATTCTAGGTAGACTGGCAGTATCTTTAGGTTCTGATTCCCTTGTGAGTAGTTGCGAGTTTCAAAATATGCGGCTTAAATTGCTGTATCTTTTGATTGCGTTGGCTTAGAAGTTTGATTTTTCACAGCTCCAAGGGACAGTAGATTTGAGTATTTGATATGAATTTCAGCTTGATACCTACACGCGTTCTTAAGAAAAAAGGTCTTGACAGACAGATAGTCAAACACCAAAGTGATCCTATAAAGGTGCCGATTTTCCTTTTGAGGTACGGAACCCTAAAAATGAACTTGCCTTAGTTTTTTTACACAAAGACAAAATATAAAAAAATACATAGTTTCATAAATTTTGTCACAATTAAATATTTCTTCAGTTTAGATTATGTGCTGACAGTACTCATTTTCACGCACACATTCTCAGCGTGTTACACTTAGTTACCACAAGTAAATAATACGTCGCTTCGTGAAATAAAAGTACTGTTAATGTAATAAATAAATCACTTGATTATTTTCATCTCATCTATTCGAAAAACGATGTTTTCATCCCAAATATTTGGGGCTAAAGTCACTGGTAATTCTCTAGACACTAAAAAGTAGAAAGTAAATTCTCTAGATGTTAAAACACATTTAAGAACCGAACACGAATATAGAATCAAACATAATATTGGCTGTCAGCAACAAAAAAAGAAGAATCTAGTTTTAAAACAATAAAATAAAGGCAACAGCGTCGTAATTTTTTAAAATTGGAACACATTACTTTTTACATGGATGACTGTAGGTCAAAATTTATTGGTTGTTTTGTTTCAAAAGAATATAAATAAAAAACCAATAAAAACGCGCCATTGTTGTCTCTGATTTTTACATAACCTATTTTAAACGTCAATAATTTCTTGATGAGGCCGATATGAAGTTTACGTATATATACATATACAAAGATATAAAGAATTACGCACAAGGAAAAAGTAATGAAACGATTCTAATGACTGTAAAATGTATAAAATGTGGTGGTCAAAGAAAAATATTTTCAAAGTAATTCTTTAGTGAAAACGCCACCAAATAAAGGTTAGTAACTGTCTGTTAAACTCTCATTAGGTATATGTATATATTTGCAAATTTTCTTTATAGATAGAGATGAAAAGAAGAATGTGCTACACACGGTGTACTACACGGTGTTCGGTAATAGTTTTATCTCGGTAGATATACTTAAATCCCTCGCTTCACTCAGGATTCAAATGTGTGTAGTAGGGCGCCCTCGCGTTAAAACTATTACCTTTACGCCTTCTAGCACAATCTACTATGAAATGTGTGCTGTGTACACTGGAGTATTATGACCACTATACACCTAACTTGGGACTTTAAGAGAAAAACTTCATAAAGAAAATGCAACCAATATGTTTAAAATTAATTCTCAAAAACATACGGCAAACGTACCCAAACAAAATATAGGTACCTACAAGGTTACATGGATAAAATGGAGTCCAACTGATAACAGGTAAAATCATGGTAAAACATAGGTTATGTTTTGTCATTATGTAACATGCAATACAATGATTACAATAAATAGACTAATATTTTAATGAATTTAGAGAAAGGTCCTGAAGAGAGAGAACTATATAGGATAAATATATACTGTACATTAATACAAATAATCCAAGAAAATATATAAATTAAAAATAGTTACAAGTAAAGAAATTATAAGAATTTAGTCTTACCCGTTTGCTGAAACAATCGTGAAACAATTGGCCGCGAGACAAACATTTTGGAAAAAGTAAGATTTTTAGCAGAAAATATTTTTTGTATAAAATCGGTAAAAGGTCCACCACCTACTCCACCTTTCTTTTTTCGTTTCAGGATTGAATTGACGTTTGAGGTTAACTGTGACAAGTTGACACCTGACAGTGACATTGTATTTTTTATGGTTTTTTCAACTGGGATAGGCAAAGAGGACTAGTAAACGACTACTTATAATTTAAAAAAATAACACTACCTTATTCTTATCTGGCTTTATCACTTGAGTGGGTGGGCGGGATTATGAAGGTATATTAAATAAGGATTAAGAAGGATGCCAACGATGCCCCACATCCAAATCTGTTCAGGCATTTCGAAGTTATAGCAACTAATACTATGCATTCTGTGGTAATAGTGGAATAAGGGACCATTGACGACCTCCGTGGCGTAATGGTTAACACGCTAGACCGCTAATCCGGAGGTTCTGAGCTCAATCAGTTTGATTTGTTCATATATATTTATATACTGGGTGGCGCAAAAGTACTGGCACTAAAGAAAATACTTTTATTTTTTTTATATGACATTTTCTGTCATTCTGTTGTTGAAAATTGTGTAGTGAACAAATGTAAAATACACTGAAAATAAACATGGACCGTTTTACTCCCCAAGAACGTGGAATAATTGTGTCAATGTTCTTACGAACGCTTTTCCAGGCCGAGTTATCTCTCGTTTTGGCGATTTGCCTTGGCCTGCAAGATCACCCGATCTGACCAGTCCAGACTTCTTTCTTTGGGGTTTTTTGAAATCTCGGGTGTATGTGAACAAGCCACAGACTCTCGCAGCTCTAAAAGAAAACATTCGTCAAGAAATAACGAACATATCGCAGGAAGTGTTACGGCAAGTTATGCAAAATGTCATAAATAGGGCTCAAATGTGTATCAACTCTGGAGGTCACCATTTAAAAGACATCATCTTTAAATCCTAATGGTACGAAATTTAATGGCACAAATATACATTTAAAAAAACCTAAATCTAGTTTTCTAATTTAGAAAAAATGTTATAGCTGAACCAAATAGGGTCTTTACTTTTGCGCCACCCAGTATATATATTTATATTCAATACAACTTGTTAGCAAAAGTAAGAAAATGTCTTTTCCCCGCTCTATGCTTACGTAAGTATTGATATAATTTTTATTAAATCTGCTAAGTTTTTTTTATTCTTTTCATGAGCACGGATATTGTTCGTAGACATTATTATACTTAAGTACTACCTAAGTATTTGTATAACTTCAAATCAAAATACAAAAGTTGCCAAAAAAAGTAAAAAAAACTTAAAAATATAGCTGACTTAATGGAAGTCCTGATCCTCGCGTCCCCCATGTCATCAAAAATAAGCACTCCCCCACCCTCCTTTGGTGCTTATGTAATATTTGAATGGCCCCTAAATAACTCACCTTCGATTAATGAATATCCCACTCAGTCTCACACACATACATAATAAATAGTACATCCGTTCAATTGGTTGGAATTGGAAATTGGAATGCTCTCGGTGTGTGGACAGAGCGGGGCGTTGTGTCGGCTTTTTGAGAAACGGACGCAGCCGAAGCGCGCCGACGACATGCACGCCATTTTAACAAATGAACACAATACACGTGAACCCTAAAAACATTATAGTCCAAGATCCCAGAGCGATGAGACATAACTTATTTTCACACGAACGAAACCTGAGGTCCTTAGTAGGGTCTCGTCTCGTGTGCTTTGAATACCTGCGTGTTTGTGGATCTCGCCTTGTAACACCTGGGCAGGTACCAGGTGAGAAAGTTAAGAAAAAATAAGAGTAACTTAGCTTATATAGCTGATTTTTAGGGTTCCGTACCGAAAGGGTGCAAACGGGACCCTATTACAGAGACTCCGCTGTCTATTCGTCTGTCCTTCTGTCTGTCCGTCTGTCTGTCCGTCTGTCTGTCCGTCTGTCTGTCCGTCTGTCTGTCCGTCTGTCACAGGGCTCTATCTCTTGAACCGTAATAGCTAGACACTTGAAATTTTCACCGATTGTGTATTATACTGTGGCCGCTATAACAACAAATACTGAAAATAAAAAAAGTTAAAAATTAAAGGGGGTCGTCATACAAAAACGTGTTTTTTTTAGCGTTTTAAAACATTGTACGGACGTACGGAACCCTTCATGTACGAGTCCGACTCTCACTTGCCCGTTTATTATATATACTGGGTGGCGCAAAAGTACTGGCACTAAAGAAAATACTTTTATTTTTTTTATATGACATTTTCTGTCATTCTGTTGTTGAAAATTGTGTAGTGAACAAATGTAAAATACACTGAAAATAAACATGGACCGTTTTACTCCCCAAGAACGTGGAATAATTGTGTCAATGTTCTTACGGAATAATTCATCAGTGATAAGAACACAACGTGAATTTCGTCGACGATTTCACCACCGTCCGGCACCGATTGGTCGCACAATTCGACGCTTTGCCACACGCCTTGAAGCAACTGGCTCAACATTGGATAGACCTAAGTCTGGGAGACCAAGAACAGGCCGTTCAGCTGAAAATATCGATGCTGTGCGCGAAGATGTGGAAGAGTGTCCAGAAACATCAACGAGGCGACGTGCCACGCAATTGGGCATTTCCAGACGGACCCTGCAGCGTATTTTGGTGAAAGACTTAAAGATGTTCCCGTATAAAACTCAAATGACTCATCAGCTGCTGCCTGCTGACCACCGAGCTCGTCTAGATTACTGCCAGCGCGTCATAAACCTCAACCTTGAAGAGGATGATTTTCCTTCAAAATTGGTTATGAGTGACGAAGCGCATTTCCATCTCTCAGGGCATGTCAATAAGCAGAATACTCGGTTCTGGGGCACTGATAATCCGCGCATTATTCAAGAAACACCTCTACACCCACTAAAAGTTACTGTATGGTGTGGCATCTGTGTTGACAGAGTGATCGGACCCTATTTTTTCGAAGACGCTGGAGGCAATGCGATAACTGTCACTGGAGAACGCTACAGAACCATGTTACGAGAGTTTTTGATACCCAGTTTGGACGAATTGGGGCTGGAGCACATCTGGTTTCAACAAGACGGCGCTACGGCACACACAGCGCGCGACACTATGGACTTAGTGAGGGACGCTTTTCCAGGCCGAGTTATCTCTCGTTTTGGCGATTTGCCTTGGCCTGCAAGATCACCCGATCTGACCAGTCCAGACTTCTTTCTTTGGGGTTTTTTGAAATCTCGGGTGTATGTGAACAAGCCACAGACTCTCGCAGCTCTAAAAGAAAACATTCGTCAAGAAATAACGAACATATCGCAGGAAGTGTTACGGCAAGTTATGCAAAATGTCATAAATAGGGCTCAAATGTGTATCAACTCTGGAGGTCACCATTTAAAAGACATCATCTTTAAATCCTAATGGTACGAAATTTAATGGCACAAATATACATTTAAAAAAACCTAAATCTAGTTTTCTAATTTAGAAAAAATGTTATAGCTGAACCAAATAGGGTCTTTACTTTTGCGCCACCCAGTATATACTTTAAAATATTATTCTGAAGTAGTTATCATAAGTGGCAGACACTTTTCATGGGCCAGAACTTTTGGCAGACGCTTTAAAGCTGCACAAAAAATAAATGAACTTAACTTATTTTTACATGGCTGCCTTTTAAATAAGTATGTGATTAAAGTAACTATCACAAAGTTATATTTTATCAGGCAGATAAATTGGAGTGACCAAACATCTGCTAAACACAAAAATTATTCAGCCGTCACTGACTCACTCACTGATTGACATAGTTGTCCTAACCTACCTAGGTATCTATCCAGAGGTGGAATATATGTCGAGATCGAGAGCGCCCTAGGCAAGTACCTTATGGGCGCCCCTGTCTGTAGCGGCATTGTTATAAATTTGAACTCATTGCTGGACACTCAGCCAGACACATTAGAAAGATTGATTTACGTCTATAGACGTAGTGTGTCCAGCAATGTATTAATTAGGTAAACAGTACTGTACTGTAGCTTAACGGGAAAACAAAAGAACAAGTAGAAAAATTTAAGTACTTAGGAAGCATATTAACAGAAGACTCTAGATGTACTGCAGATATTAAAACCAGAATGGCCATGGCCAAAGGAGCATACAATAGTAAAAGTAAACTTTTCACAGCAAAGAAAAATACGTAAACGCCTTATAAAAATGTATATCTGGAGCATAGCACTTTACGGATGCGAAACATAGATATTGAATAAAAAAACCGGCCAAGTGCGAGTCGGACTCGCGCACCGAGGGTTCCGTACAAACCTGCAAGGTTTACAAAGTTCGTTCATTACGACAAGTAAGTTTAAAATTATTAAAAAAATATATATTATGTGATGTAACTAAAAATTTATGGTTTTCGTAATTTTTCCTTTATCTATGCTATAAGACGTTGCTTCGTACCAAATTTCAAGATTCTGAGTTCACGGGAAGCACCCTGTAGGTTTTGATTCCCTTGCAAGTGTCGAAAATTTGCGGCATAAACGGCTGTATCTTTTGATTGCGTTGGCTTAGAAGTTTGATTTTTTCACAGCTTCAAGGGACAGTAGACCTGAGTAATTGATATAAATTTCAGCTTCATACCTCCACGCGTTCCTGAGAAAAAGGGTCTTGACAGACGGACGGACGGACGGACAGACGGACAACAAAGGGTGATCCTATAAGGGTTCCGTTTTTTCCTTTTGAGGTACGGAACCCTAAAAAGCGGCCAAGTGCGAGTCGGACTCGCCCATGAAGGGTTCCGTAGCAGCAAGTAACATAATATAAAAGTTCTAAATGTAAATTGCGGTTTACGATTTATGACGTATTAGAAAATAACTATTTACGATACCAAGACCGCTATAGTTTTAATTGAAAGTACATACTTTGAGGTATATACCAATTTTTTTTTCAGAATTATTTTAGTACTATTTCAAAAGTTACAGTGGGGGGATACCTCAAACTTTAACTTTGTATTAGATTATCTCAATACTGGGGGGTTTGATCTACATAGTTTCAAAGCAGATTTTGTTGCATTTTAAAAGACCTTTTCAACGATACCCCATACGTTGGGATTAGTCCAATTTAATTTTTTAAATTTATTTTGCGTTGTATAAGAGGGGGGCTGAAAAAAAAAACAATTTTTAATAATTTTAAAAACCAACTTTTGAAACTTCAATATGTATCTCCGCCAATTTTCGTGATAATCGGTGCAGTAGCGGCGGAGTACGAGCCCGGACGGACAGACAGACGGACGGACATGACGAAACTATAAGGGTTCCTTGTGGACTACGGAACCCTAAAAAGATAGTGACAGGCTGGCAGCTTTCGAGATGTGGTGCTGGAGGAGAATGGAAAAGATCAGTTGGACGGAAAGGAAAACCAATGAGGAAGTATTAGAAATAGTAGGAGAGAAAAGAAGACTACTGGGCGAAATAGAAAATAGGAGAGGGAAAATGATTATGACTCCTTATTTAAAAACATACTAGTAGGAAAATAAAAGGTAGAAAGGTCCAGGACGACCAAGAAAGAGCTATGTAGACCAACTGAAAGAAAAAGCAGGGGTCATGTCGTACCAAGCACTAAAGAGTAAGGCAGAAACCCGAGAAGTTTGGCGCATACTCCATACTTCACCGACAAGAGCCACTAAGCTCTTAAATAAGAAGAAGAAGAAGTAGTACTGGTAATAGTAAATAAAAATTCCGCGCGCCCCTTAGTTTGTTACCTCGCGCCCTATAGGCACGTGACGTATCTAGTTTGCGTTAAGGATAATCCGCCTCTGTACCTACCTTAAACTTAATAATTTCAGCCGGCCCGCATCCGCATCGCATGAAGTCGACTGCAGTGCTGCGGATGCTGTGGTGGTACTCGTAGCTAGTTCTGAATATAATATGCGTCTCCCCCTCACTCCCCAAGGATTTTCTGCGATTGGAAGCATCTTCTAACCATCAGTATTTTCGTACTGACCTTGGTTATCAGGGCTACTTAGTTCAATTCAAAAAAATTCAAATTTAAAATATCTTTATTATTATTATTATTCTTTTTACATTTTGTTCTCCTCTTGAAGAGGGTATACGCCCGCGGGCCGAAGCCAAGCGTAACAGGGATTATTGTATGCTATATGTTGAAGTAAGTGTGGCAGAGCTGAGGAATTTACGAGTGATGCGGCACGTGTTGAGGATCACGGCCTTCTGAATCAAAGTGAGTATGTGTGCTGGAATATCTAGCGTAGGTATCTAAACTTTTAATTAATGACTTTGGTATGACACCCGTAGACGATAATACTATTGGGATTATATGAACCGTTTGAGCTTCCCATTGCGTTTTTATTTCTTTAGCTAAATCTTGGTATTTAAGTACTTAATTTTTCAGATATTGTGGTTTGGAGATTGTGTGTGTTGGGGATAGCAATATCGATGAGGTAGACTTTTTTATGAACTTTATCGTGTACTGTGATGTCTGGTCTATTGTAATGGATAGTTTTATCAGTGATGATAGTTCTGTCCCAGTAGATTTTGAAGTTATTGTTATCTAGTACAGAGTCAGGGGTGTATTTTATTATTATTATGTTTTTACTTCACTACTTGTGCTCAGGCGAAACCTGGTAGTAGGTATTAGTGAAAGCTCGGGTTTATAACCAAGTGCTGACACTATATATTTATTATTATTATTCTCTTTATTTAATTTAAAACTTAGGCTAGGTTTTGGTATACATTTATAAAAAGTAAAATATAAAACATACTACAAAATATAGTACTATAAAACATACACAAACCTAACCTAGCTGCCCGCTGGCAGCGGGGCAAGGCCCAAGCTACCGGCGGTTAGGGCCGCAGAGAGAAAAACCTGACAATACGTGCCGTGTCCAGGAGTACTGCCTTTTGAATCTGAAGGCTGGTTTACACAGGGTCAGTGACTGACTCCGAATTCGAAACAAGTCAGCGCTGACCCGAATAAAACCCAATGTAAATTGATTTGAAGTCAGTACAGCGGTGTGAAGTCAGCGCTGACTTGTATATTCACATACGAATATTTTGAAGTCAGTTGGCACTGGCGCCGCTACTGACTTGTGTACTGACCCTGTGTAAATCAGCCTTGACCCTTGATCCAGCCATCTAGCGAGAGAGTCTTAAGATGTTGGTCAAGACTCTTCGACTCTTTATTATTATTATATATAATTAAAAATATTTATAATATCTCTTAATAATAGTCACTTTGTTCCGTTTTGCACAAATGTTGACGTCAAATCGTTACTTACAGCTAATTAACGCCGCTTCCTAGGCGCAAGTGCAGAAGAAGCGGCAACAAACTGCACTGCACGTTTTCTCCAAAAACGTCAACTAACAAACTTAAAACTTAAAATTAGTTATAAGGATGGACTGAGATTACATTGTTCTACATTTACATCGTTTATGCTGTTTCTGCAAGTGTTACCTAAAAGTAAAGCTAAAGACACGCACGAGCACTTGTTTATTTAATACTTTTCGGGGTAGAGCCAAGGAATAAAATCCTGCAACTGCAACGCAACTGCTTCAAGTATATCCTTTATACCACCAGAGAAAGGAAATATTCGGGCATCTACTAGATTCAGATCGCTGCGTCTGCTCTTCATCGGAGTTGGTGCCAGACAACCAGTGATTAGGTATCCGACAGCAGGTCCCGTTAAGAGCTATACATGCACAGCTTCATATGAGCAGATCGGCACCGTCCGGCATATCTACTCGCCGGTAGAGTAACATTGAGCAACTCCTGTCGTTCGCAAAACTTGTGCAGCTGCACTGCACCCCATTTTGATGAAGCCACGATTCTTGGTTTATTAAATGTAACACATTTAAAAACGGACAAGTGCGGCACGGCGGTTCCTGTTAATGTGAATGAGACGGAGTAAAGTGAGTACCTATAGTGAGCCAATCAAAAATAATAGTGATCTTAGTCGGCCGGCGCATTTGTGATTGTGATGTGACGATTGAATTGGAGTGAAGTGAGGTTGGAGAAGTGCGGTGAGGTGAGGACTGAGGAGTGAGTGCCGACTGCCGTCTGCCGCAGTCGCGGACGGCGCGGCGCGCGCTGCGAACGTTGTCTCTTCATGCTGCGCGCGCGCATACGACGAGCGATGCCCCTGAGCACGCTGCTCTTTGTTTACTGCGATCTCACAGTGTCAAATCATTCCAGATAAATACAATACGAGCAGAAATATGTGACTGGTGGACTTTGTAGTGTATTTAATTTGATTGTACCTAGTGTTGTTCTAAAAACAGATGTGTATGTGAGGAATGCAATAAGATACTTATTTGTAAACAATGGACGGGGAAGACACGAAAAGCCTTACGAAGGCTAATGGTGTGAAAGTGGCCGGAGAGAGCGCGGGGGTGAGCGCGGGCCGGGGGGCGGCGGAGCTGGAGAGCGAGGCGCAGCGGCGGCAGCGCTGGCGCTCCGTGTACGTCATCTACTTCACCATGTTCCAGATGTCGCTGGGCTTCAGCATCGTGCTCACCGGCGTGTGGCCCTACCTGGACAAGGTCTCTGTCCTCCCTTGCCCTCAACTCTGCACGCACACATTGCCTTACGTTATCGCGCCACAAACCATTGTTTTCGTTTGCTTTAAACAACATGGTTAGCGACTCGCAGGCCATTTACATAGTGATGTAATTACTCAACAATCAACAATTAACTGGCCTGACTGAACTATGCACTTACCTACCGACATTTAACTTTTGTAATACACACCAATAATGACACGACATTTATGTAGAGTCGCAAATTATTTTAAGTACCTGCCAGGTTCCACACCCGAACCCATTCTTTCAATAAGTATCATTTTACACATGACATCAGAACATGAAAGAAAATCTAAGCAAACGGTTATAAGTAAAATACCTAATACCTACAAACTACAAAGTCAACGTTTAGTAATAAAACTCAGACACCTAAGTATGCTCACCATCGTGGTACAGACGTGACAGTGAAATTACCTTTAGGTAGAACGCTCTCACAGCCGATATTCTACATTATAATAACGAAAATCAGTTCAGCCGGTCAGGGAGTCAGCTGGACACAGGCCTTCTCTAAAGATTTCAAAAATATCCGATAGGAGGCGACTTGCACCTTGCATCCATACTCTTGGAGGTTCTAATTTGGTAGAGTATGGGATTGTAGCGGTTGCTAACATTGATGTGTACCTAGCTTAGCTACCTACACATCTTATACCGTATGTACCCACAATCCCACATATCCTGTTAGGAACACGTTACCTAGGTAGGTTACGTGTTCTACGCTCCAAAGTAGAAAGTTGAATGAATTTTTCTTTACAAATATTCGGCTTACGATTAGGGAACCACAAATTATTTTTCAGTGTTGCGATGTATGCTACAGAATGAAATGAAAATACATTTAGGACACCAATAAGATACCATATCACTAAAGCACAGAAGACAGTAAGAGTAGAGTAACATACAGAACGGAATCTCCTAAGGTACGCGCAATATGCGTCCCTGTTCCCCGTCGCCGCACCTCTCCCCCGTTCTCCTCTGTCGACAGGCGAGAGCGGGCGAATACACTGCACGGCGGCACGTGGCGGCACAAGAACGGAGGAGAGGTGCGGGGACGGGGAACGGGGTCGCATATTGCGCGTACCTTAGGAGATTCCGTTCTGTATGTTACTCTTACTTTCTTCTTTGACTAAAGTCAAAGTACCAATTTTTTTTTTTCAATGTGGGATAAATAAATGTATCACTTATTGAAGGTCATTATTTTCGCAATCTTGGTAAAATATTAACCAACTAAATACAGAAGATACCGTCATATCGTACACACTCATGTTTTCGGACATTAGCAGTGTACCTACGGGCGCGTGCCTTATCGTGTTTGGATTTGGACGCGTTCGTTGTAGCCCGAGTCCGTGGCAGCTGACACAGGCCCGCTTCCCGCCGATACGATAACTGAGTCAGTCACTCTGGTCGAAGGCCAGCCCCGTTGCCACACGACTCTCACCACGCTCCTACTCCTCCTACTACTAAGTAGGTACCTAATATTGCTAGAGAATAAATGTCTTCCGTCATTTACTCGTAGTACAGGTACCTACTCTTAGTAGGTACTTGTACAACATTTTTAATGTAAATTGCTAGAATCGGTCCTTGATATGCCTGACAGAAAATTCAAAGCTTATGTAAAGAAAGTACTTTGTGAGAAGGCTTATTATAGGACCGTATAAAGACAAAAAAATCTGGCTTGAGCTTTGTAGTGACAGCAGAGCATTCCTTTTGTTTCAAAATAAATATCTTGGTATTTATTGATGAATGACGTACAATCTAAGCGATGACACGATCATGAGTAGTATACGACAAGGCATGTAGTTGGCATGTGATATAGCTTGACGATCGCCATATAATGATGGCAGCGCTTAACGTGCCTTCGGAGGAGATATTTTATGTAACTTGTCGGGTCACCAGCCCAAGTGATAAGCGCTTATAAAAGACGTCCATCAGCCGAGCTGTCGAGTTCGTCATTATCTGAACATCATGTGTACGAGATATTTAATTAAGATGCGATCTTGCAAGGAAAGTGATTATGATGGTGCGTTTGTGAGATTTAAAATGTAGAGTAGGTAACATGAAATATGATACTTATATGTACAGCGATCCCGAAAGCGCCGAGAATTTTGTATAGTCTCAAGCATCTTGTATTCGTCATTTTTCCGCTATAAAGAACGCCAATATGGATTACCCGAGAAAAATGCATTTTTTTTACTTAACAAACCAATTAAGAACTAATAATTAAATATATAAATGTATTAATAAACAAATGAATTACATGATATACCTAAGAAATAGTAAAGTCAGTATTTTATTCATTAACTACTTAGTTGCGAAAGTCCTTTAAAGAATACCTTGTATGATACCATGACCGCGGTTATGCCAAATCTTGCGTGTTGATCGTTTGGGCATATGAAGTCGTAAGTGGAAGACGCGGGGACAATAAAAATAGCCGCGACCTGAACCCGCGCCTGCGCCTGCGACGCTCCACGTGTCGCTTACTGCAGTCTAGTTCACGCTCACTGTCATGTGTTCATTCGTACATTACTATTTTGGACACAGATCTAGAATTTAATTTACTGAGTAAATTTGGAAGTCAGAGGCATAATCAACAACATGAACAAAAACACACACTCTACGAGTATGTAATTTAGAGGTACTACTTATACCATATGTGGAGTAGTACCTACCTAGGTAATTTTCGTATTTAATTTGACACAATACTGAAAACACATTATATAACATGCATAACTATGGGCTATATGGCTACTCGTAATAAGTATAGGAATATGAAAACATTACTTATTTAAGCATCATAGAGCAATCAAAATCTTAGCATTCCTAGCTGCCTGTTGATGTACCTAAGTGTCTCTACTTATTTGTATATAAGTAGTTACATACTAAAGTCAAATAATAGTAACCTAGATTAGATACAGGCAGCGAAATATACGATGTTGTCGGTGACTTAAGCATTACTGTCTCAAGCCTGTGATAAGCGCAGCTAGTAAACTAACAGATTGTAAAATAAATTCCAACCGAATGTAACTGCCGATAAACATACATAATTAGTACCTAGCCAAATTATAAACCGAATAAAAAATACATGTGTTAAATTCCGTTCCATTCATACAAAAAAATATTTAGACCTTTTTAAAGTAAGTAGGTATAACTCGTTGTGACCTATATTACGAAACAAATAAAAGTAGGTACGTATTATAGGTATGCTTATATAACTTTGTTCAGGTTACCTCTCTACCTCTACCTCTGTGCTGTCAGTATGGCACGGGGTCGCGAAGTGTAGATCCATGGATGTAATCTAAGTATACGTTTGGCCCGTAGGGTAACAAATTTCGACTCGATTCAGCAGTACGTATAAAGAAGTATTGTGACCGCCCCGGTTAATCAGAGTTGCAGCGTTGTGACGTCTTAATGTTTGGTTTTCAGCTAGAACCCGGCGCGAAGAAAGAGGTGTTGGGTCTGGCGGTGGGCGCCAACCCGCTGGGGCAGCTGCTGTTCTCGCCGCTGCTGGGGCTGTGGGCCAACCGCGCCGCGTCGCCGCGCGCGCCGCTGCTCGCCACGCTGGCGCTGTTCGTGCTGGCCTCCGTGCTCTACGCGCACCTGCACCTCACGCGCCCCTACGCCAAATACTGGATGCTGCTCGCCAGGTTCCTCGTCGGCGTCAGCTCAGGTGACACACGAGAGCTTTTTAATTGTGCAGTTTTGGTGAGGTGAGCTATCAGCTTCATTTATTTTTAAATCCGTTTTTGTTGCCAGCCAACATCGCGGTGGCGCGATCGTACCTATCGGCGGCTACGCTGGTGTCGGAGCGCACGCGCGCCGTGGCCTGGGTGTCGCTGGCGCAGGTGCTCGGCTTCGTGGTGGGGCCCGCGCTGCAGGTACACACATGGTACACAGCTCACACCGCGGTGACGATAATAGTTTCACCATCTTCCAAGTGTTTCATCTGCAGTTAAAGTAACATGATGTAGAAAGTGCTGTTCTTTCGGACCCACTCTATCGAATTCCTTATAAATTTCCATTATAACGCCTGTTTGACGTACATGATTATGAAGTAGTGTGACGTTGTAATACCAGGCGGCGGCAGCCCCGCTGGGCCCGGGCGAGCCGTACCCGCCGCCCGGCGACTTCTCGTCCCCGCTGCGGCTGGACATGTACACGGCGGCGGGCTGGATCAACGCGGTGCTCGGCCTCGTCAACTTCGTGCTGTTCCTGCCCTGGTGCTTCAAGGAGAGGCCCATCGCCGCCCGGGAGGCCATGCTGGCGCAGGGGAAGGGTTCAGGTGAGCTGTCTCTATACTTCTTCATCGAGTCGTCTCTGGAGCTAACATCAAAACATCGTATATCAGTAGTTTATGTCCTAAATGTAATTACCAAATTCTGCTTTATAAATGTGTATAACTGTAAATAATTAAAAGTAAAATTATAAATAAGGAAATCCCCCAACTTGACGAAATATAAATAAATAAATGGATATGAAAACAGGAGAAGCTAGAGAAGGAAGCAATAAGCAACAAGTAATTTCAAAAATAAAATATCAATTCAAAAAGTAAACAATGAAATATGAGAATATATTCTCTGGTCATGTTAGAGGGTAAAGAAGTACAAACAATAAAAAAAAAAAAAATCAACTAACCAGTAACATCAATATTTACCTTTTCAAAAATTTTAGGTCAATTATTCTTGATTTGTTTTAGGCTCTTGTCTTTCTTTTTACCTCTATACTTTTTCTCTATAAATTATGCCATCAGTGGACTTTTCGTTTGTCGTATGTCAGTGGAATTAAATTATCATTTTCCAGAGAAAGAAGCGCTGAAGGCGTTGAAGCCCGACTTGATCAGCAGCTGGACGCTGGTGCTGGCGTTCTTCGTGTTAGTGTTCAACTTTGTGCTGCTAGAGACGTTGGCCACCAGCCTCACCATGGACCAGTTCGCGTGGAGCAAGAAGCAGGCGCTCGAGTACATGGGCGCGCTCATGTGCGCGGGCGGCGTCGTGGCCTGCGTCACCTTCGCACTCATCAGCCCGCTCACGAAGCTCTTCGAAGAAAGGTGACTGCGTGTTTGAAATACCTATTGTAAGATTAATTATTGAGACATTGACAAGTCTATTTTGCTACCCTCCTCTCACGTCGGCGATTACTATTCCAGAGCGCTGCTGCTGTGGGGCGGGTTCCTGCTGACGGGGCTGGCGTCGGTGCTGTGCATCCCGTGGGGCCCGGGCCCGCCGCCGCCGGCGCCCGCGGGCGCGCTGGAGGCGGGCGGCGGCTGCCCCGCGGCCACGCAGCCCTGGTGCGACACCACGCTCGGGCTCACGCTCCCGCAGTTCCTGCTGGGCTACGCCAGCGTGTCCGTGGGCTACTCGCTCGGCGTCACGCTCATACAGACCATATTCTCCAAAGTGCTCGGGCCGCGGCCGCAGGTAGGATTTTCTCTAAAATAGCTATTTATAATTTTTTTATTTTCCTCAGTCATCTTGTGATGAAATACATATGAAATGTTCTGATTCACAACTAAAGTCGATATAGTTTTTGGCGGAAGAGAATGTTAATTTGATAGTGAGTGAGTCCACGTAGCGAGCAGGGAAAGCTACCAGCGCGGAATGTCGCCCTGAAGCGGAAACTAGGCGACCTCGCACGACCAAAATAATTGCTAGTGTGGCTGCCTTATTGCTCCAAATGATAAAACGTCATGTCATACGAAGGTTTTGCATCGTGACATGACAGCTTTTTCCGACAAAAACCTGTGTACCTACCACGAGGAGGTATATGTAAATAAAATTGAGCATCTTTTATTTAGTTGGATGAATGTAATGTGTGGTGTTGGTACCTATCTTTGGCAGGGCGTGTGGATGGGCGTGCTGACGGGCGCGGGCTGCGTGTCGCGCGCGCTGGGCCCGGTGTTCGTGGCGGCGGTGTACGCGCGGCGCGGGCCGGCCGCCACGTTCGGCAGCACGGCCGCGCTCACGTTCGCGGCGCTGCTCGCGCTGCGGCTCGTGTACAGCCGCCTGCAGCCGCCGCCGCTCGCGCCGCCCGCCCGGGAGATGCAGCTTCTTCATTCTGACCGCCCGCCTGACGACGCCTGACGACGCCTGGTGACCCCGCGCTCGGCTTTGACCTGGTGATGGACATGATGATACGTCCAGACATAGAGACGGCATTGCCAGTTGAACTTTTTACTAAAATAATAATGCTATTGGAAAACTACTAATCTCAAACTGGAATCTTTAGTAGTTCTCCTATTTCACACCCGTAACATTTAACCTTTTGTACCTAAAACTCGTACCTATTGTGAACAAACTACCTATGTCAATTAAGTAGGTATACATACTTACATACCTACCTCATATACGAGTGCGTATGTTCTCAGGTCGAGGCAAGGTTTCCGAGCAGTCTGCCTAAGATTTAAATACTTTTGAAGTTTACATTGGTGTAGGTAATTAATTGTTCATACTTGTAGGTACATACTAAAATAATTATGTTATATACTTTAATAATAATACACAATCTTGCCATCACATTGTTTTTATATCGAGTCGGAACATAATAATAACTTGGAGAATGAGCGGCCGTGGAGCCACTGTCGCTATGTTCAATTTTCAGAAAAGAGCATGAAAAATAATTTTGGACTATACTATTTCTGAAATGCATATAACGTTTACTAACCTACATATACAACGTGGAAGAGACATACATACCCGTATACCCGTAATAAATCGAACCACAGTCTATTCTAGAGCACTAAAGTATAATTAAATAAAAAAACAAAAACAATTTTCGGCATTTCTATACAAAAGTGTGCGGTCGCCTGGGGGATTTTTATGGGATTGTCGATTTTTTTTTGGTTTTTTGACTGTTATTTTAATTTAATTATACTTTAGTGCTCTAGTATCGATTTATTACGGCTATGTCCCTTCCACGTTGTATATGTAGGTAGTAAACGTTATATGCATTCCAGAAATAGTGTAGTCCAAAATTATTTTTCATGCTCTTTTCTGAAAATTGAAGATAGCGACAGTGGCTCCACGGCCGTTCATTCTCCAAGTTATTATTATGTATGAAGATGGATATATTCATAGATATTTAACGTATAACAAGGTATACTGGAACTTTTTTAAGGGGAAGAGTCAGTCCATGATACTAAACAATTTTCCCGAAGAAACATGTGACGAAATATAGAAAAAAAATGCTTTCAATAGAAATTCGGATTTCGGATCGGCTGATAGGTCAACTTGTATGGGAGGCCAAAAATTTATTTATTTATTTTATTTTCTTTGGACGATTTACTATTACTACTATACAGGGGCATTTGAAATCATTGGCATTAAATAAACTTGTTAACATACTCACTTACAGGATATTTTTTCCGGTAACAATACTGCAATCAGTGCAGTAATTAAAAAGTATCGAAAAGTAAGAAAAAAATAAACAAAGTATCAAAACATCACGCGTCGCGCTTGCGAGAGTCCTATGACCCCGGCGCTGGTAAGTACCCTCACCAGCTTGGCGCGGCCGGCCGGCATACAAAAACAGACTTCAAGTTGCGTGGATAAGGTTTAAAGTCGAGTGGGGAAAGGCGATGTCACGCGACCGATTGAGGGAACGAATGTTAGGTACTACGGAATCTACGACGACGCGATGAAATTAATACTATTATAATTAATTTACTTTTCATGAGTTTTATGACGATAAGTTCTTTTTTTATAATTGCAGTAATGGTGTCTATCAATGAGTCTAAAGCATGTTTAGACGTTTTATTACTCGTAGGCTCAAATTACTTTGTATCATGGGTATAGTAGATATTTAAAAGGATGCCAACGATTTCAACTCCACCCTGTATAATAAATAATAATCTCTTAAATTCTATGCGCCAATTACAAATCTTCACATTTAGAAATACTATATGACTGTTTAAATATTCTGCACATAAATTACTCTTACATGGATTTGAAAAAAGTTGTTTTATGACAATGATCTAACAATTCATTAAAAGTTACTCTTAACATCCAAAAGTGAATGCCAGGCCAGATAAACGTGAATTCCAGGCCAGATAAACGTGAATGCCAGGTCAGATAAACGTGAATGCCAGGCCAGATAAACGTGAATGCCAGGCCAGATAAACGGAAACTGTTCAAGAAGGTTGGAATTTAGACAAAGTATTTGACTGATCGTGTCGATTCAAATAATAAAGTAACAACAATAAATGGAAGAAATAAACAATGGGATATTATTAATTGCACATAAAATAAATAATCACCCATCAATTTAATCTCATCATTTATATGTATCTACTTTTTTACATTAAATAAATCAACAATCTCATTATAAATACTGATAGGTTTACTAGGTTTTACCAACAAATTTACTATATGTCAGAACTGCGACCAAAGTTCTATTAATATTACTACGCCACAAAAATTGCAGTTAGTTTGGAAATATTTTCAGTTGAGTATTTTGCTGTGCAATCAGTAATTTTGATTTGCGTTTACATACTACTCATATACTATTTTGATAACAGTTATTCATTCAGTAAAACTGTTCTAATTATGCACACTAAATAAATCAAATTTTGTATACTGTTTAATGGTATCTGCCCATTAGACAGTATACTAAATTTGATTTATTTAGTGTGCATAATTAGGGTGCAATTCAGTATGTTTTGTGAAACTTTAAAATATTTTCTTTGAAAAAAGGGAATAAGTATACAGATATCGATTTAAATACATGCCATAAACAATTAAGTTACTGGTCAAAACAACCTATTATTATCATATTTCGACATATGTTCCTTGGAGTAAGTTGTTCAGTATCGTGGACTGAGTTCAACCATAAAATAGTTTCAGTAGGTACCTATATTTTGTTAGATAGACCCTGTATTTTGTTAAAACATGATGGCGGTGCGCCGCCCGTTATAGAGTAATCTAGTATTAGGTGATAGTGTTTGAACGACTGCAATAAATAATTTAGAGTAGTGGTGTTCCGGATGTGATAACAATGTGATAACGCGTGTCCAACAAGACTGACCGTAGACGCCGGCCCCTGTCGCCGGCGTCTCACTTCGCTAGTCGTTAGGTTTCATGAATTGAGTAATAACTAAATACGAGTATCAGCCCAGCGAGCTGCCCAGCTCACATATTGTTTGTAGCCGCAAGGTCCTCCGAGGGCGTGTTCACGCGATATAATCATCGTACCACCTAATTATATAATGACCATAGAGAATATTTGATACTGACTCTATGAATATTATCGCGGCGATTTGATGTATTGACTTATTTATTATTAAATCTTTATTGACCACAATGGTACAACAGGTGGACTTAATGCTAATGCATTCTCTACCAGTCAGCCTTTAAGAAAAACAGAAAATATGTCAATAAGTACGTTGCTATAATGTCTCGCGTGGAGGCAGGTACCTTTTTTGCTCTTAAGTGGAGGTAATGCCCAACACTGCTAAAGATATCATTTTAGAAAAACCCTTTTTTGTGGTCCTCCACGGCCTGCCTCTCAACCTGGTCAGTATTTTTTACGTGATTGAGGTCGAACCCGCAAATAACAATTGTTTCAATTGAAATTATCAATTGTTTCATTCAGAAACTAAAATTATGAACCAGCTTAAAGTTGGAGTCATCTTTGAGAGCGCTCGTTGATGTCTTTGATAGGCAGGGAGAACATGCTTCCATTTTTATTCGAGTAATTTTGTGATTTAATAATTTACAATTTTTTATTGAATAATTTTTATACAGGAAGTTATGTCCACGATACCGATCACTCTCAATAATAAATTTTGTTAAAAACAATCTAAAATAAATTTTGATTTAATCGCGCGTTTGTATAAAAAGTTAATTAATTTCGTAATGTGTTCTTTAGGGAAATATTTCTTTAAATATTTGTGCACTTGCTGTTCCATCATGCATCTAGCATACTTGGCCAGCAAGCCATGTATGCTGCCATTGGATGCCATTTAGTACCACAGAATACTAATATAATACTAACGCACAGAAGTCTCATTCAGCAATGAAATTCAAAGAAATACTCGTATCTACTCAATGTGGCTAGTGATATGGTTTAATTTAGCTCACGTCAGAACTCAGCACTTTTCGTATAGATACCTAGAAATCCATTGCAAGCCAATTTCATTCTTATTACTCTGTACAAACGATTCGTATAGGTAACTGAACTTACCACCCGGAGGGGCCGTGTGCGCGCATAGTAATAATGTAGGTACATTTTCGATACCTAAACGGGGAGTGACACAGGCCTGATAGTACTTCCTATCTAGTTAATATATATATATACTGGTAATAAATTAATACTTATTTGAGGAACAAATATTATACGTACAGATCGGGAACAAAAGAAATGAGGAACAAGGTGTCATCCGTAGGTAGGATGACGCTTATCGGTGTGCCTTCAAGGTATATAGGTACCACGGGGACTGACGGGGTGAATGTACAGTGTAGCCGGTTCTCTTTTGGACTGTTTGACGAATTAAAAAAAATCCCGTAAAAGTATTACTTTCGTACGAGACTACTTTATAAGTAAAAAATTGTGGCTTTGGCTTTTATCTATTGAGTAGAGAGTACAGCTATAGCTGTACTCTCTACTCAATATCACACACACACTGTATTGGGTACAGAGTACAGGTATAGACATGGAATGACGCTAGTGCCTGGTTATATTCTGCAGCTATCTATTGTTTTTGTACCTTAGGGTAGTTATTTTAACGGTGTTTTAAATAAAAATAAATTTACGTAAATGCTACGTAGATGGGCGTTTTATTTAATTGTTTTGTAGTATAGTACAGTAAGTAACAGCTGAATAGTTTTGCCGCTTTGCTATTATACATTGACAATAGCAAGGCGCTCACCTGCGAGGTTCTCGTGTAGGTACACGACGTACCCTACGTACCCTACCTGTAAACAAACTAATACCAGCTCATGTTCAGATTATTCTTGTCGATGAGTCGGAGAGATCAAATTGATAGTTGTCTCCGACGGTGACAAATAAATAATTCTATTCGTGTGTCAAGTTTAGTGTTAATAACCTTACTATCGGCTCAATGCATTCATTAAGGGCCCGGTCCTTATTTTTTGTGATTTTGACTGCTTTTTCGGAGCTGATTGGAGCCAAACTAACTTAGTAACAATATGTTAAGAAATGTTAAATTGAAGTTTATTTAAGTATTAAAAAAGTGAATGAGACGATGAGGACCCATCACATTTTTTTAAGTATGTAGATTAATAAAATAAAGAAAACCATAACATACAGTGAAAAAAATATCCAAATCCGACCAAAAATGACGAAGATACAGCGATTATACTGCAGCAGTTCAAACAACGCCCGAGAGTACGAGTCTCGATCGCTGTGACGTCATTAAACCCATCCCGTACTACCCGCCGCGCGCGCTCACCTGTTTTGTGGGTAATATTCCGTACTTACCCACATTTTTTAGGCGTGTTTGGCCTCTTTTGTTTTGTTGTGGATTTATTATTGAGTTGTGGTGTCAACAATAGCGTAAAATATTTCCAATCAATATTGTATCATGATCTTGCCGTAGTGCAACAGCAAGAGTATACCTACAACTAATAGTAGGTACTCCAAACTATTTTTTTCTTTTTCAAAAAACTATAAAAAAGTGGATCAGTGTTATGAAGAGACATCCGCTAGCAAGCAAGAGTAGGTACTTTTTAGGGTTCCGTAGCCAAATGGCAAATAACGGAACCCTTATAGATTCGTCATGTCTATCAGTCTGTCCGTATGTCACAGCCTTTTTTTTCCGAAACTATAAGAACTATACTATTGAAACTTGGTAAGTAGATGTATTCTGTGAACCGCATTAAGATTTTCACACAAAAATAGAAAAAAAACAATAAATTTTGGGGGTTCCCCATACATAGAATTGAAACAAAAAAATTTTTTTTTCATCAATCCCATACGTGTGGGGTATCTATGGATAAGTATTTAAAAATGATATTGAGGTTTCTAATATCATTTTTTTCTAAACTAAATAGTTTGCGCGAGAGACATGTTGTTGTCCCATGTAAAATGCCCCCCCCCCCCCCTGTAACTTCTAAAATAAGAGAATGATAAAACTAAAAAATATATATGATGTACATTACCATGCAAATGCATGGTTATGCATGTTGTTTTTAGCATTTCTCATTCCAAATTTCATTTTAAGATATAAGTTGTATATATTTTTATAAAGAGGTCTGTCAAGATCGTAGCAAGTTGAGGTCCATAGTCTCTGCCTACCCCTGTGGGAAACAGGCGTGATAGTATGTATATTTTTGTAATCCTTAAATAAAATTCTTTAATTTGATATCCCACTCGATAGGTTTTGAAAAGAAAAGATTTTTCATGCTGCGCAATTTGGCGCCTGAAATCCGCCATTTTGATTTCCAATAATTTTAATATAGCCTATGACCTATGAAACTAGTTGTTAAGACGAATCTTACCACGCATAATTAATTAAAATCGGTTCAGCCGTTAAGTAAGTAGTAACCGAGGAACATAGAGTCGGACATACATACAGGTCAAACACATAACCCTCCTTTGGGCTTTGCCGCAGTCGGGTAAAAATAAAACAAAGTTAAAAATTAAAGGGGGTCATCATACAAGAGACGTCTATTTTTCAGGTGTTTAAAACATTGTACGTAGGTACCTACGTAACCAAAGTACGAAACCCTTCATGTACAAGTCCGACTCACACTTGACCGGTTTTATTTTACACGTACTCCGTATCCTAATCTACGCATAGAGTCAGAACTTTGCTAAAAAGATTACATAATATAATTAAATTTTAGTTATGTAGCTCTAGTATCAATCAACATAATGTAAACTATTTTATAGGTGGAAAATTACATGGAAAATTATATAAAATACCAATGTATGGGTAATCATTTTTCAAACCCATCTTTCAATTTGTTGCTCATTATTACAGTCCCAGAAATAATGCAAAAAACAAACAGTGTCCGCCACTAACCACGAATATCTGTACTAAACGAATGCGATGGCGCGCGGACGGCGTGTCGCTTGGAGATAGTGACGTCATCGCAACGTTCGGTCGGCAGACGCGTGTTTTGAAATCGCGGTCAATGAAATGTTGAATAACTTCTGCATTTCTGAACGGATTTTAAAAATTCAAAAAGTGCCTTACTTGGAAAATCACGAGGCATGCGAAATATTAGTCAAAATTGGATTTTTATGTTTACTGATTGATCCTCATTATTGATTTTCATTGTAGTAGTTTGTTTAATTCCAAATAACCTGAGACGTGTTTCAATTTTTTGGGGTGCGCGACGTTCATGTCCAAAATACCTCAGTGCCTCAAGACGAAAGTGCTTAATCAATGTGTGTTATCAGTGATGACTTATGGCTCTGAAACGTGGTCCCTTACTATGGGTCTCATAAGAAGGCTCAAGGTCGCTCAACGGGCTATGGAGAGGGCTATGCTAGGTGTTTCTTTACGTGATCGAATCAGAAATGAGGAGATTCGTAGAAGAACTAAGGTCACAGACATAGCCCAGCGGATTAGCTCATTGAAGTGGTAGTGGGCGGGGCACATAGCGCGAAGAACCTATGGCCGATGGGGCAGGAAGGTTCTCGAATGGCGGCCACGTACCGGCAGGCGCAGCGTAGGACACCCACCTGCTAGGTGGTCAGACGACCTAAGCAAGGTTGCAGGAAAACGCTGGATGCAGGCCGCTTCCGATCGGTCGTTTTGGAAATCCTTGGGGGAGGCCTATGTCCAGCAGTGGACTTCCTGTGGCTGATATGATGATGATGATGACGTTCCTGTCTTTGTTGTTTACACGGAATTGTAAACATGAAGTTGTGTATAAAGTACAGAGAAATAAAAACAAAGGAAAATCCTAAAAAGTGAACGAGAAGATTTTAGTAATTTATTTTATTTTTTAGTTCATTCAAAAGCTTAGTTAAAAAGGTTAAACTTTGAAGAAAATATAAGCGAATACGTTGTTGGATTTCTTGCGCATACGACTGAGTTACATATATGAAGATTGATTCATGCTTAAACACGTACAATAAATAAATAAAATTAATTTGTCTTTTGTAGAAAGATAGAAAAATTTTATACAGATACACTATCAGGTCTTTATCCCTAACGGGGTAGACAGAGCCAAGGGCGGTAAAGCCCAGGCCACTTTTAGCGTAATGGTGAGCTTGAAGGTGAAAAAGGGAAATCATAATAGTGATGGGTTGAGATTCCAGATCAGATTCTCGCCCATTCCCTCGATCGGCTTTTACGATCTGCACGGGAAGAGAAGCAGCTGGTACTTTCTATGTTTTTTCTTTTCTCCCAGACCAGAAAAGAAGAACAATTTAAATTTTTAATAAAAGAAAAATTTAAAGTTCTCTGAAATTCTCAAATAAATATGAGGACGAAAACGCTGATAAGGCGCGCTCGCTGCGCTTCTGAATTCGTCTAAATTCGTCATCAGGGTGCATGTAAAATACAGCGCAATGCGTATGTGTAGATAAAAAATATATAGATTCGGGTGTTGAATCAAAAATTCCCACGGTCGAAGACTGCAGTCCACTTGAGATACCTCATACTCGTACACAAGTTTTGGCAAAAAAATCTTAATCTATACTAATATTATAAAGCGGAAAAGTTTGTTTGTTTGTTTAAACGCGCTAATCTCAGGAACTAATGGTCCGATTTGAAAAATTATTTTCTTGTTGGGTAGTCCATTTATAGAGGAAGGCTTTAGGCTATATAACATTACGTTTCGACAACCACGCGAACTAAGTCGCGGGTACAGTATTAAATAAAGTACAGCAGCTCCACTGAGGTGATAACATAAAGCTGACACCTAAGTATCTTGTTAAAGATATCTAAAAAAAATGCACTTCTAAACATTTCGATAAATTTATTAAGTACAAAATTCATAATCTCAATACTTACTATTGCTATCACTTATTTACAAACTAACTGTTCAGATATTTATATATTTCTTATACTTATGTATAAATATTTACCCAACTTCCTTTCCGGGACAAGCTACATGACACGCTTTACTCCAGGTGCTCCAGGTCAGTTATAGCCATTAGTTTACCCCACATTATACTTACTTAGGGTATTTTATATAGTGATTATCACAGCAAAAGAAAAACAAACTAATTACACTTAAGTAACAATGACATTAGCTAACCACCAACTAATGATGTAGCTAAACAAACTAAGTACACTATCCATCACTCGGTGCCCACTGCTGATAAACATGTGAACAAACATTTTGTAATAAAATAAAAATGAAGATGGAAAAAGGCATCAAATTAGAGATGGGTGGCGCCGCATCGCCTGTTAACATTATTGGCAATTTCGCCCGTTCTCTCATGTGCGCAGTAAGAGAAGCACCTGGTACATACTAAGTTTTTTCTTTGCTCCCAGAGCAGTATTGAAGCAAAACAAACTTAGTACTTATGATTAAAGATACGCATAATAAGTATAATGGCGGAGTAAAATCTCACAGACATACATGCATTGACGCTGAAACATGTGACTCCTTTGTGTAGGGCATTCGTGCAAGCCTTTCACGTCCATCTCCAGCCCCCCCCCCCCCCCCGCAGCCGACACTCCTACCAACATTAATAATAACAGCACAAATACACATATTTGCCATCACTATTTTACTTAACTCCTTTTTACCCACCATCACGCTAAAAGTGGCCTTTCAAGTCTTGCGGCTACTTATGATCATCATAAGATCATAGATTATGATTATCATAAGTAATAATAATAAACTCATGTTGGATACTATCCAACATGAGTTTATTAGCCGATATAATGGGCGAAAATGGGAATCATGTAAATAAACGATGCGCTAAAAATGGCCATGGGATGGGCTACATCTGCTTAGAGCCGCCAGATCCAAATACTGTGTCTTCCCCATAAGAGATAAAAACGTGTCTAAAATTCAGTACTTAAATCGGAAAAAGTAAGTTTTTATTTCTTATTTTAGTTATTTTACCCCTTACGGTGTAGATAGATATATTCAGGGTCATAACATAATACAAAGGGTCAGCGGCCACGTACAACGTGGTGATGAGTATGTGGAGAAATAAATTTTTCCTTAGCTTTTCGCTCATTTCCTCTATTTTATTCAGGGAAACAAAGCAGCTACATTCTACTTTCCTCCGACTAGCATTTTCACTTCATGAAAGTGCTTTAAATTATTAGATGCAGAGCCGGCCCTAGCCCTCGATCAAGGGCGACACTTGCTCCACCCTTGAGCCTAAACTGATAAGGTTGCACGGTTCCCTGTCCTACGTCACGTGTCGGCGGAGAGCACGGGGCGCGCTACGGGCGGCGGTGCGGGCGCGGCGGCGGTGGGCGGCGCGGCGCGCGCGCGCAGCTGCTCGGCCGCGGACACGCTCTGCGGCAGCGCGGCGCTGCGCGTCTCCGGCGCCAGCAGCACCAGCAGCGCCGCCGACAGCGAGCACCCGCCGTACAGCAACGCTTGTATATAACCGCTCTGCAACGCACAACCAATGATTAATTGCTATGTCCTTTGAGAAGGGTCGGAGATTCAGAAACTTAAAGCTCAATCGGGGTCGGAATCCCGGACCACTGCTGAGGAGGAATGCTTTTCCTTCGTTCCTCATGTATCTCCTTGATCTAATGATATAGTTGAGGAGTCCATTAATAATAAGTTTTTCGTCAGACTAATCCAAAACATTATACATCTGTGGACTGAAGAATCTAGGCTAAATCTTAAGTATAAAAATAGGAGGCGTTAAAAACACTCACCAAGAGAGGTGTCTGCGGCGCGAGGATGGAGCCGACGCGGCCAACCAGCGAGCTGGCGGCCAGCGCCGAGCTGCGCGCGTGCGTCGGGAACAGCTCCGCCGTGAACACGTACAGCGCGTTGAACGCGCACGTGATGGCCAGCTTGCCCACGAAGAACAGCCCCAGACCAGTGCCCGCGTGCGCTGGAATAATACGAGCACTATAGACACCTACTGGGAGATGATATTGATACGGATGAGAGTAGAACAAATGGCATTCACTGAGGGAGGCTTACTTCCCTGTGAACTTACAGGCTGCGGCCAAGATGTTAGACCGAATGACGACCATGTTAGTATAGGGAGGAATACTCACAAACATGGCGGTCAGGCGCCATGCCTGAGTGAGTTAGCAGGAATGCCTGCATCCAGTGTGGACGCGGGCCATTTCCAATCGGTCATTTTGGAAATCATTGGCGGAAGTTGATTTAATGCTACTGAAATAATGATCGTGATATGACGTAGTAATGTTCAAAAATTTGACATTTTTTAAAAAAATACTTTTCGCTTTAGAGTAACGTACTTGATTAAGTACTTACAGATAAAGAATGGTATGACGCAGGCCATACCGCAGAGCAAGAAAGACAGGAAGACGGTGCGCTTGCGCCCGACTCTTTCTAGCAGCATCATGAGCAAGAGAGACGCCACGATCTCCATGGCCATGTTTAGCGCGAAGTTGACGTGTCTGTGAAAAAGGAAATGTTATTGTTACCCGACTGCGGCGAAGCCAAATGAAGATGATTTGGCCGTTATATATGTATGAACGGACCTGCCCCCCTGTTCATCTGCCCCCGTAGCACGGCACGTGCTAAGTTATATCGAGCGACGGACTAGTGCCATCCCGCTCGTTATTGTTACGTAGAGCGAGATATTGATAGACGATAGCGCTCAATAAACGTTGTCGCCGATGCCATGCTACGGAGTCTGCTCCCTCTTATCGTCAATGGCATGATAACTTGGCAAATGAGATATTGTTGAAAGCATCCCGAGTGTCTGCTGGTTTTAGGCCATGTGACGTCACCAACATTTTATATGGCACTCTCTATAAGCCTTTAGGTAATATTTAAACTAAAAATATCTATGTAACAAAGAACGTCAAAGAATTCTTCAGAGTTGCAACGTGTGTGTGGCATCCCTGCGGTGTACGGTAACCTCTTGTCATCAGGTGTTCGTTTGCCTTTTTAGTCAGATAAAGAAGCTCTTTGTATGTACCTCTGTCCAGCCAACGAGACAGAGTTGATGCTGAGGCCGTAGTAGACGAAAGCGCAGGCGGCCCAGCACCAGCCGCACAGCAGGAAGCGGCCCAGCAGCACGCGTGACGTCACCAGCTGCAGCCACGGGCTGCCGCCCGTCTTTGAAGCTTCTGACACGCTGTCGTTCTCTAATGCTTTCATGACGTCATCGTTGAGGACAACCTGAAAACAATGTTGATATTGTCAAATAGTACTCGAGAAAGAATCTGTAGATAAATTCTTGAGACGTTTAAGAAGAGATAGAAATAATGCTTACTACTTGCAAATGTGAGTACAAGTTAGAATAATCCCTTTAGTAGTAGTAGTACTAATCCCTTTATCCCCTGCTAGATGGTAAGGGATTCTGTTGGATACACGCATGTCACTGATTTGTAATGTCTAAGAGATGGTCTTTTGAGTCTGGATTTTAATGTATGTAAGTCCTTACTTTGTTGACCCTTGCGACTTTCCTCAGCACAGCGCTGAGTTCCGCCCCCCGCCCCCGGGCGAGCAGCCACCGCGGGCTCTCGTCCAGCAGCAGCCAGTAGAGCGGCAGCAGCAGCGCGGGCGCGTGCACGGCCAACAGCAGGTGCCGCCAGTACGCGAGCCGCCACGCCGCCAGCGCGAACGCCACGCCGCCCAGCCCGTACGCTACGCCCGTGGCGCACGCGAACGCGGCGCGCACGTTCGGCCGCGCCAGCTCCACCACTGGCACATCGTCAAACAGACTGGTCAGGAACAGATATCAACTATATGATGCTTGGTTTGGTTCCAAATAATGGAGGCGGTTCTAGATTTATGAATATTGAAGGTATACTCCCAGTGCCCAAAATAGATAGACTACACCCCCACCCAATGGAAAGTTATTTGGTCAAAACTGTACGTAAGATTATACATCAAAAAATAAAAGTATCGTTTCATTTTTAAAAACTGAATAAAAAATTCAATTATCAAGGCTAGTCGTAAACTTATCTTCGGTTTTTTAGAAATTTCTACTGATTCTCCTTATAAGGGTGTCACTGGTTTTAGTTGACATAGTTCGTGTAACACTCACTCATGACGTATCCTGCGCTGTTGAAGCCGTACCCGAGCATGGCCTCGAGGAACTCCATGCTGACGTACATGGTGTAGTTGACGGAGAGCGCCTTCACGATGCCCAGCGCACCCGCGCAGCCCGAGAAGATGCAGAACGCGGTGCGGCGGCCCCAGCTGACGAGACACAACATTACTATAGTTAGCAAAGGGTCGGCAGCGGGTGCATCATGGATAGACCTCGTTACGAGAAATATGAAGAATGTCCAAATAACACGGCAAACTACCCAGGATAGAATTTCCTTGTGACGCGGTGAGCCGATCCCAAGATTAGAAAGGCTAGCATGACAAGCAGGGAAGCAATGAAATGAGGATTGTATAACATAATAGTTACAGGTCAGAGATGTAGCCGGTGAGCAGAAGCGCGAAGGGCAGCGCGGCGTTGCGCACCGAGCCCACCAGCGTGCGCAGCCAGGGCCGGCAGCCCAGCCCGAACTGAAACAGCTATATACTCGTAACTCATGATCAAGCTAACTTACCTGAAGTAACCTTCTATTAACTGATGCGGATTTGTTTTGTGAATATGGGGGTAGGAAGATTATATTTCAAACTTTTTAAGTAGTATCTATTTTTATAAAAATCCTATAGGTAAAATTAGATACTAAAAAGTTTGAAATAGTATAATCTTCCTACCCATATTCACAAAACAAATCCGCATCAGTTATTACACTACTAACTTAAAGCGTACACGAACTTTTTTCTGTTAAATAAATAAAAATAGTCTACACTTCTTAAATTGATAGCATATACTCACTATACGCCTGATTTAAAAGGTAGAATTTTTATGAAAATGGGGTTTAGATGCAAATAGAGAAGCATAATCCTATTAATATTAGTAAGTAGATATAGATCAGGTACAGGTAACAGTGAAGTTTTTGAAAACTGCACTTCTCAACGAGTTCACCCGGCCGAGCTGAGGCCTGAGGCCAAGTTTACGGCCTATAAATCGTCATTCGTGGCCGAAGTTTGTCATGGACCCGTATTATTTTTGTTGGGCTTAAATCATTTTAACTTTCTTGGTCTTACCCGATATCTCAGAAGACGTTATGTAGTAAGAGTAGACCCGAAAATTCAATGACAGTTTTTAGGGTTCCGTAGTGAACAAGGAACATTTATAGTTTCGCCATGTCTGTCTGCGGTTTAAATCAGAGACTATTAGTACTAGAAAGCTGTAATTTGGCATGGGAACTAATCACGCCGAAAAAGTGTAAAAATAAAATCTTAGAAATATATTTTTTTAGAGAGTTCCCATTCATGTGATGTAAAGTAGGAATCAGATTTTTATTTCTTGACTAACCCATGGCGTGAAATATCGTTGAATAGGTAAACAAAATTACATATAGACTATTAAAATTCTTAATATGTGACGTTCCACAGGTAAAGGTACCTTGTGGACGCTGGCGCTTAGGACGTTTAGAAAAATAATTCGTACATTTAACTTAGTATGAATAAACACAATGTCGTAAGTGCCAGCGTCCATAAGGTAACCTAGCTTTTCTCGTTTCTGTTTGTTTGTCCGCGAAGTAATTCTAAAACACTAAACGGACTTGAATTTGATTATATAGCACTACGGTCTGGAATATCTTCTTGCAACATCTTTGGATCTGAACCTTATTTTAAGATTCTAAAGCTTAAAAAAAGAAGCCAAGATCTATTTTCCCAGTCCCGATGTGGTTTCAACAAAAGAAACATTCCGATAAGTGGCTGCAATGTAGGACGAGAACGATTGAAAGCTTCAATTTGCGATTACCATTACAGTTCGACGCATTACAGCAATGTATGGCTGAAAATATCACAAAATATTTTTTTTCTGATTATTGCAGTATGCTTCTGAAAGCTATAGTTTACAGTTATAGCAGCTGCACTACAGAAAAATATACTGACTGGTAGGACCTCGCAAACAACACACCTCTGAAAATATAGAGTTATAGTTTTCGTACAGCTGTTCTTCACAGTCCTGTGTCTGGTCGCTGTAGTGTCCAGGCAGGCAGTAGTCCTGTGAGTCGTTGTGTGCCGGCTGGTAGCGCTGGCAGGCGACGGCGGGCAGCAGCGCCTGCACCGTCTCGTTGGCGAACTGCTCCGTGGGCAGCGGGGGCCAGCCCTCGCACTCCGGCACCACGCAGCTGGAAACATTATTTATGGTACCTACGCTAAGCTTAACAACTAACGACTCTGCAACAAGAAAATCAGCTGATCTTGCTCCCAGACTGGAACTTTACTAATTACTACTAAACTCTAGTATGAGTTTGGACTAATAGTACAACAGGATGGTGCGTTTTGGTTTAATTTACTAAGTACACTGAAGCAAAAAAAAAATACCGGCTAAGTCGGACTCGCGCACTGAGGGTTCCGCACAAAACTTTAGGTATATAAGTAAGTTTAATATTATTAAAAATACTTTTATTATATGATAAAACTTAAAATGTGTGCTTGTCAATTTTTCGTACCAAATTTCAAGATTCTGAGTTCACGGGAAGTAACCCATAGGTTTCGATCCCTTGCGAGTGTCTAAAACTTGCGGCATAAACGACTGTATCTTTAGATTGAGTTGGCTTAGAAGTTTGATTTTTTTCACAGCTCCAAGGGACAGTAGATTTGAGTACCTATTTGATATGAATTTCAGCTTTATACCTCCATGCGTTCCTGAAAAAAAGGGTCTTGACAGACAGACAGACAGAAAACAAAGTGATCCTATTCCAGGTGTTTAAAGGGTTCCGTTTTTTCTTTTGAGGTACGGAACCCTAAAAAGGAAGCTGCTTGACAGCAGAAATAGTTATAGAGTAACTCAGGGAATAGTTGCAGGACTTCAAAATGAAGCGCTTAGCTGACTGTCCTCCTTCTTGCCTCTTCGGTAAATTGAGAAATATAAAATTAAGCCTACCGAAGATATGTTAACATCAAAAATGCAAAAAATGCACAAAGATCTCAAAACTTTCTTTTTTGAGATCTTGGTGCATTTTTGGCGGTTGTGTCTCTCAATATTGTGTCAAGAACGGCAATGTCAGAAGGGCCAGAGACGCGGGCGGTTATCAGTGCCCGATAAGATTGGATGGAGATACGCGGCACGGTGATTAAGGGAATCTGCTGATAGGACTATACTCTTTTTGACAATCTCTACGACCTTTTCAGGTCGCACAATAGAAAAGAATCAGTGACTGTAGTTTTCCTACGAATTTCCTCATTTCTGATTCGATCACGTAGAGAAACACCGAGCATAGCCCTCTCCATAGCGCATTGAGCGACCTTGAGCCTTCTTAAGAGACCCGTAGTAAGGGACCACGTTTCAGAGCCATAAGTCATCATTGGTAACATACATTGATTATACACTTTAGTCTTGAGGCACCGAGGTATTTAAAAAAAAAACACCATCCCTTTATACTTTACTCTATTTTAAATTTACTTTTAATGATTGTTATACTCTGTTGGTTTGATAGATAAGATAAAGCAGCTTTATCTTATCTATCAAATTATATTGACGGAATAAATAGTGATCCATCCATACGACGAATATAGAACTAGCGACATCGAGTGCTGACGATGCGCTCAGTTTGGCTCAGCCGGAGATAGGGCATGAACCAACATACTCACATTAATTGTGACCATACCGAATCACTTCGACACACAAGCTGCATACCATTTACAATACCTACATTGTTACACTTTTTACTAGAACATCTGTTTCTATGTAAGCGACGTTCCTGTTGCCTTTTGCTGTCTACACAAATTCATTCAAAATATGAATATGAATAAAAACCTATGAATGTTACTGAAGTTGTAATTGCTCAATTCGTCACAAAATCGTTTTTATTCTCAGTTATTTTTTTTCAGTTTCAATCAACCTTAAACTTATCCAGAGTTCATGTTAGGAAGTCAGGCAAAAAGATATGCCGATGGTGACAATTAAACATTAGCAATAATAATGTTATCGCTCGTGTAGTTGCGATTTACAACGAGTACCGTGCATTCCGTCGACACTTCGAGACCCAAGGTTAAGGTTAACATATGACATGTGTTTCACATTTCTTTCTGACATTTAATATTCATATTTAAACTAAAAGTACACATTTTATGGTCTACTCATTATTCCTCCTACCTAAGGTCCCTACCATTGTAACTACCTATGTATGTACAATAAGCAAAACAAAAGTAAGGTGTCGATAACATCTACAAGTTCCATGCTGAATTCAAAGTAAGATAGCGTATGTCTATAATTTTAATAGTTGTTGGGTTATTGGGAATTTAGTTTCGACGATTTCAGGAGACCCAGAGCAAAGTAGATCGAAAATGACTGTTTAGATAACAAATCTGTTGCTGGCACTTGGAAGCTGGTGGTTGTTTATTATTACAAAACAAATTGTTACAGAGTTGTTACCCGAATTTCCTGTGCATTTACTACGTGGCGTAGTGTTTAACACGCCAGTCCGCTTCTCCAGATGTTCTCGGTTCGATCCCTAACGCCTAGGTATTCTAGTGGGTCTTGGGTGTTTGTGTGTATGTATTTATTATAAAATAACGTATTGTTGAGTAAGTATCCCATAACACAAGTTTAGACTTAGTTTAGGGCTAGCTCAATCAGTGTGATTTGTCCTTATCTGTTTATTTCTTTATTTACGATTCATTATGATTATTCAAATGAATTACACCTATCTTGCTTATTACCTGAACGAATGGATCATGTTGCAATTGTTTCGTTTTTTTATTTTTCATCAGAATCCAAGCCTCAGTTATCAAAAAAGTATTACTTAATTAGCAATATTATAATAATTTAATCAGGATTAGGAACATCTGGTGTAAACAAACTAAGAAGTGCTGTACAACTTAACAAAAGTCAAGTTATTTACATACATTACCAAACATCCAGATAGATTAACACAGACGAGCTGAGGCTCTTCCCAACAGGTCTTGGGTGAAACTAGAAACACGGAAGGTCGAGGTCTCACCGGAAGGGCACCAGCTCGGCCACGAACACGTAGTTCATAGAGTACATGGCGGCGAACAGGTTGGGGATGCAAAGCAGCACGACCACGTAGCGCTGGTACAGCCCGAACGGCTTCAGCTGCTCCAGCGCTGCCTCCAGTGCGGCGCCGGGCTCGCCCAGCGGCGCGCCCGCAGCGCCGGGCGCGGCCTCACCACTCACTCGCTTCTCCACCATGTCACACACAGCACTGACAGGTGTTACGTGCGGGCACCGCACACTGCGTGCTGTCACGTTGTGAGATAAGACTTCCTCGCGGTTCGGCTCAAACTAACTCAAACCTTATCACCTCGGATTTGAAGCTTGTTTTGAATGCAGTAGACACGATTAGTTGCAATCTAATTTTTATACTTTGGAGAAATGCTTTGTTTTATTAAAGACAAAAAAAACTACCTTTCCAAGGTCTTACATGAGTTTCTTGTGACCAAGCCACACGGCAGAGAATTTATGTGATGACGTTTGGATTGACCCATTGACTCAAAAAATCGAATTTTGATTGACAGACAGACAGAAATAGGTAGTATTATGGACGCACAATTTCCATAAAGTGTAAACATCGGTAAAATGCGGGTCTTTTGTCAGCACAGATGTGTGTCGTAACTGTGGTATTATTTATTCCGATCTGTTATTGAAAGCGAGACTAGCAACATGGGGCGTTCTGTCCTTCTGCTATACTCCAGTAATCATTTTAGAGAATGTATTTCTGAATAAAATGTTAACAAATGAAGACCAAGATCAGTCACAGAGACAACACGGATGCCATGAGCTCATATTATTTGAGTGTTGGGGCCGCAACACTTGTGATCATCTGTTTTACATCTAATATTTACATGAACGGCATTGGAAAGACTTTAGAATCGCCTTATGTACTTTGGCGAAATCTAAAAGTGAACCAAAGATATCTCAATCTCAGACGAAGTAGGTATTCTTCTTACTTGGTAAGACACAATGCGGTGTAGACACGTCCCTAGTCTGAAATATAGCAAACTCAATACGAAATTTCCAAACATGTGACCCTATTCTTAATCTACTAAATCGTAGAGTCGCAAAAGAATAAAATCGTAGGTACGAGTATAATATTTTATGTCAGTAGCTTGTATTACTTGCCAGGCATCCAGCAGACAGCCCTAAAAGTTTCCGCCCTACATCCTTGCTATGCGATACTATAAACTTCTGGAGCGCATGCTACTTGACAGAATAATATCTTTGGTGAACAAACAGCTAATCCCGGAGCAGGTAGGTTTCCGTCCGAGTAAGTCCTGCTGGATGGCCTGGAACGGGGTCTGGCAACCGGAGCGGTTTTCATAGATCTCAGCTCAGCATATGACACGGTTAACATATAACGCCTACTAACAAAAGTGTCCAAATACATCAAAGATCCTATATGTATAAAGATACTGAGTAAATGCTGAGACACCGTCGGTTCCAAGTCCACCTCTATAGTACAAAGAGTAGATGGCAGATACAGAAGAATGATCTTCCGCAAGGTACTGTCCTCGCCCCAATATTATTTAACATCTAAACTGACGACCAACCCATGTGCCCAAATACCTCCCGTTTCCTCTATGCAGATGTCTTTAGTTACTTTAGTTACTTTCACAGTCTAATGTCTTACGGGATACTTCTATGGAGGAGTGCAGCCGACATTCAGACTATTTTTCTTTTACAAAAAAGAGCAATTCGTGCCATTTACGGATTAGGATCGAGAGACTCACTGAGAGAATTATTCAAGGTAATAGGTATACTTATTTTTGCATCACAATTCATATTTGAAAATATAATGTATGTAAGGAAAAATATTTCCATGTTCAATAAAGTGTTTTTACAGATAGAAATTTACGTAATAAGAATGACTTAGTTAGCCCGTATTACAGGCTGAATACAGTCAGTAAGTCTTTTATGGGGAAGTGTATACTTTTTTATAATTGTAGTCGACGCAAATAAAAACACTTGTAGACTTGAATTGCGTATATTCCAAGACGCAGGAAATACAAGAGAAAAATCGAAAATTTTGCACAGTACAAGGTGTGGCCGTATCGCGTACATAGAATCGACTCCAAATTATCAATTACCTACATATATAAATACAAAATTATTACTCGCTACCGCCAAACATCAGTTCTACCATTACACAATAGATGGCGGTAGTAGTTTCAAATTTAAATTAAGATTAAAGAAAACTAAAATTATAAAGGCAATAAAATAAAATAAAGAAATCAAAAGAAATCCCTAAGTACGACGCCTACAATAATAAATTGCCAGAATCGGTCCTTGATATGCCAGACAGAAAATTCAAAGCTTATGTTGCGAACTCCTTTTTTATTATTCTTTTTTATAGTATTTTAAATTATATTTTGATATTCCTTTTTGTTTTCATGAGTGAGTTGTGTCATGTCTACCATTTTGGTCAAAAAGTAAAAGCTTAAATTCGCATAATTTTATCATTTTTTCCTCTTATTTAGAACCTTTAGCGAAATAACATCGATTGGCAATAGCTTATGTAAAGAAAGTACTTTGTGGGAAGGCTTATTATAGGACCGATGACTATCTTAAAGACAAAAAGGTCTGGCTTGAGCTTGGCGCGGGTCCCTCTTAAAGGTTTGTATACTTAGACATGTCATAATTTAGGTACATTTGTACATACTAAATTTACAAATTGACATTATTTTAAATTTCGTAATTCTTATAATTCAATTTAATTATGACATAACAAACAATGTAATCTCAGTCCATCCATAAAACTAATTTTAAGTTTTAAGTTTGTTAGTTGACGTCTTTGGAGAAAACGTGCAGTGCAATTTGTTGCCGCTTCTTCTGCACTTGCGCCTAGGAAGCGGCGTAAACTTAGCTTTAAGTAACGATTTGACGTCAACATTTGTGCAAAACAAAACAAAGTGACTATTATTAAGAGATATTATATGTATAAATATCCTATGATAATAAAGATATTTTGAATTGAATTGAATTGAATTGAATCTCGTTTTGACCTGCTGATTAAGTTTCCCAGCAGCTTTCACATAAGTGAAAAGCTTCCACGCGTAGGTGTTCCGTTCCTCTACACAGGTAGAGGTGCTAAATGTGCTTATTTGGCTTTGAGATGCCACTAAAATGTGACATGGCGCTGTAGGCGATGTTGCCCATTTTATTTATTTTTTAGCCCATGATGCCCCATTGTTGGGCAAAGGCCTCCCCTCTAGACTTCTATCCGTAGCGGTAGTTTACCATTCTATCATATCCTTGTGTGTATGTGTATATTGTGTATATGTATTCATATCCTGAGAGATCGTCTGACCACCGCGTTCTAGGGCAGCTACTCTTTCTTTCGTTCTCACCCATTCCGTGGTTATTTTGACCCATTTATCGGGATGTATCCTGCAGACATGATCAGCCTAGTCCCACTTGAGTTTGGCTGTTTTCCTTGCCACATCAACTTTTTATTATAACTAGTATTGTTCTCTCCCTATGGACCGAAAATAAACAGATATCAAAGTCAGCGTCTAAATATCTATAGTGGTGGACATTATATGAATTCAAAGTTTCTATTGTTGTTCGCAATTATTGATGTTTATTGCAGGCACAGTCTTGGTTTAGAATTATTATTAGCTTGTTAACAAACTCTAATACCTATGTACAAGGTTAAGTATACTTATATAACATTGTTAGTATTGTCCGTAAAAATCCTACGAAATACTACCAGAGTTCCAAATAAGCTATCGCATTTACATCATTTGATTGCGTTACTACTTAAATGTTATCTGAATATCCAGAAACAGTTAACATAGCGCATTATATGCTTATTATACTAGTCAAATGTTAGGTTAACAACGTATATACTAGTAGCTTCCTTTTCGATCATTGCGGGATCACAAGAAATGACAAAATAACTGGTGTCAGAGTGATATTTTATTTATTTATTTTATTTATTTATCAACACACAAAACAGATTACAATTATGTATGATTATTGTATAAGCTTGTAAAAAGTAATTTTATAAATTATAATCCAACATATGTGCGCCTATTAGCTTCGAAACAATGATACTAGAGGGAACTGAAAACTTAGGTACATTGCTATTATGTGTGAATATTTGAATAAGTATATACATACATATATTTAACTTATCACTAATTAAATTAACTATAAAACATTTTTAATATAATGTAATGTTAGACAAATATAATTGTACGTATTTGTCTCCGGAACTGAGGCAGACTTACGTGAAATATGTCAATATCTCTGTTAGAAGCAAGAATGTCATTATACTGGCGGGTCATTCGGACTATGGGGTTATAAAAAGACGTATTGTTAAGAAATACTTGGAGGGCAAAAATATTATAATTGCGATTTCGGGACCTAAAACGGGTATTTATGTTAAGGGATGAAAGCAAGTTGGACGAGTCCAAGAGACAGTGAACGATTTTGTACAACACTGTGTGGTCGTTGGCGAGGCGTCGTTTAGCTAAGGAGTTCATGTGGAAGTGTTTAAGATTTTTTCTTCTTTTATTCTTAATATATATCAACGATCTCCCAAAAATAATAAAAGAGCACAGTCTCCTATTTGCTGACGACATCTCAATCCTAACATCAGCTAAAAATTGTAGAAATCTATGTGAACACTTTACAGATATCCTAACAAAAACGACGGACTGGCTGAGTGACCACAATTTGGAGGTCAACTATTCAAAAACAAAATAAATGGTTTTCCACCCATACCAAAAACCTGCATTAAATTTAAATCTGAAATTTAAAGGAATGGATCTGGAAGTAGTCAATGCGTTCACCTTGTTGGGCGTAGACATAGATAGCAACATAAACTGGAAGTCTCACATCCAAAAACTTTGCGCTAAATTATCCAAGTTCGCATACGCGCTCAGAGAGGTAAAGAAAACAACAGACATCGAAACGGCACTTGTCACCTACTATGCTTACGCCCACTCGTGGCTTAGCTACGGCACAGTTCTATGGGGAAGCGCAACCGACTGGGATACAGCTTTCATGTTACAGAAAAGACTGGTCCGTATAATAGCAAATATAAGGCCAAGAGACAGTTGTGTACCTTATTTTAAAAAATATAAAATTTTAACTTTACCTAGCATTTATATTCTAGAAGCTTGTAAGTTTCTCCGTAAGCATCCATGCTTTTACACCAAAAGAAAAGATATAAATGCTAAATATAACTTCAGACATCAGAATAGGTTACAACTACCAACTTCACGCCTTAAACTCCACTCATCTAGCCATCTAGCCATGTCCATAAAGCCATATAATAAACTCCCAGTAATATAATAAACTATTAAATCCATAGAAAATGATAAAAGATTTTTTAAACATATTAAAGAAGTGCTGGCTAAAAAATGCTATTATTCTATAAATGAATATCTAGATGACAAAGATAAATTTAAGTAAAAATTGTATTACCTATCTGTGATAAAAATAATAATAATATAAAATAAAAATAAAAAATATATATTAAATCTATAAGTAGGTACCAATACAAAATACAATAATTACAATTGAATAATAATAATAATTGAATAAATATAATTAATTAAATTGAATTGAATAACTAAATTAGTAAATACGATTAACATATATACTTATTATTATATTTTTAGTAGCTTGTAAATAAATATTAACGGTGCATGAAAATACATGAATTTAACCATTTCTTTTTTACAAGCCCTTCTCCCATTGCAGCACCCGTCAGGGTCCTTAATGACCTGTATGTAATACATTAAGGAAGCAATAAATGATTGAGTATTGAGTATTAAGATAGCACGGTGACCCCGCGTGTGCAGACAGCGGTCGCTTGTAGCCGGTGTGCTATCGGGGTCGGGACTCGGGTGTCATGCGCCACCCGCTCTCTGAAGCTCCCTGAAGAGTCGTGCGCGTGCGCCGCTCAATAGTGCGCGCGCCCGGCAACGCGCCACACGTCCCGGAACACTGACCATACAAATTAAACTCCTTTCACTAAAAAAGTTATTTCAACCTCAATTTTCTCAAAACTGTTAAAGTATTATAAATTTTTTTACTACGAAAAATATCCTTAAAAGATTTCTGGAAAATTCTGTTATAATTTCACATTTCCTCACTGAAACTCGTGCGTAGATAAGCATTACAGAATTTCAAAATCGCGAAGCATTCCACACGTAACATTAATTTATTAGATCAATCATCGTGTTTTATTTCGTTAACATAGGTAAAGTTAAATTTTTAAAAGACGCAAAAACATCATAGGTCGGTTAAACTAAGTGGGGGTAGCCTAACGATACTCACAAAAGGTGGGTAGTTCAAGAAGTAACTTTAAGTACTGATCTCTTTCGTTGCCGAAGAAGGGAAACCTCTGGAGGTTGTGAACTGTTTGAGTGGAGCTGTCAGTGTGCCGTGGCTGCAGCATGGCAGGCGGCGAGGGCTGGAGCTGGTGGCAGGCGCGGCTGGCGCTGCTGCTGGCGCTGCCCGTGCTGCTCACCGGGCTCTACAACACCAACTACGTCTTCCTGGCCGCACCTGCTGAGTACAGGTAAGCATTACCTACGTATGTGTATAATTATTATGTCAGTAATGCACAATGTAAACATAAAAAGTTAAATTGTCATTAAAAGTTAACTCTACGTATTGGTTCTGAGCTACTAGATACAATTGGTGTAGAAATTTTGCATATATGTATGTAGTGTAGGTACATGTCATCAAATGCTAACTGCGTTTCATAACTAATTTACAATTTTTATCATAATAATAATTCGTAGACGGAGGTTCGTGTGCCAAAGTTCTAACTCAGACCAAAGACTAACCAACGGAAATGGATTGTTTGTTGGTCTAGCTAGGACCAGGTAAATTATTCAAATACCTACAAAATTGTAGGAAAAAACATCACCATACGTAAATATTTTATTTTGTATAATTTTCAGGAATTATGTAAACAGAAAATTACCCCGTAATATTTTCGCATGTAAGGATTTCATAAATAATATATATAAAAAATATAGATAAATAAAGCAGCAGAAGTAAAGCCTTCGGCATAAATTTCCATAAAGTCTTTACACTTACACAATCCCAAATATACAGGAAACCGGCAAACAAATCAAAACACATATTTACATGAGTAGGTGTCTATCGCAAAATATGTCCTGTATTGTGTAAGCTCTTTCATACTCTACTTGAACTACTCGTATCAGTTAGGTTCATTTTGTATATTTCTTGATCAAGTATTTACTTATCCGAATTTCGGAAACAAAAATTTATTCTCTTCATTGGGTCAATCAATGTACTTCTTACAATTCCAAAAGTATCGTCTCTCGTCTCTACTGAAACTTAGTGATGCCAACTAGTGTGACAAGTTGACAACACAGGGGGACGAGAACATTCAGTCGTTGATTATAAAATTATGTTGGTCGGGCGGATTCAAGCAGGCCCATAAAGTTTAATTTCATAAGAAGAGGCTTGTAAAGCCTTCAAGACTATATCCCGGCTCATAATCGCATCACGCACAGCTGTTACAACACACGCTAAGCTAAGATGCTATGCAGCTGTATCTGCAATGATAACTGCCAGTTATATTAATCGTGTGCGTTATCGCGGCTCTTCATTGCGACGGTACTTTTATTTGTGTACCTAGTATGTACTTCATAGTACATATTATGAATAGCAGAATGTATAACAGAATCTTTTTGTAGAATATAGGCTTTAGCTTGGAAAAATTTAAAAAAATGATTTTAAAAAAAGTATGAATGATAGAATTGATAGATAAATTTATATGCCCAAACGCTAGCCAGCTTTAAATCCCAAGTAAAATATCATTTTCTATCCTTATGAAAGGTAATCTTCTTTCCGTGTTTCCACTTAGTTTCTTCATTTTGTCCTGTTATGTTTTCTTTGTGTAAGTTGTATGTATTTAAGTATTAGGTGTATGTATCTTTGTTATAATTATTGTATATAAGTATGTTTATTATATTGACCACCCCGCACTACCATAATTTTAATTTCCCAAATTTTTTTCTATTTAAACGAGGTTGCCTGGAAGAAATTGCTTAGCGATAAGGCCGCATTTTGCGCATTTCCTAGTTTTTAAGATTATTATGTCCTGTGTTTTTCTTTTGTGCAATAAAGGCTATTGTATTGTATTGTATTGTAAGTGTACAAGTCTACAAGTTATTTCAGAATGAGTGGCCCTGGCATATTAGGAAGAAACGAGCGAACTCTGCTGGGATATGTATTAGTTATACTAGTTACAAGTAAACCTTCCCGAAGAAACGTTCTACGTGTTAGAAAATCGCATCAAAATCAGCCCAGTAGTTTCTATGTTTGTCAAGAACAAACAAACATATACAGAATATAAATACGGGGGGCAAGGTCCTTAAAAAATATAATATTTATGGACGATACATAGCTAGGTAAAAACAGAAGTGAGCAATCACTATGGTGTAGCTGGTAGCGAGCTGGTCAGGTCATTGCAGGTCAGTAAAATGGCCAGAAATGTTGTCTTATCCTTGGAAGTGGCAGCCGCAAATAGACATGCATTAAAGCGTGTGATTAGTGTCGTCCCCGACACAGGACTGGTTTGAGGGCGCGGGCGGCGCCGGGAGCCAGGACGCGCGCCGATTCCACCGTCTTTGTTGGTCACCGTAGGATGAATCTGCATTAGTTGGCTTGTTTATTTTGTTAAGACGGAAAATTTGTGGATTTTTCAAACAAGTAATAGCGTATATTTTTTATTATTTAGCTTGTCCGTGGTTTTCGATAGAGTCAGTTTGCCTGCATACGAGTATGTCTGCCCGCATATTACTTGCGCTCGCTGTCTGACAGCAGGCAGCATACGTTTCCGATGTTATTTCCGAGGAAAGTACCGAACTAGCTATCGTTCGTAGGGAAAGTGGTCTTATTATTCCATACTCAGTTCGCCTAGTTCAGATATACCTGAGTACCTAAAATATAAAAATACATCTGAACAGGCCTGCATAAATGAATTATGTTTTCTTAGGTAACTTTTTATATGCTCACGATGAACAATTTAAAATAATTTTACGGTTAAGATAAAATGTTTGAATACAGCGAGAAGAGATTTGAAGAGTACATTTAGACTGCTACTAAAACTTATGATGACTTGTACTGAAAGACCCAAAACTAAAAAGGGTCCTGCTGGCATAATCGAAAATTTGTCGGCGGATATCTCTTAAACTTATTCATATTTACACAAAAAGCTAAGATCATTCTGAGGTACAAATACACCGCTATACTGTAAAGTATACCACTGGTCTGAAGACCTGCAAACTGAGGAGGGTCCTGCTGGAAAAGATTTCAAGCTTTCTCTGAGATCCTTGAGGTACAATATTTTTAATTTAACTATTCGAGAGGTACAAAATGCTAGGATGCAAACACTTAGCTCTCCATCCAATCATGCGCAGAGTCCTGCTGGGTATGCGGGTATTATTGTGGGTGGTTCCGACGGACACAAATATAGCGACTTGCATGACCTAGATACAGAAAAAACTTGTAAAAAAAAAAGATCCAATAATACATTTGCCCAGTTGTATTATTGGATCATTGAACTCATTGGATTGGATATTGAAATTTAAGTACAAAGGTGTCACGAGATACAAGCACTGGAATAAGGAGCATGGAAGCAAAGATACGCGACTGCTGCAGGAAGTGCCGGTGTTAGAGCGAGCCACAAACAACAGGCTTCCTCCTGCCTTGTGTCGACATTCATTAATATCGGATTAGAGCACAATAACTACGAGCCATGAATGAGTACAGTAGACGCCACGGCGGCGGTCGCACCGCACATCTTCATTAACCTACTACGACTCAATAGAGGTATTTGATAAGTACTACGAGGTTTTGTTCATGTACCTACTTAATGGATAAAGTGCGCGTTATTATTTCTTGTTTCCAATAACAACATCTTTCAACTGGGTGCACCCGCTGATGGTCTATCAATACGTTGTATTGTCCTTAACCATTAAATTAACCGTTTCATTTATAATTAACTGTAAAACTTATGTAGGTAACGATAAGTATGTGATTGAATGTATTGTAACAATGTTCCGCAACTCTGCTACGGCTGGTTTTAAACTTTTTTATGGGCAATGTTACCACTGACTTATCGTAGAGTTTTGTACCTTATCTATCATATTCCCGTTTTGTGCGGCCTCCAGGCATGAGACTAGACACGTGATGTGTTCCAAACAAATTGCTTCCAATACAAATACTTACATGTGACTTTTTAGCCACAGCCAAATTTTTGGAACAAGTTTAGTTCGTGATACTTTACGTAAAAACAATTAACAAAAATGAAAAAAAAATCGCCCATATAAATTAGCGCTCAGTATACCGGATTTTGTATGGGAGGACGATATTCTTTTATCGATTTTCAATATTTTTCTTTATAGAAAGTAGTTCAGTATCATGGACTGAACTTGCTCCAATTTGGCTGGTGGTTGAAAAGTCAACCTATTTTTGTGTTGGAAGCAATTTGTTTGGAACAAACGTGTAGAGTCACATTGCTTGGAGGCCGATAAAATTCTAAATATTATGATAGATAAGGTACATAACTCTACGATTGATGTCAATGGTAACACTGCCCATTCATAGTTATAAAACAGCCATATCAGAATCGCGGAACATTGTAGACGGTTCACTAGTGGCTAGTGGTGTCAGTTGGTACTCGTAAATTAAATTATCATTCGGCGGGCGGGCGGCGGCGCGGGCGCCGCGCTGTCTTGCTGTCAACGAACGCGCGGGCGTAGGGTTGTCATCTCTAATTGCAAACTGGGACAACAAACTCCGCAGCCCGGAATTTCTAGCACATTTTCGGTTGGTCTAATAGTTATTCTAGTTCTTGTACATGACGGATGTAAAATGTTATCGAGCCAGCATTGACTTAGGTATCTATGAAAAATCTGTCGGATATGGGTGCCGAATGTACTCACGTTTTTTCCCTTATGGCATAGACAAAGCCTTAAAACCCAAAAGTTACATTCAGTATGGCGGTGCGCGAATCGTCGGAAAAAGTAAGTAATGCTTAGTGACGAGTTGCTAGATGCATTCCGGCCATTCCCTCAATCTGCTTTCACGATCTGTTAAGTGTTGTAAGGTCGGGCTCTGCACTGCAGATAAGAAAGTGTTACTGACTTACGGCTGTTAAGTACGCTTTATAATTAAAATAAATGTGATATGAATGTAAAGAAATTTTAAAGATAGATATTTTTGTAGATGTTTAATTGTTTAGTTGTCAAACCATCTACGAAAATATATTTTTATTAGTTTTACAGCCGCTAAAATCTACAGGAATATTAAGTACAGAAAAAACCTTGAGGCTCTACACTCTACGTACTAGTATTTCAAAATTAGGCTAATTATGATTCCACAGCATAACAGAAGGCCAGCCGTCCCTCCGTGCTGCACACGAGTGTATTCCTTCACATCTGCTCGTTTTCCGCACAGATTCCTCGCTTTACTGTAATTGAGACACAACGGATAAATTGCAATGAATGGAGCGGCCAGCGAAGACTACCCACGGTTGCAGCGCGAGGGAGCGGCCAATCCAACGAAGTCCGCCGTCCTTGATCATGACCACACAGGTGCTCTAAACTAAACACATGCAGGATCAAGTAGGCGCGCTCTGGAGAAGCTTGAGTGAAACAGATGTTGAAAAATTCAATATCCTCCCTTCTTTACGTTCGAGCAATAACTGTTTGCAAGAGCCAGTATTTACTAAAAAAATCATAAACTTTATTATAGCTATGTACATGTCGCAGTTGGATAGTATGAACCGCTAATTCACTAAACCTCTAGTTCTTTGGCATTACAGCTCGGTTTTCATAAACGGCTGAATATCGTTCGGCTGGATTGTCAATGTTTCACGTTTAACAAACCAGCGAACCATAGACCGCAGAATAGGTTATTTGCATGCATGTTATTATCAAACAAATTTATGACGGGGCAATTCATTGTTATTTTTTTATCATACGTGGCATTAAAATAAATTCTTAATTCACCTTCTAACTATGTAATGTTAAAAAGTCTGTAAAGAATTCCGAACTAAAATCTACAATACTAGTAGTTCGCCGCGAACTTAGATCTCGCGATTTTTTATTAATATTTCAAAAACTACTGAACCGATTGAATTGAAGATTGAACCGAACCGCCGTCGGCGGCGACACAAGGTACCTACCAAGATGTAAAGTAATGTAGATGTAAGAAAATAAAATAAAATAAAATGTCTCCGATCTGCACAGGATGGCACAAAGTACACGGCATTCCGAGCCTACTCCAAGTGTCCTTTAGCGGTTTCCAAACCATTTGATAGAATTAGTGAGCGGTACATTTGCATTCACAAGTTGTTAAAAAACTTAAAACTAGCGCCAAGTATAAACTAACACAAAAAATTATTCGTACAAAAGAGCGATCGGATTTAAGTGTTAACTCAGACGCCATAACAAAAGATCAATATAAGCATATCATTCCTGCGACAATGGGTCGGGCGGCTGTCGTAGAAAGGCATTATGTTTCTTTTCCTATTGGCGCGAAAAACTCCTAATTGGTTTTTTAGAGCCGCCGTAGTTTTCCGTTAGTCGCCGCTTTATCCTTGAACTTTCGATCAATTTAACTGTTTACTTCGCTCGTGTTTAACAAATCGTGTTAAATTATTTACTTGATTTATTGAAAAACTCCCGTGGTGGGGCCAAGTAATACAACATGTCGTTTTCGTCTATCTATGGCAAATTTTGGCTATGCCGCTTCTTTGGCTCTGTGTGTTGGAAGCGGCACACCACTTAGCTGTTAGTAAACGATCTGAAATCAACAATTACGAAGTCAAAAACAATATTGACAATCATCAAGTGATAAACATAGGTATCCGAAGATAAATTAATAACTTGAGTGTGACTCCGCACACACACATAAATGGTCATACGCACATGAATACCTCATCATCATCATCACATTTGTTTATTTATTAATTTAATCTTTATTGCACAATAAAATAAACGTACAAGTATTACTTATTATATTAGCCATAGGAAGTCCACTGCTGAACATAGGCCTCCCCCAAGCATTTCCTAAACGACCGATCGGAAGCGGCCTGCATCCCGCGTTTCCCTGCAACCTTGCTCAGATCGTCTGACCACCTAGCAGGTGGGTGTCTAACGCTGCGCTTGCCGGTACGTGGCCGCCATTCGAGAACCTGTCTGCCCTATCGGCCATCGGTTCTTCGCATGCCTCGCCCACTGTCACTTCAATGAGCAAATCCGCTGGGCTATGTCTATGACCTTAGTTCTGCTACGAATCTCCTAATTTCTGATTCGATCACGTAAAGAAACACCTAGCATAGCCCTCTCCATATCCCGTTGAGCGACCTTGAGCCTTCTTATGAGACCCATAGTAAGGGGCCACGTTTCAGAGCCATAAGTCATCACTGGTAACACACGTTGATTAAGCACTTTCTTCTTGAGGCACTGGGGTATAGGAATACCTACATAGTTACTTACTCCAAGTGAGGGCCACCGCAATTGATGCGTCAAAGTTAGGTGTCACATTTCAGTGGCGTGCAATGTTGCAGAAGCGTCTGAAACAAACGGCTAAATATACAGAAGATAATTATAGAGGCGCAGAATTAGACGCCGGGTCAGGCGGGTTCAGCTACTGGTCCGTCGCGGTGCACCAGCTAGCGACTCACCCTGGCTTTGTACTTTACTCTTACTGTATTCTGTGTTTGTACGACAGCTATGGTCATGAACTAAAATCTCACATGGTTAAAGAACACCACTGAAGGCCAAACGAATCAATTTCATTCGATAAACTGAACGGGTGCCATCTGTAGCAAGAGGAACCAACGGCTGCATGGTGGAGCTGGACCACCCAGGCTCGGTACGCACCCAATAATGCGTGTCATGCATTCATATAAAAAATTTAGAAGGCTAGAAGATTGAATAATTAACTTGTAATTAATGATTTTTCCATAAAATCTTGATGAAAGACTTCAACGCGCCCTACGATTGTTGAAGTCTTTTTCAACCTTTTGGCGTTAGCTTTCATCCCGGCTTGGCACGCACACAGACAATTCAGAATAATCTATGCTGTTTATATTTGTTTTCGGTTCGGAACTTTATTTCCGATGTCCTTTCAAGCAACTCTTATAGTTTCGGCATGTAGGTATGGTATTATATAGTTTCGGCATGTAGTTATGGTATTATATAGTTTCGGCATGTAGGTATGGTATTATATAGTTTCGGCATGTAGGTATGGTATTATATAGTTTCGGCATGTAGGTATGGTATTATATAGTTTCGGCATGTAGGTATGGTATTATATAGTTTTGGCATGTAGGTATGGTATTATATAGTTTCGGCATGTAGGTATGGTATTATATAGTTTCGGCATGTAGGTATGGTATTATATAGTTTCGGCATGTAGGTATGGTATTATATGTGGTTAGTACGAGAAAGTTGTAATTTTGCATGGGACAATGTTCGCAATACATAAAGTGCGAATGATATTTTCTCGTATACCTCATAGTGAGTGTAACCATTAGATAGGTCTTTTAAAAATATTGCAAAGACAACTTTTCAATTAGGTGACCCATTTGCGATATATATTAAACTTATTTATTGTTCGAGTCGCGTGCCACTCTATAAGCTGATCTAATAACTTTAAAAAAAAATTAAAAAGTCAAACCTATCACGACCAAGTTCGCCTTTTTTGTACGATGTTTTTCAATTAGGTACATTTAATAAGATAAGCGGCTGTAACTCTTCAATTAACTTTAAGAGTTACAGCCGCTTATCTTATTTATTTATTTTATGTTATATTTCTTAGGATTATTTATTTTGTACGAAATTTTTCAATTAGGTACACCTATTTAATAAGATAAGCGGCTGTAACTCTTCAATTAAAGAGATACAGCCGCTTATCTTATATACTTGGTCGTGATAGGTTAAAATAAAAAAATAAATTTAAAATGGGCAGTAAACATGTAAAATTATTGAAAATAAAGTCTCCATGTTGTATGTAATGTATAACTTGGAACTGTACGACCATGGTCCGACACTCACTTGGCCGGTTATTTATTTATAGGAAAGTTAACTAGGAAAATATATTGACTCTTTGACCCATGCCTAAATGCATATGTCCCAGGGTAATAAAAGTCGCGCAAATATCTGTCTGTAATCAATATACTCTGAAACTACTTCGCAGATTTTTGGTGACATATAAAGCAATTATATATGGAATGGTTTACATGTATAAAATATATTCGCACAAAGGTGGGGCGGATGACTAGACTAACTATTTGACCCATAATACAATTTAAATAATAATAATGTCAGTCGCTCGAAAATTTATACAATTAAATACAGAAAACACACCACAATTTTAAATGTCAAAAAAATTTACAATTATTATTTTAGAATTATTTATTTGGCAGCACGGTACGTGCTTGTCACTGCAGTGTGTCAAGTAAGGATAATCCTCTCACTCAGCAAATAAATAAATGGGTTCATAATGTCAGTCATTCGGAGGAGACAAGATTGATTTCGTGAGGTGCAAAGCCGAGAGCACAGACAGAGACATGAGAGTCAAACCGAGACGTAAGGCATGCATTGAGTCCCCCCGCATCCTCATGGGGTACGGAGGGCTGTCGAATGTGATAAGGCTGTTGGTTACTTTATGTTATTACTCATAGCAAACTTTATGGAAACTTACACAGTTGCAAATCTAAGTAAGAAGATAAAGACAGCCGATATGGTAATTTTAAAAATACAATGATTGTGTACATAAGCCTCGGTAGACCTACATGTACTCTTAGTGTAGGTATACGATAAAAAAAACAAAGGTTGAAAGAAAAACATGTTATGACCACAGAGTAATAATATGCTACGTACAATTATAACTTAATGATTAGTTAGGCTTATCGATATGCTGTTGTTTGGATTTTATATAATCTAGGGTCAAACACACATATGTGCTGATGAATCAGTCAAAAGTGAATAGAACATCTTCATATGAGAGTACAGAATATCTGACATGGTAAAGTTTGCTTTGTTATCCACTTTAGCTGCTTTATCCCTTACGGTTGGGGGTCGGCGGCAGCAAGGCAAAGGCCGCTGGGTACAAAATAGGAATCGAGAACAGTGTAAGATTGCGCCCCTCGGCTATTAAGAGTAGATAGGCTCCTTAATTGTCCTGCTCGACTTTTACGACTCGTTATGTGGATTACAGAAGAGCGTGGGGCGCTCCTTCATATTTGTTTATTCTTGTTCATTCATAGTTTGTATTTATCATCATCATCATCGACCACTCTCCACATCCCACTGCTGGGAATAGGCTCTCTCAATTCTGGCGCGAATAATCGTAGGTCGACAATATCGGTAATATCGCCGGACCATCTTGCACGACCAACGTTTCGCTTGCCAGTTATGGGTCACCATTTTGTCAAAATTTAACTCCACCTATATCATCTCGCCTTGCGATAATGAATTAATTTAATCACCTGACCAACTCCATTTCAGATCCATTATACATTTACCGTCGTGTGGTTCCCGGCAGAGTAGAATAGGACCACTAGTCCAAGTCTTCTTGTGGATGTCGTAGAAGGCGACTTAGGAAACACAAACTAAACAAAGCTTATAAACATCAATTAGACCTCTCCAACCCGTCTGACCAACGTGGAGAGTGTAGGCCAAATCTTCTGACTGCTCTGGCTAATATATGGTTCTGGCAGTACAGAGAGGGTCGTGCTACTGTAGTGGAGACTAAAAAAGGACCTGATCATGATGATGATGACAAGTTTACCGGCTTCATGAACTTTCGTTCTCTGCCGGATCACAATGTATTATATATAATATCGTTCTAATATGCGTTTTTTTCTTCTTCATCAGATGCTACGTGCCAGAATGCGAACACTGGTCAGAGGTGGTGTCCCCGATGTCAATGGCCGCCCTGCCCCCCACGGCGTGGCACCCGGCGTGGCGCCCCTGGGCGCTACCGGCCGCGGCTCCCGCGCGCCCTGACGACGCCTGCCTGCGCTACAAGCCGGTGGGTGCGGGCTGCGGGCCCCAGGACTTTGACAATACAACGCTGATCCCCTGCGACAAGTTCTTTTACAAGACCCATAGCAGTATCGTGGCTGAGGTAAAGATTGCATTTTTTGTCACTTCTATTTATATCCCTTCAAATAGTCTTCAACGTAGTCTCGTCTCGATATCTTCTCCTCGGCCTTTCTCTGCGACATCGATGATATTTACTTAATTACCTACATGTTTTGTTGTTCTGAAACGAACATTGTTTTCACCTAAAATTGAGTGAAGATGGGGATGGATACGGGTTTTCATGATCATCCGATCTTCACTGTCGTATGCAATATTGTTTACACATCGCATGCTGAGGAACGTATGCGTAGCTATTCACGACGCGACATCAGGAAGCACCAATGACTCTCATCATCATCATCATCTTCAGGTCTTTTTTAGTCTCCACTGCAGGAGCACGACCCTCCCTGTGCTATGACCATAATCGAGCCAAAGTCAGATCAGACGTTTCGGTAGTTCTTACACAGAAGAGAAGAGTATCTAGGCATTGTTGTTTAAAAAAAGTCATATCCTACGATAAGGTTTGACTGATGGAAAAATACTTTTAATTACAGTATGAGATGAGCTTGTTCCAGTAGACAAATCAAGTTAGTCCTACTGCTGGATTTAATACAAATTGTCCTAGGAGATTACTGGGAGTAAAATATGTATTGTTTCGCATGTGTTGAGTAATGAGGTAATGCTTATAAATAGATGTTTTTGTAATTGCAGTTCGAGTTGGCGTGCGCAGAGTGGAAGCGCACGCTGGTGGGCACGGTCCACAACGTGGGCATGCTGGTCTCGCTGCCCATCATCGGCTTCATCTCCGACAGGTACACGGGTGCTACTTCTACGTGAAGTCCACAAACCATTAGTAACAAGCATAAAAACATATACTATTTAGTTTTACCTCATAATATTTTTTTTATAAATAAATAGAGATAACATGTTAGGTGCTCTAAAGCACAAAGTTAATTTCTTTGTTGCTAACATTGTTTTCTTCTTGTATAGAGCTTTAACGAGACGATTAATTTCGAATTTGAATTAAGTTCCATTAATTGCTTAAATATAAACTTTGTGTGTGTATAATGGCCACACAACATCCTTTCCGAAGCACGGAGGAAGCTCGAGATAGGTTTTGGTCTGCGAGTTTTTCGGACGTTTACTGCATTCTAGCGTGTGTAATTGATCAGTGTGATTGTGTCAGATGGGGCCGGCGCGCGGCGTTGGTGACGTCGGCGGCGGGCGCCGGCGCTCTGGGGCTGTGCAAGGGGTTCGTGACCTCGTACTACGAGTACCTGCTGGCCGAACTCGCCGAGACCATCCTGGGCGCCAGCGTCTACCCCGCAGCCTTCGTGCTTAGTAAGTTTCCAATTCTCAGAACATTAAAATAGTGTCAGCGCATTGAGTAACGCATTAATAGTAGGTATTTATTTTCGGTGTTTTCAGTGATCGAGTGGCTGGGCGTGGAGCAGCGAATCTTCGCGAGTCTGGTGCTGGGCATCCCGCTGTCACTGGGCGCGGCGCTACTGGCGCTGTTGGACTACCTGGCGGGCCACTGGCGGCTGTGGGCACGACTGGCCTACCCGCCGGCGCTGTTGCTGCTGCTGTACCCGTGGCTGCTGCCCGAGAGCGCGCGCTGGCTGGCCTCACGAGGGAGGCACGCCGAGGCGCTGAGCGTGCTGAGGCGAGCGGCCAGGGCCAACAACAGTCCCGTCACAGACGAAAACCTCGAGAAGATGCTGCTCAGCGAGACTGAGCAGGTCCACAGTAAAGAGGTCGCGGCGGAGGATGAAGATGGCCTTATCGCAGCCTTTTTCAAGTCAGTTAATAATGCCTATTGCTATTTAATTAATATCTGGTCAGATGTGTTGGTTGCCTAGAGAAGGTGAAAGAAGCTTTAGACGTCTTGCTGTAAGATCAGTTGACAAAATAGTCAAAGTCGCGGGTCGCACCTGGATGGGAGCACAAATTAGATGGTTGGCGTCGACCGAGAGACACCTATGCTCGGCTGCGGTCGCAAAGAGGGCTGAGATACTGATGATAATGTGCTATTATTAATAGCCTACCTCTTGAGAAAAGCATGTGCAGTATTTCCTTTAAATTGAAGTACATTCAAGAGCGAGTTGATCATAACTACGATATATAGTTATTGCCGTGGTGGTTTCAGGTACGAAGCCCTGCGGCGGCGGCTGCTGGTGTGCTTTGCGTGGTGGACGTCCGCCGTGTTCGTGTTCTACGGGCTGGCGGTGCGCGCGCACGCGCTGGCGGGCTCGCCGCATGTGAACTACGCGCTGGTGGCGGCGGCCGAGCTGCCCGCGCTGGCGCTCAACACGCTGCTGCTGGACCGCGTGGGCCGGCGCGCGCTGCTCACCGCCGCCTTCCTGCTCACCGCTTCCTCCTTGATCGCCATCTCCTGCATCCCGCAACGTGAGCTGCTGTTCTGTTAAAACTACTCGTATTGTAAATTATTTGTACTTTAAAAAATTCTTACTACATGCGTAGGTACTTTCTAATCTCTGCTGCTCACTGGAAATTTATCAACAGCAAATCTGGATTGGTGCACATTTGCTGAGATATTTATTCTCTCTTGGTTAAATTTTAAATGATTTATTTAGCTCTTGAGATCCCATATAGTAACTTACACGTAACTTTATCAATTAAATGTCCTATAATTGTGTTTGTAGAGGATGGTTGGCGCTGGCTGAGCACGGCACTGTACCTGTTAGGCAAGGTGGGCGCGGCCATGTCGCTCAACGCGCTGTACGTGTACACGGCGGAGCTGTTCCCAACGAGAGCTCGACAGCGGCTGCTGGCGGCGTGCTCCACCTGCGGCCGCGTCGGCGCTCTGCTGGCGCCGCTCACACCCTTGACGGTATGGACAGCCCATTTATCCATCGTTCGACTTGAAAACCAGATTGTAACCATCACGCAAACTGGGAGCTTGTGGTAAACTAAGAAGATTTGAAGGCGTAATTTTTTTAATATGGAGTATATATAATAAAATTAAATAAAATATCTCGAATTTTATTATATAATTATATAATAAAATTCGAGATAGGCTACGACAAGATAGGACTCGTATCCAGGCCTGTAAAATAATTCTCAAATAAAAATGTGTCTCAGTTAAAAATGTACTTTTAGGTACCTTTAATTTAAAGTGAATTATTGGAAAATCAAGTAAATTTATTTATGGGGGGGGGGAACCGATGAATTTGCCACAGGCCTCGAACGGTATAGTTACGCCACTGATAGTTACTTCTAGTTTTTCCAAGAAAAGTCGCTTCCTGGTTCCACCTCGCAACGTTGGCATCTTGCGGTGACTTTTGTCACATATCACCCTTACAAAAAAAGCCGGCGCGTATACCCCATTGCTCCGAACGAAGACAGCCAAGAATGCATCTGGGGATGCGCTACTTTAGGCTATGTCTACAAGAATCTAAAAAGGGAGCATTGTGTCATCGTAAAGAGTATTTTGTTCTAATATAAACACTCATGCAGGCGAAATACCGGTGGTGGTTGCCGACGGCACTGTTCGGCGCGCTGCCGCTGTGCAGCGCCATGCTGACGCGGCTGGTGCCCGACACGCTGCACCGCCGGCTGCCCGCCACCTTCGCCGACCTGGAGCCGGCTCCGGTGCCCCCCCGCGCCCCCCCCCCGCGGCGAGTACCCCTGCTAGCGTCCCTGATAGAACACGCTCCTGGTGGCTGCCGACGGCGCTCCGGCTCGCCACCGCTGGCATCGTTGCATTGCTACAGCAATAAAGAAATTTTTACCGACAAAGAGCCAAATGTATCGTTAAGAAGATCCTGCAGGGCCTTGGTTTATTTTGTTTTTTCCAAAATCTCCATGAAATGGATTTATTCTTTATTGATTAAAATTCCAAATTGATTAAGTATTAATTACCGTAACACTTAATTGTAACAGTGCGGGCTTCGCTGTTTGCATCAGTGTTTTTTTTACAATATTGCCGTTTTATAAGTAATTGACACAAGGTCTACAAATATGTATAAATATAAGTACATAGCAAATAGTATTTTTTTTGGTTTTATCATTTCATTTGTCATTTTAAATGACTCATGTAATTAGGAAACTGAACTGTAAATATGGAGATATTAATGACGAGTTGGTAACTTGGTCATAAATTAAGATTAATTATTTTTAAGACTGTTAACGAACATGACATGTATAATTAAGAAGTAATTATAAAATGCAATAAAGTAATAAACATTGTTAGTTACCCGTTATGCCTTATGTGTTCTGCTTAGTGCTTTGTGTGTAAGTGAAGATAATTCAGGCAGCATTGCCTGACCACTCCAAAAGGCAATGTTTCTAACCTGAAGACTTGTTGCCAAATAAAGACCCGCTGGCGCGGGTAGCTCCCACATGAACAACTACTGCTGCAGCTCCAAACCAAACCAGGGACCCAGGGACCTAAATGCTTATAACGTACGTAAGTAATAAGGAATACCTACATACAAAGGTCATTTAGTAAGATTTTATAGCCCATTAATTAGGTACATATTACTTCTTTGCTCGGCTGTTACTATTTTTTGCAAATTGGAAATTAGATGAAATCCGTGGCTAAATAATTATTCTGTACTGGCATGAAAACAGGAATTTTTAAAGAACTACGGGATAAAGATCTTGTCTTCTTATTCCCTTTTTTTTCATACGTCTTAAAATGAATGGGCATTTGCAGTAATGATAAAGTGTCCACTATACCTACATGTACACATACTACCCTTACGGGGTAGCAAGAGTCAAGGATCGCAAGATCTAAAGGGTAGGTACGCTTAGTAAGTTGGTGGCAATAAGTAGATTGAAAATGGGAATCAGAAATTACGAAAGGCTGCTTGCCCATCGCGTTTTAAGTAGTGGTAAGTAGGATATTTACGCTTGTTCCTTTGGTAAAATTTTTCGGGCTGCGGGGCAGAAGTTGGAATTACAAAGCGTACGACTGCTTACGTAATGGCAAATTTATATAGGTATTCAGTAACAGTAAATGGATGTTATTAGCAATCACTTACGTAGGTCTAATATCAAATGATGACTTTACGACAGAGCTCTTGTCCTTCATTGAAGTATTTACAATTCAATTCTTTATTTCATTTGCTTTATTATTATATAAAAGACCGCTAGACCGCTAATCCGGAGGTTCTGGGTTCGATCCCCAGCCAGGGCAAGTTGGAAAATTGCCTTTTTAAATTGTCCTGGGTCTTGAGTGTTTATCTATATATGTATTTATCATAAAATATAGTATCGTTGAGTTAGTATCCCATAACACAAGTTTAAAAAAATTTACTTTGGGGCTAGCTGAATCAGTGTAATTTGTCCCTATATATTTATTTATTGCAAAAACTACGAGTTCGGTACAGCTGCAGCAGGTCCATCTCCTGTTTGTCTGTGAGTACAGCTGTCTCGGTATTTCAGACTTTGTCTGAAGTTTGCGACCATTCGATAATAACTCCTTATAACTATACCACGTAGATAGTGAGCGTTCGTTGTAGGGGGAAAGGTAATTTGAGTTAGGTTAGGTTGCTGGTAATCGTCTAGACGCTTTATGAAATATAACCACATTGCATTGACGCAATCCAATCATAGATGAATACTAGGTACCTACCCATATTCGTTATCCGAAATTTGTTACTGTAGAGAAAAAGCAGTTGGAAGGTTCCAGGGACTTTTAAAACTGATATCGACATAAAAACTTTTTCCATTTTGTCCGATCCATGCCTATGTTCCGAGATTTGTCAAATGTAAGGTCAAATGATTTTACATACACGATATGTAGGTACTAATATAGGTATCCACTTATCTCCGTACAGCATAAATTTTTTTGTTCCGGTACCCGTGTGGTTCCGGGTTAGAATAGGACCACTCCATCTCTTCCTGTAGATGTCGTAAGAGGCGACTAAAGGACTTAGCACAAACATCTCGTGCTACAATTGCATTCCCAAGGAGGGTTAACGTCGGGCGGCGGCCTGTGTAAAACCTTTCGCACAAATACATTTCCAAAGTAAGTTGACGTCAGGCAGGCGTCCGGTCGCAAAACTGTAGCCAAATTATTTAAACTGTTCCGGCTATTTCTTCTTCATTTTGCAAGGTCTTTGGCATCATTGGGTGACCATTGAAATGCATGTTATATTTGGAGAAGAAAAAGCAGGAAAGCGCAACCCGGGCTCCGAAGCAGCACAGCTGAGGATGCAACTGGGAACGCGCTTAGACGAAGACGAAGAAGAAGCATAAAATTTATTGTTATCTTTGTTTAAGTTAAGTTTTCCTTTTTGCTGTCTCAATTAAAAGCTCGTCTGAAAAGCACTATCGGCAACACAAATTAAATATGAATAGATCACAGGCACCTTTCTGTCTCAGATTTTAATCAAATTTCTTAAATCACGTACGAGCTAGGCAATAATTGCCACCGACTCTAGCTAATAAAGCAATTTGGTGCTTATTTCTCATTCAGAATTACAGTCCATGAGTATGCAATCATATTTCAAAGTCAAGTACCGAGTGATTGAGTGCGGCCAAACAATGCTGTCGGTAAATAGCTGATTTTGACAGTGACGCAGCCTTGACCCACTTTCTAGCACCTCACACCTGCCCAGATGGCCAGCGGCAAGGCAGCTGCTGGCTGGCTGCAGCCGGCGCGCAGTGCAGCCGGGACTGCCGGCGCGGTTGCTGTCCAGCCCATACCAGTCACCATAGGTACTAGCACATTTCTTTCATAAAACAGTTATTTCACATAGGGAATTTATCGTCTATTAATATTACACGTGCATCAGCAGTGCTCGAGTGTAGTGAGCTTGACACGACACTTTCACGTGAAATTACAAATCTGCGTCCTACAGATTTATACAGTGGTAACTCAGCTGCTGATTGCAAAAAGCAGTACCTAGGTACATGAAAACAATATAAAGGTACACTTGCGTCAACATCGTTGCAACTCTTCGTACACTGCACTAGGAGTAGTATCTGCAATCTGCAATACATACATAAGGCCTAGAGGCCTATTGTCGCGAGGTTACCCGCAGAGAGCCCTTGGTGAATCAATTTTGAGCGTTACGGTTGGCAGCCTCTAGTGAAGCGCAACGGACGATTTGGGTCAAAGATCGAACCGCGCCAGTATAGATCACGTTCAGAGTACGTGGCGAAGATTAGAAGGTTGACAACTGGAACAGTGTATTGCATCATGAGTGAAGAAGTGAAGAAGACAGTTTCGAAGTGTGGAATGAGTGATGCAGCTGCGAGCTGCGAAGCTGTGAAGCAGGTTGAGTCAGCGTTGACGTGCGGGGTGGACGCGGACGGCGTGCTGCGGCAGCTGGGGCAAGCGGGCCGCTTCCACCTGCGGGTGTTCGCGCTGGTGGCGCTCGCGGCCGTGCAGGTCGGCTTGCTGCACACCACCTACATCTTCTTGGCGGGGAATGTGCCTTATCGGTAAGTTACTTTTAATTATGTGAAAAAACTAGGAAAAAGACCAATTTCAGGTTTAAAGTGGATGAGAAGGTGGAACAAGAAGTCACAATAGTGATGGGTTGCTGGCCGCATCGCCTATTAAAAGGATACGCATTTTTTTTGCATTCACTCGATCGGCTTTTGCGATCTGCGCGGGAAGAAAGCAGCTGGTACCTACTGTCTAAGTTTTTTCATTTCTTCCAGGCCGGCATGAAAGAAATATTATAAAATTAATTTAAAAAGTTATTACTAATCAGAACAAATTTAGCGATGAGTGCCACGACCCGAACACATGTTTGATCGTAATGTCATTAATTCATGGCTCCAATATGTAGTCAATATAGTCATCTCATGCCTCATACACATCACAAACGTTTGCAGCGCGCGTGCTGCTCGATTCACTGTTCACATTATTTCACATGATTTAGTGTTACAACAAATCCTCTGTTTCTTTTCATCAATTACCTACTCAGTAATTAACTACTTATATACCTAAATGGACATATATTTTTCTTGTTTGACACTAAGAGTGGTTAGGTACTGTCAATAGCTCCGATCGGGGTTACCCTACTTATCTATATATTCTGCAACTCTCCTGCTACCCATAGATAAACAACACTCTCGATACTCGATTAGATCGAAATTCCCAAGTATATGTCCATTGGCGACCTCCGTGGCGTAATGGTTACCGCTAAGTACATAGATCTCGTTGTAGACCGCTAATCCAGAGGTTCTGGGTTCGATCCCCAGCCAGGGCAAATTGGAAAATGGCCTTTTTCAAATTGTCCTGGGTCTTGGGTATTTATCTATATATAATACTAGCTGTGCCCGCGACTTCGTTCGCGTGGTGGTCGGAACGTAATTTTATATAGCCTAAAGCCTTCCTCTATAAATGTACTACCCAACAAAAAAAGAATTTTTCAAATCGGACCATTAGTTCCTGAGATTAGCGCGTTTAAACAAACAAACAAACAAACAAACTCTTCCGCTTTATAATATTAGTATAGATATGTCTTCTTCTTCGTCTAAGCGCGTTCCCGGTTGCATCTTCAGGTGTGCTGCTTCGGAACCCGGGGTGCGCTTTCCTGCTTTTTCTTCTCCATATATAACATGCATATCAATGGTCACCCAAAGATGCCAAAGACATTGCAAAATGGAAAAGAAATAGCTGGAACAGTTTAAATGATTTGGCTATAGTTTTACGACCAGCCGCCTGCCTAACGTCAACCCTCTTTGGGAATGTATTTGTGCGAAAAGTTTTACATACGGCCGCCGCACAGCGTTAACCCTCCTTGGGAATGCAATTGTAGCACGAGATGTTTGTGCTAAGTCCTTTAGTCGCCTCTTACGACATCCACAGGAAGAAATGGAGTGGTCCTATTCTACTCTGCCGGGAACCACACGGCCCATCTATATATATCTATACATAATATATGTATTTATCATAAAATATAGTATCGTTGAATTAGTATCCCATAACCCAAATTAAAAACTTACTTTGGGGCTAGCTGAATTAGTGTGATTTGTCCTTATATATTTATTGGAAGTTGGTCGGTCTCGAGCGAACTAGCCCGCTTATTGTCATTTGTTTCCGTTGTTTCCATAGACCTAGAATTTTAATTTTTTGACTAAAATTATTGGATATAATCAACGAGTCTTGGAACAGTCTAGTTGCGTTTGTTCCTGTAGGTAATAAAATGTGGTGATTCGGTTGCTTCCTGACAATCGGGGTTAAATATCACTTTATTTAAGCGTCGAGACAACAGCGTACGCCGCTGCTATCACAGGATGAGTCTTTGTACTGCTGCTACCGACAATCCAACGGGGACTCGATTTTCTTTGGAAGCTATCTGGCTGTGTTCGAGCAGGGATAATAATCTTTTATACGAGCACAGACACGAGTTCAATTACATTCTGTGGTAGTGTGGTATCAGTATATTTGCCCGGGTCAATATCAATACTGACTAATTTGGATAATATTTGGGTAATGGATGTAGTTCAGGTGTTTTTTTTACACTGCATTTTAGATAGCATTTATTGCTTTATTGTAATTTTATCTCGACCAATGTCACGATTTGTTGTGATGAGACATACAACAAGTAGAAACAAAGAATTATCTTAAGATTTTCTTACTTAAATATTTATCATTTTTATAGCCTCAGTCATTGACAGCGGCGGGTTTTCCGACTCCTGTGCTGTCAGCCTTTGTGCGATCTATTTAATGAATAATGGACACTGTCAAAACATACCTGTATAAGGGTCTACCTCAAATCACAAGAGCACCTGTACCTATTTAACAATTACCTTTTAAAAACAATACATGAGTATGCGCTGGACCCAGTGGCCGGTATCACTGGAATAGACGCATACGTACAGTGAAGATTTTTTGCAAGGATAATTTTGTTAAGATGCATCTAATACTATAGTTTTTCAAAATCCCGGTATGATGATGCGTATATTATGCACCTGATAGTCAATCATACTATTTGCATTGCTTTACTTGATCAGCTGAATTCGGCAGCTGATTGCAAACGACCTTTACGAGCTATTCAAGCACGCAGTTCTATGCCAAAATATCTATACTGTATCTGCGTGTGCCGTGGGTATGCGGGTGTCGGTTCCACCCATGCGGCCTTTCTATCGTTTCGCAAGAGCCTTGTCAATCGCCCGCCACGAGAGGTAAACACACCACGCTTTACATGCTGGCTAAACCTTGACCCAGGACGCTGCACTCACTCCTACAGAGAGAAACCACTAATAGGTATCTATCATTTTTAATGTCATTGTGTTTGACAACCTGCAAGTTGATTTAAGTACCTCTGTGTAATTAATTAATACCGTTGCTTTAATTTATTTACAAGGAAAATAATAAAGTAGGTATATGAGGCGTTCATTATAATTTTTTACACACTTTATCGTAGGCGACATTAACAATAGAATCGTTGTTTATTAAGTCTACTCCGAGTATATCCCACGGCTTCTGTAATGGCATGTTTCAGTGCACCCTCCATAATGTCAGTGATCATCACAGCGTGACGTGCGAACTGATGAGGGCGCGGTCACCGTGATGAGATGACCCGTCATCAGTGCCGCCTCGTTGACAATAATAAGTGTTATCATGATTTCAAACATTTACTTTGTCTTGTGTTTTAGCTGGAAATCTAATGTTTGGTTTGCTCAAATAATAATATTTAAAGTAAGAGATCAATGCTCACATATCTAATAAGGATAAAGTATACGCATCAAGTAACTATATGATTTTATATGAGACTCAGCCCGCCAACATGCTGAGATCACGAATTTCGAATGTCCTTTACAATTTGTCCGAGTTCCAGGAAAAAGACGATATATTTATTTAACTTTATATACAAATACAAGTGTAACGGCAGACTTAAAGCTGGCCTTATCTACCACTCAACCAACCGGGTGATGTGGAGAACGACGGGGATAGTGCAACAATCAAATAGAATGAATGATATCTGGTTCACGAGGGGGAAGGCGAGCAGGTGGACGAAGGTAACCAGTCATCATCATCATATAATTTTTTTTTAATGGACTTCTACCATCTGTTCGGAAACTTAATACATTATTACATTAAGTACAATGTTTTTTGTTTACCTGCAGATCAGAAGGATTTTTTTATTTTATTGAATCTATTAATAATGTATTATTTGATGTTTAAATAAATGATTGACGTACGAGTATACAGAGTAGAACGGGCTATACGAGATGACTTATTATATTATAATAACATTAAAATAACAGTCAAAAAAACAAAACAAAAAATTCGAAATTCCCATACAAATCACCCAGGCGGCCGCACACTTTTGTATGGAAATGCCGAAAATTTTCGTTTTTCGGCTGTTATTTTTAATTTTATTATACTATAATGGTCTAGTATAGATCTTGGTTTGATTTATTACGGGTATGTCCCTTCCACGTTGTATTTCGGAGATCAGATGGAATAGGTACTTAAAAAATGTTAGCCTTAGCTCCGAATGAATACTAACAGTGTCATCATAATCGCTGCAAATGTATGTTTTTTTGGGTAGTCATTACTATAAGGCAAACAAAGAGTACCTACATAAAAAGTAATAACGATATACGAGTACCATAAGCTCACGATTTAAACTAGGCACGAGGAAAATTAACTGCCGCAAGTAGATTTTATCAAAAACAACAGCTCCAAAGGTAAGATTTGAGGATATACCTACAGGCAAAATATTCGTGGCACGCAAGCGCTTCTATATGCACAGGAGACGCATTTTTGAAATCAGGAGTCATACAACGAATGGTTTGCGCAAGCGTTTCCTAAAAGGCGCATTTTTGAATCGGTCGTACGCTAAGGATTTGCATGAGTGGTGTTGACCACTCGTATTTTTGACACTTTTAGCGTACAAATAAACCTTCGTGTATGTCATGGAGAATTCGTTCCGTTTCACGCTACTTATTTATGTTAAAAATTTTAGAACAAATTTTCTAAGTTTTATGCGTAAAAGAATATAACCACGGTTTTAAAAAGACGAAGCAATGCGCCAAAACGCGAGTGGTAAAAAAAATTACACGTTTCGTGTTTCGCTAACTCCTTCTTTGAAAAATAACACCCCCAGGTCATTTTATGTTTGAGATGAGTTTACAACGTCCGCATATTGATCGATGATAGGTACATAGGAAGCAGGAAATTAGGAGACCTGAGTAGCAGTAGTTTGATATGACTACTCAATGGCCTAGGCGAATCAATTTACAAGTACAGTCAAATTTTACTTGGAAAATGCAAAACATGATGCAAAGACGTCCAAATTTTTAGCAGGTTATTTCGCCCCTTCTTTTCTCAATCTTTACCCCTTAGTTTCATTCATACAATGGTACCTACTAAAAGTATCATTTTTTATTCTCTTCAAGCTATAAATTTAATGTGTCTATTCAGATTCACTCTCTTCATAATTAAATGTACCTACTTCACTATCAGAGTCGCATACTGAACTAACAAATACAAATCCATCTTTCATTTTTTAAATTTTTTTTACAAATTTCCTGCTGATGAGTTTGTATAGTTTTTTTAAACTTTTGTTAGCCGTACTAGTGCATACAAAACCACCTCGACTTTGTTTATTAGCATAGAGTGCTAGTTCCTAGTGCAACTAGGAGCCAATGTGCGCCAGCGGGGGCACGCGCGGGCAGCATGCGCGTGCCCCTATCATGATGGTGCATTACCTTCCGCAGCGCTGCAGTTTGCAGCGCCTGCCAGCGGACAGCCGGCTCTTGAAGGATGCGGAGACATAGCGCGCGCAGTCGCGAGCTGCGGGCCGACCACGACCCGCGCGCACCGACACTATAAACATTAAAAACTGTAATTTATACATTGCGAATTCAATTTCCTGACAGGCCACATTCTGGCCATTGCTTTGAACATTTTTTTCACACTGTGATACAGTGCGTGAACAGAACATTCCAAATTAAAATTAGGTCCTTTTGACTACATCAAAGCTTAGCCCTTTCACTCAATTAGTGTTAGGACTCAGTGACACCATATTTAGCATTTTATGCAATCAAAGCATCAAAGTCATCATCACCTTTTTGGAAAGTGTCATAAACATCTCACAGTATCGTTTCCCACTGATGAGGTCAAGTACAGGCGCTATTCTCCGCGGTCTTGTGTCGTGCTATTGAGTAGTGTCTCCACTCCACCCTAAACGTTTAAACATGGGGAAGCCGGTGCAAGCTCGCGAGAAGCCCGCCCCGGAGGGAGCCGCCCCCGAAGACGAGGGCTTCAGCACGGAGCGGCTGATGCAGGAGCTGGGCCAGGCCCGGCGGTTCCACCTCACCAACTACGCGCTGCTTGCCCTCCCGGTGTTCGTGTGCGCTGTCTACGGGATCAACTACGTGTTCCTTGCTGCTGATGTGCCTTACAGGTAATCTACTCGTATGATAAGGAACTGGACCTATGTTATGGAAATGCACTGCAATCCCAAAAAAACATAGAAACCCAGTGCCAGTTGAATATTAGGTTAAATAGGACACAATTGAGAGACGAATTCTCTCGGTTTTACAAGACAGTAAATATATATACAATAAAAATAGTAAAAAAGAATTCATAAAATTTAATTAGTAAGGTAATTGTCCCTATTACATAATTTACGAGAATCTACATAAGTTATTTAAAAACTACGGTATATTTTATAAAGCATTCTGCTTACCTACAATTATAAATGAATCTTGGTGAAGTTAACCTGAAATCATACATTGGCTTTAGAGATTTGATCTGTCAGTGAGACAATTCGCGCCTTAGAGCCTACTTCCTGCTAGTAACAGCGTTTCCTGCTTCCGTTCCTTTCAAAGCTACCGACTTAAATAGAGCAGGAGTTACGTCACCGCTACTGTGGATGCTTTATATTAAAAGACCCTCACCAACGATGAGTCTAATTCAAATCTATAATCAGCTTTACGGATCAATTTCATATCAAATCACATAATTGGGTCAAAATGCTTGTACGAGTATGTGAGGGGATCGAGGATGTATTCAATGTATGACGACAATCTCCTCAGCTGCGAGTTCATGGCTGATGGAGATGCCACATTCCGGATAGCACTTGGTGTACTTACTGGTCCTTCGCAATTATCGGGGCTGGCTCGGGGAGGACAGTGGGCAGTGGTCGTATCCTGTGCGGTTTAACCACTTTAGCTCGAACTGGACTAATTTACCGGTATCTATGTCGCAAAACTATATTAGTTTCATTTCGACGTGCATAACAGGGTCTCAGAACACTTGTCGTTATTATTACTTTTTTGTGTTTTTGTACGCGTTTGACAATTTACATAGGTAGGCTAAATGTATAATTTTATAATAAGTGTGCAATTATTGCACTTGACCTACAACTGCACTAATATCCATACCAGGCAACTATTCTAGAGATGTGAAGATTCTGAAGTGATGAATAGTGAGTTAAATACTCGTAGTAGTAGGGGGCCCAAGACCCCTCTTGGACTGGATTTTTGGATTTACTCGAGCGCGTCAGATAAACATGCAGTCGTGTCATGTCGGGATCACAGTACAATATAAACGACATCATATTCATAAACTGAGTAGAGCCGGGAGGTAGCCATAGGAACTCAGTAATGAAACGACGAAAACCTATGGTGTTTGAGCTCATTTGATACAAAATTTGGTCTTCATGCTACAATCGTCGAAAAAGGGGGGAAATGATAACTTTTTCCATAAACAGTGGCTTCTCTATTATTTTCTCGACTTCTGGCTAGTATGTTATTCAGTTGTTCATCTGTTAGACTGTATGAAAACCGATAAAATGACAGTCATATCTGTCTCCACCGGGCTTGCGTACTGGAGTATATGACGGCTCTATATTTATCAACAGTGAACAGTTCCTTTGAATTGACGCAAAAAGCATTATCATTTGACGAATACAACGAGACATTGGGTGCAAGAATAACTTTACTGGCTTCTGTGTTCATTTCTAACAATGACGCAAATATCTATCTAGGTCGAACACAAAAAAATAAAAATTGTCAGCAGCGTGGAATCCAGTGATTAACAAAACACAACCCCGGTTTGGTGCACAATCGGTTAACCATCAGAATACGGTTGCGTTACGAAATAGGGACAATGTGAGTGTAGTGTGTGACGGTAGTTGGAGAATGATCAATATGACGGTGGACGAAGATCACACCGGGCAGGAGGCGGCGTAGGCGTCATCGCTGCTTCAGACAAGCTGGGACCATGTTCGGTGAAACCCGAACGAAACTTTAGCAAAATAAATTACGTAAAAAAATTTACGTTTTGTAATAATAATATAATGTAATATTAATGCAACGCGATAGTTTAAAAGTATTAAGGCGACGTGGGTTCACAATTTGCAATACTGTGCGTGTTTTTGAAAAATCTCTGTTATTAAACTACTACAGTTTATTCGATACGACGATATTTCGCAATGTTTTATTTATTATTTTTTTGTATTATATTTACAATTTTTTTTTGTAGCCAAAACGGATAGATATTTAGATAAAACATTTTTTGGTATCATTTTCATATAAAAAAGTATACAATATAAAATAAGACGAAGAAGAAGAAGAGGACTTTCTGTATAAAGCTTGCAGATTGCAAGCTAATAAAGCTTTATACAGATTCGCAGAAGACGCCAAGCGGCGCAAATATTCATCCTTATCTAATGAATATATTTTTGTTCCGCTTGGCGTCGAAACTTTTCAAGCACAAAAAATTTATTAAAAAAATTACTCCTCGACTCGTCGACGCCGCTGGTGACAAGAGGGCTGGTTCATATCTCGCGCAGAGAATTGCAATAGCCATTCAGCGCGGGAATGCAGCCAGTGTTCTTGGCACAATGCCACATGATCAACTTTTAGATTTTTAAACACAGTTTTATTTTTTAATTTAGGTTTTAATTTAGTTTTTTAATTTAGATTTCAGTTTAGTTTTAGTTAAATAAATTATATATCTGATACAAAAAAAGAAAATATATAAAATAACACAATACAATATACAATATAACAACACAGTATAAAATAGAAATATGTATTATAAAGGCAATTTAGAGGTATGTTTGTGATTTTTTTCTATCAAGCCAAAAACGCTCAATCGTGTTTTGGATATTGTGGGTATCTGAAGAAGAGCCTTAAGATTCCTTAGATGTAAAATTTTTGAGGAATAAATTGTAGTAGCCTAATTACAGTGATATACCTACATTTTTTAAAAACACTCATAGTTTTCTTGGGTCTGAACTGGCGGGGCCTAAATTAAAACCTCTCTCCCATACGGATGCTAACTTCGTCTTATATTTTACTATTTTCGGAATCTGTGTGGATGTTGAGCTTTCTTACTTAGGGTCACCCTTTGAGTTCCGAAGTCCTTAGAAACAACTCTTAGGTTTAAAATGATTAATAAATAAACGCTACGAATGCCACTAGAATACCAGTATCAACAAAAATTTGAAGATGCAATCGTTGAAATTAGCTGACCTTTGGAAATTAAGAAATATTTCTGTAGAAACGAATCAGCATCGCTGTAGTCATTTGGACATTGCCATATTGAATTCATTTCTTCATTTTAAGTTCTATCTAAGTTCACGTTAAGTAGTGTGAAAACGGGGTAACTAGATCTTTGAAATGTCTTTGTAATTATACATGTACAAACACGTTTATTAATAAATACTTTTAAACTATCGCGTTGCATTATTATTAAATTAATGCATACGGGAATTAATTACTAAACCAAATACAAAACACAGTCCTGGCACATCAGAACGGCTCAAATGCCGCATAACGTGCTGACTACTCGTTATTTCTCGTTATGGATCTGCCCTTTTGTAATTGGAATAGCATAAAAGCTAAATTAATTTTTTTCCCTGTGATTTATCTTCTTACGATCTAGGGTAATATACACGAGCATTTATAGATTGTAGAATTCTTCGACAGGTCGTGTGTAACGCTGATATATATTTATGACACATGCAGGTGAACACGCGAGCGAGACCTTACGATCGAATTGAATTCTTATACTAATTTGTGGAATCGTTTTCTTTAGTATTGGCTTTGAGACGTTTGTTTTAAGTCGCAGTCGAGTGTCGCGCAGTACATTGCGCGCGCGTGCCTTTTCTATTTCTCTTATCGTGTCCGATAAATAATTTTGAAGGCAAAATATTTAGAAAAATTGTATAAGTTTAAATTGATATTACAGCTACGACAAGTGTAACTCGGCGAGTCTTGAAAACTTTCGATCGCAATCGAATCGCAATAAGCATATTCTTGTAAAGCCGTTGACTCAATTTTTCTCCAGTACGTCTCCTTTGCGCCGTCGCGTGAATTAATTTGTAGTGATGGGTAAAGGCGAGATTAGTAAGGGTTCTGGAGGGGTGGACAGCGAGCGTGCGATCAGCGAGGCAGGATCGGGCTGGCGGTTCGTGCTAATGGTGTTTGCACTGGCGGGGCTGGCGCCCTGGAGCGCCGCGCTCTACAGCACCAACTACATATTCTTGGCCGCCGACGTGCCCTACAGGTAATGTCAGGCAGGCAGGGGGGCAGCTCTGAGAAGGTGTAGATGGTCTGAAAAGACAGACCTCCGCGGGCTTCGAATCAGCACAGACGCGAACGTGCGGGTGGGAATTATAAAGCTTTATTAGCTTGCAATCTGCAAGCTTTATGCAGAGAGTCCTCTTCATCTAATTCTGATTATACTTTTGTACGTACCTTTGGCACCTTTAATAGTTTGATATAATTCCTGAGAAACACGTGCATTTTCCGTTTGCGGAGCTCGGTGATCCGGTGGCAGTAAGCATTACTAGCGGTTTCGCCGGTCAACCAACCGCGCCCGCCCGGGCATGGGCCGGACTTGGATATCCCCGGCTGCCACCACGGTATGGCAGTCGGCAACCGATGTCAGAAGCCTTGTGGCATCTTGAAAATCTGACACCAGAGTTTGACGAGGAAATATGTAAGGTTATCTGCTATGACACGCCAATCATTGAAGACTATCTTTGAAGGAAATATAGAAGGGAAAAACGGACCAGGAACACCGAGGCATACCTAGCTAAATGAAACAAATAAAGAAAAAGGTGAACGTCGTGTCGTACAGCGAAGTAAAACAGCTGGCAGATGAGAGAGACAAATGGAAGAGAATTCATACTCCACCGACAAGAGATGCTCCTAGATATAGATAGATTATGGTTCCAACGTAAAATACACTTTTGTATATTTTGAATTCGTACACTTTCCACGGCCAGTTGTAGTTATATACTCTGTGCTTGACCAGTTTCTCCAATATTTATAGATGTATAGATACGCTATCAGTGCTATCACGTCTTTATACCTAACGGGGCAGACAGAGCTTAGGGTGGCAAGGCCCAGGCCAATTTTAGCTTGATGGTGAGCATGAAAGTGGAAAAAGGAAATCATAATAGTGATGGGTTGCTAACCGCATCGCCTATTGATATGATTCAGATCCTTGCCCATTTCCTCGATCGGCTTTTACGATCTGCATGAGAAGAGAAGCCGCTGGTACATTCTGTATTTTATTATTTTATGCTAGAATCCAATTATATTGTAAGGTATCTGTATGCGAGATTTGCGTTCACTTAATTTTGCGTCACTTTCTGGCAATTCTCGGTTTTTTCTGTCTTGTTGCAAATGTATCAGTTTTCAATGGTACTTTTCGATTGAATATCTCGTTATAAGCATCGTTGAATGTACACATTTTTGAAGTGAAAACTTCTTTAGCGGCGTTGTGCACTTTTTTGTAATGGGTAAAAAATGTTAAACTCTCATCAGGACACGGGACCTGATCGAAAATTCGTAAGACGGATGGAGAGTAGACAGCCGGCGCGGCGTAGGAGAGGAAGTATCCCCCTCTCTTTCTACGGCGCGGCAAAAATGTATGCCTGCGCCTGCTGTTTCGTTTAGCTGAGAGATAAACTTTTTAATGTAATATAAATTGTCATGTTTGTGTACGATAGCGCAATAAATAAATATTGTATTCTATCACATGTAAAAAAAAAAAGGTACGTTTCGCGTTAATTCCCGTATGCATAAATTTAATAATAATGCAACGCTATAGTTTAAAAGTATTTAAATGATAGTACTTTTATACTGATAATTAAAGCAATTCTTGCAAAATTATTCCCTAACCATTCCAAAATATCAAAAATGCACAACGTTAATATTCAAGTTTTCACTTCTGCTGGCACTCCCGAAGTACAACCCGTCGTTTTTTTTAGTCTGCGACTTGCCTCATTCAGTCCGCACAGAAATAACTAAGGGTTGGGACACATCTCGCAGCACTTTTTTCATACTAGTGTAATTTCCGTCCGTCTTTTTCACGCATCGAACACGAGTCGGATACGATTCGAATCGGATGAGTGCATAAACTAAGGCTCATAATGACTAAGGTGTAGGGTTGTAGAGAACTGACTAAGATTCTTCGTGATCAGGCTTGTCTTATTTCTGTACTGCTTCTTGGGCTGTGGAGTGTTATTATAAATTTTGGATATTATTTTCGAACAGAAAGCTAATTATGTAGGTACCTACTCTTCACAATCCACTTAGTAAAGGAATTTCTTATTTCGCTCAAAATAACTAATTTATTAAATTAATTGACTACCTACTTCAGCCACTAATATGATACAGCTAGTATTCCGGCCCACATTTATTTTTTATTTTATATTAGGATGAGTATAACTTAAGGCGACGTGGGTTCACAATTTGCAATACTGTGCGTGTTTTTGAAAAAAATACTTACGTTATTAAACTATTACAGTTTATTCCACAAAAAATGTACATAGGATTTTCTACAGACATCCGCAATAGCCAAAACACGATTGAGCATTTTTGGCTCGATAGAAAAAAATCACAAACATAAAATAGTAATACGTATTATAAAGGCAAATTTAGAGGTAAGTTTGTGATTTTTTCCTATCAAGCCAAAAATGCTCAATCGTGTTTTGGCTATTGTGGGTATCTGTAGAAAATCCTTAAGATTTTTATGTAAATTTTTTGAGGAATAAACTGTAGTAGTTTAATACCAGTGATTTTTCTAAAACACGCACAGTTTTGTAAATTGTGAACCCACGTCACCTTAAATATTTATGCTAAGTTTTGCGACTCAGGGCTGTGTCTTCTCTCGTTTGCTGTTGTTTTTTATTTATTTTATTTATTTCATACAACCAACTAACTTTACACGATAATTCCTAAAGCCTTAGAAGGGAACACTATACAAATAATATAACATAATACACAAATTACTACTAACTAAAAACTATTCTAAGTATACGAGTATAACTAATCTCCTAAACTAATTACATGTAAGGCCAACTTTGCGAATTCACTCAAAGGGCATGAAAAAATGTCCACTTTTTGGTAAATTAGATTAACCGTGGATATAGCTCTCGTGAATGGCATCTTCTCCAGCAGGTTGGTCCTAGCCGCCGGTACTGTTACGCTTTGTTGTTTTCTCGTCACGAAAAAAACACAATTTCGTGAATACAGACTTGGTCCAGCACGTGCCCCGTCGCCGTGCTCAATTGCGCGAGTTTATTTCCCTGTTTTCCGGTAAACGTCCACTGTCCTCCGCATTGCAAGTTTGTGTCATTTAAATAGACGTCCGGTTTGTCTCCCATCCGGTAGACTATCGGAAGGCGCTTGCGCCATGTATTTGTATTCACATGCATTAGGTACACCCCCTTTCTGGTGACGTGTTTTTCTGAATTTATTAACCGTACGAATGCGTCAAATCAGACATGTATCGAGTGAATCCCATTGTATAACCTGACTGGACCGGACCGAACCGAACGTCTAGTGCCGGTCTTATTTGACCCTATTCCCACCCTTATCTGACTCTATTCCCACCCTTATTTGACTCTATTTCCACCATTATTTGACTCTATTTCCACCCTTATTTGATCCTGTTGCCGCCGTTACCTGACCAGTGAGAAGCCGCTTTTTTGTCATACTACTAAGTCTCATGTTGTCTGCGTTGTTTTATTATATCGCTGTTAGCAACTTAGCACTTTCGTAATCATAAGAACTTCACATGATGGCCTGCAAGCGCACCTGAGGTGCGAAAGAGTGAGGTTCGACTGACCACGTGAAGTAGAATACATATTTCACGTGTATGAAATAAAACGGGATATTTACCGATGTGTGATTATTATTATTGTTGAGTTTTCGATATTACAAGTTAATGTAATGTTGACAACCGTGAAAGTTTAAAAAACTATATTTCACTTGTTCATAGCAAAATTTATAATACCGAAATGCATCCTGTACAACACTCGACGCGATCCACTTGTACATATAGTGATCATTTACCTTTATGTAGACTTCACCTATTTTATTGTATGGCGGATAATTAAGTTGGCGGAAGTCTCACAGATTAGCGGCGCGCTTCTTATCTAGCTAGAAGCAGCAGTACCTACTACTAAGTAGCTACTAATAGTACACTACTAAGCAGCACGCGACACATGTCTGTATAATACAATATTCATCATTTTATCTCAGAGGCATGTGTGTAGTGTAGTGTTGCAAAAACAGTTTTTTTTCTGAAGCATGTTTTTTTTTCAAGTTCAGAATTCAAAATGAATAAGGCAACTTCTGCAAAAGATTTTATTTTTACCCGACTACGGCAAAGCCAAAAGGAAGGGTAATGCTTTGAGCAGTCTATGTATGTAGGTATGTAAGTATGTAGATATCTATGTGTGTTCAAAACTACTTATTCCATTTTTACAAAAGAGATGTCAATCGATTCGTCATTATCGTCTGGGTAACAAAGGTTACATTTTTATGCAAAAAAATCATACAAAAATGTTTCATACAAAAAAGTGCGAGTAAATTTTTTTGTTCTGATATCAATCGGTGTGTCCAAAGAAAAAGGAGCCAATTTTGAGCTCAAAAGTAAAATACAACAAAAAATAACACCAAAATAAATAAAGACAAAGCCCTAAAAATCAATTTAAAATGATTGTGAGCCATGAGATTTCAACCTTAAAAAGATACTAATAGTGACATCTATTAGTACTACGAAGAATCAATCAATGGACAATATTTACCATTACAGTAATCCACAAAAAGGGGACAGGGACGACATGAATATCTATAGGACCCACAAGCCTGATGTCGAACATTTATAAAGTTTTTGCAAAAGTAATCCTTAAGTAATCCTAACCATTTTATCATGTACATCGTTCGGCATCTAGTGACAAAATTTTGATGATGAATACCTGTCTATATCAGTCCACTGCTGGACAAAAGATAAATAGAGGTTTTGCCCATAATTACCACGCTGGGCAGGCAAGTTGGTGATCGCAGTAGTCGGCATCGAGTTTTTGCAGTGAGGACGCTCACAAAACCTACATATGGGCTGATTTTGAACCTCGTAGCTGTATTCAAGAAGGGAGCTCTTTGACCGAAATAAAAAATACATATTCTGTTTTTATATTTCTTTTTTATAATTTATTCATGTTTTATATTTTCCTTATATATCACTTTTAAATATGTAAGTAATTTCCCCTTTTTACACTTATGTCGCTATACGGAAGTACTCCACCAAACATTTCCGACTCCATACAACAGGTATCGTCCGAGAATTGGGTTCAGTGTACCCAGTGCACCCAGCCTCGCCTTTTTAAGGGTCAAAGAGGCCTTAAAATACATGTGGCTAGAGCTCACAAGCCCAGTGTAAATCAGAATTCTACACCATATTTTTTGCCACCTAACTCAAACCAAGTCCAACCTAACCGTCAACAGTTACATAACATTTTAGCTGTTTTAAAACATTCCGTACCTGTAATCAAACGTATACCCAAAGGTGCTCGCAGATCTGTTTCTGAAGCTCTAGCCAATGATTTATAAAAAGCAGTTCACGAGAACTCGGAAGAGACTTGGGAGCACCTACTGACCTTCGCTTATAGGGTTCTACATATTTCCAAAGAAAACTCATCTGGCGTTCAAAATTTAACAATTAAATCAAACAAAATTGTGTCAACCATAATTCATTGCCATCTCTAAATCGTACAGTTTCAAAACCTAATCAAAAAGAATTGGCCCAATATGTAGAAACCAAAATTAGCGATGAAGATATAAAAGGAGCCGCTAGAATACTTTTCTCGGACGATGCAGTTGCCCCTACCACACCAGACACCCTTGCTGCTTTGCAGGAAAAACATCCACCTTGTGTTGTGCCTCTCCTTCCTGATCCTCCCTCAAACACCGATGTCGCGTTACAAGTGTCTGAACAACAGGTATATGGAGCGGTGATGTCCTTTAGAAGTGGCTCAGCCGTTGGCCTAGATGGACTGTCACCACAGCATCTTAAAGACTTATTAAGCAGCGACAGCACGAACACCGGCGAGACGCTTCTAAGGGAATTCACCGCTCTTGTTTATTTAATGTTACTAGGGAAAGTCAACGATAATGTAACAACAACATTATACGGAGCCAACTTATGTGTCTTAAAAAAAAAAGATGGTGGCATTAGGCCAATTGCAGAAGGTACGACCTATCGTCGTCTTACGGCCGAAATTTGCTGCAGGGCTGTTGCAGGCACACTTGGAGACTATTTCCAACCCCTCCAATTAGGTTTTGGTTCCAAGGGTGGCTGTGAGGCCGCTGTTCATTCTCTGCGCACTTTCCTTTCAATAGAAAAACCAGAGGTTCTGCTCAAAGTGGATATAAAAAATGCCTTCAATTCGGTAAACCGAGGCGCCATGTTGACACAAGTCAAAGAAAAAATCCCGTCTGTATACAATTTTCTTTGGCAATGTTACAGTCAAAATTCAAAACTAATGTACCAAAACCACCTACTCTCCTCTGAAGTAGGGTGTCAACAGGGCGATCCTCTTGGTCCGGTTATTTTCAGTCTGGCTATCCATACAGTAATACAAAAATTAAATTCCAAATTTAACGCATGGTTTCTCGACGATGGATGCTTATCAGGAGATGTTAGTGCAGTCCTGACCGACTTACAGACTATAAAACCAGAAATGGAAGCAATTGGCCTTCAACAAAATTTTTCAAAATGTGAACTCTATATTGACGAAGACATTTGAAAAAACAATTTCTCTTTTGAACAAAATTAAAACAATACCCAATTTTAACACTCTTGCCCCAAATATGAAAATTATTGACAAAACATCACTTCGCCTTTTGGGCTCCCCTGTATTTGAAGATTCCTTTCCAAATTTTATTGAAGAAAAAATCCATAAATTTAAGTCTGCTTCGGATCGCCTATCAAGCATTCATACTCATTTTGCTTTTTCGATTTTAAAACATTGCCTTTTCGTCCCTAATTTTACTTAAAATCTAAGGTGTAGCCATTTCTGGAAGTACCCGGACCTACTTTCAAAAATGGACAATATCATCAAACATTCACTTTCATCCCTTTTGAATATAGATTTGAATCAGCAATCTATTTGGGACCAAGCCTCCTTACCAATCAGGTTAGGGGGTCTCGGTATTCGCAAAATTTCTAGTGTAGCCATACCTGCCTTTCTGTCCTCCGCCCACAGCATTCAAAATCTTTTTACAAAAATTTTAGAACAGCCTTCCTACGAAATTTCAAATTTAACGGAGGCCAGAACCAGGTGGTCAGAAATAATTCCAAATTCAAAATTTCCAGATCATCCAGCTTCACAAAAACAATGGGACGAGCCGCTTTGCAGACTTGTACAGAGTAGCCTACTAGAATCATCTGCCAACAACTCTGTAGAGCGCGCTCGTCTCCTTGCTACCGCCAAATGGGAGTCTGGTTTGTGGTTACACACACTACCATCTTTTAATTTAGGTACATTTCTCGCCAACAGTACCTTCCGCATAACGTCTTGCCTGCGCCTCGGCGCTATTACCAACGCAGGCCGCATGGCGCGTCATGCCAGCCTTAACAATATTATCCACCGCGCTCTTGTCACCATTCAGATGCCAGCCGTCTTAGAACCAATCGGACTGGCACGAGATGATGGCAAGAGGCCGGACGGAATGACCCTTGTGCCCTGGAGGTTGGGAAGACCGCTAGTGTGGGACGCCACATGTGTCGACACTCTGGCGTCTTCCCATCTTAATGGCACAAGTGGAAAGGCTGGCACGGCGGCAGCTACCGCTGAATCCCTCAAAGTAGTATGTCCGGCGCAAGTATGCGTGCCTAGGAGAGGCATACATATTTGAGCCGTTTGGGGTTGAAACGTTGGGTCCGTGGGGGCCCTCTGCACATAGTTTATTTAATTTTATAAGTAAAAGGCTGGTCGAGGTATCGGGTGACCAGAGGGCTGGCAATTTTTTAGCACAAAGATTAAGCATTGCCATCCAACGTGGCAATGCTGCCAGCCTTTTGGGCACTCTCCCGCAAGGGCAGAATTTGCGGGATATTTTTTATTTATAATAGTTTATACTTACAAGTAATTTATTTTTAGTATTCAAGTTGTATTAAGTTTTTTTTTAGTTACTTAGTTTTAGTTTATAATAATAGTAATAAAATTACTTAAAAGTCTTTTGCCAGGTGGCAATAAAACCCGTGCCTTCAACGCTTGGGTGATGCCCCTACTCATTTACTCCTTTGGCATACTAAGGTGGACTCAGACTGAGCTAGATGCCCTAGATAGGAAGGTCCGCCTACTGCTCACAACACATCGTATGCTACACCCACGCTCATCTGTTATGAGACTGTACATCCCACGGAAATGTGGAGGTCGTGGCTTTTTAAACGCCAAGAATCTTTACAACCGTGAGGTGTGCAGCCTTAGGGAATATTTCTTTAGCAATGAGTGTGGGTTGCATCGTGATGTTGTAGCAGTAGACAAAGGCCTCACGCCGCTATCCTTGGCAAAAGAAAACTGGCGCAAACCAACGGTGCTAAGTACCGAGGATCGCAAGAACGTATGGAAGAGCAAAGAGCTCCACGGGCGGTTCTATCGGGCCTTAACAGGGCCTGATGTGGATCAGCTCGCATCGGTGAACTGGTTACATTTCGGCGACCTCTTTGGGGAAACCGAAGGTTTTGCCTGTGCAATTGCAGACGAAGTCATGATGACAAACAACTATCGGAGATATATCCTGAAAGACGGTACGGTTGATGTCTGTCGAGCATGTCGACGTCCCGGAGAGTCGATCAGGCATATAATCTCCGGTTGTTCTCATCTGGCTAACGGCGAGTACTTGCACAGACATAACCTAGTAGCCATAATTATTCACCAGCAGCTTGCTCTTCGATACGGGCTTGTAGAATCGGAGGTACCGTACTATAAGTACTCACCGGCGTCAGTTCTCGAAAATGGTCGTGCCACGCTCTATTGGGATCGATCTGTCATCAGCATCACGGACAGGACTATTGTCGCTAATAAGCCTGATATCGTGCTGACAGATCGATTGATGCGCCAGGCAGTGCTCGTCGACATCACCGTCCCGCATGACGAGAACCTCGTGAAGGCCGAGAAGGACAAACTTAGCAAGTACCTTGACTTGTCCCACGAGGTGACTGCTATGTGGGATGTGGATTCGACGATCATTGTCCCGATAGTCGTATCGGCGAACGGTCTTATAGCGAAGAGTCTTGACCAACATCTTAAGACTCTCTCGCTAGATGGCTGCATCAAGGGTCAGATTCAGAAGGCAGTACTCCTGGACACGGCACGTATTGTCAGGAGGTTTCTCTCTCTGCGGCCCTAACCGCCGGTAGCTTGGGCCTTGCCCCGCTGCCAGTGGGCAGCTAGGTTAGGTTTTTGTAAATGTTTATATTTTGTAGTATGTTTTGTATTTTACTTTTTATAAATGTATACTAAAACCTAGCCTAAGTTTCAAATTAAATAAAGAGAATAATAATAAAATTTATTTAATCAGACAATTGTCCATTTATTGTTAGTAACATAGATATCCTTAACCTAATGTTAGTACCTATAACCTAAGAAAAACTACAAATCTAATCTAATCACTGCCGTACAATTCCGTGTGAAACTGCACAGCAGTGATTAATGTATGCGCAGTCCAGTCTACTGGCCACCATTTTTTGAATGCTGTTGGGGCTGGCCCGTACTCTGCGTACCAGGGAAGCGCACCTCTTACGCATAGTAGCGTAAAAGCAATCTACTCGCGCTTCTGCAAACATTCCCGAAGCACTGCAGTACTTAGGTAACCCCATCAGCACCCTAAATGCGTTATTATATTGGACGCGGAGGGCGCTATACGATTTTCGGGTGAAAGTAGCCCATAGGCTACATGTATGAAAAGATGTGCAATATGCCCGAAAAAGTGAAATTTTCACTTCATTTGAGCACCGTGCGAATCTCCGGGCTATCATGTTTGCCATAACAGACAGCGCCCTCCGTTCCCTTTCAATATCATCATCATCTTTGAGATCAGAGGCCGGATGTGGCCCAGGTATTTTACCTGGTAAACCCGTCGAAGCTTAATACCATTAAGCTCTACAGCCGGTATATTTAATGTATATCTGTCTCTGGCCTTCAAAGACCATGATTTCACATTTCTTTACATTATATACTAGACCATGGGATTTAGCATATGTTTCACATATTTTTAATAGCTTGTTTAAACCACAAGGAGACGCGCTCAGCAATACGACGTCATCTGCATAAGTTATGTTGTTTACACAGACTTCGTCTACATGACAACCAATACCGGTATTACTGAGCGTGACTATTAGTTCATTTATGTAAAGGTTGAAGAGCAATGGTGAAGTCAGTCCGCCCTGTCTAACGCCGCACTCCATCCTGTACGACGTTGACATACCGTCTAGTCCCATTTAACATTGTTGACCTGGTTTTTGTACCAAAACTTAAAAATATTAATAAGTTCTGGTGGAACTTGAGCATTTTGAAGTTGCCCCCATAAGATATCATAACAAACCAGGTTAAACGTAGTTGAAAAATCTAGAAAGCCAGAGTATACTGCAGTCTTACGACTGGTATAGTACCTGACAGTATGCTTAACACTTAAAATCGCAGACTCCGTTGACAACCCGGGTCGGAATCCGAACTGATTATCGTGAAATTTGATGTAATGAGTCAGTTGCGTATTAAGCATACTATCAAATACCTTTGACACAATTGTAGCTAGGGAGAATGGCCTATAATTGGTTTTATCAGATAGATCACCCGTTTTGTTTTTAACTATAGGTATCACTAAGGCCTTAATCATCTCTTCCGGCATATATGAATGACTCATGCATAGGTTAAAGAGCATGGCCAGCAGTCTTGGTAGGTGCGGGCCAGCGAACTGCAGGTGCTCAATACTGAGACCGTCATGCCCGGGAGATTTACCTCTAGTCATAGATCTTACCATTTTATCTATCTCTTTTGCCGTAAATCTGGGGCCCAGATTCATGCCACTCTCAACACTGAGCACCGCACTCGAAGGACCTAGCGGTGACTTTACCGTGAAATGATCCTTGAAAATATTCGCTATGTCCTTCGCGTCACTCTTACCGTCCACACAAGCAGGAAGGCTAGGACTCACGTTCATTCTTTTTGTGGCCTTCCAAAAAGACCTAAAATCATTTTTAGAATGATGTGAGGCCAGAATATCCATTTTTATTTCTTGTTCGTGGGTTTGGCACCACTTTAATTTCGTTTTGAATGTTTTTCTAGACTCACACATTTCCCTGTAAATATAGCCAACTCTTGGTTTTTCGTACCACACCCAAAGCATGAATTTCCTCCTAGCCTCCCTGTGCGCCTCACTGACATGCCTGTTCCATCCTATTACAACCTTTTTTTTCCTTTTACGAACAAGCTCCCTACTCATTACTGCCGCTCTTGTTAATATTTATTATTTATTATTAGTGTTGTACATGTATTTATATTTATCAGTAATAAACTAAAAATCCTCAATTATACAATTATAAATAAAGTAAATAAAAATGACCGACGACCTCCGTTACGTAGCGTAATGGTTGACACGCTAGACCGCTAATCCGGAGGTTCTGGGTTTGATCCTCAGCCAGGGCTAGTTGGAAAATGGCCTTTTTCAATTTTTCCTGGGTCTTGGGTGTTTATCTATATATATATTTATCATAAAATATAGATAATATTTTTTTTGACGAAGCATGTTGCTGACGAATATTTGTAACATTTGGTAAATAAAAAATATTTTATCATTAAAAAAATAATAGAATCGTTGAGTTAGTATCCCATCACACGTTTAAAACTCAAGTTTAAAACTTACTTTGGGTCTAGCTTAATCAGTGTTATTTGTCCTTATGTATTTATATATAATTATACAATTGGTTATTCTAACCAAGACACTGAAGGAAATCAGCTCAGAGAGCAAGTGGGAGTAAGGAGCGATCATTCTACATTGGACCACATGCATGTCACGATCACAGCTAAGATAAAACTAGAAAAAGAAGGAAGAGATATAAACATAGAACCGGGCGTAGGTACGTCAAGACGAATCTGTGTCTCCTAAACAACTTTCAGCTACTCTAGAGGAAATATTGTCAGCTGGACTGGGATGAATTTGGAATACAAATAAATGGAGAGGAACTGTCACATTTAAGATTTGCAGACGACTTAATAATCGTGGCACCAACGAAGGAAGGACTGACAGTGGGTTTACAAATGAATCTGAAAAAAACTAAAGTAATGACGAACGGAGAACAGGAATCTACGTAAATTATGCAAAAATCGAATATATAAATGAGTACATTAATTTAGGTCGAACAATCTCTCTGAACCACCAAACATCAAAAGAAATTGACAGACGCAACGAGGAAGATTAGGGACTGAGAAGATGGTTGACGACGTCAAGGTCGTGGCGGGCAAGGCATGGACAAGGACTGCCAATGACCACGAATGTTGGAAAATATTGGAAGGAACAGACAACGACGCTGAGGAGGAAGATGGATACGAGCAGTGCTAAAAATAATTCTCTGTCTGAAATAAAGGCTTTTATTCATCATCATCATCATCCGAGCGTATTCCCGGTTGCATGCTCAGCGGTAACGCTTCAGAGCCCAGAGTCCGCTACCTAACCTAGGTGATTAGGGTAGACCAGAACCAATCCTAGGATAAGTTTCAACAAACGCTAGATGGCGTTCGGGACCCACAGCTTTACGTGCCTTCCGCAAGCACCGAAACATCTTTCTTTTTCAGATAATCAGGTGATTCAAGCCTGCAATATCCTAACCGGACTGGAAACACCTTTCTCATAAACTATGCTTCCCAGTGGGATTCGAACCTTCGATTTCCGGATCACAAGGCGAACGCCTTGACCACTGGACCACGGAGGCAGGCAAATAAAGGCTTTTATTATCTACGAGTATTACCTATTACTTAGTGAAATAAACGGGCAAGTGCGAGTCGGACTCGTACATGAAGGGTTCCGTATCACCGGACAATGTTTTAAAACGCTGAAGAAACACGTTTCTTGTGTGACTTTAATTTTTAACTATTTTTTATTTTTAGTATTTGTTGTTATATCCGCCACAATAATACATAATCGGTGAGAATTTCAAGTGTCTAGCTATTACGGTTCAAGAGATAGAGCCCTGTGACTGAAGGACAGACAGACGGACAGACAGACAGACAGACGGACAGACGGACAGACGGACAGACGGACAGACGGACAGACGGACAGACGGACAGACGGACAGACAGCGGAGTCTCAGTAATAGGGTCCCGTTTGCACCCTTCGGGTACGGAACCCTAAAAACAGAATTGTTTTGTGCAACAGTGAATTAAAATATTTAAATCAATGCCGTATGCCGTATAAGTCTTTTGTTACTCCCTGAGAGTTACACATTTTCCTGTCTACTCCAGAAATACTTGGAGTAGGCAGGAATATGTGTAACTCTCAATATGTAGGGCTCACCTAACGAGCTGGCACAGGTGGGTGGGACCCAATAAACTTTATTACCATTAAACTCACAGTAACGAAAGATGACTACTGAATTAATATTTTCTTTCTTTTGAATAAAGGACGCAGTCATAAATATACCTCTACAATGCAAATAGTTGATTTAATACTTATTGTAAGTAGCTACTTAATAAACATTAAACAATAATAATTGAATTATTATCGTGAAGTCGTTAACTTGTTGTGATGATAATAACAACAGTGGGTTGAAATTATAAACCCAGTGAATAAACGTTATTTTAAAAGTTATTTATTATTTTAAATTATTATCACCACATATTAACCATAACGCTTTTTGTAAGATTTTTATTACAGTAACCAAGCAATGGTTTAAAACTAAGAATGCAAACGACACGTCAACTCTCTTTAGAACGTATTTTTGTAAAAAAAATTACATCATTCGTCTCCCGGCGCCGCCGTCCTCCTTCTTGGGAGTGAAGTTATAGCCCATCTACTGCGGTAAAGTGGTTCTGTGTGGAAACACTGTGTTTTTTTATTACTTTGTATTTGAATGTAATTTCCTTGAGTCATTATTATTTTAGCTGTGTTTGAATTGTCTGTGATTTCGTCACGCAAGTTGGTCTAACACAATTGATCAAACTTGACAAACATTGTAATCCTAAACTACTAAGTACAATTTTCCTTAATTTATTTCAAGTCACCGAATTTTCGTCTATTCCCTCGATCGGCTTTTATGACTTGCATTTTTTATTCCCTTCCTCCCAGACCAGCACGAAAGAAAATAAAAATATTGTTACTACTACTTCTTAATGTTAGCATGTTATGGAAACCTGGATGTGGTGCATGCTTGGGGCTACAGCGTTCCAACGAGAATGTGGGCGTGCAGGGGAAACAGAAAAAAAATATAACAGGAGATCTGTGGACATGACTTAGGTTCTCGTCGATTCCTTCGATCAACTGTTACAATATGTGCGAAAAGACCAGCAGGTACATTCACCCGCATCAAATATATGTAAGTTTAGAATCTAAACGTTGAATTAAGCTTTGATGTTTCAGGTGCGTGGTGCCAGAGTGCGAGGCTGTCAACAGCACGGAGTACCATCCAGCATGGCTGGAGGGCGCCCTGCCGCCCGCGGGCCGCCAGCAGCGCTGCATGCGGCGGGGCCCGCTGGACCCGCAGGGCGAGTGCCGCGCAGACACCGCCTTCGACGAGGAGCTGCAAAAGTGTGACCATTGGCTCTACGAGTCCACAGACACCATCGTAGCGGAGGTGAGGCTGCTTTCTTACTTCATGTACTGGCTGGCAGACGCGCCCGCTCGCAGGTGGCCGGCAACGTTGTACGCGGCGGGATAACGTACACAGGAAGCGAGGTGCTCACAAAAAATAAATACGTTGAAACACGTTGTAAAAGAAGAGTGGTTCCGGGTTAGAATAGGACTGTAAAATAAGAGTGGTTCCGGGTTAGAATAGGACCACTCCATCTCTTCCTTTGGATGTCGTAGGAGGCGACTAAAGGACTAAGCACAAACATCTTGTGCTACAATTGCATTCCCAAGGAGGGTTAACGTCGGAGGGTTTTAGCCCAAATACATTCCCAAAGAGGGTTGACGTCAGGCAGGCGGCCGGTCGTAAAACTATATAACTTAGAATTAAACTGTTCCGGCTGTTTCGTCTCCATTAAGCAAGGTCTTTGGCATCCTTAGGTGACCTTTGACATAATGCATGAAATATTTTGAGAAGAGCAAACAGGAAAGCGCACCCCGGGCTCCGAAGCAGCGGACCTTGTAAAGGAAGAGTTTTTAATTGTATTACCAGCTTAGAGCTGAGAGAGGAAAGTTTTACGTGACTTTCCTCGCAGTGTGAGCGACTGCGATTCGTGTCACGACCTTTTCTCTATAATTGAATACCTTATCACAGCTGTCAGATAACAGTCACTCTTTGCCTGTCCTAGAATTCCTTGTAGTAAATACTTCCCCTCTTATCTGTATAAGAGCGAAATGGTCGATGACATTATACAACTACGTCATTGGTAATGTATGTATTTGTTATGTTTAAGTGTAAAATAGCTCGGAAAAAGATCACAAGCCAATGGGTAGATCAATTAGGAGAGGAAATATTCTGAGGAGTCAGGAAGGGTGCGATCAATGGAAACTATAGAGGATAGTTTTCCTCAGAAAGGGTTTAGGTTTACATAACATAAAATCTTGCATCTTGCTTGCTTCTTATATTATCAATACAACCTAATTTAAATCCGGCAAACTATGTCTGATAAGTACTTGTATTGTACCTAACCCAGTGTTGCGATGGCAGACAGACCTGTTTTGGTCCGCCACCACGGAACACTTGGTGCGGTTGCTACTTAGGGCTGCAGGGTCATCTACCCTCGTCTCAAAAACTTACTGGAACAGGTTACGCTTTTGAAGCCAAAATAGTGATGTAATGTATACTACAATAAAATCAAGCCACGAAGATGCGACAATTTGAAAAACTTACAAAGTTTGTCAATGGTTATGGGGCACAAGGGCTATTTATGTTCGTAGTCCAAACAACATCGAACTCGTAACGAAGAAAGTTTTGGAAACCAATTGAGCCCAAGTGACCTTCAGCGCCTCCATCACCAATTGATCGAGTTACGCGGGCTCGTAAACTCGATCGCTAATTTTAATCTCGGCCTTATGCAACCGATAACGCGGAGAACTTAACGGCTATGTATTATTTAATGTCGCGTGTCGTGTACTGTTCTGTTACATTTCGTGTGAACTCTACTTTTCCTGTTAGCGACAACAATATAATAACAAATTCTTCTCAGCCAGGCGGTCTAGATCAACATGTGGGCTGTTTTCGTCAATAAACTTATTAATCTATTATAATCTATATATAATAAGATTCACAAAATGTTGGAATAAGTAGGTAAAAATAAATAAATACATCACGAAGCACAATCAGGCTCTTCTAGATCATCATCATAAGACACGAGACGGTGCACCTTATTAATTAGCACACAGGTGGTCGCAGGATGTCAGTCCTAACATTGTTGGTGAGATTGTGTGGACACCCGCGGAGGCCACTCGAGATGACCCTCCACGAGGTCACCTTTTTATGGTGACTTGCCATTGCTACCTGCTCTTCTGTGGCTACCTGTCTACGCTTGACAAAGCAACACAATGCATTAAGTGTATAAAAACATAGGCTACAAGGTTTAGTGTTACTGGTAGGACTAACTTGGTTGGTAGTTCTACTGGTAGAACTAGCTAGCCTAAATGCCAATGCACAGTGTTCGAGATCTCAATTGTTATGTGGAACTGAGTCGTCCATTTAAGGCGAGATGGGTTCACAACTTGCAATACTGTGCGTGTTTTTGAAAAAATCACTGTAATTACTACAGTTTATTACTCAAAAAATTTACATCAGAATCTTGAGGACTTTTTAAAGACATTCTCAATATCCAAAACACGGTTGAGCATTTTTGGCTCAATAGAAAAAAATCACAAATATACCTCTAAAGTTGTCTAAATTTACCTCTATTACTATTTTATACAATCACCTTTTTATATGAAAATTGAACCTAAAAATGTATTATCTAAAATTAAATATCTAGTCGATTTCGTTACAAAAAAAAAATTATAAGTATAATGCAAAAAATAATAAATAAAACACAGTGAAATATTCGTCGAGAGCGAAGGAAGGCCCGGAGCCGTGCTCGACGATATTTCTCTGTTTTAGAGTTTCTTGTTTATTTGTGTTTGTGGCAAGTAAACTGTTTCTAATTTACTACGAGTAAGCACTTATCATCAGAAAATGTCACTCACGGCTTTGTAAAGTACGCCATTATTGTAATAAGAACTACATCAAGCCAGTTTCGAGTTGTTCAACTGACAATGAAGTGAGGTCGACGGTTAGACGGTCACATTGCATGCACTCCCACGCTTTTGTCAAATAAACTGTAGGAGTAGGTATTAGATCTACGGGGAACAAAGGACAAACTTACATGATTTCATTGACATTCCCAAAATAAATGAAACTAGAGCATTCTAGCTCTAGCACATAAATCAAAACGTAAAGATGATCAATAAATAGAAAAAGGTGTATAAATAACATTTTTTTTTTAAATTAAAGAGTTTCAAGTATCTTTGTTTAGGAATTACATCTATTTGATCGTACCTTCCTACTCTCACCAATTTCTAAGTAAGATGAGATTCATACAGTCTCAATCCACAAGACAATTCATTAGAAAACTTACTGTAAAGGTTTACAATTGATCCCTAAATGGATTGGCTTGATGAATGGTCGGCTGGCCGCCGATGACGGAGTTTATATACATGTTGAGTTAATGTTGTATTGTCTAATATCGGCTCTGTTTCGTCGCACATCATCGAGTGTGTTGTAAAAGGCATGGTGCGTGACATAGTGACCACATTATACGATGGTCGGTGTAGTGGTGCGGGACGAGCTGCGCCTGCGCATTGTTCCTGCACCACCAGCTCTGTATCTCTGCTATCTCCACGCATCGCCGCGCAGGCTAATACGTCTGTAATTATGATGTCGAGATAAATGTGCAAACATTTTGTACACTACGTTGATAAATCAATTTAAAGTTAGGTTAGGTAAGTTAGGCTTTTTTCCTGTTACAGCCGAAAAATCGGATATTAACTTTCATCATTTTCGTTTCAGTATTTTGACAGAGAAGGTTTTCTATAATATCAAACTTAACCATAATATTAATTGTAGAAACAAAGAAAAATATTTGCTTTTATGATTCTGAGAGGCTGCAGGAAAACACGAATAAACATTGATAGCTTTAATATTATTGAGTTTTTGAATCATTGCTATGATCACATTTATTTGGTTAAATTAAATTAAATTGAGTCCTAAACGGGCCTATTCAAAAATAAATAATAAGTAGATGCAAAAACTTTAGCAAGCCTACAGGCAGCAGTCAACAAAGTATACATTGCATATTTTTATTTCCAGTTCAACCTGGCGTGTCAGGAGTGGAAGCGCACGCTGGTGGGCACCATCCACAACGTGGGCATGCTGGTCTCGCTGCCGATCCTGGGGTACATCTCGGACCGGTAATATTCTCTGCTTTGTTTCTCTTTAGCCTTCAACTCAAAAGAGGGAGTTGTAATTTGAACGTGTGCATTTGTTATTTCATCAAAAGTAACGTGAGATAAATCCATAATTAACAAATTTAAAAAGTTTGACTCACGTCATATAATAGGTAAAGGCCGACCAGCTTTCGATCGATTTAGACGATCATGTTCAGGGTAAGTGTCGGAAACAGCGAGCGGGCGGCGCGGGCGGCGACCCTGAAAATTCGCCCTAAAGATGATCGTCTAAATCGATCGAAACCCGGTCGGCCTTTACCGACTATATTACATGTGCATTAACCGTTTGTGTATTTATGTGCTTGTCTGTGTAATAAAATAGAGGGTGTTTTCAGTTCATAACTGCATCATTCTTTGTAAACTGACAAAGTCCTTCTGGCGCGTAGGCGACCATCTGTGTAAATGAGTTTCATTCGGCGTTTCTTCTAAGCAGTGGTCGTTGCGAAACTCTTGTATCTGTAGCTTTTGAACAAAGAAAAAAATAATTTAGATATAAATAAACATTACACGTAATGTACACTATAATTATTGATGTGTAAAAGGGTCTGCAAACACCTAATTACTGAATAAATATTTGATTTTGATTTCATTGTACATTTGGTTGGACATGAAATATGAAGTTCAACAGAATCTAAGTGAAGCAGTAATATGAGTGATAATAAAGATATACATACCTATTTGATACATCACAACATATAAAATAGGCAGTCGTTGAACTTTAGATCATTTTCCATCGCTGCCTAAACCGCGTCACACAATGGAACTGTCCGTGTTCCAGATGGGGCCGCAAGCGCGCGCTGGTTCTCAGCTGCACCTTGGTTGGTGCCATCGGCTCCCTGAAGGCCTTCTCCGTGTCTTACGAGATGTACGTCATCATCGAGTTCCTGGAGACCGTCGCCGGGGCCAGCGCCTTCCCCGCCGCCTACATCCTTAGTAAGTAGTTTGTTTATGAGATTACAAATCATAACTAAGTATTATTAGTGATCATTTGATTTAACAACGTAGATAGTAAGGTAAGTAGGTAAGCAGTTTATTAAAAGTAAAGTCTTGTAAGTAAGTATACTTTATTGTACACAAAAAAAAACTTAATTGTCATCAAAAATTACATACAAAAAAAGACATTATTTATCTCATTACGTTATTCATCAATGATATGTTGTACATTTTCAGCAATCGAACTTCTAGGACAAGACAAACGAGTGCTGACGACAGCTTTCCTCGGCATCATGCTGGTGCTGGGTGGCCTCAGCTTCGCCTTGCTTGCCAAGACGTTCCGCTACTGGAGGACTTTCATCATCGTCGTATACCCTCCGTCCCTGTTGTTTATATCCTACGTGTACCTACTGCCCGAGAGCATCCGGTGGCTCTTGTCCAAAGGGCGCAAAGAAGAAGCCGTGGAAATAATAATGAAAGCGGCCAAGATGAACAAAGTAACGCTGTCAGATGAAACTATGAAGCAACTGACAGAAGAGAAACCTAAAGAGGTGAAGAAAGAAGATAAGGAAGTGGAGCACGGACTGTGGATGCAGGTAATGCCTTTATTTCTTAACCTGTATCGTCACATCGTTATCATCTTTATTGCAGCCGTTAGAAGTTTACTGCTTGTAATAGTAATGTCCAGAAAGTAACGTAGAAGGTCATGAAACAATTTACAGCAATTGACAATAATCGAAGATTACTTATGATGTAAGTAAATGTAAAGTTTATTCTGAAAATAGTTGTCATACATAACTTTTTACATTGACCTGAACGCTCTGAACGTTAATATTTCACTTGTATCTTTAGGAATTGTAGATTTTTTTGGAATTGTAGACATGTTAGAATCTGTTCCCGTACAGGTGCTGCGCTCGCCCATCATCATGACCCGCCTGGCGATCTGCTCATGGTGGTGGATCACGTGCACGTTCGTGTTCTACGGGCTGGCCATCAACAGCGTGTCGCTGGCGGGCGACAAGTACACTAACTACATGCTGGTGGTGAGCGTAGAGGTAGTGGCGGTGGTCACCAACGCGCTCGTGCTCGACAGGATCGGCAGAAAGAGGACTCTGCTGGTCGCGTACACCGTCTGTGGACTGTCGTGTGTTGCTATCGCTTTTGTTCCTAAAAGTAAGCTTTCTTTCCTTGTCTTGTGATGTACTTTAAATCTATATTTTAGGCATGATTGATTAGGTTGGCTATGAGATTTATTGACGACAATATCCTTTATTATCATATATATTATATATATAATATATCATCCTCTACTATCCAATCCAGCGGATTAGCTCGTTGAAGTAGCAGTGGGTGGGACACATAGCGCGACGAACCGATGGCCGATGGGGCAGAAAGGTTCTCGAATGGCGACCACGTACTGGCAAGCGAAGCGTTGGACACCCACCCACAAGGTGGTTAGACGATCTGACTAAGGTCGCTGGAAAGCGCTGGACGCAGGCCGCTCTAGATCGGTCATTTTGGAAATCCTTGGGAGAGGCCTATGTCCAGCAGTGGACCTTATGCAGCTGAAATGATGATGATGATGATGAATATCCTCTATTTCTAGGAGAAATAATTTTGAACGCTTTCAAAAAAATATTTTTTAAATCCCATAATTTCATCAGTAAACCTCTTTTAGAATATAACTAGGAATTCAAATACAAATGCTACAACTACAAAAACAAAGACAATAATTCAATATCTTTTGCTACTTCGGAGATAGAAATTAGCTTTTATTTGCAATTAGTTGGATCTGCTGACTCACAGACGGCACTAAATCCGGCCCTCACATTCCAGCACTGGCGTGGCTGGCGACGCTCCTGTACTTGGTGGGCAAGATCGCCATCACGCAGGCCTTTAGCGGCATCTACATGTACACGTCCGAGCTGTTCCCCACGCACGCGCGGCACTCGCTGCTGGGCTTCTGCTCCATGGTGGGCAGGATAGGCTCCATCGTAGCGCCGCAGATGCCGCTGCTGGTGAGTATCGAAATTCTTTAAACACCATCCTTTACCTAAATTACTCCGCCCATTTTTTGATTCAAAACTTTCGATTTGGAAACACAGCTAAACATATGTTTTTATACTGAACTGGACATAGATATATTATTATTATTATTATGAAGAAAACCTTTTTTCACTTTGTCTACTCTCATGACTTTCTTCGAGCATAAGCATATTCATTCAATCTCAGATTAAAGCTGATGGTCTCTTCTGTTTTGAAACTAATGTACCTCTTGAGATCCGTAAAATATTTGTTGAATGCGATGTTCTTAAACACTTCAGTGATCCGTCCATGATGCGTCATTACGTCCACTGCTGGACATAGGCCTCATTCCAGTGATGTTAATGTTTAATTCTATTGCTTTGACCATCACGATCTTCGATGTCATACATATTTCCAGGCGATATACGTGGAGTGGCTGCCGTCGGTGCTGTTCGGCGCGACAGCGCTGGTGGCGGGCGCGCTGATGCTGACCACGCCCGAGACGCTTAACACGCGCCTGCCTGACACCATCCAGGAGGCCGAGCAGATACGAAAGCAGACGCGTACCAACGACATACAGATGAACAATGCCGCCAGTTAGTCTAAATAGTTGTCTCCTTAGACCAACCTAGACTTTTCCACACCAAGATATTACCTATATCTTTTATTTTAAAACGACATGTCAGATTTCGGCAGAATTTTGATTTTTTTAAGAAATTGCATGTGCAATTTCTTAATAGGTTCTAATTTCAATTTATGTATGTACATTTAACTGGTTTCCACAGTCGAAATATGAACTTTACAAAATATAGTGTATCATATCTTTTGTGACCATCAGTATGGAAAACTTGTACACCCTTAATTATACCTATTTTCCATAGATGTAATTTTATAATAGAATCTAGATTACGTTTGTGTATGGAAAACCCCGGGGTAAGGGGAGTCTTCACTGTACCTAATATGCGTCGCTAAAGTAAAGCAGCAATGTTGCTGCGAGCTGTGTTGTGTTCTGGCACCCAATAGGATTCTGTTATTACTAGACAGATATACTATGTCTGTCTCTTTCTTCTTCATCTTAGCGCTTTCTTCTTTATCCTTAGCTGTGCTGCTTCGGAGCCTAGTATGCGCTTTCCCGCTTTTTCTTCTCCTAATATAAAATGCATGTCAATGGTCACCAAGAACAAATAGCCGAAACAGTTTTAATTATTTGGCTATAGTTTTACGAGCGGCCGGCTGCCTGACGTCAAATTTTTTTGTATTTGTGCGAAAAGTTTTACAACCGGCTGCAGCCCGACTTTAACCCTACCTTCCTTAGGAATGCAGTTGTAGCACGAGATGATTGTGCTTAGTATTTTACTCGCCTCTAACGACATCCACAGGAAGATATGGAGTGGTCCTATTGTAGGGCGGAACCCACATATAACCCTTTAAACCCTTTTATTATTCATATCTCTCTCGATATGTTAAATACAAAATGCAATTGAGTTAGCTTCTGTGTAGTCTCTAAGCGGTCAGTCGTCATCGATTTCCATTTAAATATTTTCCTTAGATTTATTAGGTTGCAGCCTAAAAATGGTTTGTCAATCAGATTTACATTGATATTGGATGGTAGCTTAGTCTGCCTGCGCGCAGTATGAGCTACTTCCAAATTATTTATAACCTCATCTCTATAAACATCTCTTGTATGCGTAAGAAACGTAAAAGTTGACTTTGAATCGATAATGTACAACTTTGTTGCTATAGGTACTTTATATAATATGTAAAGCACGCTTCCTGACAATCGTGATATACTTAGGTACTTGTTATCTATTAGGTTCACTAATAACTTGTTCATTTATTGTAAATGGTTGTATTTAGAGTAGTACCCTTATACATATGTATTGCCTAATATTTAATCTTATTTTACTCAAATTTTATTCATAACTATTAGGAGATTGTCTAATACATTCCACGTTTCTAATAATTATGTTTTATGTCTTTTTTTATTTTGTTTTGAACTTGTTCTATTACAATAAAACCAGCTATGTCGTTGCTATCTTTTGTTGTACTTTTTTATATAATTGTGAGATATGGCATTGCATGTAAACCGTAATGATTTGACCTTCATCTCAGATATAATTTTCTCTAGTATTTTTATTTATAGATTTTAACATCATTTATTTTTTATCATTTTATAAAACCATAGTAGGTAAGTAGAATCGTAGTAAGATGTTTCCATCGTAAACATTGAGAAATTCCCTTGCATTGCTAGTCTACAAATTGTGACCTTGTGTCATATATGACGCTGCAATATTATTTATTACACTGACCTTGATCGGTTTAGATACCTGAATATAATTTCGTATTTAAAAATGCGATATCTTATTGATATTGTGTGATATATTTGTTATTCTAATTTAGAGATAATGTTTTACTTTATGTTTTAGCAAGTAAGTGACAAAGTGATATTTTTCTAGTAGTCTGTAGAGTTACCATAGTGTACCGATGCTCTCAGAGCTGTACTATATTATTATCAGTATGACATAGTTGCATTTGTTTATTAATTCTGATTTTCAATGTACAAATTAAAGCATCACTTTTGAGAACGATGTGACTTTGTGGAAATTAAAAAGTATTTAATTAGTAACTATATGGCTTTACTTAGTTAAATCTTTTGTTAATACCCAACAGAGAGATATTATGCGTATTATTTTATAATGGCTTGTTGTATCTTCTCCCTTCAATTTGCACTACTGACTGTTAAGCCTGGCAACTGGTTTGTTTATTTTATTTAAACTAAACTAAAATAAACCTAAAATACTACTTACTAACCGACTGATTGACAGAGGTTATGATTAATATAACATCGCGTAGAAGATGCTCCAGTAGGTATCAGAAAAGTCTGAAGAGTTAAAGATCGCAGAAACAATGTGAAAGCGGTACGGCCTGCAGAAATGGTTAGAGTTCGGAGCGTAATTTTTTCGAAGCCCGAGAACCTCGAGATCCCTACTGACTAAGCGATGCTAAGTTACCCATTTTGTATGCAGCGGTAAAACACTGTAAACTGCAATCATATTTAGATCGGAGATGGCCGCCTACACATTTTTTTATATTTCCTCTGCTGACTGCAGTTTTTTACCCTTTTCTCAACTGGCCTCGGTGTTTTGAATAAAAGTGCTTTGTTAGGAGACTAGCGCCATCTGCGTGTGATCTCCACAAACACGGCCAAGATTATCGATTCATCGATATCCCGCCCTGCGCGGATTGTCTTTGCCCGACCAGAAAAATAATCATTGTCTTTACGTCAAAGTCTCAACTGACATTGGGAATGTCAAGTTGCGAGAGAGGACATTGTAAAATGACTTCCGTGCGTGCTCCGGTCGCAATAGCCGATGGTCGGTACTTAATCTTGTATTTTTGATATATATAGCGAATGTTTCGTGGAGAATTGTCGTTAATTGTTTTGTGCCCAATTTGTTTGGAACGGCGTGGAGCCGAAATTATTTGTATTACGTAAAGAACAGTTTTGGTGGCGTGAATGCCCATAAACCTATAAACAGTGATAAGTGATTGAATCGGAGTGAGGGACATTCCATGTTACGTTCCGCTGTAAGGTTATGTGAATAAGAAGTGTCAAGAAAAGGAAGAAACCTTTGGTGCTTGTTGGAGTGATGCTATAGAAGTGGTGTTATAAATACGACGTATTCGTTTGGGGCGACATACATGAGCTCATGGGGAGGTTAGTGTAGGGATCACATTTTCTGCACCACTGACTCGGGATCCATGGAGGGACCTGAGGCCGTCGCCAGCCCTGAGTAGGACTTAGGGCTCGACGCGAAGGCCAGGCGAGGCTGCCTGAAGACTGCGTGGACGCGGTAAGTTTTATAATTAGTGTAATTACTTTTAATTAGAATTAAGTTCAACTCATAATTAGGTTAGGTTAGATTAGGTTAGGTTCCCTGGACCTTATCTGGGGTGGTAGCAGACTGCGTAGGTTTGTTTGTGTGTTTGTTTGTTGCCGGTGGGATTGCCGGACTCATACCAAGAGCGTAGTTAGTAACATTTCTTGGTATCAGAACGTAATCTTAGCTATCTGCGCCTACACTCGGAATTCAGCCAATTTCAACAGCTGCACGATCAACTGCGAGCTCCTTGCAGCTCACGCAGCGGAAAGCTAGTTTTATTCAAACTAGGCAAAAAGGAACGTTTTAAAAAGTAGCAGGCAAAGTATTTATCCTAGAGGTACTACGTTGCTATTGTAAATTATTCTAAATTATAAATGCCAATATGTAATAGATTTTGGCAAATTAGATAGATATTTTTGAAAGCAAAATATAAAGCACAAAGCATCAGCATATGACAAATTAATAAATCTCAATGCTCGCACAATGAAACGCCTTGTATGAACTGAAAATATAAAAACCAATCAATGGGTTTCATTCAACAGAAGGTTCGTGTAAGTAAATTATTCCTAATTGCTTTCATGAGATCATGATTTTTTCAATTAATGTAAGTAGGTTTTCTCCTAACCTACTACCTATGACTACAAGACGCGATATAGGTATGCTAATAATCAGTAAATAAAACTATATTTAAACAATTAAAATATTAATAAAGTTGAAAAAAATATATAAGTAAACAGATCATTTGTTGAGCTTGCGCTTGCTGAGGTCCTCGGCCTCCTCCATGGTATCGGGCAGTTTGGTGCCGAGCGTCTCCGGCATCGTGAAGATCAGGATCCCCGACAGCAGCGCGAAGCTGCCGAACAGCACTGGTGGGAATGGCTCCCACACTTCTTGAGCCTGAAACAATTGTATCAGTGATATTTTTAAATTGTTCAACTGTTATTCCCATTTCTTCGAAAGAAAAATGTTAAATCTGGCCAAAAGTACGAGAATTATGACAACCGCGAACGAATTCTTAGAGTCTACTTAGACTGTCGGGCATTTTGATCTATGTATGTTTGTTGGACGATACCTCTTGTACCTTTCATTGGAATTTCATTACAAATAAATTCATGCCTGATTGGCTTGCTAAAATATGAATTTGACTAGTTATCAATATAGTAGGTAAGTAGTATCTACTTTAATTAGAGTAAGTAGGTATACTTACGAGGGCTGGTGTAAGTGGCGCTGTGATGGAGCCCAGCCGGCCTACCATAGAGGCGAAGGCGAAGAGGCTGTGGCGGTACTTGGTGGGGAACAGCTCCGCCGTGTACACGTACACCGATGTCATCACTACCGCGATGCAGTACTTGCCGATCAAGTACACCGCCATCGATAGAGATTCCATACCTGAAATCAATTTGATCAATTTTCTTGTCTTGTCGGTTGATGAAAGAGAATACTTGGCCGATATATATGAACTCATCAACATACTGCATAGCTTGCCCATCTACTACAACCCTACGTTTTAGGTCCTTGGTCATCAGCTTAGTCTTAGTCTAATTTATCGTAAAACGTAGGTCAGAAACGTAGGTCATGTGGTTTTATCGTAATTTATTACTTTTGAGTAGAATTTTAACGAAAAGCTTGTATTTTTATATCAGTGAGTGAGACACAATATAAAGGCAAGAAGAACAAAGGAAGTGTTATATCGCTTCATACTTTTTGGGCCCTCATTGTTGCACTACGTGTCGCAGCAAGTTTTTTACGTCATTTTGTAGGAAATAATCCTAAGATTACAAAAATATACATTTTTTTAGATTTTATGGACGTTTGTACACACGAAAAAATAGTTCGGTTTCCAAGTCACACAACTACATTTCCTTCCGACTCCTCCGAACGGCCGTCGACTTCTCCGAACGATCGCCGCCGAACGATCGCCGACTCTTTCGAATGACCTTAATCTCGTCCGAACGGCCATTGCGACGGCTGTTTATATCCCTTCGGTAGTCTAATCAGACGGATAGACGCCGCGAGTAATTAGCTGTCAGAATATCTACAAACGCAAACTTAAGGTGTATTGTGAGTCGCACTCACTTAATTAACTCTAAAAAACTATAAACAATGACACAGCAACTGCAGCGAGCTAACTTACAAACTGAGATCACCTGCGCCCCGTGCATTCGGCGTCGTTCAGCTACCTTCGGAGATGAAATCGTGCGAGCGAATCATATCAACGCCGTTGCGGCCGTCTTTGACACCGATCGGCTGCCGCTGGAGACGAAATCTTACAAGCGACGGCTGTAGACGCGTCGACGTGGGTGTTCGGCTACTTTCACCGGCATACGGATGCGATCACATAACCGGAAAAGTGCTTGTTTGTCCGCCGAGCCGATGCGAATGGCATTAGCGACGCCCTATTCCATTGACATACAGGTTTTTTTGACCGGCTAAAGCCGATTCCGCGTCGATCAGTGTGGGGACTCCCATAACCTTCATAAAAGTGTTGGGGACATCAGACACTCTTGCTTGATTTGACCCAGATGTTGTGACGGCAGCTGCTATAGGTTTTAATGAATTCAATTAGTCATAAACTTTTATCCATAAATCTTCGTCGAGTTTTATATTATATTATATATTTAATTGTTTTCTCAATCTTTAAGTCGACATTTACCGCTTTAAGTTTTAAAGCTTCTTTATTTTGCAAATATCTTTCTAATGATATGACAATACCGTTCCATCTGGGTTTGCTAGGTAGTTTTAAAGAGGTCTTCATCTGCCTATATAAGTTTCTTTGTGTATTTTCAAAAATGCTACAATAATATGTCTTGTTTACACGTATTTTATACGCTTCATAAATTTTGGACCTTCATTGTTGCACTACGTGTCGCAGCAAGTATTTTTACGTCATTTTGTAGAAAATTACTTAGATTACAAAAATATTTTTTTTTTAGATTTTATGGACGTTTGTACTCTATATAAAAAAGGATTTAACTTTTTCTACATTAGGAAATAGCAGTGACGCTAACTGGCAACAGTGGCAACACGATGGGTATTGCATCTGACGGAGCGTTTTGTTCACTACAGTTGTTCACTCAAAAATATTTTTTAAAAAATACGATACAAAGTGTATGGTAATCTCATTAAAACAATATAATAAAAACAAATCAACAACTTCACATCATAAATACCGAAAAACTTGATGCATTTATATAAAGTGATTTGTTGTCAAGAGGTTTGGTGACAGTAAAACAAAACGCGATTGACAAATGAACATGAATTCGTTCAGTAAGTATGGCGGTATAAAAATTGATTCCGTTACGGGAAATTATAAAAAAACCCAAGTATAGAAGACGTAAGGTTTTGTAGTTTTTTCATTGTAAAATATGTTTTTATAAAATTTATTAACAATTATAGTGCTATGCTTATTTAAATTAATTTTAGGCTGCTGTACACATTTTGCGACATGAAACTGCAACGAACAGGGCCCAAATGCGAACAGACTCTTTCTTCATACAACCAAACCGTACCGCCATCTGTTTAAAATCGATCGAACTATAGTCCCAGAAAACAACAACACTGATTGATACACCTCGCTCTCTCGCATTGGCGGGAGAATACACAAGAGCGAGCTATACAGAGTTACGAACTGCGCGTCGCTTAGGGTTGGATCTCATCTATCAGCTCGGAACAGCACTTCAGCATAGGAAAGTGCTGATAGATAAGATCCAACCCTTATATTTCAATGGCCCGGAGCGGCAACAACGCATCCACAACACAACATGGCCGCCATTAGTATGGACTTGTAAAATTATCGCTTTAAAATTCTTAAGTAAGTATGTATTTTAATTATAACAAACAGTTCTGTTATTTACTGATGATAAAATATTCCATGTATTTTTTTTTACCATAGTTTTTGCAGCCGTTAAATACGCAACTAGGCATTTTTATGGCAATACAAGTATGTAAACAGAAACGAATGAACTCTTCCGCGGACCGAGGACGACATAGTCGCGTTGGTCCAAAAACTGACTTTTTTGGGTCAACGAGTTGGTGCCATATCTTCGCGCGGTTGGCCTAGTCCTTACGCTAGGAGTAGCTATATGTCCCCCCCGAGGTGGTTTCCGGTTTGTCGTACCGGGGGGGCTCAGTACCCGTGGTAGTCGCAAGCCACGGGGAAGCTAAGAGGAACCCGCGAGGGGGTGCTCCTGCTGTTTGCTCCACCAGCAGCGAGCGCCCACATTGGGGCGGCAGGGGAATGGGAAGTTCTCCCCCCACCCGGGGAGGGGCGCTCCCGCGGGCTCGGTTTCGGCCTTGAGCCTGCAGGGATGCGCCTAATGGGGCGGCGGGGGAGTGGGAAGTTTTCCCCCCACCCGAGATGCAGCCGCCGGGAGGGGAATGTTTTATTTCTCTCCCGGCGCTTCAGGCGGGGCCACACCGCTGTGGCTGTGGTTGGTGATCGGTCGCGGAGGGAAGGGAGTTTTGGTGCTACGTTGCCGCTCTCCCTGTCCTCCGCGGCCGAGCGGTGCCGCACCGTGCTTGCGGCGAGAGGCAAGCGGCGGAACCTATCATCTTCTCCGCCGCTGGGAGTCATTTTATCTGGCTCCCATGGGCCCACAGGCGGTAGACTGCGCGGGAGTCTGCCGCCTCTCAATTGGCCCAAGGAAGCACGGCGCGTCCGTGAGTTCCGGACGCGCCGACTTGGTGAGTGGGGGGGCGCTCAGTTGTCCCCGAGGAGGGGCTGCGTTAGCGGCCAGCCGCGCCGGGGTTCGCGGTCGTATCCCCTTCCCGTGGGAGGCTTTTTAGTAGGTAGGCACGTCACTCTGGCGTGGAGTCCCACATAACCCGACAGCCTCCCCTGCAGGCTGACGGGTATCCGTAACAGGGATCTTTCCTCCGAAAAAAAAAAAGAAAAGGAGTAGCTATATGTGGCGTTCCAAGAAAAAGGGTACCACTGGCACTCATGCCAGTGGTTCCAAGCAAAAGCTTGGAATGCCACATATAAGTCAATGTTAGTACTTCATAAACTGTAAAATTAACTGTGGGGTCATTTATCCTTGGTAATTGTTATGATAAACATTAATGGGGATGAACTATGAAAGAAAATAATGACATGATGCATCATGTAATGCTTGAAGTTTTTAAATATATATAGTAAAACTATTTTATTCCTTTGCGACATTGTTGACCATTTATTACCGTCATTTATTAATAAATTACCATTTCTGACGGTCAGTTATTGTAGCTTACGGTCAGATAACAACTCTAGGAAGATGAAAAAAACACAATATCGTCGACTACGCGTAGATTGGTTAACTTCCATTCGCCGACGAATATGCCTTTGCATTTCTAAGTGTCTTAAGAAAATATAAACAATATCATTAATATCGTCTTGATAATGTGGTAGTTGTGTTTGGAACCCAAATTATCAAGACGGTATTAACGCTATTGAAAATGTTCAAAAGAAATTTGTAAAAATATTAAATGATAGAAACTGTAGCAGAATACTGATTCTCTCAAACATCACATCTTTTATCTCTTCAGGACCGTCGTACTCAGTTCGACATAACATTTTTACATAAAATTATTAATAATAATATCGACTTCCCTACACTTCTTTCAAAATTTAATTTTATAAGTAAGGTTAGACTTCTAGTTCGTCCCTCTCGTCGTCTTAATATTTTAGTGCCACCGACCTTGCGCAAGAACTATACTAGAAATAATTTTTTCCATCGTTGTACATAAGTATAGGGAAATACAATAGTGATTTCTCTGTAATTGATATATTCTCAAACTCGTTGATAATTGGTAAAAAGCAGCTGTATATTTGTTTATACCTACTTAGGACATTGAACATTTGTCGCCTGCAGACATCTGCTAAATTTAATTTGTCAGTGTTATTTATCTTTATTTTTAAAGCAAGAACTTACGTTGTTCTGCACACTGTGACAACAGTTTATTAATCTGCTTAAATTTGCGTAATTTCTATATTAGTTAAATGTAATAAAATGAACGGGCAAGTGCGATCCGGACTCGTAAATGAAGGGTTCCGTACCTCCGTACTATGTTTTAAAACGCTAAAAAACACGTTTTTTGTATGACGACCCCCTTTAATTCTTTTTTATTTTTAGTATTTGTTGTTATAGCGGCCATAGTAATACATAATATGTGAAAATTTCAAGTATCTAGTTAATGCTATTATAAAGATCTAGTTAAAAACGCTGAAAAAACACGTTTTTTCTATGGCGACCCCCTTTAATTTTTAACTTTTTTTATTTTGAGTATTTGTTGTTATAGCGGCTACAGTAATACATAATCGGTGAAAATTTCAAGTGTCTAGCTATTACGGTTCAAGAGATAGAGCCCTGTGACAGAAGAACAGACAGATGGACAGACGGACAGACAGCGGAGTCTCAGTAGTAGGGTCCCGTTTGCACCCTTTGGGTGCGGAACCCTAAAAAAAAATGTTTGTCAGCATGTTCAAAAAATTGTATCTGCTTATACTATGTTTCGGCACTGTGTTTGTCTATTACATAAACATAAATCTGTGCCAAAAAAAAACAAAAATGTAATAAAATTTACGTAAAGTTGTTTATAGAATAACATTATCACAGTAAGATAGTAAAATATATATATTCTTACCTTCAGGCATAAATGCAAAGGTAAACTGGCAGATGGCGCAAAGCCAATACGCGCAGATGAGAACAGGCTTCCTGCCGATGCGATCCAGCAGCAGGATGGCGGTCCAGAAGCCGGGGATCTCGATGGCCGCCACGAACACGTAGTTCAGGTAGCGGTTCCCAGACAGATTCACCGCGTTGATGTTCATGCCGTAGTACACCAGTGTGTTCGTGATCCACCAGATCGGCGACACGCAGCACCGGGTCAGGATCACTTTTGATCTGAATACTAAAATAGGAAGCCACGGCTCTTTTACTTTCTCTTTATGTTTTTCAGCTTCAGCCGTCGCTCGCAATGCTTCCAAAGACTTGTCAGACAAATGTTTCTTGTTTGATTTGGCAACTTTCTTAAGGATCTCTTCGGACTCTTGGTAGCGACCTTTGCTCATGAGCCAGCGGACAGATTCGGACAGGATCCAGAAATAGGTAACCACGAAGAGTTGGGGGATGTAAAGCACCTGCGTCAGAGAACGCCACGATGGCACGCCCCACGCGATGAATCCTAAGATGACCTGCCCCACGGCGAACATTGTTGAGATTGTAGCACCTGCCATCACACGGTATTTGGGGCCTACCAGCTCCGTTACTGTAAATATTGATCAATTCAATAATATCAAGCAATTAATTTAGTCACAATAATAACTGATAAGATACGAAGGAACGAAAGTTGCCTTATGCAAAATAAACAGGCCAAGTGCGAGTTAAACTCGCGTGGAGAGGGTTCCGTATAATTGATTGAATTCTTATAGGTTTTCCTGTAATCTACAAGCAATGAATTTTTTCAAAATTTTAAGTTTAGTAGTTTCGGAGATCATGGGGGGGGGGGGAGGAATGGTCAATTTTCGTCTTCTTTCATGAATAAAATCAAAACTATTCATTTTACATTAATAACAAAAATATATTTGAGATCCTCATAACGAGCTATTTCATTTGATATATTACACAGTAAGGTTTGCAAAACTTTTTTTTTTAATTTCCTAATTTGTCCCCCGAAAATGACCCTTATTTAAAAAAAAATATTTATTTACTTTGCATACGAGTATATGTGTTTGGGTCATAGGATTACAACATTCTACCAAATTTCACCTGATTCGGTCCAGTAGATTCGGAGCAAATTGGCTGTGACAGACGGACGGACAGATAGACGCACAAGTGATCCTATGAGGGTTCTGTACTTTAATTTTTTGTACGGAACCCTAAAAAAGATGTAGGTACCTATAGTTGTTAGTTCTGATGAAGTGAATGGGAAAAATGGTTTGGTCGTTATTGAAATACATAGTCATACCTAAAATATAACAAGAAGAGAAGGCCCCAGCACCCACGGAGGACTCTAGAACCTCGAGCGCGAGGAACCACTCGTAGGAGTTGACGAAGGAGCGCACGAGGCCGATCCAGCCGGTGTTGAAGGCGTTGAGCGTGAGCGCCACGCGCCGGCCCCAGCGGTCCGAGATGTAGCCCGTGATGGGCAGCACCAGCAGCGTGCCGATTGTGCGGATTGAGCCGATCTGCGAGCGCCGCCACTCGTCGCACGCCAAGTCAAACTGAAAATTAACGATTACTTTATTAAAAGGGATTTCTTGATTTGATAATTTAATTTATTGCTTGTTTTTATCTATAATTTGTTTGAAGAAATTGATTTTAAAGTAGAGAGACTTGAATTTAAGTCAGGCTTCTAAAATGGCTTCATGCTATGCCCATAGGATGAAGTATTTTTGCTATTCGAAAAAAATCCTGTTCAGGGCGAAAGGTGGACACTTCAAAATATATAGTGCCCTCATTCGGGCGTAGTGATTAGATCTTGTAAACATTATTTGTTACTTACATCATAAACAACGCTGAGAGTGTTTTCATAGACGTATCCATCACAGTCGACTTCTCTGGTGCGGTCGAACCAGTCGGCGGGGCAGGTGTCGTTGCTGGGCGGCTGCGGCAGCAGGTCAGGGAAGCGCGCGCACGCCTCGAACGAGTCGCGGCTGGTCCCTCTGACGGCGTTTAGCACCCACTCGGGACGGAACCCGGGCAGCGGCGCGGCGGCCGCGGTGCCGTCGCATTGCGGGATGCGGCATCTGAAACCAGTAGGACATAAAAGAGTTTGTCTTATAGAAAAATAATCGCAATTCACTTGGTTGTGAAAAGATTCTTCAGACGACACACATCCGAATACACATCAATAGATGAAATGGTACACACGGCAAAATAGTTCGGTTTTCAGGTCATACAACTACATTTCCCTGTGTGCGCTGCAACACTATGTAGACAACAAATGATTGCTGTCCAATTAGCATACAGTTTTATCTATGTTGAGCTTAATAAACGTAACACTCATATACATTTTGTGTCAATAATATCGTAAACGCGTAAGCTATTACAATACAAACCATTATTTTAGCCGTCATTACAACAGCAAACGTAGCCCAGTGGATAAGGCATTCAACTCTTAACTTCCATGATTGAGATGTAAATGTTTTGTGCAATGTTTTTATTTGAGTTAAACTTAAAATATTGCGATATTCGTTCTTATTCAACAGCCGATAAATAAGAGCTTATTTATCCATTACGGGAAAGACAAAGTCAAGGTTCACAAAAACCAAAAGCTACAACACATTTAGCAAGATACAAAAATTATAAAATCAGCTCTCATTGCAAACCATCGTTCATTACGTTACTTAGTTCTTTAAATTATTAGTAATAATATCTATACTACCCTCTTTTATTTAATGATATGATACTTAGTGATTGTGAGGCGTGCATTGTTTCATTGCACTGGCGTTGTCTCAGTTTAAAGAATAATATCACTTTGTTTGAAAAACATGTTTCTACAATTATTTTGTTTCACTAAGTTAATTGTGATGGATGTTATCTAATTATGTGAATGGACATTAATTATGATTTTATAGTATTAATTATACTGTGATCAGTGAAATTGTGACGTGGTTAATTATCGGTAAGGGTTTAATACTTTTGTATTTGTGCAAAAGAAAAGGTTACAATATCATTCGCTTAAATTGTAATAAAACATTTGTTATTTTATTAACAGAGACGAACTGTTAAATTCAAGGGATATTGTAATGCAAATTTGGCTCTATTGATCTCGACAAGCAAACCAGATAATAAAGAACTACAGATCATCTTATCAGAAATATGTGAAAATCTTGGATTCATCAAGGTTTTTTTAAAGACCAGGCCTTATAACAAATATTTTAAATATTTCACGCACACAGTGGATCTACGAGTATATACTGCTATCAAACGTTGGAAGCTGGCTAAAAGGACCAATAAAAAAATTGAATGAGATTAGTAGTTACTTCAAAATATATTTATTATTTGCTTTTGTTTATTTTAATGCAAAAAATGTGTGATAAAAATGGAAGATTATTGTGACGAAAATAAATATATATTTTTAAATTACGTGTGGCTTCATATAAGTAGGTTTGCTTTAAATTAACCACACGATTGATTTATTTTTAGTTAGTGATCATTTTCTTATGTAAGAATAAAATAAGAGTATAATATATTATTTTTATATTCCGAAAGGATTATTACTGTAAATATTGTAATGTAAATATGATGAGGTTTTGCGTGAGAGATGTTTATTTTTATAATAATTGTAACATGTTTATTCTCTCACTAAAACAGACGCATATACTTAGTCAAGAAATTACGTCCATTTTTATCAGAATATTAAAGATTTTGGTTGAAATATAATAAAAAAATTAACATTAAATATCTGTTTTACACCTAATTTAATGATGATTACAGTTTCAATATGGCTTCTTTGTTCTTTGTATAATCTTCACAAAAGGTGAACACTCCAAATAATAAATTATTTTAATATGAATGAGCTGTTTTTATATTTTTGCACTGCACTGCGCATGCTTACTACGAATTTATGAAATAAGTGATCATGTTATAGCACTATATGAATATTCATAACATTTCTTAGTGTGTCATTATGAGTTACATTTACCAATACATCTGCACATTGTTTTGATAGGACGACAACACGGTAACAATAGTGTGTCAAAGATAGATATTAAGTTGGTGTGCTCGGGCGACACGCACACAAATAAATAGGGTGGAAACCGCATTATTTTGCTGTGTGTACTACCTGTGGTACTACTGCGACTTTAATGGTCGCAGTAGTACCATGGGCACAAAATACATAGGAGTCAAACCATGGGACAAATTTAAATGGTACTAGTGAGTACTTGCATTTTGATCTTGTCGCATTAGTACCATCAATAGATGTAATGGTACTACTGCGACTTTAACGGTCGCAGTAGAACCATGGGACAAATTTCAATGGTACTAGTGGGAATGAACGATCTTTTGAATTTAAGAGCTTGCTCTAGTCGTTGGAGTTAAGTGGAGGTTTTAACAAGCATATACATCATACTTAAATACATACAACTTGCACAATGGAAAACAGGACAAGATTAAGAAACTAAGTGGAAACAAGGGAAAGAGGTTTACCTTTTAAAAGGATAGAAGATGATATTTTACTTGAGATTTGAAGCTGGCTAGCGTTTGGGCGCGTCGGATTAAAGTGGTATACAGGGTTGACAGTCACCTGGTGGGTATCCTGGCGGTGGTAAAGATGTACTCGCCCGACGCGAAGGCCGAGAAGATGACGGGCAGCGCGGCCAGCGCCAGCGTCACCAGCTGGTAGCGCCCGAACTGCCCCACCTCGTCCGTCAGGATGTTGTCCAGGTCCAGGCCTGGGGATGCGGGCGCCAGCCGCGGTCCGGCCTCGCCGGGAGCCTCCCCCTTCTCAACTTTTACGTCTGCCATGTCTGACAGAAATAAAGCGTTTTGAGAAATGTTGAACTATCAACATTTTAGATCCAAACAAAAACAGCGCAAGAACAAGAGTATGAATCAACAGGTACCTTATTCTTTGACAAAAGCACTGCAATAAGAAGAAAAACTGAATAGTATACGATTTGTATGATATTATAAGTATATGGACTAACAAATTTAAAAACTAAACGATTAGCATGATATTTTAAAAATAAAATAATAAAAACAAGACCTTATGAAATGTCGATTAATAGATCATTTAACGACTACTGTCTGCATGTTTTCAAAAAAATACATTAATTAAACAATGCACAGTTATTGTGTTAAACAAATTTCGTTTCGATGATATACCTATGAGTAATTATTTTAACTCTACTCTAACTAGCTGTATGTCCCGACGTTGCCGAAGTCATCCCACAATACTGTGTGATAATAAGTTATTATATGCCAAATTTCAATGCAATTTGTTCAGTCGTTTTTGCATGAATGTAATGATGTGAATCATTCAAGCGTCACCAAAGTCACAGACATCACAACATTTAAACTTTCACATTTATTATATTCGACAAGTTTCGTTTTAAAGAACTGGCCTTTTACAAGAAATGTTATGGTTTCAATTAGGTGAGTAGTAGGTGCGATAATACTCTCTTGTAGTGGTGAAGTTAATTATATTATAATAATAATTCATTTATTTAAAGCAACAAAAGAGTTACATAATTATTTGTTTTTCCCTTTTACGGAAATGTTTAGTTACCAGTGGAAAGAAAAAATGCCTTCGATGCTGGATCTCCACCGAGTACGGTCGCACGAGCCACCTGCGACTCGTGTGAAGTAAATGGTCTCGCCGAGGACGACAGTTCGCGTGCGAAGCTGTAAACGCGATCTTAATTCCTTTTTTATCGCCGATTAGATACCGCTATCCGATAGCTATTCAATAATTTGTCAGTAAACAGCTTAAATCTTACGTCAGTCCAGATTCTATTCCCCTTGACAAAGCAGCACCGTAATAGAAAAAGCCAGAGTTATACCTAGGTACTATATCTACGAGTATATGATATTAATGAATTAACGAAGACTGTCCTTTTCCATACCCAAATTGTTCCTAGTCTTGCTAGGCTAGCCTTTAAACTGAAATTTCGCAAGCTGTATTTTTACAAACAATTTATTTATACAATGTAATAGTTTAGATATATATATACCGTTTCTAACTAGTACCTTCAACAGGTTGTATAGTAGCTGGAATTAAGGAAAAGAAAAAAGAGATAAAAACTTATTATAAAACATATCTTTATTAAGTATCAAAGGTATCAACATGCAAAATATCATATCAATTGCTTATCAGAAAAATAACTTATTTATTATACTTATATGTGTGCATTTAGGTACCTACCTGACAAAATTAAAAAATATTTTATCTAATCTCATGTCGTAAACTTTAGAACGATTTAATATTTACATACTATATGAACACAATACCAAAATTTTAAAATAGAATCACTCTTATAACACGTCTTCCCGAACAAAATATATGTTGTAAGGAATTTCTTTAACCCTTACTGCCCTTACGATACAGGTAAATTTTTTTTACGGCTCTGGATACACATAATTTGAGCCTCATAAAAATGGTGACACCGTTTATGCGTTCCGAATCCTTGTTGTCCTTGGGGATCAATTTATTTTAGTTAATGGATGGAGCGCTATAGACGTTGTTACCATTTTTATGGCGTTACAAACAAGTTTTTGTTGCTGTATCATCATACTACAAAATTCTTCAAAAATTGTTCAAAACAGGTTCGTAATAAAAAGAATTAATTATCTGTGTCCTTATAATTTATTATGGCACCTCATTCATATGTTTTCAAGTAATAAATGTTTTGTCTTCTCTTTGCATAAGTTTTGTTTTGTTTGTAAAAATGACTGATAGTAATGTAGGTATATGAAGAAATAGGACTCCGCCCGAGATTTTAAATATGGCGATGGAAATACCTTACAATCTATTATTAGCAAAGTCGAGAAAACTATATGACACCTACCTAAATCGATGTGAAGTTTTGTTTTGTTTGTAAAAATTACTGATAGTATGAAGAAATAGGACTCCGCCCGATATTTTAAATACGGCGATGGAAATAACTTACAACCTATTACCAGCAAAGTCGAGAAAACTATATGATACCTACCTATGACGCTGCCAGGACTTGTCATGAAAAATGTCTATTTCCAGGAATTGTCTGAGAAGTAAGTGTTCCTCATTATGCTCTAAATACCTTCTGAAAGTTAAAGACATTAAGTGTAGAATATATAACGAAGTTGATGTATCCAAATTCAAATGACACTGCACATAACTCGGTATTATAACACTCGTGTGTAATACATAATGAGGATTATGCGACAGTGTCATAAACTACTATTAAATTGCTTCTTTGACGACGTTCATTTAGATTTACTATATATATATATATATTTAATAACAAAATCTTCAATGGGTTTCTAGGACGACATCTCTAGATAAGATGTTTTCCCTAGATTATTGGTACCTTTCTGGTACTGGATAGTGGGTATTTTTTTTTTAAATTACATTAGCTCCTCTCATGTACAGGGGCATTTTTATTACTTAACTGAATTTGCGGGGAATGCGCTCTCCGGTCACTGAAGTAGCGCAGTAGTGGGTGCGGCCGGGATAGCGCCAAGATGAGGAGAAAGTACGGGGGGGGGGGGGGGGATACTCTTTGGGTTAGAAGTAAAGGTTGTCAGTAGTCGGAGTCAGTCTCTGGGTCGCGCGGCTTGATGATGCCCAGCTTGGTGGCGAGCGCGGCCACGTTGGCGCGCACCTCCTCCTGCACCAGGTTGAAGGACATGGCCAGCAGCGCTATGCCGAACAGCAGGTACAGCGAGCACAGCGCGATCGAGTGCACTGCGGCGGCTGGGTCTTCTAGCGTCTGGCCCTACAGGTAGATAATAATAAAATATCATCATCATCAGGTCTTTTTTAGTCTCCACTGCAGGAGCATGCTCTCTCTATACCACCAGAGCCGTTATTAGCCAGAGCAAGTCAGAGGATTTGGCCTATACTCTCCACGCTGGCCAGACGGGTTGACGGGAAGTCTCATTGATGTCATGAGCTTTGTTTAGCTTGTGTTTCCTAAGTCACCTTCTACGACATTCAAGGGAAACTTGGAGTAGTCCTATTCTACATTGCCGGGAACTATACGCACGGCTAAAATGAACCAATATTATTGAGGAACTTATGCTGTGATCTCGTAAACTTTCTCGTTAATTGTATGTTTATAACTGTGCTGACCTGAGCCGGCACGAAGTCTCCGAAGCCGATGGTGGTGAGCGTGATGAAGCAAAAGTAGGCGGCGTCTAGGTAGGGCCAGCCCTCCCAGCGCTTGAACAGGAACGTGCCCGCTACGATATACGACGCCACCAGGAACACGCACAGCCAGATCGGCACCGGCTTTATCTGTGAATCAGGTAGCTTGTACACATGTTGGATATATACTCGTATTTAAATGGTGAAAATAATAAAAATAATCCAAACTTATAACTTTAAAAGCTGAACATTGTCATAATACTTTTAGTATTGCATCACCTAGATCAAATGATATACAACTTATATAATAAATATAATTTAATAGTTTTGGTTTTTTGAAATGATTTTTGAAGAGATGAAGAGAAGAAAGAAGAGACGCCGAACATCTGGCTAATAAAATTGTTAATTTGAAAGTGGATGGCCACAGAGACAGGGGACGACCTAGAAAGAGGGGAATGTTTGAAGCGGGACAAGAGGAAGAGGACAGGAAGGTTGTTACAGATATGGTAAAGTACATAGATCTCGCTGGGTAAATCATAAAAATTATGGAGGGAGTTGACAGACAGAGCCGACACCAAATAGGGAGAAGGAGAGGATGATGATGATGATGATGCTAAAAATTGAACTCGCCTCTTCTTTGTAAGTCGGTTCTGCCGGGAGAGGATATATTTCAGACTGGCGAGATCCCCATGTGGCTGGAAAATAACAGTAACATTGTGAAAGAATGAAAGAACCCAACAAACCGAGTACTGGTGGTGGGGATTTGCATTTAACCCTTACAATCAGGCACACCGGATATTTTTTGTTCCATATTGTACAAGACAGACATTCAAATGTAAAATAGCTTATGTAAATAGTTAAAGTACCTAACTTTTATATTAGGTTCATTGTAATAAAAATTAGTACTTTTCGTCTTTAAATTAACTCCCATAAATCGCATAGGTTAAGTAAATAACTCAAATAATAGATAATAGCATTTGAATAGAGTTATTTACACTTTGTTTAGTAACTAGAAAGATAATTGTTCCTTATCAATATAGTTCATACTTATATGAATTACGTTATCTTTCTATGTACCAAGAGTTATTTACTAACTATACTATGTGGTATCACATAGTATAGTTAGTAAATAACTCTTGGTACATAGAAAGATAACGTAATTCATATAAATATGTAATAGATTCCTATAAGATTATGTATGTGAGATAATATTGTAAGATACTATATGAATTATGTAATTAGCCAATAGAATGAGTGTTTACTTTGATAAGGTTCTAAATAAAGAAATTAGAGCAAGATAGCACACGTCAAGTACCGAAGATTTTTGCATATAACTACGTACAAATTAGAGCGCCTACACAGTGCTATTTGAACAATCGCGTCGCGCGGAAGAACAAGAAGCTCCGAGACCCTACATCAAGATTTGAAGAATTCGAAGAAGGGGCCTTATGAGAGCTTTCGCGATCGGTCGGTTATCGGTAGAGCGGCGCTTTGTGGTCGGGAATTCGCGTTCATATTTTCGGTACTAGACGGTGGCTAGTTTCGCATAGTGTACTAGTCAACCAACGTGTTTTTAAATAAAAATAAAATACGTGGTGGAGGTGGGTAAATACCCACCTCCTGTTTCTAAGACAATCATACTGTTTCTTAAGACCATCTCATGTCACAAGGGTAACGAACTAGCCACTGAACATAGGTAGATAGGAAAAACGGACCATCATCGTCAAACACGAGAAGAACCAGCGTCCTACATTCGCTAAATGTGGTCGGTCCGCCACACATATAAAAAAAATACCTGGAGGTCTAGTCTTTCGCGGCATCGTAGCTATTTCATCACTCCAGTCATCTCGATCCGGAGAGGGCGTCTGTGATACATAGAATAATGTTAAGTATACTGTGAAATTCAACTCTTGGTGCATTAGTGTACTTCGAAATAAGTTTGCTAATAAATGTAGAAAATAAAGGGGCGCTACTGCTTTCTGCAAGTGTTTTATTGTATTGAGTAATAAAACAAGTTTCGTTTCCAGACTTATTCCCCAGATAGTAGGTACAATTTGCTAAAGTTTTTCGCTTATAATATTTCTGTATCATCGATTTTTATAAGGATTAGAGTATACATAATGTCTGGGCAGGCGGCTATCGTCGACAGTTTGCAGGCGTCGCAGCGGGCGGCGCGCGGGCGGCGGCTCGGCGTGGCGTACGGACGCCGGCGCCGCGCCGCCGCGCCGCTCGTAGTCGAACACGGCGCTGCGCGCGCGGCGCCCGCGCACCCGCTCGTACTCCAAGTCCTCCGGCTCTCGATCGTAGTACTCCGAACGGCCTCGGTTGTTCCTAAGAAATCGTAAAATTCTGAATAGCCTGTTGTATTACAGCCAGGTATAAGGTTAGGTTTAGAATACTTAATGGATCCCTAACTAGCAGATACAAGTGTAGAGTGTCACCTGTAGTCATGTCTCCCGCGCCGGCTCCTCGGGCTGTCGAGCTCGTAGTCGTCGTCCTCAGGGTCGTACCCTTGGTCCCCCGCGGCGCCCCCCTGCTCCCGCCGCTCCCCCCGCCGCCGCTCCCTTTCCTCCAGAGCCTTGCGCTCCTTGTAGTTGTCGTAGTCCACGTCGTACAGGTCGTGCATTTCGAACATCTCGGGACTCTCGTCTGACAACAGAGAGCTCACAATGATGTGTCAGCATGTATTAGTTATGATATCAGGGGTTTATAGTAGGAATCATAATAGGTTTTACGATTCTCGTGGTACCTACCAAAATACTATGATATCTCTCTCTATGATAGTGGTATCTCTTGAACACTAATCAGTCCTATGTAAATACCGATGCGCCATTTTGAATGAAAATTGGACCATTGCAATCTACTTAGATCAATATTACCAGTATTTCATCCAATATTGAAGATTGCAGCTGAAGTTGGGGTTTTCATAGGATTTTCATTTTACATATAAAGGTTTATGCTTTAACATTTTAAAATAATCAAAGAGGTTAAAACATTTTCTTATTAACCTTGTTCGTAATGCCTCTGATCATCAAAGTACCGCTTTGGTCCGAAGTCGGGCCTAGACTTGGGCGGCCTTGGCAGGGACTTGCTGCGGAGGTCCGCCTTCGAGGTCTTTTTCACGTGGTGCTCTTCTAGGTCCTTCAGGGCGGCCTCGAGGTCTTGCAGTGGGAGGGAGATTTTTGGGAAGTAATCTGAAACGTGGGAACAGGTGGAATATGGCATCTCACTCTAACCACATAGGCTAGCTAGGCATAGTAACTATTTACCATCGTAAAGACGGTATGTCTATTCTAAGTGTACTAACTTTTTGAAAAAATCATATAGCAGCCACAGCAATGCAGCTAAGGATGCAACCGGGAAGCGTAACACAAGAGATAGAGAGAGACCTTAATCCAAACATCGCTACCACAACCCAAAAGCACTCTTAACACATCGCTATCACACCTCAAAACCACTCCTAACACAATCCCTTACTTACTTACTTACTGCAGCCTCTCTTGCTGACATCCTCTGCATTCCTGTTGCGACTGCTGTTGTTGGTTGTCAGCTTGCCCCTTGGCAAAGGCCTCAATCCGTACCACACCCCACAAGAATCTAGTAAGTCTATTAGGACGAAAACTCCCGTTAGACCGTACAACTAACTTGGTAGTTTTTATGGGACTAGTAAGCTCAATATTGAGAAATATCATAGGTGTATCATGTTGTCCCTGTCTAGATAATATTTCAGGATAACACAGACAGCGTGAGAGGTTTGAGTATATTCTGTTTCAAGTTTGTGTGCGTTACCTACCGTCATCGTCGTCGCAGTCGTCCCTTGGAGCAGGGTACTTCTCGCTCCTCGCCAGGGGGTCTTCAAGGTCGTAGTCCCTCGCATCTGTCTCATAAATACACTTAACCAGGGGTTTTACAAAACAAAGTAAGATTTAACCTTATTGTAAAGATTTCGTTTTAGAGTATTAGTTTTTATTTTTACTCTGTTCTGCATATTGCATTTTTAGTAGCCATCTTATGTCCCACTGCTGGGCATAGGCCCCCCCTCTTTTGTTCCACAATTTCCTATCCTTGGTCTTCACTTTCCAGTCTTTGACAAATGCACGCAAATCGTCTGCCCATCTCGTCCTCGGTTTACCTCGGTTTACACTTTTTGTATTGGAACCCAGTTTGTGGCAATATGGGTCCATCTTTCTGGATGCATACGGTCGACGTGACCCGACCAATCCCACTTCAACCAGGCTGTTTTCTTGCCTACATCCGTAACTTTTGTCATAGAGCGCAGTGTGGTGTTTCTAACTTTATCAATCAGTTTCACATATGCTACGCTTCATGGCTTTACTACTACATGCATACAAACATAAAATTAGTAGTTATGGGTCACCGTGTCCTCTGTTGAACGTGGGTGGTTGGGAGTGTGTCCGCGGCGCGTGCAGCGGGGCGGGCGGTGCGGCAGCGACAGGCCGCGGCCGGCGGGTCCGCCCGCTACTGTAGCCGCTGTCACGGTATCTGTGAAGGTTGAGTTCCCTCTAAATAATTCGTTGCCGACCGCCACCAGCTGCTTAACAACTCTCTCAAACTTTTTGACATCTGTTTTATGTTTTTTTATTGTTCTGTATCATCATAATGTTTTGGTGCAATAAAGATTTTTACTAATTAATCTATATATGTAGAGATTTTACCTCTGTATGACACCACCACCGACACGTACATACATTCATCACGTCTTTATACCTAATGGTGTACACAGAGCACCTCGAGTGTTGCGGCTCTAAGCAGATAGAGCCCAGGGACGCAACACCCAAATGCCAACTGATGAGCTGAAGGTGGAATAAGGAATTAAAATAGTAATAGTTGCTAGCCATGTCACCTATTAACATGATTCACTTTTTCGCCCATTCCCTCAATCGGCTTTTACGATCTGCACGAGAAGAGAAGCAGCTTATGAGTTTTTTTTCCACCCAGACCAGCATGGACGAGTTGTTAGAATACTATAATAGTCTTATGTAGGTATATATTGTGGTTAATTGCCATTGTATGAATTAAAATATAAGTGAAATGCCACACCGGCCACACCACACACAATACCTGCAATCCGTATCAGAGTGCGCGCGCTCCACCGGGCGGCGCCGGCGCGTGGAGCCGCGCCCGCTGCCCGCGCGGACCGACCGCCTGCGGGGTCAACCATACTATGTATATACAACGAGTGACATACATGCATACATGACTGCGAAAGACCAAGTGTGATGAATGTGAATGCGACTTCTCGTGTTTTCGTGACTGCTCTGAATCACAGCTGTATAACGCCACTGCGACTACCCTGACGGGGCAGACAGAGCATTTTGGGTGCGGCTCTAAGCAGACAGAACTCAGGGTCGCTAGATCCGAAGTCACTTTTAGGTGTACGTAGTATATAAATACTCTGTGCTTTTAGCATGATGGTGGAAGGTGGGAAAGTGGAAAATAAAATAGTGATAGGGTGCTAGCCGCATTGCTTCACATTTTTGCCCATTCTCTCGATCGGCTCTTACGATCTGCGCGGTAAGAGGAGCAGCTGGTACATTCTAAGTTTTTTCTTTTCTCCCAATCCAGCATGTTTTCCATGATCAATCAAATATGAAAGTTACGTCATTTTGACATAAATATATGAATCTAAGTACCTACATTCTTATTTCAATAAATACATAAATTGTTACACAAAATGTAGAGCCTGTTCCATACTAATCTTTTGACTCTTGACTTGCCCCCAATAATATCTTCCCTTCCATTTCCTAGACACAGCGAGGACTCACCGCACGTTGGCGTGGTGGTGTCGGTGCCTCCTCTTGGGCGGGCGCGTGCACACGTAGCAGCACACGCGCCAGTATAGGAACCTGCCAACATACAATCTATTGTTTAATTTCTTTTTCAGGGTTACTATTTTCGGGTAGAGAATGCAGTAGAGACCAGTCTATGTTTCATACCCTTTCAAATCCTTTCTAATCGGCGTACCTAATGCGTGGACAGAACCTACATACCTACCACTTCTTCTTCTTCCTCACCTTATCCCACGTTACGTGGGGTCGGGATAGCTTGTGAGTCCGTCATTACTCTCCATGCTAAATAAATTTTGGCGGAAAATTTTACAGCAGGCCGCTTGCCTGACACCCACCTTTCTTGAAAATACGTTCGTGCAAAAAGTGTAACAACCAGCCGCCACCTGCAGTCAACCCCCCTTGGGAATGCAATAAGAATGCAAATGCAATTGTTGCACAAGTTGTATGTACTTTGTCTTTTCTTTAGTCGCATCTTACGACATCCACAGAAAGAAATGGAGTGATCCTATTCTAGGCCAGAAACCACACGGCAATGTGGTTTCGGGCCTAGAATAGAACCACTCCAAGTCTTCCTGTGGATGTCGTAAGACCTACCACTTTGATCAACAAAGAAAAAAAAGAAGAAACAGACTTTTTTATAAAAGTGGTCAAATAACTCTGTTTACTTTGTATCTAAATAAACATAGCAACAGAATTCAATGCGTCGTAAAGTAGAGTCTCTTCAAAATCCGACAGGCGCTCCAACTCTTTAGTACATTTCACCGCCTGACTTCACAGACCTAGAATGATATGTGTTCGTTTGCTCTACAAACTAAATAGTAGAGTCAGACCTGAAGGAGGACGCCATGACGTCCCCGATGTTGGAGAGGCACAGCAGCATTAGCGGGATGCCCAGGATCGCGTAGAAGATGGTCACCACCTTCCCGGTCTGCGTTTTAGGTGCGATGTGCCCGTAGCCTGTGATGACAACAATTATATTGAATGTAGGGAAAAAGCTTTGTTTTATAGCTAGTTTACTTTTTCTTTTTATTTTGCTTTGCTTATCTGCTTTATTAATCTGAAATATTATCTTATTTAGGATAATTCTAAACACTCTTAAATTTGCCGTCCCATGTGTAATATAATATGAACTCGTTAAAATATGTATGTAGAGATCGTGACAGCATAAAAAAAACACAAAAAGAGGGTTGCATCGGCCGGGAATCGAACCCGGGCCGCCCGCGTGGCAGGCGAGCATTCTACCACTGAACCACCGATGCTATGAGTCATATGCTGAATTTATCATGTTGTATTCGCTTATCGATGTAGGCAAACCAAGGTAAAAGTAGAACAAACTATAACGTCACTATTGCATGTGAACTCTAAACAAACTTACCCGCGTTTTTAGGATTCCGTACCCGAAGGGTGCAAACGGGACCCTATTACTGAGACTCCGCTGTCTGTCGGTCTGTCTGTCACAGGGCTCTATCTCTTGAACCGCAAAAGCTAGACAATTGAAATTTTCACCGATTATGTATTACCGTGGCCGCTATAACAAAAAATACTAAAAATAAAAAAAGTTAAAAATTAAAGGGGGTGGTCATACAAGAAACGTGTTTTTTTCAGCGTTTTTAACTAGATCTTTATAATGGAATTACCTAGACACTTGAAATTTTCACCGATTATGTATTACTATGACCACTATAACAACAAATAATAAAAATAAGATAAAGTAAAAAATTAAAGGGGGTCGTCATACAAGAAACGTGTTTCTTCAGCGCTTTAAAACATTGCACGGAGGTACGGAACCCTTCTGTACGAGTCCGACTCGCACTTGCCCGTTTATTTACGTTTTTGTGAAGATATTTTTCTGAGATATTTCAAAAGTTTCAATTAAGCGCTTTACATTATAAATTAAAATAACATATATATAAATACGAGTTTATAGAGCAGTATATAGTACTATGTGGTAGAGCAGTATATAGTACTATGTGGTAGAGCAGTATATAGTACTATGTGGTAGAGCAGTATATAGTACTATGTGGTAGAGCAGTATATAGTACTATGTGGTAGAGCAGTATATAGTACTATGTGGTAGAGCAGTATATAGTACTATGTGGTAGAGCACATCATTTTAGTGTTTCTTTTATATCATAAAAAATTACTTTAATATAAACAACTTTATGTACGTGATTTGCTAATATCAAGAAAAACATGAAAATATATCCTAAATGTAGTAACAGATTTGATTCGGAGTGGCAATTGTTTACGTGACTCAGGCCTCTGGGTTGTCATTCGCGTAAACATGTTTGTTGTTTGTGACTTTGTTTACGTTAGGTATGTATATGCATGCATTTACTTCTCTTTGGCTTAGTGGCAAGGGTGGGAACAGTAAATCATTGCTGCATTATCTGGCATCGCGCTACCAGACTTGGGCCCCAGCATGATTACTAGGTAGGTACCTACAGCGCAGCCGAATAAAAACAAATAATTGTAGTTATACGAGATGGTTTGAGAACTAATAGCTAATGATATGAATGTCAAGGACGATATCAATCTCTCGTAATGGTCTCAAATCGGCCGCAACACGAGCAACTCGTATGTTTCCTGCCGTTTTATTTGAACAGCTTTGTTTTTTTCACATCCGTCGCAACTTGAAGCAAATAATAATTAAAAGTATAGATTGGTACTAATTTAAATTATAATTAATTAATTTGTTATAATAATGCGTCCTCTATTCATGCGTAACCAATATCTATCACGTCTACAGTATTTTATACATACTGTAGACGTGAGTCAGCAATAAATCGTGTCCCAACGTTTGGTATCAATCAATAATACAATTGCGTGTGACTCGTATATTATGCGCTCTAGTTTTATGATACCAACCGAAATAAATATTTGAATAGGCTGACTGTCCAGTATCACAGCACAGTAACATATCAGTTTGCTTGTAAAAACCGAAATAGCACACAATGAGAAAACCAGCGGTTTTAATGAGGCAGGCAATCAGAGCAGGCGACAGCCGTGAGACACTTCAAGTACGGTACCGAAATACCTTCACTCATTGCTGGTAAGCTTGGGCCAAAAGTAAAAAAAAATTGCGTCAGCAGAAATAATTGTAAGTATGTTATATTTCTGGACCATATATCTACTTACACACCATCACATCTTTATCTTTAATGGGGCTGACTGCATCGCAAAGCAGACAGAGCCCGGGGTCGCCAGACCCAAAGGCCACTTTTAGCGTGATGGTGGGCGAGAAAGTGGAAAAAGGAATTAAATAGTGATGGATTGCAGGCCGCATCGCTTAGTAACATGATTCGCATTTTCGCACATTCCCTCGATCGGCTTTTACGATCTGCGCAGGATAATAAGTAGGTGGTACTTGACATGCATGTTATATTTGGAGAAGAAAAAGCGGGAAAGCGCACCCCGGGCTCCGAAGCAGCACAGCTGAGGATGCAACCAGGAACGCGCTTAGATGAAGAAGAAGACTTTAGAAGAATTTATGGACCATTAATTAAGTACATATTTGGAAACGTACATGAATGTACGTAAACGAGTTACATTGTTTTTAATTTAAGAGCCAAATTAGGAGGTTTTGTTATCATGTGGCCCGCGGCGATAGCTACACGACATGCGATCTCCAAATAAGCAATAGCACTTTTTTGTTTCGTCATGGTAGAGTAGAAACCTAGTGTTGAGTTTGATTAGACGAACAACACACGGTCACACTCTCAACTTGCTGGCGTGGTTGATGAATGTTTAGAAAACCCAAAGACAGGAATAAAATGTACAAACGAGTTTATTTTTAAAAATTACAAGTTGGCTGTAAGATAACTCACGGTGGAGTAAGGTGAGGGTCACCGCGATGGTCACCGCCTACTTCTCTGGGAAAGTCCGGAGGTCGACCACTAGTGGCGTTGTCATTGTTGTAATCGCCGACCCAATTATTATTCTCATTTCATCAAAACTTGAGATGAGCGCCGGCGCAAGGTGAAGGTCGCGATGACGGCCACTTGTACAGTCGTTGCCGCCGCTGGGAAAGTCCGGAGGTCGACCACTGGCTCAATCTCCCGTCGCCATTGTTTCAGCGGATCTGACCCAATTGCTGCTCCGAAGGCCTGGCTTATTACCGGAATGATACACTTTGTTTGTCCAAAAGATGGCGACCTCGGTGGTATCCGTTTCAAATAACATGACGGAAATTATTTCGATTTGGTAAAAAATAACCTGCGCCATTTATGCTGATTGGCCGGTTGATTAGCTATAATTGTAGGTTTGTAGTTTGTAGGTACTCGAAACACATTTTACCACTTTGGAAGTGTCTCACGCGCAAACTATTCAGTTTAGGAAAATAAAATTTTTGAAACCTCAATATCATTTTTTAAAGACCTATCCATAGATATCCCAAACGTAAGGGTTTGATGAAAAAAAATTTTTGAGTTTCGGTACTAAGTATGGGAAACCCCCAAAATTTATATATTTTTTCAATTTTTGTGTAAAAATCTTAATGCGGTTCACAGAATACATCTACTTACCAAGTTTTAACAGTAAAGTTCTTATAGTTTCGGAAAAAAGTGGCTGTGACATACGGACGGACCGACAGACAGACAGACATGACGAATCCATAAGGGTTCCGTTTTTTGCCATTTGACAAAAAGCATAGAAAGAAGAAGTGTTTAAAAAAAGTATTTTGTACCAATAAATTTTTACTGGATACTTCGACATTGAAAGCATGCATACAAGCATTTATTTTTTGATGACGATGACTCGTAAACTGCCCCGGGTTAGAAACGTGCCTGTTTCATTTACATCCATCGCTTCAGTTGCATATAATAACTGCTGCGACAATACCTAGAGATAAATTGAATGCTTACATCAAATTAATTTCACACCTTTTATCGAGATTTTCTTCCGGAAGTATTATAGTTACATTAATAGTATGCCGAGGAGAGTCGTTAGTAGTAAATAAGACAAGTAAACTTTATTACCGCAGCCATGAAACCCATGGAACAATCTAAAGCATCGTTTACAAATAACATTTTATGGAGGATAACATGAAAATCGGCTTTTGTGATAAGTACTTGTACTACTACAGTTTGCATATAATAATGCTCGGCTTGAAAACTTAAGTTGGGCAGTTACAAGGATGGCTGCGTATTTGGGTTTGGCGTGAAGGGGACAATAATAAGTATAGTATGGCTAGTGTTGTGACACTTAGTAAATGTAAGTGATTTTTAATAAAACGATTTTGATTTATTTCAATACAGAAAGCAGGCGATTGTAATCGCTCGCGTTACGTCGCTCTTTGTACATGGTGTTGTAACTGTAAGTTGCCTTGCCGTCTATTGATTACTGGATCTTTCAGCATTACTTATTGCACATTACTAGTTCAGTCGATGCCGGAGGTTGCGACCAACTCACCTCTCTCTCACATATTTTTCTCTCTAATTAGGTACTCATTAGTAATCAAAATAGTTACATACCTACTTATTTGTGTGTTAAGTGAGATATACGAGTACAGGCTGACTTGTAAGTAACGCGATGTACTTACGCTAAGGGCACGTTCAGTTTGTTCATCACGACACCTAGAGGTAATTTTTGATTATAAATTTCAGCAATTTCAGTACTGACATTTAGCTCCAATGCATTTTGTCGCAATTGATATTTAATTTTGTACATCAGTATTTTTTAGGTGTTTTGAAATTGGTCTCATACTAAAAGTTGTTTGTATTATTAGATTGAACGTGCTCTCAAAATACTTACATCAGATTATTATTTACCAATCAGCCTGTAAAGACAATGTCATAACATTTTGGGGTAGTGTCTTGTCACTTGTGATCACAACTAAGCTCAGCGCTTGTCATCAGGCAGTGTTGTTAGCAAGTGTGTTCGGCCCCTAACGTTGCGCGCGCGCCGGTGGTTATCTGGTGTGCGGCGTGGTCGAGGAGTGGTTTGAGAAGCTCAGTTACATAACTGAGGGCGAGCGGAGCGCACCCCTGAGTGGTATTATATTGTGGTGGTCAATGAAGATAGCCTGAACCAGCTTGACATGAAGTGCGGTTAGTAATCTTTGTACCTGATTTTTTATTTAAACTGTATATTCATTTATTTTTTTACTAATTTTATTATTTCAACTAATTTAATTTATTTTAGAAATAATATAATTAGTATAATATAGTAATTATAAATAAATATTTAAAATATGTAAAATTTTAACAAGTAAATAAGGTAAATTACGCAAAAAACGAGCTTATTTGTTTACATCATTATACATTTGATTAATTTATCATTGATTAATTGGAAATTAATTTATAAAAATATTGCTGTACTTGCGAGTTTATATTTGAAATTAGGATGTTCCAACTTTCTTTTTGTTTAATTATTGCCATCATTCTTAATTTATTTGATATGTACTATATATAGCAAACGATAAAAAACTTTTCCAATTTCATAAATAATGTACTTATTTAATTTGTTTAAAATTTTCAAAGTTTGGCTATGACCTTTGCTAACCAAATCGGTAATGATTATCGACCTTAAACACCGCATTATAGCCGGTATCTCCGCTGTCGTGTCCATAATCCTCTAGTCTGAGTTGTCCACAAAAGGTCCTCGTTGCCTCAGCGCATCCTTGCGGCTGCGCAACCCAGCGCGCGCCGCCCGCGCACTCGCACGCGCGCATGCGTGAAATAGTATTTATTTTCTTGTTTGTGTTGGGTTTTTGGATGATATACTCGTATTTGCTTTAATTTTATACTACCCCTATTAGGTACGTAATAGAAGCATGAAAGTTGCACTAACATCTCCCAGTGGATAATAGCGTGTTGGTTGAGTTTGCATTTTATTGGGTAGAAAAATGTAAGTATCTATAAATTAAACCCGTTATCAGTTAATGCATAATACTTGTTTTATACTGTACCTTCTCTAGTAGTTTATTAAGTTTTAGTTGGCGGAGAAACCATATTTTAGGAATTATCTTGATTTTACCAAAGGCCTAATTTAAGGTTTAATTTCTTATAGCACTCTTTCTTTTTTCGAGCAGGAAAAGCAAAATGATATGATTTGTTTCGCGTCCTTTTCTTTTAGCCGTTGGTGGCCTACAACATGTAAAAAATTCAAGTATGTCAATGAAAATACATCTTTCTAGTGTAGTAGATTTTGCTTCACTGTTACTCTCATCATTATTGTAGATTTCCTTCGGCCACTCTTCGTTGGCGCCGCTGTCTCAGTACTGCACTGATAAGGTGCGACCTGCGAGTTCGACACAGCACGCTTTAAGTTTCGACGACGCCGTCCAAACACCTTATGCTTTAACCCCGATACCAAAGATGTTGTTCGTTAGTATTGTATCTGTGACTCGTATTGTAGTGTTCGTAGCTATTAAAAAAAATTGTAAGACGTGGATTATCTAGGATAGTGTACAGTGTAAGTAGATACTACTGAGCCCAGGCGCCACGTGAGGCTGGTGAGTGACTCACCACTGACGTCAGAGCATTGTTTGCGACAATGCCCACCCTCGGAAGTGGCCATCTTATCATAAAGCCGTGAAGCCGTGATCAGAGACAATTATCTCATCTAGGCTCTATCATTACTGCACGTCCTCGAGGGTGATTCAACCTTGTAATACAAGTCATATCATAGCCGAGTGACTCAACAATTACATAATAAACACCTCTTAGAAGGCACTAGTTTACGAAAAGCTTTTTAAAATCTACCTTATAGATATAACAATTTGTAAACATTTTATAATCGTGATATAAAAATAAAATAAGAATAATAATGTTGGTAAGTTTTGGTAAAAAGCTTTTTTCTTCTTCTTATTGCTTATTCTTCTAGCTTAGTGGCTCTACTTGGTGGAGTATTTGCCAAACTTCTCGATCTTAGCGCTTTATACGACATGACCTCTACTTTTGAAGTATTTACTGAATTTTTTTAATCACATTTTTAGTATAAAAAGGAAAACAACTATACCTACTACTTGGTAACATTAACTTTTTGTAATGAATTGAAAATAGTCATAACAAAAGCCAGCGACTTTCATCAAAGAGCTCCAAATTATTTTTAATAACACCTATTCATCAAACCGTTTACTAATAGAGGCAAGTGTCATCGTTTTGGGAACGCGGCGTATGCGCAAATGTGCATAGAGCAATAACAATAATGTTTTGGAAATGCCGACTTATACCTACTCGATTGTGAAACCAAGCACTGCGACGCATACACGGCGAGGTGAACTACTCGCCTAAACAATCTACGTGGGAGAGTCCACCTAGCTGGCATATTGTGGGTGGAATCAGTTTAGGAAAGCATTTCCATTGATGCAGCTGATTTTAGTCAAATTATAACTTTCGAGTTTGATCCCCAGCCGGGGCAAGTTGGAAATTGGCCTTTTTCAAATTTTTCTGGGTCCCAATTGAGTCTCCTTCTTATGTGAGTTAGAACCCTATAATCAAAGATATAGAATCCACTAGTTTCCTACAAGTCAACTTATATACGTTTCAAAACAATTTTTTTTTTATGGGATTTGTATGCAATACCGGACTCAAATAGCACTTTCAATTTTAATCGTTCTGATGTCTCCCCCTCCACGATATGCGGTGGTACACCGCATACCTATCGTGGAGAGGGAGACAAAAAATAAACCAAAAGTAAACCAAAAATAATCCGTATACCGGATTCCGGGCTCCAAAGCAGCATAGCTGAAGATGCAACTGGGAACGCGCTAAATGAAGTAGAGTGTAACGAAATTATGGTATTGTTTTTAGATGCAGTGCGATGGGTGACCCTGTGGGTGGTGGTGGCGGGCGTCGCGGGGGAGAAGTGGAGGTTCCCGGAGGGGGGCGCGGCGGTGCGCATCGACACCAAGGTGCAGTTCGTGGACGAGGAGCGACCCCCAGACAAGTAAGTGTTCTAATCTAACAAACTCGTTTGTTTTCCGTGTGTGTAAGACGCCAACCCTGTTGTCAGATATTTCAAACTGTCTATCTGACGTCAGCATCTGCTGCCACCATGATGACAGCCGGGACCAACGGCTAACGTGTTTCCGAAGTACCGAGGAGCTCGAGAAATATTGTGCCGCTTGTGGTCGGCCACCCAAGTGCGGACCGGAGTTACTTAACTTGCAAAAGCGCTAGCAAAATGCGTACGCCGGGCCCCCGAGCTTCTCTATCGAACACAGTATGTTGACACGATATTCCCAAGGAAGGATGCCTGCCTCAGCCTGTGATTGTACGATCGGCAGCCTCCATGACGTCAGACATCACAGGCTTGTTCTTCACTTTAAGTCTCGCGCAATTAGTGAGATAGACGGTGAGGCCGATCGAGACCATATTGGTTGCACGTCACATTGTTTGCAAACTGTCCGGGGGCTGTGGGAATGCCGAATGATAAAGCATGTAGCAACCTTCACAATGGTGATAATAGTAAATAATTAACACATTGGATCAATAACATCATGTAGATTGAGGTAGCCCTAAACCTAAAGTATTTTTATTACCTTGTAGGGTTCCGTACCCAAACGGTGCCAACGTGACCCTATTACTGAGACTCCGCTGCGTCTGTCCGTATGTCCGTCCATCTGTCACATGGCTCTATCCCGTGAACCGTAATAGCTAGACACTTGAAATTATGTATTAGGCGGTTATCCCACTGCACCGCGCACCGTCGCGGAGTGCGTTTTCTATATGATGACGCTCCCGCGCGGTGACGCGTTTTCAGTGGGTGGTTTTCAGTCGCTCCGCGACGGTGCGCGGTGCAGTGGGATCACCGCCTTACTGTGGCCGTTATAGCAACGAATCCTAAAAATAAGATACATTAAAAATAAAATATAAATAATATAATAATAGCGTTTTTAACTCGATCTTTATAATGGCATTAACATTAATTTTGATGATTGATTGATTACGCACTGATATAGGTAAACCTAGGTAGTAACCACTTCTGCCACAGATGCGGAATTAAAAAAATACTTTTTTTTAGATAATAATTAGCTACCTACTTAAGTAAGTTTTATTGCGAGTACATATAACGTTAAACTTTTACATTCTTCCCCCATATCATGTTGAAGTCTGAAGGAGCAAGGATGCTCTAATAAATAGTTCGTGTTAGCTAATATTTTGCAGCATCTATATGTTTTTAATATACAAAATCCTCTATAATAAATAAAAAATAAACAATATGCGTATTAACATGAACAATTCTTACATTACTAAAATTGAATAATGTATCTATGTACTTAAATTGTGCCAAGGAGCAGGTACGAACTGAGGCCTGGTGTTTACGACAGCCCGCTCTGAACAATGCTGCAATTAGGGATTCCCAAAGCGCTTCATTAGTGCCGTCCTACAGTGATATTGCAGGTACTGAAGTACAGAGGCGGTGTGAGCTACTGAAGCATAGCAATTAAGGTCTGATATCCGTTCGTGACGATAATGAGATTCGCATTGACCTCATCCGTATTTTAAGATATTAAATATGCACCGAAAGAAAAAGGGCCTTAAAATGAACTTGAGGCTTGGAAGACTTTTTTGTTTAGAGTAGTACCTAATAGTAGAGATGAATAGTCCATCCCTCGGGGACTGTACAGACAGACCCCGAGGGATGGACTGATGAATATGTTCAGACATACACACCGATATATTATCACGTCTTTATCCCTAACGGGGCAGACAGAGCATTTTAGATTTTTCAGTTCTAAGCAGACAGAGCCCAAACACGCAAGTACATAATTTTAGGTTTTTGGGCCAGAACACAAGACAAGCAAGCAAGGCAAGACTTTTGTACCTAGGATACGTAATAATTAATTTATTTGCTCTGAAGATAATTCTCTCTCGAAATAAACCTGCTTAGTCCATTGCGGCCTGTTGGGTCTGCGGCCCTTCATGTAACAAATGTGAGGCTAGTGTTACGCCAATACTCTTACTGCCTTCTGTGGTTACGCCTCACTAACCTCAAGTAAACATGAGGTTACTTACCTACGTAAGCGGCAGTGAATGAATGTCCTTGATCTTGATAGGTATTTGCAATACATAGTATTTATAAAATAATAGTATATAGCGCCTGACTGCTTATATATTTTGTATACAACTATAAGTAGGCAAAAAGGCGCGACTGCGAGACCCATCATAGCCTGTGGACGCCTACAACGCCATGAAGAAATGCTTTGAAGAAACTAATTTTGAAGTCTCTGGTTTTCCTAACTTCAATATAAAATACAATAAAATTGATTGAGTAAGACTGAGTAGTTATTTTAGATAGAGCCAACGATGTCTCAATCCTCGAAACATCTCAGACCCACAAGAGCGCCGCATTGTCCTGCCAGTCCTCAGAACAGACATGAGAATTTGTTTACGTCATTAGTGGTTGTAACACTAGCGATGGGATTGTTCTGCTGCAAATTCAGTCTTCATTGTTTGAAGACTTTAATAGATACTTTGTTGGAATTTAAAATTGAAGGTTTCTACGTCACAATATGTAGCAACGAAGGTTAAGTATTGACATTTGAAATATTAAAAATGCAAAAAACATCAGCGTACAGCTATTGATACGAGTTCAGACAGTCAAGCGTAAGCTGTCGTGCCATGCTATCCTCGATTGTGTTTTGGAAACGCGCAGCCTTGCCAATTACACATCTATGATAATAATTATTTCCGTTACAAATGAACCGATTTCTAATTAAAACTGCGTTTGCATGCTACCTAGTTTAATTGCATTATTTTTTTAAACAGTAGGTATTTTGCTTTATAGAGAAACTATTCCACATTCGTAGACAGGCGATAGAGTTAGGCGGTGATCCCACTGTACCGCGCACCATCGCGGAGCGCGGCTCGGCACATTTTAACATTGTATGAAGACCTTCGTGGCGTAATGGTTAACACGCTAGACCGCTAATCCGGAGGTTTTGGGTTCGATCCCCAGTCAGGGATAGTTGGAAAATGGCATTTTTTAAATAGTCCTAGGTCTTGGGTGTTTATCTGTATATGTATTTATCATAAAATATAGTATCGTTGACTTAGTATCCCATAACACAAGTTTAAAACTTACTTTGGGGCTAGCTTAATCAGTGTGATTTTTCCTTATATATTTATTTATATTTATTTATTTATAAGTATCTCAGGTTGTATAGAAAACACGCCTAGTCCTACCTACAAAAAACGCGGCAGATACCGCGCACTGCGGCGGGGCGCGTTGCCAGTGGATGAATCGCCATAGAGACGATTTTACTAGTTTGAGGGTTCAAACAAAAATTTCACTACTTCTAGTAGGAGAACTTTTACTACAAAAAAATTAAAATTTTGCGTTACTCGAAACTTTTCGCCCGAGATCCGAGTCGGGCAGCTGCAGAGAGTCAGAGCACGAAGGCCAAGGACCCACAAATGTCACATAAAACTGTACACAAACCTGCAATAAAAGTATTGACAAACGCTGGATGCTTGGCTAGGTGTTGCGTTGGTGCACTTTTGTCGCACACACTGCAAACAAGGCGATTTATATTATTAGGTGTTTGCGAAATTTTATAAAAGGGCGGCAGTACGTGCTGCGCCGACCTTACTTTCACTGGGAGATCAGCTGTAGTGCTAAAATATCTGTATCAATTAACATTGAGATAATTATTACATTTTGTTGGTTTTTTTTAAGCCGAAGTTCTTTCTCGCATATTGCGGGTGGGGTCTAATTAAACAACAGTGCGTGCGTTACACGAACAGTCCCGTGCGTTTCACGAATTGCTTGATATAATTGTTCACGTGCGCTTATAAGCTTTTTTATTACGTGGCGAGGACGAAGCGCGAGTCCCTCCCAACTTTCCCATCCCCGCACGAACAACCCCAAAGTAACTAAGGCTCCTCGCAAGGCCGGAGGTTTTTCAGAGCGTTTTTAAAGCATTTCTTATAGCTTTTTTTTGGGAGCGATAGGAAGAGCGTTTTTTAGAGAGTGAGAGAGACATATTTTTTAGTTTCATTAATTTTTTTAATTATTTCAAGGTAGCCGACAATTCTCAACTATATGCGATTTGACTTTGACCATGGGTTTTTTGGGTCATGGAATCCGAATCTAATCTATTCTTTGGAATCCAAGATAACGTATGAAAATTTATAAATTCTTATTACAAAACATCAATGAATTAAATTTTAATGTTTGTTTTCGGTCCTCCAGGAAACATGGCTCCAGCGAAGCTCAAGCAGACGAGCCGGCGCCTTTCCAGCCGGCGAGGGACACGGCCGGCTTCTACAACAGGCCGGCCGACGCACCGGGCCGGTACCCGGTGCGCGTGGAGACGCACGACAGCTACAGAGTTGCGTGAGTACTGCGCTATTAATACATCACACGACGTGATGATGACTTGAATCAAAGAATCCTCCAATAATATTAACCATAAAGGTTAAATTGCCATAGGTTTAATTAGTAACATATCTGATTCCCTAACCGTTGTCGCAGGCCGTCGCGACAGCACTCGGACGGCACGGTGGACTCGCTGCTCCAGTGCAAGTGTGTCGCCAACCCGGACTGCGAGTCGTCGCATGATTCCTCCGTGAGTTGCTCTTCTCCTTCTTCTCTGAGCTTTGTTGGTCTCGGGAGGTCCTCAAGTCAAGCCCTCATTCCTCATGCGAGGGCTAAGTAGTACTTATTTACACGGGTAGGTTTTTGCCTATGGTTTTGAGTGTGTTGATCAAGGGTGTTTGTATCCAAAATCCAAAGCTTAGTGCTTCGTATGAGCTGTTGAGTGTTGCCCGTCTTGGTATTTGGAGCCATATCCTGATGCAAATCCTCCATAGATTGTGTAGGCAAGTTTATCAAAACGACTCCGACTTCTTCAATCTATTTGACATTCATTACAGTATTATACTGTATTATGGTTAAAATAATTTTCTTTTCAATTTACAGAAGGTGTGCGGACCAGGGAAATATCTGTGCTGTGCTAAACGGCCGAACAAGTCGTATCCCAACGCAGGTATTTGATGATGAGAACAATTTGTGTTTCATAGTCTTTGGAGCATGGTGCGGGTAGGTCCTGATAGTTAGAAACTGCTATCTAGCAATGATAGTGTATTTATAATAGCTCTAGTTTACTAGCTGTCACTTACATGCAGTAACTACCACTACTACTATAGCCATAAAATAAACTTGCAAACCCTTGGATACTTGTATGTCGCCAAAGTAAACAATATTATGTTGACGTATATTTTCAGAATTTTTCAATGAGGTAGACGACGAGCGTCCCGAGCTGTTCCCCGGGCAGAGCAACGTGGCGGGCCCCTTCCCGCCGCCGCCGGACTCCGCCTACAACTTCGATCGCGACTCCAACTTCCGGCAGCAGCAGCCCGTGCTGGTGGGGCCCGGCGGACCCACCGGAAACATTGGCCCGCCGAATAATCAAGATGTCCTCGTTGGCCCCGATGGACCTACGGGAATTATCGGACCGGCGACTCTCAAAAACAACAACCCTGATGTTTTGGTCGGGCCGGACGGCCCCACCGGCATTATCGGCCCGGCCCCAGTGAACAATCGTGACGACAGATATATTGGGCCTCCACGAGACGTCGGACCGAGTGAAAGCGCACAGCGGGGTGTTCTGGTAGGACCCGGCGGTCCGACTGGCATCATTGGACCCGCGGGGTATAGTCGGCGACCAGTTCTTGTCGGGCCCGGTGGACCGACCGGCGTCATTGGGCCATACGGATATAGCGGCAGACAAATGGGTAACCCGGGTATACTAGTCGGGCCTGGCGGTCCCACAGGCATTATTGGACCCGGGCGACAAATCCTGGTCGGTCCCGGAGGCCCCACGGGGCAGATAGGCCCGAGGAGGCCGTTCTATTACGGTAAATAAGGAGTGTGTGCTGTTGTGACACTAACTGCATGTGTGTGAGTGGTAGTGATTGTTTACGTTGAGTTGGTGTAGCGGTAGTGCCAATTGTTGTATTTTAAATATTATTATTTTGGTAGTTACCTAACAATTGTGATGTTATTAGAATAAGAAAGCTTTCCAGGACAAGCAAGTTATAAGTATACTATGCCAATACAGAAGTAGTGTAAAATCGAGACTTACTTAAAGTTTTTAAGCTCTTTGAACCCATTTGTCAGGATCGTAGTTACGATGTAAAACTAAATTTATTCTCAATGCAATTTCAAACAAAATTAATATTTCTGTAGGTATCTTTTGTAAAACACACAACCCACCCCCCCTAGTAGGTAAACCTAGCAACATGGTAGTAGTGATGCTGGTGTGTTGTATTGTAGCGGACGGAGGAGCGCGCGGCCGCGGGCGAGGCTGCCTGCGCAAGCGCAGCCGCAAGGCGCGGCCTAAGCCCGCCACCGCAGAATTGAACACTTACGAGTAGTAGGATAAATAAAGTGTCTAAAAATTATTTTCTTTAATTTTCTTACTTTATCTTTTATTTGTCCAAAAAAGTTAGTAGTAAGTATATTTTTAGAATCGGCCCATGAAGCCCTTGCATTAGGCTTCTAAAAAAATTTTTTTTCAATTCACGTACATAAAATTTATGACGTCATTACTGCCCTCCCTATGTGAATATTTTTAAGAACTACCGCTCAAAATAATTGTTTAAACCTAAAGTACCCGTGTACCAAATGGCTATTCTGTACATCGATTTGCGGTTTTTTGTCCATTTTTTGCTTTGTACACCGTCCACTATCTAGTCAATGAAGGAGCTATTTAAAGACAGACTTTCAACTTTTCATAAAAGACGGCTATTGGAAATGTGTATGTTGCCCATCCTAACCTACGGTGCTCAAACTTGGTTGCTGACTAAAAACAAAAGCTCAAACTGCAGTTTGCTAAAGAGCAATGGAGCGCAGTATGTTAGGTGTAAAAAGTACAGCCCTTGTCAGGAACACTACGCTAATATCTACTAGAAAAGATGTTTCTATTTAGTTTCGATAGCCAGGATTGGTCGTACATCTATAGATACGCCCAATCCTGGCTATCTTGGCGAGTTCTCTTAACTTTTTGCTATCAAAAAGTTAACACAACTCGAGTTCCCAATTAAATTCGAAAAAGGGAAAGAGTTAACATAAAATATTTTTAGAGTCGCTAACTAACATTTATATATTTTTGTAAAAATAAAATATGAGAAAGTGAGAACGTGATAAAAAATTGACGGATGGTTTTGGGAGCCGGCCAAGTCGATGGCGATCCACTCGTCGGCTCGGGGCTCGGGGCGCCCGCGCCGCGACACAAGGTGGATAAGAAATCAACGCGGAACGTAGGTACCTTTTTAATTTATTCGCTGATGTTTCGGTCGGTCCAACCACTGTCGGATTTGATTAAAAGACGTAATTTATTTTAACTTCAGCTGGATTTTCATAGGTAAATAAAACAGTCATCATAGATTTACCGTATAGTCTTTAAAGTAAGACAGATGGCTACCAAAAAACCTTCATAGTCATAGCACTAACCTATGGTGGTGATAACGATAATGGAGTAGAACAGCGCGCCGGTGAAGGTCCACTGGATGTGGTCCGTGCTCTCGTTGCCGTCCCAGCCGCGGACTTTCATCTCCAGCAGGATCGCGTTCTCGAAGTCCTGCCGATAGATCGTACTTTTATTTTATCATCGGAAGACGTCTTAGCGGATTGCATCCTTTTCACAGCTTTCGATGCTTTGGAGACGGATCTGGGAACAGCACAGGACAGCTAAGAGCATTTACACATTACGCTGGTGCGACAAAGGTTTTTGCCGCTGTGGCACCACGCGCATGTCTTTTGTATGCATTTGGTCATATGATGTAAGGCTGCGGTGGCGTAATGTGTAAACTTGAGAATGAAACTAGATTATGAGAAAGTACTGGTCACAGGTATCTGTTTTAGAATCTTGGAGAGGATTAGGGCTGGTATCTTAATAATGTACAGATATAATGGGGCAGACAGAGCCCAGGGCCGTAAAACCCAAAGGCCACGTTTAGTGCATTGATGAGTGTGAAGATGGAAAAAGGAAATCAAAATAGTGATGGGTTGCTAGCCATATCGCCTAATGATATGATTCAGAATCTCGCCCATACAAAACGTACCATAACTATTGTACTTACCAGATCGGTTTAAATTTCAGCGATTACCGTATATTTGAACTTAATTAGGTACAGCAGCAACCCGCGCAGACTGGGGCTCGGCTGGCAACGCCACCTCGGTTTTATGGCTAGTCTAACGCTGGCTGTTACTATTACAATATGGTAAATTAGGCGGTGAAAGAAGAAGGGCCTCAGATCACAGGGGCAAGTTTCTTCATCACACATGTGAGTATACATTTTCACGTCTCCCGATGGCCCAAAAGTGGCTTCTTTCACTCGTGGAGCAGGCTTTACGGCCCGGGAGGACATGAAGTTATTTTAGGGATAAGAAGAAGAAATGTTCTACTGTGCCTTAAGCATGTCGACGACCTCCGAGGTCCAGTTGGTCTGGTTGAGCAGCGGCACGTTCCTCGTCATGAGCCAGATGCTCTGCGTCGTGTTGTCGCGGATCTGGGAGATATTCATCTTCACCTGCAGAACAACAATTTAAAACTTAGCGATAAATAATATAACAGTGAATAGCCTGTAAGTTATCTTGAGAGAAGCGGTCTAACAAAAACTTATACATACTCGTATTTACAACATTGAGTTTCCTTTGGAGTATCTTGTCCTTTTGCGTTTCGTTTTTTGATTCATTCGCGTAAGCAGTCATCACGTATAGCCTTAAGTATACCTTTCTTGACAACGATGACAGCTGGAAATAACAGCTTAACTTGCTCCTCGAAGTAAGGCTCCAGATTGTATGCCCCTTATTGCAGGGTGAACCACGCCCGATGTTGCTAAACATCCGTAAACGCTAATGAAGGGTACTCGACGAACATTGAGTTATCGAGCTCTTTAATTTAAAGAAATTATGCTGAATATAATGCAGTTTTTTTTATAGAAACCTACAAATACTTGATAGTTAAATGTTATATTTGTGTGTTTTTACAAGACAAAATTGTTTTCATAACTCCTTACCTCCCGCTCGTGCTGCGCCTCCAGCTTCTCGAAGGTGACGGCGCCGAGGATGCAGTAGGCCACCACCAGGCTGATCATCACGAAGTGCGAGAACACCACCGAGCACAGCTTCCACGTGTAGTACAGCACCTGGTGTACATGACACTCTCTCTTGCAATAACAGCGTAAACGAAGACTTCAACACATAAGTACTAAGTTATTTGGGTGTAAAAAAAAGTGAAATGTACTAGGTAGCTATATCTCTTTCCACCACATTGCAGAAGTCGATCATCATTATAATCCTATCCCTAGCCCTAGCGATCAAGTTCTTTTCAGCAATCCGTTTGATACGAGTATCATCGCTCATCATTCCTGGGGCACTACTCGGTGACAGCCTTACTTCACTGTTTATCGTTCCTTCTTGCCACGGAAGTTGGATTGAAGTTGTCACTCAGGAATGGTAAGAAGTCTATGATGCATACTTTTTTAGTTAGGAGTACTAAACCAAGTGGTTTACTTTTTAGTTTTAGTGTATCGGTCTTTTGAAATGTTCACCAATGGTTAATACCTACTAGTACATGTGTAGTAGTTAAAGCGCCTGTATAGCAAAAATGACATCTTCACGATGTTTGATGGAATTGATATGTAATCACTTCTACATAATGTTTGGGGACCTGGCCTGGACGACCTATAATTTTCCTATCTATCTATGTTCTTCCATGTTGGTCTGGTAGAAAAGAAAAAATATAGAGTGCTATTTATGGTAGCTGTTTTTCTTCCCACGCAGATCGTAAAAGTCGATCAAGGGAATAGGTGAAAATCCGACTTAGCCTAGTGGCTGTGCTAGCGGCTAGACACATCACGGGGTAGTATTTCTTCTCTTTCCTCTATTCGATCTTTTTTTGGACAAGTGAAAACAATGGAAAAATAATAAAGCTAGAATGTTACATAAATATGACCAATAAGTACGTTATTTTAAACGCCTTGTTGACAAAGTTTTGGGTAAAGGTGTTGCCTTCATTAAGATAAGTGCCTGTAATAGATTGTTTTAGTACGAACTTACTTAGACTAACAGGGTTTCAGCAGTCCTATGGTTACTGAAGTCTGCGAGTATTGTGGCAAACCGACCTCCAGCAGAATACTCGTAATTTGGACATTCTTTTATAAAAGTTAAAACGTTGTAAATTATAAAAGACAGATACCGAAAATACGGCACGATTTCGACACAAAACGTTTATATTTATTATTTCAGAGCCTCATCCGCTGTCCGTAACAAGTATAATTTAACTGACAAGAAAGCAATTGGTCAAAAGAATCATTCCTTTCTTCCTTCCTTCCTTTCTTATTTCTAGTCTATGATGATGAAATGTAGGTAGAGATTTCAACTTCACTTCTGACATACCTTTGCGCATTTGCTTGGTGGAGCCAATGGAGCTACCGGGTACTCCAGGACCGGCCGCTCGCGGTCTCGACGCGACATCTTGGCTGTAAACAGTCACAGGTGGACACCGACGGTCACAGCACTCACAGATGACCATACGAGTACACGGCTGGCCACTGGTCTCGGTGGTCAATCCCGATATAATATCGGAAAACTGAATACCACAGTAGCAAGTCTATAACCTTAAATGATAATACCTACATAAACCTAACCAGAACAGACAATATATGATATAAACATAAAAAATAAATAAGTAACAATTTTTGCTCGCTTTAACATTGGAAAATTGTGGTAGTTAATACCTATAACTAGAAACTTAGTTTACTGATTCTGATATAGTATCATTTTGGGATTAGACGTTGTTTCGCCCATAATTGGTTGATATAGTTATTTAGTAAATTTTAGTTCAAATCAGAGATTTCTGTAAATGTTCTCATGATTAGCAAACGCACTTTTCCACCGACCACCACCTACACACATATAAACACACACCCGCAATTTTTCACATATTTTCACACTCGCGAAAGATTAGGTATAATTAATCAAATGTAATCCCGCAAATTCGGTCTTAACTCGCGGTAATCCACTGATTTACAATAAAACTTTATTCACATTCTGGCACCGAATATGTTGTGTTATGACTTTTGGTGCAAATATTTACGTTTCCAGATATCGGTCTGCATCGGGAGCGCGCGCCCGCCAGATATATCGGGCGCGGAATCTGAAAGCGCGTGGTTTACGATCAAACGCGTTATTTGGGTCGCCGGCAGCCAGCACTCCCATTGGCAAAGTGGACTTTCTTGAACCGCATAATTTTAATTTCCTCATTCATTTAAAAACTAAACAAGAGGCTTTATTTTAGACACTTTATAAGCTAGGAAAGCCTGCGCATTATCCTAGAGAAAACTTAATGAAAGTGTAGACCCGGCGGAACGAGAAAACCGTCGTGGCTTATTTAGAGAGGCTGGATTAATATTTCATTGCCTAGCCACTCTCTCGGCTGTAGCGAGTAAGAGTCCTCAGGCATGGTGAAGCGGAATACTAAGAAAAAGGAAGACAAATATAATTTATTTTCCTGAAATACATACATAATATTACAAATTGAACAAAGAATTGCGTTATTTTCCTTCATCCTCATTTTATTACAATAGAATGGCGAATTTTTGCAGGAATAGAGCATTATTTTCAATTCCTCTTTCGTACTCCATTCTTATGTCAGTGTTTCTATGACAGTCTGCTTTACTTCGGGAGAGCTCCATTCATAACATATCCTGAAGCAGCGGTAACCTATATTTATTTACCGATTTATATCATCTGCATCTGGATCGCCTAAGATTTTTCAGTGTAATAACATTTAATTAAAATATCGAGAGATAGTTCATAAAATGATACCTAATCCTTTTTAACCGACTTCAAAAAAGGAGGACGTTCTCAATTCAGTGGTATTTTTAAATGTTTGTTACCACAAAATTATTTTCATTCTTTTTTCGTTTCATATTTCTGCAGATTGATCCAATATAAATTTACTAACATCATAGGAATTTATTAAGTGTAAATCAAGGCAAAACTTCACAGAAGTTTCAAATTTCTTTGATTTTTTCGTTGGTAATTTTTTTTTTGGTGATGTAGCAGCATTAAGTACGCTCATTGCACTTACTGCTGCTACATAAGCCTTCTTCTGTCTGCGCAATATAGTTCTGTCTGATGATCATGTCCTATGTCATGTCAACATGAAGACTTTCGCAAATGCGGATGTTTCTTATGTAGTATTTACATATAACAAACACACTGCAAGAGAGTGTGACGCTAGTACGTTTACTTCTTGCGGAAACCAGCAAGCGTCGCGTCTGTGTCTTTCGGTTCATCTAATTTGTTAATTACAAAAAATTTACATAATTTCAGACATGGCCGGTCTGTCGATGGCGGTGTACTTGGTGGGCAAGTGCAGAAACTCCATGGTGATGACGTCGGTATGCGTGTTCCCCACGCGACACCGCCACAGACTGTTCGCCTTCGCGTCCATGCTGGGCAGGATTGGCTTCTTAGTCAAACCTCTGACACCTTCTTTTTGTAAATTCCAATCGGAATCATCGAAAGACTTCTCCCGTAAGTCTGCAAATAGAAGGTCAAAATAAAAAAGGAGAAGAATAATCATGATTTCGATGGTCATAATACACTAAGGGCTCATACATCAACGGAATGTTACTAACGGCAAGGGCCACTGCAGCCATCCTTAGTATCCCAGTCTGTTAACAAAATTAAAAATGGGTTAAATTTAACTTGCTAGATTTGATTACAGACATACATACAGATTTGTGACATAATTATATAACACACATTTAATTGGACAGTTAAAACTTATTATAAGCTTGTAAAAAATTATCAAAACATATTTCCGCGCACCAACTTTGCTTTGGACTTGTGAATGAGCTTTGAGTATAGTATTTAATAATAACAAAGCTCATCAGGCAGCCATAGTAAGAATCTACACTGAACCAAGTTTCTTTTAGCGTAGGTATTTGAATGGCCGTTTTGAAACACAAGTAGATCCATTCGAGTTACCTACTATATAATAAAGTAATAGGGCAGACGCCACACATCACTGTTATTGTTTGAAAAATGTATTTAGATTTTAATGTAAGTATTTATAGTAAGAAGATTGCACTGCATCCACCTTCCTATTTTGGAAAGACCCATCTGAGTCTTCCCATCTGAGTCCCAAGCGACTTCGTTCCAAGATTTAGCGTAAAAATAACTGTAGTAAAATGAGTAAGAGTAAAATACGAGCATTGGTAATTGGAATTGAACACAGGTCAATTATATAGACGAAGCAAAAATAAAATTTTAATTCTTACTTACCTAGTTATTTCGCAGGTTTGCTAGTAAATTGTGTGCTGCCATCTCTGTGAGCGGTTAAGCACTAATAATTTGTTTACAAGTTTCTGCTATTTAGATTATTTATTTAGGGCTCTCCAATTAGTTTGTATGATTTTGGGTATGTGTTATGTTAGTAATTACCTATTATATATTATAAGCTGTAAATTCAGATGTTTTTTCGGCAGATTATTTCGATGATAAGTCTATCATGTGGTCGATATAAACGTAATAAAAAGATTATTTCCTATTAGAAAAAACAAATAGATTCCTTTTGAGACCAGACTCAGCAGAGCAATTGTTTCAAATCGTGAATGTAAGCTATAGTATCACTGTTTCTAGATTTCTGGGGGACACGGGTCACGATCACGGCTGTAGTTCAGTTATGTCATTAAATAACATGTGTTTTTCTGTACTGATCTTGAGGTCAAACAAAAAATGTGGAATGCACCCTCTTTTTCTATTTCTACGCAGATTGTAAAATGGAATGGATGTAAATTTGGAGATCTATCTACTTGTAAATAGCCAACGGACACGCAGACAACAATAATGAGATACCTAACCGAGGAGGAAGATCTGAATCCCTTCAGATCTTCTTCCTCCATTCTATTGAACACATTGCTATATGAAAATAAATTTTGATGCGTATCATTAAAATGAATAGGAGCAGGTATAAGAGGTTCATGAGGAACACGACGGAACATACTTACCATAACATTAAAAACATTACCTAATAAAAATTATGTCACTATCGTATTTGTTAACACTCGCGATTGTATACTTACGTGGAATTTACATTGTACATCCTACTCGTAAGTGTAATTAGTATTCCATTGAACATCCTTGGGGGCCAAAGGAGTAGAGAGTAGATGGTGATATTTGTGTGTATGCGTTAAAGAAATGTCAGTTTCTGGAGAAGAAAAAGGATCATCGTCCAGCGATGAGACAAAGAAGCAGAGTAACGTGGTGAATCTGGATACGATCCTGATAGAGGAGGTGGGGCAGTTCGGGCGATACCAGGTGTTCGTGCTGATGCTCGCTGCTCTGCCTATCATATCCAGTGGGTTATTTGCAGGCGAGTACATATTTACCACGGCCAGGATAAATACCAGGTATATATTTCACCTAATGAGGTAAAGACTATTAATTATTAATAATTTCAAATTATTTTTTTTTGGTAGTTTTGGCGACAGTGAAAAGCCATGAAACGCCAGGATTTATTCGCTTACTTTGATTTACAAATTTAATTCTTCACGCAACGTGGCGTGATAAAACTTTAAAAAATTTCAAATCCTTTTTATAGTTGTTGCCATCTTCAACGTACGAGATGTACGTAATATTGTACATGAAGCAGTTCGCGAGAGATACATAGACTAGACAATCTGGCCGCGCCCAGGAGTACACAAACTTGGCTACTATCAATAAATCTAATCTGTATAACATTTGACCTAAGGTGCCGTATTCCTCAATGTGATGGCTCTGCCACCGATGTCCCACACCCAGAATTTCGTCCAGAGTGGGTTCTAAACGTTATCAATGGTACCAGCCGGGATTCCTTCGAGGCGTGCGCTCGCTTCGGCGACCAGGCCTCACAACCTCCTTCCAATAGTTCCAATGATACTTGTCCTGCTGAGTGGTTTGACCGCACCAGGGAAGTGGACTGCGAAGAATACATTTACGAACATACCAACAGCGTCGTGTATGATGTAAGTGTCTCTTAAGTCCCTTAAGCTACTCGTAAGCTAAAAACAACCGGTTTGTAAGGATACAAAATCAGACTCCCTTGATAGATTTATTCTATTTCTATAAAAATGCAAGAAGAAAAAAGTGTAATTAATAAAGATACATACAATACATACATACAAATATAAAATATATACATAAATACATACATACCTATATCAATATGTACTACACTAAAAAGATAATCCGAAAAAGATAAGTTTTTATTTATGAACCTAACAATAGATATGTCGCAGTTGAATGGTATAATCCGCTAATTCACTAAACCTCTAGCTGTTTGGCATTACAGCTCGGTTTTGTAAAACAGCGAACCCTAATACGCGAAATGGAATGAACGACTTGTATTCATCCCTGCGGCTAGAGAAGTTGTTGAACAATTCTATCTAAAGAAATTATATACAATTTAGAATGCCTACGAAGTGGCAATGGCGAGCGAGCGATGTGAGGCCGGCGACTGCTAGAAAAGTTCTATCCATTTTACTAGGTTAGGGCAAACCTATAGCAATAAAAATCGTGAAATAGTTGTCTGGAAAATGAAATTCAATATCGAAAAAATCTGTATTCTAATAGACACCCAGTTATGGTAACCCTACACCAAATCCTTATCATGCATGTGTCGCAGTTGGATTGTTTAACGGTTTCGTCAAACAGCGGATTACCGCTACTGTTTCACAAAACGCTAGCCGTTTGGAAACGTGGTTAGCATTTAAAATGACCGTAACACGTTGCGCTATTTTAGACAATCCAGCTGAACGATATTCTGCTGTTTAACCAAACCGAGCTGTAATGCCAAACAACTAGAGGTTCCGTGAATTAGCGGTTTATACCATCCAACTGCGACAGATACATAATGTGCGATAAAGTTTTTTAAATAAAAGGTAACTAATTATTGTATGTAGCTTTTGTAATTCATTAGTTCCAGATGGCATGCCAAGAGTGGAAGCGTTCCCAAATTGGCTCGTACCGCGTTTTTGGTTCGTTCGTATCGCTGCCGCTGACGGGCTACATCTCGGACCGCTGGGGCCGGCGCGCAGCGCTCATCATCACGGCGCTCCACCTCGCCTGGACCGGCTTTGTGCGCTCCTTCATGAACTCCTACGAGTGGTACCTGACCTTCATGGTTCTGTCTGCTTTGGCGTCCGGCGTTTTCTCAACTGCTTATATTTTAGGTGAATTTAAAGAAAATATAGAAGTTTACAGTTAGCTGCTGAATAAATCTCTTATTTGTTTAGTGACATGCTTTGACATTAAACATCATGTATTTCAGTGACGGAGCTGGTGGGGCCCCGCTACCGCGTAACGGCGGGTGCCTCCATCTCGACGATGTTCGCGCTGGGCAACGTCATGGTCGGTTTGATCGCTTGGGGCGTGCAGCCTTGGCGGCAGTTCACGCGAGTGCTCTTCGTGCCGCAGGTGACGCTGGCTGTTTCCAATGATCAGTCAGTCATTTCTCTCCTTTAATTCAATTCAATTCTAATTCAAAATATCTTTATTATCATAGGATATTTATAATATCTCTTAATAATAGCCACTTTGTTTTGTTTTGCACAAATGTTGACGTCAAATCGTTACTTACAGCTAAGTTTACGCCGCTTCCTAGGCACAAGTGCAGAAGAAGCGGCAACAAACCTGCACTGCACGTTTTCTCCAAAGACGTCAACTAACAAACTTAAAACTTAAAATTAGTTATATAGATGGACTGAGATTACATTGTTTGTTATGTTATAATTAAATTGAATTATAAGAATTACGAAATTTAAAATAATGTCAATTTGTAAATTTAGTATGTACCAATGTACCTAAATTATGAGATGTCTAACTTTTTAACAAACCTTTAAGAGGAACCCGCGCCAAGCTCAAGCCAGACCTTTTTGTCTTTAAGATAGTCATCGGTCCTATAATAAGCCTTCTCACAAAGTACTTTCTCTACATAAGCTTTGAATTTTCTGTCTGGCATATCAAGGACCGATTCTGGCAATTTATTATAAAAAAGTATACACTTCCCCATAAAAGACTTACTGACTAACTAAGTCATTCTTATTACGTAAATTTCTATCTGTAAAATCACTTACTTTATTGAACATGGAAATATTTTTCCTTACATAAATTATATTTTTAAATATGAATTGTGATGCAAAAGTAAGTATACATATTTCCTTGAATAATTCTCTCAGTGAGTCTTTCGATCCTAAACCGTAAATGGAAGGAATTGCTCTTTTTTGTAAAAGAAAAATAGTGACCTTCAGTGAGTGCCACCATATCAGTGATATGATATGATATGATTGGCTGATGACAGCATAGTAATGGCAGGTCATTACAGAAATCTGCCTGGTGCTTATTGAAAATTAAATTAAATAACTTTGTTTCATTTTAATAGCCTGTCGATGTGTCCCACTGCTGGGCAAAGGCCTCCTCTTTCTTTTTCTACAGATTACCTATTATTTATTACTTATTATTTATTTATTTATTACCTATTCATAACAGCAGTCGATCTCCTCTCGCCAACTTCTTCGTGATGTCCCCTAACGCCTGCGCCTGCGCCCTTCTGGCATCCACAGGGATGCCTAGCAGGCCCATCTCTCCGGGTGTATGCGGCACACATGCCCCGCCCAGTCCCACTTAAGTTGGTTGTCTTGACGCCGACATCGAAAACTCCAGTCCAAGAACGCAGATCACTATTGCGAACCCTATTTACTCTTTGTACTCCTAGTATGCTGCGTTCCTTGGCGCGCTGGCATATGATGAGTCTGAACTTTTGACTTTCAGTCAAAGGCCAGGTTTGACTACCGTGTAGGTTTTTTTAGAATTATTTAAAACTGTAGTTTTTGGATTAGTTCCTATAAATAAGTCGTTCTCAATAGGAGGAAGTATAGTAATATCGCTTGTTCGGCTTTTATTTCAATTTAGAAGACAAATAAAACAGCGCAGTTTGTTATCGATGCTAAATCTAACTACATCAACAGGTGGTGGCGATCTTTTACTTCTGGATGTTCCCTGAGTCAGTCCGCTGGCTGATGAGCAAGGGCCGCTACGAGGAAGCTGAGGTAATTCTCAAGAAAGTGGCTAGCGTGAACAACAAAAAACTGTCAGACAAGTCCCTGAAAATGTTGCGCGCGGCTGCAGAGGCCGACAAACTTGCTGAGAAACCTAAAGGTTGGTTGATGCACAATATCATGTGTGTATTCTATTAAGAGTGACATTTCGTACACGCCTAATATAATAAACGGGCAAGTGCGAGTCGGACTCGTACATGAAGGGTTCCGTACCACGGTACAATGTTTTAAAATGCTGAAGAAACACGTTTCTTGTATGACGACCCCTTTAATTTTTAACTTTATTTTATTTTTAGTATTTGTTATTATTGTGGTCATAGTAATACATAATTGGTGAAAATTTCAAGTATCTAGTCAATGCCATTATAAAGATCAAGTTAAAAACGCTGAAAAAAACACGTTTCTTGTAAGACGACCCCCTTTAATTTTTAACTATTTTTTATTTTTAGTATTTGTTGTTATAGCCGCCACAGTAATATATAATGGGTGAAAATTTCAAGTGTCTAGCTATTACGGTTCAAGAGATAGAGCCCTGTAACTGACGGACAGACAGACAGACGGACAGACGGACAGACAGCGGAGTCACAGTAATAGGGTCCCATTTGCACCCTTTGGGTACGGAACTCTAAAAACGGTTGCACTGGTCTGAAATAACATAAATAACAATAACGATAAATCACTTTTTCCTCCTTCTAACTTTACTCTTACGTACTCACTAGTCAGAGCTAAGGGACACTTTGGACAGGTTTGGCAAATTAGTGGTCCTATAGATTGCAACGGGATTCGAAAATACAAATCGTGCCTGTTTAGAATATATTTACATATCGTCTTAGATATAGTAGTAGATCAAAATATATAAGACTATTCTTTAATTTCAAGAACCCCTGTTGCTGATGCTGGTGTTGAAGTCACGCGTAATCTTGTCCCGCTGCGTGGTGGTGCCGGTGTGGTGGGTCACCAATACGCTCGTGTACTACGGGCTGAGCGTCAACGCGGTGAACCTGTCCGGCAACAGCTACCTGAACTATGTGTACGTGTCCGCCGTGGAGATCCCCGGCTACTGGACCGCCATCCTGCTGCTAGACCGCATCGGCAGGAAGCCTTTGCTTATCTCAGGCTATTTCCTGTGCGCCTTTTGCCAGCTCACGTTCTATTTCTTGCCACAAGGTAAATTTGCTTAGAAGTTTTTATTCGATAGTTAATCAGACTGCCAGTCACTGAGATGTAAACGCTGCGCTGGATGTCAATTTCGAGGAAAGACCACATGAGAAAGCGCATTTGCGACATTCTTTATGTCGATGACATAACAGACACACTGCAATAGAATGGTCTACACTAGGACTGTCACGCGTTGCGGCAACCTATAAGTATCGTATAAGAAACAAGTGCTTGGCTATACCGCATCCACCAGGTTCCGGCTGAAAAGCTTGTCCCAAGAAACGCTGGTTTGAAGTCGTAAGGGATATGTTATGCATACCAATAGACGCTGAAGACCGTACGAAGTGGAGATAAAACAGCAGAAAAGCTCAATATACAACCGGGCATTCCCGGTTGCTCACTTACCGTTTACTCCGTTATCTCATCTCATTTGTTTCTTGGTTATTAAAAAAAATATGTTTTGCATAATTTCAGACATGGTCGGTCTGTCGATGGCGGTGTACTTGGTAGGCAAGTGCAGCATCTCTATGGTGATGACATCGGTGTACGTGTACACGGCCGAGCTGTTCCCCACGCGACACCGCCACAGATTGTTCGCCTTCGCGGCCATGCTGGGCAGGATTGGCTCATTAGTCGCGCCTCTCACACCTTCTCTTGTAAGTCTCAGGCAATCATCGAAATGTTCAAAAAAATAAATTAATCATGTAGCAAGGGCAACTGCTATGCCTATGCATTCCTATTCTATTCTAGACTTCAACAAAATAACGCACGTGGCATGTTTGCTGCAAGCAACGCCATGCTGTTGACATTCTGTCACGTCATCGATTTAAACATTTAGTTGACCATGCCATTGGTAACATGCCAGCTGTAAGTAACGATTTGACGTTAACATTTGTGCAAAACAAAACAAAGTGACTATTATTAAGAGATATTATAAATATTCTATGATAATAAAGATATTTTGAATTTTATTTTGAATTTTGTTCAGAGTTAGACGCCTAAAATAACAACGATACATTTTTTGACGAAACTTAGTCAGGAAAATTTTGTCAGGCGCAAGAGGTGTGGGAGCCGCTGCCTTCGGTGCTGTTCGGCAGCCTGGCGCTGCTGTCGGGCCTTCTCATCTTCACGACGCCGGAGACACTGGGCACTAAGCTGCCCGACACCATGCAGGATGCTGAGGACCTCAGCAAGCGCAAGCTTCACACGTGATTTCTCCGGTCGCATTTGCAGCTCTGCCAGCTTCATAATAAAGTCTCGACAAGAGATCTATCTGGGAGGGAGTGAGAACATCCTCAATACTCTAACGGTGTTGTGTCTGTGTGTGAATCCATTGCATTACAATATCACATCTATAATTTAGATTACAAAATAGTGAAAACTTTGTAGTTTTATGTTTTGCCTAAGGCGGTACCTGAATTTTCCGGGGTCCAGTGCTGCCCCCCATTTAAAATAAATTATTTCATAGGAAACTGAGACATCATTTGAAATTTTGTATCTATCAAGCCCTAGATAACCCTTCAAACTATTTTATGAACTACTGTTTACAGTTTAAAGTGAGAACGAAGCTGTATTACGCACATTTGCCAAAAGTGGCCGTTTATTGCAAATGTGCGAAGAAAAACTTCACGTTTATGAAATTTTTGTATTATTTGGGCTAGTACCTATAAACAAAAAGCGAGTGGTGTTCACCTTAGAAGGTGTGCATATTTAACAAGGTGAAGACATAAGAGAAACCGTGTAAACGAAGTGATTTTGGGCAAATGTTTTGGCTTAAATATAGAACATGAAGTTTTGAAATATTTATATACTGTATAGGATATCCTAAAGTGTTGCTTTACGATTGAAAATGCTTGCTTTTAGTTTCTATTCACATCCAGAAATAATTTGAAAAGCGTCGATCTGTTATTTTTTGGGCAAAATTTTTATCATTATTACAAATCCATTTTAAACCTAAACTGGATATATTTGTGACTTTATTTGTGTCTATTGCCTCAGATTCCAATAGTTGGAAAAAGTAATCAAACAATTGAATAATTTAGAAAAAAATATCTGCGCCTACTGCAAACATGAAAATGTCAGAACTTGATATTTGCTTGCAAAAACTATCAGGCGCAAAAGCATACGGCGGCGCGGCGTTGCCGATCTGTGCAGCGTTTGTAAACGCGACATTGTTGCAAGCTCGTGCACGTTTCTCTGTGTATATGTATACTAGGTTTGCTAGTAACCTACGAGTATTGTGATATATTTGATGGATAAAGTCACAATGTGATAATTTCGAGTTGTTGTATATTTGATTTTTAAAAAATGGGTAACGTTTATTTTTCGTGTATGTAAGTGGCCAACACTGGTGTCAGATTTTTCAAGCTGCTTTAAGGCATCAGACATAGCTTGACGACTGCCATACAATGACAACCGAGACCAACGGTTTTTAGGTGCTTTCCGAAGCACGGAGGAGCTCGAGAAATTTTTGTATCACTTGTGGTCACCCATCCAAGTACGGACCACACCCGGGGTTGCTTAACTTGCAGTAGCGGCGTTAGGGTAGGGCGCGGTTGGGCGACCGCCCAGGGCGCCAGATACAAAGGGGCGACAGGGGGCGTTTTTGGGCAAGGGGGGTCACAGGTAATAATAAATATATAAATAGCGGCTGGTTACTGACGGCAACTCCTAGACTCTTATTTGTATGCATATTGTAAACGAAGGGAGGAAGGGGGTGGGCCCTTCCTCCCTTCGTTTACAATGGGGTGGCAAATTTTAAGAATTCTATATCGTACTTGCACCCCTCCCCCCTGTCGGCAGAAATAAATCCTATATAAGATTGAAGCCTAACTCAGAGTCTACATTGCAGTTTGAGGGGGGAGGTGGGGGGGTGGGAACTCGCCCGGGGCGCTGGTAGAGCTAAAACCGGCACTGTTAACTTGTGAAAACGCTATAATACAGTACGCATTGCTAGCGTTTTCCAACCGGGCCACCGAGCTCCTCCGAAATGGTCACCAAAGGATGCCAAAGACCTTCCGAAGTGGAGAAGAAATAGGCGGAACAGTTTAAATTATTTGACTTTAGTTTTACGACCGGCCGGGCGGCCGCCTGACGTCAAACCTCTTTGAGAATGTATTTGTTCCAAAAGGTTTACAACCGGCCGCCGCTCGACGTTAAACCTGCTTAGGAATACAATTGTAGCACGAGATGTCCTTTAGTTGCCTCTTACGACATCCACGGAAGAGACATGGAGTAGTCCTATTCTAACCCGGAACCACACTGGAAAGTTGAACAAATAGAATAAGTATAATAGGTACTCATGTTCATTTTGTAAGTAGGTATCTGATATGCATTCATCTGAATTGCAATGTTTTAGATTTTCTATGATTTTAACCGCGCGGCGCACAACCAAAGGATTTGACTCAGTACCTACATTGCGTGAATGTATAGAGTTATATCGATTCAGAGTCGTCATTGTTTAAATTATACCTACTGAAGTTGTTACAACAAATAATCCAAATAATTTCATTCGTTTTGTTTTTACCCGACTACGTCGAACGAAAAAAGAGGTTCATGCATGTGTTTCGCCGCTATGCATGTATGGTACGTGTTCATCTGTTCCCTCGGCATGATGATGATATACATGGAAAAAAAATACACATGTATATGTATCCAAGTTTTTCAAAATTTCTTAAGGCCGTACCTAATTTTTCGGGGGTCCAGTGCTGCCCCCATTTAAAATAAATCATTTCAAAGTAAACGGCGATATCATTTAAAATTTTAATGTGAGAACGGTTTGTGTTGGTATGTATTAGTAGTTATTGGTATGTGTTGATAAGTATTGGTATGTGTTGGAGATAAAATATGAAGCATTGTAAGATCTAAAACCTTTCCTAATTTCATAGGAAAAGTTAAGCCTATACGATATATATGGTATAGGGTAAATAAAACTAGACAAGTTTACTCCTCTTTACTACTTACATTTTTAACTTTGGTTCAATTATGGATTTAATGTTATGTAAATACTAAAGTTAATTTGTATGAGTACAATAGCCTCTTTCGGCTTATCTATCAGACAACACCGTAACACTCACGTTCTTTTCTTTCTCTTTAACATTCTATTTAATCCTCGCTTACACTATCTTCATGAAAAATTCTCCTTTAAAGTTTTTGATAGCCGTCGTCGTTCGTAGTGAACCACTTCTACATATCCCAGATCACATTCCTCACAGACCTACGCGAAGTCCTTCGCTGTGCTCGCTGCGCGTTTATGGAACGCTTTACCAGTGGAGATAAAATGTCTCAATTATTAGGCTCCTTTAAATCTAGACTTGAGTTATATAAAATATTTATTTATATATTATATGTAGCATATTCATTAGGTATGTATGTAGTGTATTTGTAGCGTTTAAGCTTTATCATTATACTTGTTTTTTTTTCATTGCTCTGTACGTACTTCTGCCTTCCTACTAAATTTGTAACTGTCCTCTGCCCTACCTACTGGTCGACTGGAAGAGATCCCTTCTGGGATAAGTCCACCATTTGTAATATCAATTATTTTATTAAGTGTAACTATCGCTGATGTACAATAAAGGTTTTTAAATGAATGGTAAAATTATTACCATTATAGAAAGCCTTATACGTCGTATAAGATAATAATGTTTATGTGAAACCATTTTTTATCTATTTTGTTTCGTACAAATTCTTTAGATAGTAAGAGAAAAGTTGAATTATGTTTTAATATCTAATTTGAAAAATTGTTTCGAAAAGTATTTACTGTGTTTCATTTTACATCAACTATCAACATACCCTGTATTAATTATTTATAAAAATACAATTGGGGTCATCCCTATTGTATTTTTATAAAGATAGTTGATGTAAAATGAAACAAAGTGAGTACTTTTGCAACATGTTAATACTCAACGCTTGTGCAAAGCATGTACTGGTCTTAATTGATTGATATTTAATGCACAAGACTATTTAATTGTAGCGAAAACTAACAGAAATGGTTGTTTTTGACGTGACAACGTCTTAAATTAGGTTGCGGCTGGGAGTCACTTATGAAAAAGTGTAACGCTCGGTAACGTTACGATGAGTCACCGAACGAGAGAGAGGCCCGCCGAATGCCTTGCGTCTCTCTCCCACTCAACTATGATCGGTCTGCCGCCGTTGTCACGTAAAATCTTCGCCCGTAAAACCGACTTTACAGGCAACCATTTTTTTTTACTGGTGTGATTTTCGTGGTCAGATTTTTTCAGCATTTTATATCTTTATCAATGAGAATCAATAAATTAACAGAAAACAGATTTTGACTAGTGTTTCGCATGCATTATGATTTTTTTAGTACGGTACTTTTTGAATTTTTAAATCCGTTCATAAATGCAGAAGATATTCAATATTTTATTGGACCCGATTTAAAAACACGCGTCTGCCAGCTGCAAGTAGTGATGACGTCACTCCGGACAATACGGCACGCCGCCGCGCGCCGTCTGCCCGCAAATATCGTGGTTAGTGGTCAACACTGTTGGTTTTTTGCATTGTTTCGGTAACTGTAATAATAAGTAACAAATTGAAAGATGGATTTGAAAAAGGATTATCCATAAATCAGTATTTTATATATTTATGGGTACGGAACCCTGAAAATTAGTTAATCGTAACGTTTATTGCAGGTTAAAATACAGTTGTCTCCTGAACTATGCATATACCTAGGTAGGTAGATAGGCGTTCAGATAACCCAAACGTTTACTTTTAGATTTTAAGCAATGGCCGATGGGTTATTAAAAGGCTATACCAGGTTGAATTAGGTAAATCTAGCACCCCCCCGCCCGGGTTCTCATCTTGTCGGGATGGGGGGGCTCAGTACCTGCGGACTGCCTCATCCGCAGGGAAGCCAAGAGGAACCCATTGCCCGGGTTGAGGCTTAGGCCTCCCCGGGCCCGGAGGAGGCCATTCCTGGTGGGAATGGCCTGGCTGTGAGAGAAGGGGGTTTACTCCCTACTCTCACAGCCGTGGTAGGGGTCGCGGGGGAATAGGAGTGTCGGTGTGTCGTTGCCGCTCGCCCTATCCTCCGCGACCAAGCGCGGCCGTGGCGCTTGGCACGGCAACGGTGGGGCCGCAGGGGAAGAGGAGTGTCGGTGTTACGTTGCCGCTCTCCCTATCCCCTGCGGCCGGCTTGGTGGGCCCCGGTCACCGTCAGGTGGACTGGGGCAGGGCCTGCTTCTGCAGGCCCCAAATTATAAGGGCTGGTTGGACGGTGGAAACGGGATTCCATCGTCCAATGGACAGCCCTCCGGAGTGGAAGGCAGGCGCGTGTGCGTGTCAGCGCGCCTGTTCTTGTCGGGCCGAGAGGCCAACGCGACGGTTTCTCCGGCCCCTCTGATTCAGCAGAGGGTGCCGTGAGGCCGTTTGCGAGCCGGGGCCGCTGAGATAGCGGCCGGCCGCGCCGGGGCTGTGGAGCAAGAGAAGCACACGGCCCCGGCCGATAGCGGCTGAGAGGTGACACCGCGGAGTTTTTAGTGGTAACACCACATAACCTTACCGGTGTCCCGTAACTGGTAAGGTATCCGAAGGGATTTTTCCGCGTCAAAAAAAAAAAAAAGGTAAATCTAGCAATAATGAGAAAAAGAGATAGATAGGTACCTATAATATAACCTATTTCTATTGATCGTTTAGGTAGGTAGGTACATACTTAATTAATACTAAATAAGTACTATAATATGTCAAAATGATCTTCGCAACAGTAAAAAGTACCTACTCTTGCTTGCTAGTGGATCTCTCTTCATAACACTGATCCACTTTTTTATAGTTTTTTGGTCCGTCGGAACACGAAAAAAAGCGGCCAAGTGAAAGTCAGACTCGCCCATGAAGGGTTCCGTAGCAGCAAGTAACATAATATAAAAGTTCATGTAGTTCGTTGTAACTTTGATCGATGTTTTAATGATAGTGTATTTTTTTTAAGTTATTTGCGTTTTACGATTTATGACGTATAAAAAAAAACTACTTACCAGATCTCGTTCAAACTAATTTTTGGTGGAAGTTTGCATGTTTATGTACATCATATATTTTTTTTAGTTTTATCATTCTTTTATTTTAGAAGTTACAGGGGGGGGGGGATACACACACATTTTACCACTTTGGAAGTGTCTCTCGCGCAAACTATTCAGTTTAGAAAAAAATGATATTAGAAACCTAATATCAATTTTGAAAAGCTATCCATAGATACCCCACACGTAAAGGTTTGATAAAAAAAAATTTTGAGTATGGGTTCCCACCAAAATTTATTGTTTTTTTTTCTATTTTTGTGTAAAAATCTTAATGCGGTTTACAGAATACATCTACTTTTCAAGTTTCAACAGTATAGATCTTATAGTTTCGGAAAAAAGTGGCTGTGACATACGGACGGACAGACAGACAGACAGACATGACGAATCCATAAGGGTTCCGTTTTTTGCCATTTGGCTACGGAACCCTAAAAATTTTTTGTTTGGAGTAGGTACCTACTATTAGAATTAGAATTTCATTGTTCCGGATTTTTTTGTTTATAGCAATATATTTCTGGCAACAAAGAAGTTGTTTGAATTTAATAGCAAATAATGTTTTTACGTCAAAACATGGGTATATAAACATTTGCATTAAATTCTCGTAAAAATAGACTAAAATAGTCAATCTTATAATCTCTGTAAAATATTTTGGGCGAATCTGATCACGTGAATAAGTCTGTGTTAAAATTTGGCCAACAACTAACGACATCTATACAGACGCGCAAAAAACTTTTTGAAAACTGATATCTGCTTGCCGTCCATTGTATGTAATTCCGATTTTTTGATAGATGGCGCTGGCCATGTTTCTATGTGTGCACACTCAGTGTGCTTATTAGGTTGTGCATGTGTGAGTGAAAACAAGCAAGGTCATTTGCTTATAAATAAAATTGCTGAATAAATAAAATTAAAAAAAATGTGATGTAAATGTAATAAACTTAAGATGTAAATGTATCGCCAAATTAAATTAATAAGATGTTTTGTGTACTTTTTTTAGAATAAATAACTATTTGAAATGATTTTCTCGAAAAACCAAAAGACTCTCCGATCATTGCCTGGATATGAAATTGATGTACGTAGTAGACAGATTTTCAGAATCTGGATATCGCAAATCTAATGAATATCTGCCAGGAAGGCAAACAGATAATTAAGTAGTAAACAAAGTGCAATTAAATGTCGTTGGCTGATTAAAAAACGTAAATAATATTTTGTGTGTTAATAAAATATACCTGATACCTACCTGAGACACATACGTAATATAAGGTTATGTTATAGACTACTGTATTGTATGATGACCAGTAGTGGACATAAAATATAGTTGGTTTCAATTTAAAAGGAGTATAGAAATGGCCTTGAATAGTGCAAGAAAGCTATTTACAGGTTATTTATGAATCTATTGTTTTAGCATGCGACATAATAAAATTTCCCGCGTCTGCATAACGAACCATGTGCACAAGGTTGTACAATCAATGTTATGCCCCGTTTATGCGAAGACAGTCCGAAAGCTAGTCATAAACTATACTTAATTGTAATTAATTGCATTATAATTAATTTACTTGATAAAATATTTACGCTACGTACTTTCAACAAATCAAGCACGAAGACCAAGTCATTCATAAATAAGTTCGTATTGTAATCCTACGTCACGAATGTTAAGAAAAGTGTTACCACTGATTGTTATTTGTAGAAACTTTAGTTATATCAATATGATGTAGTTAAACTTCGCTTCTATGCTTTTACCTAAATCAAGATAGCTACATGCATTAGCCTCGTGTAAATGCGCTATAAGTTATTTATTGGTTTATCATCATTTACCGAGTTATAAAAACTAGATATGATAATATTGGGACTCATACCGCGTTCGGTAGTGGCCAAATAGTCGGGATTTTTTACATCACTAAAATACAAGCAGAATCAAAATATTTATTTTATTTGATACAAAATATAGAAATTTTAAGAATTTAGTAGATATTACTTCAAAACATAAAATGGACGAGAAAAATATGGAGTCAAAAGAGAGACGCGTGGATTTGGATGACATCCTGAAAGAGGAGCTGGGGCAGTTCGGGCTGTTTCAGTTGAGGACGGTGCTGCTGTCCGTGGTGATTGTGCTGTTCATGTCGTGGGGGGCCAACGAGTACGTGTTCACCACCGCCAGGATCAGCACCAGGTAAGTGCTGCAGACCATCCCATCATGCCCATCAAGAAAACACACAGTATGTCATATTGTTAGACGTAAACGGTGTTAAGCTTTAAAACGGCAGCCCGTCCAAATCAAGGCGTCTTTGCCAGATGAGATTATGGCATTCCGCTTTAGGTGTTAACTTGATTTTTTTTATGTGTACCTAACCTAACCTACCTATAAGTGGCCAACGCAGGTGTCAGAATTTTCAAACTGCCTAAAGGCATCTGACATAATATGCTTGACGACTGCCATGCCATCTAATGATAACAGACAAAAACAATTTTCAACATTTTTTATACCATACAAAATTACAGCTTTCTAGTAAGTAACTATGTAATCTTTGCTAGTACTAACGGTCTCTGAGCTAAGTCGCGGACTGACAGACGGACGTACCGAAACTATAAGAGATCCTTGTAGCGACTTCGGAACTCTTTTTTAGGTATACCTTTTATATCCTGATTTTTTACCATATCATTATCACTCAAATAAATGATTTGAGTCTAAATTACCTAATTAACCTGTTGGATCCTAGCTTTTTCCGGTGACATAGATAATTTTACTCAAGCACGACTCTCTTTGTACACTAACTTTTACAAAGTCTGTGATAGTTACATTATTTAAAATATCTGTATCTCAAATAATGTCACGCATTTCTGTGAAAATTTTTATAACCGGCCGCCTTCCGACGTCAACCCTCCTTGGGAATTCTTCTTGTCGAGTCGAAATGGTTTCACTGTAGCTTCAATTTCAAATCATCTTTGACCAGTATGTGGCCACGGCGATCCCTCTGTCGTTAGCCTCATTAAGGTCCTCTATGGTACATGACGTAGGGCAGCTCGGACATGACAGAAGGTGGTCCATCGACTGAATGGCACCGCAGTCGCAAAGATCGTTATCAGTGTCCTTGGGAATGCAGTTGTAGCACGAGATGTTTGTGCTTAGTTTTTATCACGTCTTTATCCGGTGTACGCGGGGCCTAAGGTGACACGATCTAAAGGCTACTTTTAGCGCTTTTTAGGGGAATGGTGGGCGTGAAAGTGGAAAAAAAGAATAAAAATAGTGATGGGTTGCTAGTATGTCGCATTGACTATTGACATGATTCAAATTCTTCCCATTCCCTTGAACGGCTTGTGATCTGGGCGGGACATTCTACGTATTTCTTTTCTCCCAGACTAACAGGAAAGAAATCATATTTACATGGATATTGCATCTATTCATTTTATTTTTTATTTATCTGCCTTTTTATTTAGTGCTGTTAGTTATTACAATACGCCTCTGTCGTCACTGTAGCTGTATCATTTCATTAAAGAAGTTGTTTTTGTCTTCCACAGATGTCTAGTCCCAGAATGCGACGAGCAGCCCCCCGTGTTCTCTGCGCCCTGGATCCTGAACGCCGCCCCGAGCGCCGCGGGCTGCGAGCGATATCCGAGCGTCGCCAACGCTTCCATCGCGGACGCGAGCTGCCCGGCAGACTTGTTCGACTCCAACGTGCTCGTGGAGTGCGAGGAACGAGTCTATGAGAACACACTTTCCGTGGTTTACGACGTAAGTCTTGGTAAATTCGATTTTTTCTCTCCCCTGGACCCTGAGCACACTTCAGCTTCGGGCTGACATGTTCGAACTACCTACATCAAGGAGAGTCCGCTCTCCGTAGTATGTTACCTAGATCTTTTGCTATCACTCAGAAGACTTAGACTTAGAAGGTAGAACTTCTAAATACCTAGAGAAAGTGGATAGAAAAGGAGCAGACGCAAGGTAATATTTAAATCTCTGAAATGTAGGAATTGAGATAAAAGATAAAATAAGTAACTTACACAAACTCAAGGGTGGAGTAATAATAATTATACACCTAGACTATATAGACATTTACAATAATTTTACAAAAAAAAATTGTAAACTATAATTAAACTAAAACTAAGGTACCACATCCGGACTACAAGGCCCCAAACATACAAAATATCATCATCATCAGGACTTTTTTTTGATCTCCACTGCGAGAGCATGACCATCTCTGTACTACCAGAGCCATATATTAGCAAGAGCAGTCAAAGGATTTAAATAAATAAAAAATAAAAATAAAAATTTATTTATTCAGACAAAAACGTCCATTTAGTGTTAGTATAGTACAGAACTTACGAAACTATGTTAGTATATTTTATAAATTAATTAAAATATTTTCCTGTCCCACTGGGCGACCCCGGGACAACAGCATGAGCATGTACCCAGTGCCGCACAATTGGACAATCAAATTTATATCCTATTACCCTCAGAATAGTGTTGGCACTTCCGCGCACTCTGTGCATCAGCGATGCGATCCGCTTACGTAAAACGGCATGAAAGCCATCGACGTGAGCCTGCGCAAACATATTGGATGCACTGCAGTGTCGCGGAAACCCCAACATCACTCTGAAGGCATCATTATATTGTACTCGGAGAGCATTGTAGGCGCGCCGCGTATAATTAATCCACAGATTGCATGTGTACATGGACTGGCAGAAGGATTTAAACAAAGTTATTTTAACTTCTGTACCAGATCGAGCGAATCTGCGGGCCAACATATTGCAGCGAACCGCCAATGCCCTCCTTTCCCTTTCCATATCACTGTCGTCCTTCGGGTCTTCGGTTACCACATGACCCAAATACCTAAAAGACGACACCCTTGCAATAGGCTTCCCATACAACGCAACAGCCGGCACATCGACTATTTTGCGACCCTTTGACTGGAAAATCATGAACTCAGTCTTCCTGACATTGAAAATAAGACCATGACTCTCAGCAAACCTCTCACAGATGACTAACAACCTTCTGAGTGCCGCGATTCTGAGAACACGGTATCATCAGCATATGTAATGCTATTTACACATTGGCCGTCAATTGAGCATCCTACACGTGTGTTGCTCAATTCAACAATCAGCTGATTTATGTACAGATTTGAAGAGTGACGGAGATGTCAGGCCACCCTGTCTCACCCCACACTCCAATCTATACTCCTCAGAAAACTGTCCAGACCATTTGACCTGGTTAGACTGGTGCTCATGTTTATTACATCCGGCGGTACACCAGCATCCACCATTTTAGGCCATAGGATGTCGTATCGAACCAAATCAAATGCCTTCGTCTGATCAAGAAAAACCGCATAAACACAAGTTTTCCTATCTGTGTAATACTTAATGGTATGCTTGAGAGACAGAATTGCGCATTCTGTTGATAGTCCAGGTCTAAAACCGAACTGTGCGTCATGTAAGTTAAGGTGTTGTTTTAGTTGTCTCTCGAGCAAACCATCAAGTACCTTGGCCGCAATAGTAGCCAATGATATAGGTCGATAGTTGTTCTTATCAGAAATATCGCCAGTCTTGTTCTTAACAATTGGCACTACGATAGATTTCATTAAATCAGCCGGAAGGTAAGAATGCCTGTTGCATATTGTAAAGAGCAACCCCAGTAATCTCGCCAGGTGTGGCCCTGCATGTAGGAAATGTTCTATGCTGAGGCCGTCATGCCCAGGTGACTTGCCTCTGTTCATATTTTTTATTACACTGTGCACTTGTTTAGCAGTGACGCCTACACTCTTCACGCTGGCCAGACGGGTTAGAGAGGTCTTATTGATGTTTATACATTATAAGCTTTATTTATTTTGTGTTTCCTAAGTCGTGTTCTACGACATCCACGGAAAGACATTGGTGATTCTATTCTACTTTGCCGGGAACCACACGGCACATGCAAAATATACGACTCTCCTAAAGCAGCATACTTGCGCCATTGGCTTCTTCCGTTGCCGCGACTGCGCTTGCTTTGCGAGCTGTTGCTTGTACGTGTCATGAGATGGTGCAAAAGTATCCACGCAGGTGGCATCCCGTACGAATGCCCACAAGGTATGAGTGAGGAGTCCATATTTCGCGTAAAATCTTTCAGTAATTTTTTATGTGCAAAATCTTTAAATACAATTAACAATTCTTTCATAGTACGACCTCGGCTGTGACGAGTGGCGTCGCTCACTGATCGGCTCGCTGCGCACGTTCGGCACCCTGACGGCATTGCCCATCACGGGCTTCATCTCGGACCGCTTCGGGCGCCGCATCGCGCTGGTCTTCAACGCCGTCAACACCGCCTGGCTGGGCGCGCTGCGCTACGTCGCCGGCACCTACGTCGGGTTTGTCATCTCCGAGTTTGCTGAGGCTACGTTCGGATCCGGTGGCTTTTCATGCGCTTACATTATCGGTAAGTGTATTAAAGTTCTTTCCATTAGGATTTTTATACTTTTTCTAACACCGGCTGGCTAGGCGTGTTGTCCTACGTCGCCGGCAACTACATCCGGATCGTCATCTTCAAGTTTGCTGCGGCTACGATCGTATCGGGCTTCTCGTATATCTGACACTTCTTCTTCTCTCATTATCTGTAAGTATTTTAAGTTATACAAAATTTCAGCCCCGTTCTAAAGAAATGCTTTAAACGTTAGGGATATTCGGCTTATTAATTTCTTAAATGTTATCTGTATAGACAGAATATGCGCCGGAAGATAGTCCAATTTCTACTGATCGCAATTTAGTTTATTCACAATTCACAAAGGATGAGTATAAATAAGTAATGGCTTGATAAGATTATAAGGATAATTTTTACCTAACTACGGCGAAGCCAAAAGGAGGGTTATGTATTTAGCCTTAGTATGTGTGAATGTTGATCTGTTCCCACGTATCTTCTATAATACCCGTGGTACATTGACATGAGGGATCATTGGAAGCGTCTTGGCTGTCCGCTGGTTACATGCGTGACGTCACACTAAATTGAATTTAGCGCCCTACAGACCATACTGCAATGAACTAAACATTCAAATAAACCAAATCATACCGTGTTGGATATCAAATAAAATGGCTTAATAACCACATTTCAAAATTATATAACGTCTAACAAAATATACTGAAACTATTTTAAGTGTGGATTCAGTCCATGATACTGAACAACTTTCCCCAAGGAACATATATCGAAATATGAAAAATAAAATTCTTGGCTTTCCATACAAACTCGGATCAGCTGATCGGTCAACTTGTATGGGAGGTCAAAAATTATTTTTCATATTTCGATATATGTTTCTTGGGGAAAGTGGTTCAATATCATGGACTTAATCCACCCTTAAAATAGTTTCAGTATATTTAGTTAGACCCTGTATATAAACACTACTAGATGGTACTTCCTGCTGAGCCTGCGTCACCTGGCTAAACATACGAGTACTTACTTTTGTTTGAGTAACAATTTTCCCGTAGTCGGGTTTCAATTCTTTAAACTGTATGTTTTATGAATTAAAATCATAGCTATTACCACAGAATAAATAACTATTACCATACATTGTAGTGCAGATAGGTAGACTGATGAGCTGCACCTGTGCCTATTGCGATACATTATTTCTGTTTTGGTACGTTTTGAAGTTACCGAAATTATAAAGTAGTATTAGATTGCAGGTGCTGTTTGCAACGATGGTGTAATAATGCCATAAATTATTCGATAGCAATAATTCTTGAATTATCTTCTGGCATTGGTAAATAGTCGAGGCACGATGATACTTAAGGAAATACCGATGATTAGGAACCTACTTCGCTTCGGATGGATTATTTTGACTAACACTATCAAGGTATTTATTAGTTTATCAGAATGACTTGGCCTGATGTCTAGACTGATACATATGTTTATATTGTTGAATATAAGAGCTGGCATATGGTCAGGCCATGCTGATATTATTAGAATAGAATAGTTGCACATTTTTAAAATATACAATGTAAAATATAATGTATATGATATAAGTGTAAATCTGTTTTGCAATAAATCCCAACAAGCTGAGTAGGGACCTGTACTGAACTGGGTTTCTTTTGGCGTATCTTCCCAGCAGTGGTTGTTCCGAAACGTTAGTAGTTTGATGCACCTGACGGCAAGTGTTGTTATTGTTCAAGATTCAGCGCCAGAGGTGTAAATAGTATGGTATTATGATGATAATAGTGCCAATAGCAAAGGATTAAATTTTTGATAAAAGTTTGAATATTGTTTTCTATAAAAAATATGAGATTTTTCTTATCAGTCAATTAAATGTAAAAAAATAATTTTCCCTCTTTACCAGCAGTCTACTAAGCAGTCGATGTGTATTGCTCTCAGTGACCGAAGCTGTGGGCCCCAAGTTCCGCGTGGCCACCGGCGCGACCATGAACACCTTCTTCTCCGTGGGGCAGATCACCATGGGGCTCGTCGCGTGGGCCGTGCCTGACTGGAAGAAACTCACGCTGACGCTGTACCTCCCGCAGCTTCTGTCTTTTGCCTACCTCTGGGTCATCTCCGAGTCTGTTCGCTGGTACTTGAGCAAAGGTATATAAAACACACAAATTTAATGTGAATAACTGTCACAACGAGTAATTATTTAAAAAAAAAAACACAACTGCGTAACAGCAGTACCTACCTACGCTTAGAATGTAAACGATAATTACATTTAAACATATTAAGTTACATATATTTTCTTTTTGAATAAAAAAAAAATAAAGTTATATCTAATTTGGCGCCAAAAATTCGTCATCTTGTTGTTTTGTTTTTATTTTTGATAAAGCCAGTGTCACTCTTACAATTACGATAAATTTAACGATTACAACCTTATCTTGAACCTTATCTGCCAAAATGTATGCCCTTTGGGAGATACGAGGTAATAAAAAAATTACAAACACTCATAGAAGATACGCGCGAGAAGCATTATCCTTCCTAATAACATACTCTATAAAACCTTACCTCAAAACAAAAATATCCTCTCCTTTTAAACTCAGGTGTAAACATTTTACAGAAGAAATTTCTATTCCCACATTAGATTAACTTTGAAATTTTACTTTTCCGCAGGTCGTTATGATGAAGCCGAAAAAGTACTGAAGAACATAGCCAGGGTCAACAGGAAGAAACTGTCTGAGAAGTCGCTGGAAGCGTTGCGGGCGACCGCAGAGCGGGAGAAGCAGAAAGCTGCGGCAGGACAGGAGCCAGGGGCAGCCAAAGAGCCGTGGCTGGTTGTGCAGGTGTTCCGAAACAAGAAGATCTTGTTACGCTGCTGCATCTCCCCGGTGTGGTGGATCACCAACCTGTTCATCTACTACGGCATGTCGATCAACTCCGTGAACATGTCCGGCAACCGATACCTAAACTACATGGCGGTGTCCGCGGCGCAGATCCCTGGCTACTGGGCGGCCATGCTGCTCCTGGATCGCCTGGGGAGGCGGCCGGTGCTGTTCATGGCTTTCTGGGTTGGCGCCGCGTGCCAGGCTGCATACATCTTTATGCCTGAGGGTGGGTTACAATTTCTTCTTCTTACTCACCTTATCCCACTTTAAGTGGGGTCGGGACAGCATGTGAGGGTGGGTAACAACTGTGACGCTATAAATCAATATATGAATTACTAACTTCTCTTCTTCTCCTTAGCGAGTCGGATATAATTAAATTAATATAATAAAATAGGTACATAAACTAAAGCTAAAAACCTAAATATAATTAAATAAAACTAAAGCTTTAATTAAACAAAAAGAAACGGAAAACAAAACATAAATAATTCATCAGCAATTCTTTGCAACCAAGTTCCACAGCTTCCACTGCTGAAAACGCACCGTATGTGTTTTCCTCTTTGGCAAAACACACACGTTGCATTTTTCTGCAGTGGAAGTGTTGGACCAATATGGACCTATAAACTTCAACTATGGGGAAGTGCATGCAATTCCATTCTCATTCCATTTAGAAGTAGAGTGAAACCTTATCTTTAAACTTTAGTTTCTTGACGACACAAGGATTTTAGCTGTTTATGTGAAATCATAAATATAAATATACCTTGTTTTAAACTTCTTTACGACTTTAATCCAGAAATAATCAATTATTACTTTATTGTAGCAAATGCTTCCTAACGTCATTGAATGCAAGCATCTTCGATAAAGGCTAATAAACCAATTGCTTGATATGTTGTGCGGTACTGCGAAATTAATATGACAATGTTGCTTTACTTTAGATGTTGGCTAAAAAAAGACACAAGACGCACCATATGCGTCTTGTTTTGATTTTTAATTAAATTGCGGCAAGACTGCAACTAAAGAAAATGTAACGTATCCGAATTTCACCGTAAAGAACCGAACGTCTCGTTCGTCACGGGGGTCCCCCGATTGCACATTTATTTTGTGGGTGTAGAACCCACTAGATGTGGGTCCAACTGGATCCATATATTATACTATGCTACATATTGTGTGCAACATTGATCGCTTCGGTCAACCAAAGCATGCTGCTATGCGAATTAGGAACTCAGAAACGGATGGATGATATTTCTTACGTACAAGTTTATATAGACTGTAGATACTTATTATAATGTTTATTCGAGTATGATAAATTGATAAGGAATTGTAAATGACATTATCTATTTTACCCAACTGCAAAAAGGGGTATCTTATATTTTAAGAGAGTTAGTTTACATTGTAATAATTATTCTAATGCCTTTTACTTATTTAAGAATCTATGCATGTGTTTAAGAAATTGTGCTTATTTGTCCTTCTGCCATGTTTTTCAGACATGCCCGGCGCGTCTCTGGCCGTGTACCTAATCGGCACCTTCGCCAGCGCCATGACTATGACGGCAGTGTACGTGTACACGCTCGAGCTGTACCCGACTCGGTACAGGCACTCTCTGTTCGCGTTCTCCTCCATGATGGGCCGCGTTGGCTCCATTCTCGCGCCTCTTACGCCGGCTCTGGTAAGTGTACTTATTTTGAACAACCGTAAGTACAGTATTCAGTAACGCCGTAACAATGGTGAACGTATACATATAGGTACCTACAACAACCTGGTAGTGTACCCGACGCGGTACAAACATGATGGGGCATATTGGCTATATATCGTGTTAAAGTTTTTATTTAAACTTTTATTCTTTATCTAGTCGCCCATATACATTTCACGCGTTGTAAGTGGTCCTACTTTTTAACATCATTACATACCTTCCTATTTATTCTATTTAGATTTTTAGCTGTCTATAAGCATCATATATAGGTTGACGACTGACAGAGTGCCATCTACTCTATTGATGAGGGACCAACGGTAGGTAGATAGATAGATAAACTCTTTATTGTACACCAAAAGCAAAAACCAATATAAACAAATAACTTAAAATAACATTTGTACAATGGGCGGTCTTATAGCGATCTCTTCCAGACAACCAGTGGATGGAGAAAGACAATGACGGTGGTATATCAGGTAATGTCCGGAGCATAAGAGGAACTCCAGACAAGACATGATCACCAACTTAAAGATTCACGCTCGGCATGCTTTCGGCCGCCACCCGAGTCATTGAGCTGCTTTATCATTTACAAGTAAAACATCATTAGAAAATCAATTCCAAGCAGCTAATCTCCTATGTTGTTTATTTTCAGGGTGCAGCAGTTTGGGACAAGCTGCCATTCGCCCTATTCGGTGGAATGGCGCTCCTATCAGGCGCGCTCATCTTCCTGACTCCGGAGACGCTGGGGGCAGCCCTGCCAGACACCTTCGAGCAGGCCGCCGACCTCGGCAACCAGAAGAAACCCGCAGAGATCTAATACCGCCGCTATCTTCACGATATTTCTCGATTTTTATTATTACAGCCGCATTCCCTGTTGGACATAGGGGGGCCTGTACACACTAAGTAAGTACATACTTCGAAAAAAACTAATTTTCAGATTAATACATTTATTCGATTTATTTGTGACGAAGTGCTATGTACGTATAATTTTAACATATACTTACTGACGTACTTGTATTTATTGTATATATGGCATATGGCCGATAAGTGTGGAATTTATTATTTATTGAGAGATTGTGTACTTAGGTAGGTATAGGTATTTACGTTGAATTCTTTGTACATAGTACGCCTGTGAGACTGAAATAGCAATGTGTAAGTATTTTATAAAATGTCTTTAATCCTAATTAAGTTAAAAATAGAAAGTTAAATATAAATATACATCTAAGTGTTGACTTTTTTACATATGAAATCCAAAAATACCTTCATTGATGAAACTTCTTTGTATCTTAGATCTTAATGGTGGACTGTTATTTTAATAATTATTTGTTGACCATAAATCATTTCCTTACAATAAGTATAGTGCCGCGTCCTGGGCTCGGCGCAAGAGCATAAGAAGTAATTTCTATAAACAGAGCATGGTCCAGCAATAGGTTCAAATGGTAGTCCAATTAAAAAAATCATGGAGACTGGTAGGTCATTTACAAATATTTTAAGGCACACGTTTCGTCCACAAATATAAATGACCGGCCACTGCAACCATGTAAGGAAACGGGATAAAAATGTACCTCCTCATGAGTCCTTATTATCTACTTCTTGGCAAAATCCGCCTTGATAAATGGCAAAATGGCGCCACTGGCATACAGTGCAATTTCGTTTACCACACAAAAATAAATTTGATTTGATTTATTTATTGTCACAAAATCCACAGCTCTTAAATAATAATAATAATCTTACTTTTTAAGTAGGAAATAAGAAAAAGGTTAGGACAATTTTCTAGGCAATCCCTAATTACATGCTTAAAGCATCTGAAGATCTCGGTAATAATAGTGGAAGTACGGATAACTAGCTTTTTCGTAAGTTAAGCCACCTCCAAGCGTACCGACGCCATAAAAAATTTGCTTTATGTGCTTCGGATGGCACGTTAAGCCGTTGGTTCAGGCTACCATCATCGTATGCCAGTTATCAAGCTGTCAGATGCCTGCCAGAGTTAGCAACTGACACACATGAAAAATAAAACACACGTCATTCAATTTGAGTAACCTGCACGCACACACATAGTGTGCAGCGTGAGTAAACTTATATATTACTATTTTTTTTTATTAAATAATTTTACGGCTCTGGATACAAGTCCTTTAGAGCCTATCTTTAATTTTGTTCTTTATCCCTAATCCTAACAAGACAATCAAAGGGTGGTGTAGGCCTTTGAGTGCTGCAAAAGAGCTTCTGGCGACAAATCTATACGAGTCCACTGGTTTACATAGACGATTGAGTGGCGGACGACGCCTGAAGACGCCCACACAGTCCGCAAAATAAATATCCTTACAGCCGTACTATGACTGTCCACTTTAACTATTTCACACATTGTTCATGTCATGAGCATTTATAACACCAAACAACACCAATTTCATATTATAAAGTCCACTAAAATCAATGTGTAAAATAATTTAAAGCAAACCCCAACCGAACCCCTTGTCTTCCCGCCAAAAACTCCTTATATATTACGTGACGAGCTGTACTGTCAGGCAGCGGCTGTTTCATGCAGGCCTACCACTTCTGTTTCATACACCATGCCAACGACTTCTGTTTCATACGTCATGTCAACAGCTTCTATTTATTACAATTCAATAGCTCTCTTTGCTCAGCTGTTACTTGACAAACAAGAGTAGGTTTCATTGTATCGAGTAAGGTGTGAATTGGTCACAGTGTAGACTATGAACATTTTGAAAACCTGAAATAACAGCATTGGCATAAATTAGCTTGCACAAAGGATGTAACCAGCAGGCGTAGACTGGGACTGAAAAATATTATTTTATTTAGTCCGGCAGTTAGATTTCCCAAAAATAATGAACCTTTATATTTCGGTTTATCAAACTAGTAAAAATTTACCGATATACAGCGCGTCGAAGTTTCTGAGTGGGAGTGATTAATGTCATCGTCTAGTGAAAATCGCACTAGATTGTGACGTCATGCGAAATTTAAAAGCGCTGTATCTTCTTCATTATTTGCTAATCAAAAAAAAAAAAAAAATTGGTTGCCTGTAAAGTCGGTATACGGGCGAAAGTTTTACGTGACAACGACTTCACTCCACTTCACTCCAAACTTGACTTCCACTCGGGCATGATTAGCCCGCCTAAGAGCGAGAGAGACAGACATAAAAAGTGAAAGGCACACGTGCCTCTCACTCGCTCTCATTGTGAGCGCATAACGTGAGCGGAGCGTAACGCAGTTTCTTGAAGTGTCACCCGGCTAACCAATTTATTTAGCCGTTTGACGTTGTCACGTCAAAAAAAATACTTATACAATATTTTTAAATAAACTACTTACCTGATGAGCCATAAATGATTGTTTTAGTCTGTATTATCCAGCGTATAAAATATTTGGACAAGCTCTGTGGCGGCGCAGAGGCGTGGCAACTAAAAAAAATCTAGTAGCGACGCTCTTGCCAGACTTGGGTTCGATCCCACGTCAATATGGAAAACGATCTTTGCTTTTATTCGACTTCTACGATTCACACAGAACAAGCAGTTCGTACATTCAATGTTTCTTTCATTGCTCACCGAACAGCATGAAAGTGCTAAAAAATAGACAGCGCGATCGTTTAGGTACGTGCAACAAGAGGGAGGATCAAGGATAACATACGAGTACTGCCTTGTGTGATTTGTTTTTCTCCTAAGTTCTCATCATTAATCTCTTCCAATATTTCTCATAATAAAGAATGTTTGCACTCCGGAAAAAAATATAAGATATGCAATTCCGAACGCAGTGTTTGTTATACATAAAGTAAGTCATAATAGCCAATAAACTAGTGGTCTAGTTACCAACCCCTTATCACAATGGTAGGTGGGGTAAGTGTAAACAAAGATAGTGTTGCGTGCACAATGACGATTTTTATTTTCTTCTCAAATCACAAGTAAGCACTGAAGTATGAGAGACTTTACTTACATGGAATTGTCTCTAACATTCAGTGTTTGAAGAAAGAGATAACTTTAGATTTGTTGACAGTGTACGCCCGCCACGCGAGCCAGCAAGGCGACTTCGTTCCAGGGAAACAGTTGAAGATTCTTACATACATATGTATAAGGGTTACGGGACTTAGCACGAACCTTTTTTGTTGTTTTGTCTAACGTTTCAAATAAGGGTTACATCTTTCGTGGTCGCAGACTGATTCTTAAGTCCCGTTATACATATTATATATAAATCATGTGTCAAAGCACGATAGTTAAAAAAACAATCCTTACATATTTCGGACAGTAATAAATGAAGCCTCAGATTACATCTTTATCGCGACTTCTTCCGCGTCAAATCTAGTTTTTTAATGCACACTGTTTGACAGATTAAAAAATTCAGTCAGCTTAGAGTTTTTACAGTCCAAATGTTTAATTGCGATACTACTGATCAATATTTTACTGACATCAGATTTGGACTCGGTTCGGCGACGTTCATGTAGACAAAGATAATATAATTACTAAATGTAGAGAAGGTGTTGAGTTGACAGACTGAATATATCATGAAATGAAATAAATTTATGTAAGTACCTATTGGAACATACGTTGGCTTTATTCCAGGCTTGTTGTCGCTGAATTGATGAGCAGTTACTGTTTCGGTATTCCAGTGTGCACGAGCCCTGCCCCGCGTACAACCCGGCGCGGCGCCCGCCACGTGCGGCGTAGTCCGCGCTCACGCCGAGACGCGCTGTGCCGGCGTCCGCACCGTGTCGCTAACGTCTTCACATTTCACATTTCTAAATCTTTTAAATAAATTTTAACTTTTTAATTTTTACGAGCAGTGGTTTGTTTTTGTTTCCGGCCAGTGCAGCGATGAACAATTGAGTGTAGTATCATTAACATAGGTAAGTTTTTCAGAAAATTTGTTTGGTGTTTTTATTAGTCTAAGTATATATATTTCTTTTGTTTATAAATCGAGATTTTGTATTAAACAATATTTCAGTGTGGTCTTATTAAAAAATAAAACATTACATAGGTACTTTGACTGCTTCCATTTAATAGGCTTTTAATTTTTAATGTGATGTTACCATTACCACCTGTGATATTCAAATAGGTATTTAATTACTTACTTTTATTAGAAGGCTTTGTCCCCCCAGTCAACAATGAACAGGTTTATTTGTTCAGCTATACGTGCATCCACGGCTCTATCTACCTTGTCATGTATAAAAACATTAAACATAGCGTAGTTATCTTACAGACATAAAAATTTGTGTTCCTATTTTTTATTACCCAAAAATTTAAATAAATTAGGAAGTAGACTTATTCGTTCACTGACTAGACGTGAGTTAGGAGTACGTGAGTAGGCGACTATTACTGTGTAAATGACTTTCTTTCGGCGTTTCTTCTCAGCAGTGGTCGTTAGTTGCGAAACGCCATTATCGGTAGTTGTTTAAATTCGATTGCCGTGTAAGAGTGCCCGCAAAAGGCTAATTATTGAATAAACATTTGAATTTACGAAAATTTGTTTTTGACTTCCAGCCTTCCTTGTTTTGTCAGCTGTTAATCAGCGAACTTTTTATTCATTGTGAACCAGTCACACAATGCGCGCGACACTCTTTATTACTCTCCGTGTTCCCTCGGCGCGCGTCGTGATTTTCACGACATGTATTGTGTGTGCGCTGCATTTCCTTGATTTGACGGAAGTGAAGACCCGCCGCGGCGTCATGTAAACACACGTTTTTCAGCCGCAGACCTTGACAAGTTTCAGAGGCGGCAGAATACACTACACACACACGGAATCGCCAGTTTCTTAAACATTGCCGATACTAGTGTAACTTTTTTACCGTTCACGAGTTGAACAGATAAATTATCACGTCTTTATTCTTAACGGGACAGACCGAGCCGGCCACAAGATCCAGATACCTTGTTTAGCGACGTGGCGGGCGGGAAGATAGAAAAATGGATTCAAAATAGTGATGTGTTGCTAGATGCATCGCTTATTAACATATTATGATTGAGACTCTCGCCCATTCCCGGGATCGGCTTTGACAATCAGGAGTTGAAGATTGTGAAATCAATGCTATTGGCGGATAAGCAAGCCTAAATTTTTTTTTTATATAAGAGTACTTAGAGTAAGATTTGCGTGTATTTGACAAAGACTAGAAAGTGAAGACCAAGGATAGAGAATTGTGGAAGGTAAGAGGGGAGGCCTTTGCCCAGCAGTGGGACATAGATAGCTAGTAAAAAAAGAGTTCTTAGTAGATTCCATTATTGCAAATACAAAACTACTATATACATTTACTTACATCTTACCCAAACAGGGTCATATAAAATATACTGAAACAACTTCAATGGTGAATTCATATGATACTGAACAATTTCTTCCAGGAAAATATAGTAAAATACGAAAAAAATACAAGTTGACCGATAAGTTGATCCTGATCATGAAGAGGAGTGACTGAATCTGAACCTCAAATACTTTCAGTAGGTATATTTTGTAAGACGTTATACTTACTTGCTTGCGCATGTTTAGCAACCCGGGTGTGGTCCGCACTTAAATGGGGGACCATAAGTGGCAAACGAATTTTCTCGAGCTACTCCGTGCTTCTGAAGGCACGTTAAGCCATTGGTGCTGGTTGTCATCATAAGATGGCAGATGTCAGATACCTTATGGCAGGTCGAATAATCTGACTCCAGTGTCGGAGCTACACACACGAAAAACAACAAACACGAGTACCTACTTTCATTGATAACGTTAGTGCTAGATTAGGGTAGGGAAGTATTTTGAATATCTCGTTTATACATTTTTTTATATGATTAAGTCTATTGTTAAGGCCAGTAGCGTTTGTCACCAACTCGTCAAACATCCTGACCACCTGCTTTGTGCTGGTATACATCCGCACGATGACGTACCGCGTACCTGCGTATTGTGAACGCCGGAGTCTTGTGTGTATTTCCAAGTAAATTATGCGCAATTTAGGGCAAAATGCCCGGTACGTATGAATAAGTTAAAATACAAAGAGGTGAAATGAAAACATGACAATTCGTTCCAGTATTGAGTAACGCTTGATTTGTCATATTACACTGATTGTTTTATTACACTTCCATGGAGTTCTGAACGCAAAGTGGAATGAACGAGCTGCTCCTCCTCCCGCGCAAGTCATAGAATACGACCAAGGTAATATGTCTGGGAACCTATTCGATATATTGGCGATGTAATAGCTTCCTGTCATCATCAGGTCTTTTTTAGTCTCCACTGCAGGAGCACGACCCTCTGTACTACCAGAGCCTTATATTTAGGTGACTGTAGTCACCGCACAAAAGAAATGTTACCCGCAAGTTAGTGTTATCTGAAGTAGGTCAAGTTACCAGTAGGTGTCCTACTTCAGAACACAGAGCAAGTCGGAAACAAATGAATAACTGTAACACACACACACACACGTCACGTGACGTGAGTGCCAGATGTCACAAAATAAGGAGGGCATAAATAACTGGCAGCATCACGTACCAAACTTGGAGTTAATGGTAAACAAACACTGGTGTCAGATATTTCGAGTTGCTTTTAGGCATCTGACGTAGCTTAGTGACTGTCGTCTAATAACAAAAGTGGTTATTACACACTAGTGAATTAGTGTGCAGGTCTCCCCACGATGTTTTCCTTCACCGGAAGCAAGTGGTGGTGGCTCAAAATTGACCGTCCATGAGTATAAACTCCTGGGGACAAGTCGTGCCTAAACCTTTGGCGACCATGGCTTCTATTATTGAAATGAAAACTTCTATAAGCGCGTTAGGCATTTTTTAAGATGGGAAAAAAACATTGAACTCGCGGCACTGTTACCGACACCACCTTGTTCAAGTTTTCCTCTCTGTCAGTACTCCTGGAGTGCCACTGTTTTTTTTATTGTATTTAAAATTTTATTATACACATATACATACTCGTATGTAAGAAGTAGGTATAACAGGCGGCCTTCTAAAAGCATTCTTTAACATGTAAACCTTCTACCCGTACCACTGGTAGGACTCTCCATTGATTCAGAGTAACATATATACCTACTACTACTACAAACGAAACAATTTATCTGTACACACGTCGATGTGTGAGTTTTATACTTAGGGTCGCACCGCAGAATTAATTTAATACTTACCTACTAACGAGTTCGACATATTTACGATTATATTTTTCCATACCTGAAGATTTGCGAACACTATGACGTAAAAAATATTCTGTTTTATATGTATCAAATGTTACAGAAAAGTCGGAAACAGCTACATAATATCACTTCACAAATATTTTTCATTATGACCATTGTCCATTTCACCATTTTCACTTTACTGATTATTATTGAGTCATTTATAATGTAACGCACTAATTCACTATTGTAATATAGTAATTTGCATATTCGGCGCAAAACTATACGGTAATTATATGAATAAATTCAATAAAAATAAACAAATGTTTATCACATTTTCACGCACAGCATGTCAAGTTGTCATTGTCAACAATGGCATTTACACTATAACCCGCGGAAATCTATTTGGCATTTGCGTGTATGTGATTACCTGTGAGCGAGGAGCCAATGTAACATTACCGGATTGCTAATACCCCTCTCGCTCTTGTGTATCTCCCGCCAATGCGAGAGAGCGAGAAGGGTATATATATCAAGATGGTTGCTGGGTAATAACGTGAAATTATATTGTTGCTTTGCTTACCTGTTTTCATCATTTGGAAATGTATGAAATATACGTTCTTTAGAGTATTGGGTGGATAAACAATTATTATACGCGCACCTTCTCACCATGATGGTTACTATTGGTTGACAGTTCTCAAGACAACACACGTCGCGTATTGCGTGCGGCTAGTAATTAAACCCTGGTTTGGAGCTGTCAAAGCTCACAAAGTGCGGGGGAGAGGTGCGGGGACGCCAATTTGCGGGAGACGCTGTGAGATACCATTCTGTTTGACTCTTATGTATTCTGTGCCCGTACTATCTTAGCTATAACTCCAAAGCAGTAAGACTTGGAAAGTCTTATACAATACAATTTAAAGTGATTTTAGTGCACAATACTGATTATTCTACTACTACGACTACATACTAAAATCATGTAATTCTATGTTTCTTCTCTTCTGTTATTATTTGCGTTTTATTTATTTGACAATAATAGAATCAGTAATTACTGTACTCTACGTTACGCCGTGCGCTGGTGATAACTCTATCACTAGGGTCAAAGACTTCGACATAAGCTGTACCTGCTCCCGCAAATAATTTGATTAATTCTATATCACAAACATTTCCTACAACATTTACTTACATGCTGGTCTGGGAGGCTGTACCAGCTGCTTCTCTACCTGCAAATATCGTAAAAGCCGATCAAGCCATCCCTGTTTTATTTCCTTTTTTCTTGGGATACTACTGGGATTGATACAAAATCTGGTAAGTGGAAGTCACTAAATAAGGAGACTCCGCTGTGGCGCGGCCTGTAAGTGCTCGCTCGAGTAACCGCCTTCATCTTTAACATTTTATAGCTGAAAATTCCTGTATAAATATTTACAGCTGTTAAGTCACAGCATTATACAACCGCCTGCTTTACTGCGGTTACAATATCAAGTCGGTGCAAATGTTTTAAGGGCCAATTGTTTAGTGATACTAATTTTCCTATCATACGTAGCTACTTATATGAAATAAAAAACAGGCAAGTGCGTGTCGGGCCACGCGTAGTGTAGGGTTCCGTAAACCCTACTATCTCTGATAGTTTTCCTTTTAACTTCGTTATATATAACGTCTAGCAAAATATGCTGAAACTATTTTAAGGGTGAATTCAGTCCATGATACTGAACAACTTTCTCCAAAGAACATAAAATATTTTTTGGCTTTCCATACAAACTTGGATCAGCTGATCGGTCAACTAATATGGGAGGCCAAAAAATATTTTTCATATTTCGCTATATGTTCCTTGGGAAAAGTTGTTCAGTATCATGAACTGAATCCACCCTTAAAATAGTTCCAGTATATTTAGTAAGACCCTGTATACTACTGCCGTAAATGTTTTCACGTGGGCATATACAGCCGTCTAGCTGACAGAGGACGGGACACTAACAATTGCAATCCAAATATTTCACAGACAAATCCCTTAATCTAAAAATGGTGTTCACAACCTCAGCCAATATTTCTGAAATACCCTATTCAACGACATCCCACCATTGGCCTGTGGTAACAAATAGTACCTACCCATAACAATAATTGTGACGATTTGCACTTCATCTGTTACTGAAATCATGAAACTGTATGTGAGTTTCTGTCGCTACTCGCGGTGATGTAACATAAAGGTTTCCAATATAAAATCACGTGCGGGCGGCCGCATAATATTTCCTAATCTCTCCATCTCCACTCACCGTTAAATTAAACCGAGATTAGCCAAAACTACAGCTCGGTCTCGTAGGATTTTCGCCCATTTGACCCGCTATTATAGTTGGGACACTTAGCTTACCTGAGAGATAATGACACTTAACTTTTGGCCCTAAGCCCCCAGGTGGGGCAGAGGGCTTCAATATTGCATTGCCATCGCGATCGGTCTATTATGGCACTATCACCATTAAAATTACATATCATATACGGACAATCAGTACATATATACTTACGAGACAAATTTATCTTATTTATTTCTTTATTAATCAGATGTGCGCGGCTCTGCGGGAGGTGGGGGTTAGGGTTTGAAATTTTCAGACTTGATAAAGACCTATGAACCCTGAAAGAGCCCTTGCTAGATTGCTAGTAGATTCCTTACTTTTATAGTTACTTAATATGTAAAGCAATTCAAGTGAAGCCGCGGGATTTGAGCCGGCTGTCGGACCATCGTTCACCTGGTTTTGTACTCGTAAATGGCTTTCTTAACTAGGCCTCGCTTTCAGGCCCCTTGTACGTGAGGGAGACAGTATTATGTCGTTTGTATCTCTTATTTTTGGTAGGCTCAACTTCTTGCTCAGAGAGTAGTTGAGCTTGCGTACGCCGATATTTCTAAATTTGGCTGCGGCCGCAATAAAACGCATTTTTAAAAGTGAATTTGCCAAACAAATAGCACGCGAACAAAGAGCATTCGTGCAATCATGAAACATCTGGGAGATGTTTAGCCTATTTATAACCGAACCAGCGCGCATTTGTGTTATTTTCTTTCCTGCTTTCTTTGTTCAGCACTTACTGCTTGGGACACTATATGTCACAATTGTCGCATTGTTTCGTTCTTTGATGAAATAGTACATTTTATCTTGTCTTCAACTTAATAGTTTCCTTGTTATATTCACGGATTTCACACACAGTAGTGCAAAATTGTTACATTACTTATCAACTGCAACGAAGTTATGAGCGGGGGATGAACGAAAACAAGGCGATGGTGTATAAAAAAATGACAATTGGCACATTTACATATATTATATTAAGAAAATATTTAATAGAAAGGAAAGAAAGAAAAATTGGTTAAAAGTAAACGTTTTCCTTACTAATGCTTAAACTGTTCAGAAAGAAGTGAATACCGACATATATTTCGAGATCCCAGCGTTTGGTCTCTCCCATGTACTTATTATTATGTACTGTACGAGTATATGAGCAAATAAATTATTCTTATTCTTATTCATATAACAAATTGTTTCATTTTTAAACCGGAAACGTTGCTTATTTAGGTACCTACCTATATAATAAGTCAGCTGTTTCTTTTCTCTCGTTATAAGTCCGCAATGTCCGCTGCAAGCCATTTCATATCATTTCTCTCATCTCAGTTCCCATGCTCGTTTAGTTGTAAACTGTGAAAAAAGGTTTCACACCGCTTACAGTAACAATGGCCCCTGTTAAATAAATTGTTTTTATTTGACAAGTGTACCCGACGGAAATATCTATCAATACCTGGCTTCTAGTGGGCATTTATTTTTATTCGAAGCATGTGACTTTGCAATAGGGGAGATAATGATATTATTTGCGAGACATGCTCGTTTGAACTCTAGCTATAAACGTAGGGCTGCTAATATATTTACTGTACTTGCTTGCTTGAAGTAATCATAAGTACAGGGTTTTCTATTTATCTACACCGGCGTATCTCCCCATTTCCCTATAATATATTCGGGATTTTCGGGATTTTGATAACTGAGAAGTGATGGGAAGACTGTTATAGGTAAAAGCTTAGATATAAGCCGAAAGCATGGTAGTGAAGAAGATCCGTAAACACTGATTTGACGTCGACATGAAGTAATCACAACCACGAATGCCGGTGTCCGGGTGGAATAAAGAAGAATGGCGCAGAGCTAATAGTGCATGAAGATTATAAAGAGAAGAAAAATATTCTGGATTTTGAGATGGAGGCTTGATTAGGTATAGCGAATATATACTTACGGGTAGGTACATAGATAAGGGCAGATCACACTGATGGAGCTAGCCCCAAACTAAGTTCTTGTATTATGGGATTCAAACTCAACGATATTATATTTTATAATAAATACATACTTACATAGATAAACAAAACACCCAAGACCTTGGAAAATTTTAAAAATGCCTTTTTTCCAACTTGCCCTGGCTGGGAATCGAACCCAGAACCTCCAGAGTGGCAGACTGCCATGTTAACTACTACGCCGCGGAGATCACGGAGGTGACACGGTACATGGAACGACATTTAGGATGAATTTTCGCAAATAAATAAAACGTTACCTTTACAGCTTTCTGGATAGAAAAACACGTATTCAAAGAAGTATCTCGTATTGGCAAGTTGACGTCGGGCGCAGCACAGCAACCCTGTGGTGACCTGTGACAGCTGATATCACCACAATTCGTTCTAACGATAAGCCGGTGATAGCGGGAGAAATGAGTGCTTGTCGTCATTAGAGACATTTATCGCACAAATATAATATGTCTGTGGGATGAAAGTACAATAACTCGGATAAATAAAAACAGTACATTTGTAACTTACGAGATAACTTGGAAACATATTAATTTTGGGGGCTGCTGTCTGAGGGGCGTTTTTATTTGGTTTTTACATTATTATGTCTTCTCGTATATGTAATCAAATGAGTATACAACTAGGCACATGACAGAATATAAAATGTTAACTACGTTTTATAAAATATTGTCTTACCACTTAGGTATTTAAGTTGATGAGCCGGCAATACACAACAACTATATGTATTCAGCTGTTATAATAAGTTCATAATATTAATCTTCAATAACTATATTTCTCCTCCTTTGCTCAATAATATGCAATAAAATATAGTTTTGTTTACAAAGAAAAACAATAACAATATATGGAATAGCAACATTGAGCATCCTACGATAACTTCACCAATTGACTGCGCTTTCAATAACAATGCAAATGTTAGATGCAGCTGTCATACAACAACTCTCACTACTCTCAGACGAAACATTCATTTAAATTGCATCTTTTATTTATTTATTTGATTTGCACTACAAAATTAATACAATAGGTATAATCTGAACGCTAAGCGCTGTCTACCAGACTACCTTTGGGACGTATATGAGAAGGCGATAAATGAGGTGCAAGCGTATACAAAACAGGAATGAGGAAAAAAATACATCTACTTACTAGCTAAGATACATAAACTACGCCTACATATAAAATTAAATAACATATAATAAGTTATATATAAAATATACTTAATATCTCCAAATATATACTTACATAAATATTTTATAATAAATAAACATACATAGATTACCTACTACAGCATAGCTTGCTCATGGAAGTGTCTTTTCTCCTAACTGAGGTTGATTCTTCTCAGCAGTGGTCGTTGCGAAACGCTAGTATCGGTAGCTTTAGCAGGAAATATGGAAACGAGGAGTAGAGGAAAGATATGGAAGGAGAAAAGTTGTCAAGTTGCTTATTTTCCCGTATATACAGGGTGGAACAATTGAGCGCAACCGCCTTAAATATTCGATATAGCAAATTATACTCAAACGAAGCATAACTGTATACATCCATTTTCGGAAATGATCTGAAATCCGGCAAGTAACACTTTGTATTTTTATAAAACTAATCGACACAGTACCTAAGTATATTGTAGAAATCAAATAGGATTAGGAACCTAATCATATCGTGCTATCTCCAATATAATCCTCAAAGTTTGCAGAATTTTCCTGTAAACTTATTTTGCTAGAAACATTTCATGTTGTATCTTTAATTTACTGTGGATTGAAACATAGAACTAGTGATGCATTGCTTTGGAAGTCATAAACAACTCATTCTGCATACACGAGGAACATTGAAAGGCAAGGCAAATAAATAAATACATGCAAGGTATCTGTTTGTTTGCGATTTCCACCGTCATACATGTTTATTATCAATGCTTTCTAGTACATATACGAGTTGACTAGAATAAATTTACCCAAGGAGTACTGAAAAGCCTCTCACAATGGTTTGATTCCGAGGATATTGCCTGTGATATTGCTGTACACGCTGGAGTCAAGCAGAGCCGACTTATCTCGCCCATGATGTTTCTTAACGTACTGGATGATGTAATGAGTTTCTTTCGACGTTTCTTCTCGGCAGTGGTCATAGTGGAAACGCTAGTATCGGTAGCTTTTAAACAAAGAAAATATAATTTAGATATAAATAAACATTACAAGTAATGTACACCAAAATTATTGACGTGTAAAAGTGCCTGCAAAGGCCTAATTACTGAATAATATTTGATTTTGATTTTTTAATGCACAAGGGGAATCCGATTGCATTAGGGTCTTCTTTCCAGGATTTTTCTATTTAAGTAACTTTGAAGAAAAATTTAGAGCCGTTGAAACGATTTGGCTAAAGTTTTACGACCGCCACCTGGTATGAAAAGTTTAACGCCGGTCAAGCGTCGTTAAATGACGAAACAGTTGTAGCAAGCAATACAATAGTCCAAGTCCAATACAGTATATCCACACGAAGAGTTTTTTTTTATATGAAATGACTTGTTACTCTTCCTAGACGCAAAGCATACTAATACAGATTAGTATGACAAAATTTAGGATGATCTCGTGGATAACCCGTGATTATGAGCTTTGAGTCTCTGTTATTTGATAGAGATATGACCAGGGAAGGATAGCCGGATGACATCGAGGGTTTCTTGAGTACAGGGTACAGGGAGGTGGAAAAAAGAAGGGGGGCCTTTGCCTAGGAGGGGGACAAATTTCTGGCTAAGTAATTTAAAAACATCTGGGCGGCACTTATTTACTTGCCAGGTTACATATTTTCTTTTAAAGTAACAATAGCATATAAAATGGATTGCATAGATAATATAATGACCTTGAGGAAACAGGATTATAGCAAAATGCCACAATATAGGCAATAAATCGCAGACTATAATATCATATAACCTATCCGGTCCATAAGGTTTCTAGAAAGAATCTTGTTACATTATTTTGATAAAAAACCAGTTATTTTACTAAACTTAGATTGTATATAGCCTATTATATTGATTGTATAAAGCCTGTCTACTTGTTTTTGTTTGGATATGGGTTTATACAGAGTATCACAGTGACACAGATACGCTGGAAGTTAAATAACTGGACATTAGATGGCACGGGAATGAAAAAACCTGTGACGTTGTCAAATCACCTAAGGTTAGGTAGAGGACCCAGAGCTCTGAAGCGTTATCGCTGAGGATGCAACTTCGCTGATGATGAGACGCCATGGGAACGTATCTACGAGGCCTTGTTTCACGATGTCAAGTCCAAGGTTACAACTGTTCAAACAAGCATCTTGTCAGAGTATTAGTAGCAGTACCTACATCTACAACGATGGAGTGGTACTTAGGCTGTCGCATTCTCCATTTCTCATTTCTAAAAAATAAGCTAGGTAATCTATTTATCTACAAGTTGAACAACTTCTCCTTTTTAAATACAAATACAGAAAGAAAAAATATAAATTTAATATTAATTAAACAAATTACGTAAAAATCTAAATGAGTTTCATATGACATGGTGCCAAAAACACTGGCAATTGCTATTTAGCGCGAGATATTATATGTAGCTAGCTCTCTTGACTTGTCACCAACAGTGTCGACGAGTCGAGGAGAGAGTTTATAAGTTCTCGCAAGTAATCTATATTTATAAAAGGTAGTCTATAATTTTTTCACGAGGTTTTGTTTTCGCTGAAAAATTTTCAATATTTTCATAGGGTTTTTTTAGCCATTCAAGATGCAGTACTAAAGTACTCAAATTATATAATGAAATAAGAAATGGTGAAAAAATACCACGTGAGCAGGACTTGAAAAGTTTTCAGTTTGGGGTCAATCCCCATCAAAGGCAAGATGGAAAATGACCATTTTCAAATTGAAATAATAATTATAAATAATAATAAAAACACACTTTCTCAATACAAATGCTTGAGTTATTGACAAAAACTTCAAAATCACTATTTGTGTGCACAGAGTATTTGAGAAGTTCCCTCGATATTTCGAGAATCCCATCATCAGCTCTGCCCCTAGTGACAATGGGACCAACTTGCATGCAGGGATAGTTACTGAGGAACATACTACTACTAAACATATAAAAACATATATACATTCGAATATAGGCTCCTCCTTTCTTGAAGTCGCTTAATAATTGTTTATCCTTATGGTTGACTGGGTGAAAATGCTCTTAGCATTAAGTCCGCCATTTGTTAAAAGTATGTTTTACTTTAGAAAAATAAAGAGTATTAAATAAATAAATAAAAAAAATAGAATAAATAGATGCGAAGTAGTCGGAACAACTTCACTACTACGATGTGAATGATAATATATTAAGTATTTTACGATAGCCAACAGAATTAACACTTTTATTTACTATATTAGTGGGTCAGTAGTCGGCGGCGGTGATACGGGAAGACGTATGATATCCCGGCCACAGGTCAGGTGACCATGTTAACTACGATTAATTCTTATTCATTATTAAAATGTCAACGGCTCTTTGCTCGTTCTCTTATCACACCGTTATGAGGTCTATCATAACGGTGTGATAAGAGTACTTTGGAAAATAAATTCTATGTGCATTATTGGCATGAAGTCGAGAGTTACCGGATCATACCGCCTTCAATCAACTATAAATTGGACATTATTAGAGACGCCGATCGCTTTACCAAAAACCGCTTTTTATTTAAAATTCCTTTGATCATTGATCAAATCTTCTAAAAAGAAGAATCAGCAGATATAAAATATTTTAGGGGTTAATAATTAGTATGACGTTAGATAGGGGCTATCCACGTTTGACGTCACAGCAATGGGGAGTGGGGGTCATACCAAATATGACAGTAAGAGAGAGGTTAGAAATGTACGGCCCCATGACGATATACTTACAGACCCTAGGCCTGGGCTGGTTAACAACAAGCAGAAGTATACGTATACATTCAGGAAATAAAGTACATGTGTATAACTATACACATGTAGGAAATAATTTATCTGTACGTACCTACGTAGAGGGCGACAATACGCATTGTCTCTCCTCTACAATGCGTTACCTAGTATTTGCGTGCCTAGTACTGACGCGACTTCAATAAACAACTCTACTCCTAGCATACCATCGCGCGTCACATCGTACAGTTAAAAAAGCGGCCAAGTGCGAGTCGGACTCGCCCATGAAGGGTTCCGTAGCAGCAAGTAATTAACGACGAAGACCTATCCATAGATACCCGACACGTATGGGTTTAAAGAAAAAATTTTTTTGAGTTTCAGTTCCAAGTATGGGGAACCTCCAAAATTTATTGTCTTTTTTTGTGTGAAAATCGTAATGCGGTTCACAGAATACATCTACTTACCAAGTTTCAACAGTATAGTTCTTATAGTTCCGGAAAAAAGTGGCTGTGACATACGGACGGACAGGCAGACAGGCATGACATGACGAATCCATAAGGGGCCTTGAGTAGGACCACTCATCACAACCATCTCGTGCTTCAACTGCATTCCCAAGGAGGTTTGACGCCAGGCAGGCGGCCGGTCGGTCGTATAACAAACAAATCATTTAAACTGTTTCGACTATTTCTTCTCCACGTTTTTGGCAACCTTGGGTGACCATTGACATGCATATCGTATTGGGAAAAGAAAAAGCCGTCAGATTACAAGATTATGTTACTAGCGCCGTTGTCCAACAACGTACTAAAGACGACTACGAGATATTGGATCATGAACTTGAAGTGGAATTGGGCAGGGCTTCTGTCTTGACGGAGTGATCGCAGGTGGAGCAAGGGTTTAACCGAATGGTGGTCAAGAACGGGTGAGAGAAGCGTCGGACGTCCAGCTATGAGATGCGTTGACGATATAATCAGCCGCGAGTCGCACCTGGATAAGAGCTGCACAGAACCGAGATAGGTGACGTCAATGCTCAGCAGTGGGTGTAAGAAGGGTTGATGATGATGATGGATGACTCATGCCACAATAATTTTACTCAATAACAATGTAATGAACGTAACCAAATAGATATCAACAAACTAACAGTAAATAGCAGATGCTCAGTAGACAAACATTTCAGGTGCCTAATGTACCTACGAGAATAAACTATAGTAAAACTCCGTCATATTTATCAAGTGAGTCATAATTTAATAATTTCTTCCCGTGAACGTATCGAATAGCTTCAAGAGCATGTTTAGGTTTCCAACATAACGTTTTCTGCTGCTTCGAGCGGAGCCAAAGCGGCGTCAAACCGTGTCCGAGAGTCATCCGTGCGACCTATAAATTCAATATTTTTGTAATTACTGCTGAATAAGTATATTTTTTTGAACAAAATAAATTCTCTAGCCTATAGTGAAGTGGTCACATACTTTTACGGTTGTTTCTTTGGCCATATCCATACTTTATTTTTGTAAGTACAAACAGTTCTATATCGAGATGACAAATAAATAAATGGATGGATATCACTCAACGGCCACACCAAGTACTAAGCTTGTGTCGTGGGTTAGTTTATAGTATTCCTCACACAATAACTTTATAATAGCACCTGTAAGTCCTAGATACGAAAGTGTCCACACGTCCTCTATATTTAGATTCGACGGTTGGGAACCTTTCTAATTCAGACAGAACTAAAACTCGCACTACAGTGGCGTATTGAAACCAGGTTACATATCGATGCATCGTCGAAAAATATAGTGGTCATAAGAAATTAGACGAGCTAGACACGACTGGCGAGACGCAGTAGGTTGGTCTGTCACTGGCCCTCCAAAAATGCATACCTATAATGCTTCTTACCTTTCTCGCCACAACACGTCTACCAGAAAATCTACATAAGGATAAAAAATCGGCTCCTGACGTCAGCTAGTGCCAGACAATTACACACAAAGGACTACGCGCGTGATGCGTGTTTTTGGGGAAAACTGGAATCGTAAGACTTAGTCACAGCACGTTGGCACTTGAAGTTCCCGTCAGCACCACCGTACGTTGTTACGAGTATGATGCGGTTCATACAATGCCCATACAAATTGTGTAACTAATTACGTGTTATAATTGTTACGCGGCTGAAACTCCGTTACAAAGTCTTATAAGGCCGCCCCACGCGCACCGCCGGCCAGTGCCCGCCCAGCGCCGTGGTATCAGACCATGGCAACACTACCCACCTAGTGTATGTGTCGTCTGTGTCTATAAAGTGACTGAAGCAGTTTTCTTTGGGTTTTGATAAATATAAATTGAAGTGTACTGTTCATTATCATAATATCAGCCGCAGGAGTGAGGAGCAGTTCACTGTCTATTCTAGGTACGAACAATTTCCAGATGCTTGAAGTTTAATTCAAAACAAAAGCAACATTTTAACTTATTAAATTATTTCTAAAACACTAATGTGTTTTAGTATTAACTTACTAATACTAATAATACAAACATTACAAATAAACTTTCGTAAAGAAAGACAAAAAACTTGAAATGTTTTCAAACAATTTTTCTGATCAGCTCTTCCGTCCGATGAGATCTGTTGACTGGCTACAAAGCTCTAAAGTTTTGGGCTTGTCACAATGACTTTAAGAATTTATTTTCTTTTAAAACAAAGTTGTTTTTCTATGAGTGAAAACATGTGTAATAATATTTCTAAATAGAACTTAGCATAACAAACACACCTTTTTAAAAGTGCTGCGGTATAGGAAACGCAACCAGAATTAAATACCTAGGTCTTTCTTTCTCTTTTTGTCTTCATATTTCTCATTATTTATATCATCACTGAATTATTTAGAAGAATTATTTCTAAAAAAAACAGCATGTTGCACTAAACATATTTTTCTTCTTTTTCATTACAGAACTTATTGCAAAAGTCAATTATTTAGAATTGTCAGACAACGTGGCAAAATAAATAAAAGTAATAATACAATAAAACATTTACATAAACAAATAATGATTTGTATATACTCGTAAATATAACTAAGATTTGTTCACGCGACGTCAAGAGAACGATAAACACGTTGTTGATGTTTCAGGAATGTAGTTATTTTTCTCGTACTTTACTTTAGAGCAAGACGGGCAAGCGCGAGTCGGACTCGCACATGAAGAGTTCCGTACCTCCATACAATATTTTAAAACGCTGAAGAAACACGTTTCTTGTATGACGACCCCCCTTTAATTTTTAACTTTATCGTATTTTTAGTATTTGTTGTTATAATGGCCATAGTAATACATAATCTGTAAAAAATTCAAGTATTAGTTAATGCCATCAAAAAGATCTAGTTAAAAAGCCGAAAAAACACGTTTTATGTATGACGACCCCCTTTAATTTTTAACGTTTTCTTATTTTTATTATTTATCGTCTAGCTATTACGGTTCAAGAGATAGAGCCCTGTGACAGACGGACAGACAGCGGAGTCCCAGTAAAAGGGTCCCGTTTGCTCTTTTTGTGTACGGAACTCTAAAAATTACAGTTGAAGTTTATTTAAAAAAATACTTCTACTGTAAATGTGATCAATACCTACGCCCACAATCGCGCTAAGAGTAGCCTGGGTCTTGCAGCCCTATGTATAGACTGTAGGGGTTAGGGATAAAGACGAGATAGTCTATCTGATCAATATCTCTAGTGACGTATTAATAATTTCAAGTATATTGTGCCAACCCACAATATCACAATTGATAAAAATATGTATGTTTATTAACAATATTATTATACAATTTTATTTACCCAGTTTGGTCGGAAAATGCGCGAAATATTTTTTAGTTGAATATATGGTTTTATTTGTTATTATTACTTGGTGTTGTGTTGTGTATTACCAAATTAATTTTGTTAAAAGCATTGCAGTTAGTACCTATTGTCTTAAAGGTATATTTATTGAGTTTTAGCTTTTGATTTGTGACTGTAATTAAACCTTGAACAGTTTTTGCTCATCCCATTTCGATGTACTTACTAAGTGTGTTTTTGTAAATAATTAAAATAAAATAAATACTGTGTACCAGTGTAATGCAATATTTGTCAGACCAAAGGATAATATTTATGTTTTTTTAGAAGAAGTTTAGAGAAAGTTATTTTAAATATTCTGTCATAATTAAGTTCTGTGACAGTTAGAATGAAGGAAGCAAATGATGGACTACTGCCGCTGCAGCTTCGGAAGCGTCGGAAAAGTTACTTTAGTAGCAACTTCCCGGCTGTGACAGTGATTAGCGACCGCAGCAACTCGTAAGACAGCTCTCAGAGACAGCTTATCAAAGTTTATGTTGATTTTATGTTTTTGTATAAATACTGACATCTTCAAATATCTATCTCTTACGAGACATCATAGAGCCTAGGAAGATAGGGAAAAAAGTGTCGCTTATTGTTTATGTATATTTTTTTAGTTTGATAAGAGAAGTTCAGTGTATTTATTAATTATAAAAGTTTAAAAAATAGGGAAACGCCACGTTATCGTGTGAAGAGTTGTCGTTCCGCTCGACAGCGGCCTGCGCCACTGCAGCGGCAGTACCGATACCAAAACATTCAGTATCACGCCAGAAAATGTTAACCATGTGACTTTAGTCAAAACGTTGAGTCATAAAGTTGAATATTTGTAAAACCTACACAAGCAAAACCAAACATTTCATGAGTAACTAAGAATTTTTCCTTTCTAACTATAAAAGTAAATCCAAATCAAATCGCTTTAATAGAAGCGGCTCTTTTTACTCCACTTTGCCCAGAAAAAATGTAAAATTTATATCATCTGTGTACAGGATAAAAAGCTAGTACCAAGACCAGCAAACCAGGATCTCTTAAATCAGATTTTGACTACATTTTTATGTAAGAGTATGATGCCATTGTTGTTAGAACAACAATTTTAGGGCAAACATTCCAGCAACGGGACTCCTCGCGGTCTCTTTGTCGGCGTGTCCCGCATCCCTCGCTTATGATTGTGATGCGCGCCGCGTCCCTGGCCGCGGCCCTGCCAAAGCTTTCCACAGCTTCTCCGAAACACCATTGTATTGGGACATTTGCATAATGCCATCCATGCAGTTTTTGTTGAGGAAGTTTGTATGAATACGTACGGTATACATTTTCATATAAAAAGGTGATTGTTTAAAATAGTTATAACGTATTTTGAAGGTAAATTTAGACAAATTTAGAGGTATGTTTGTGATTTATTTCAACCAAGCCAAAAATGTTCAATCGTATTTTGGATATTATGGCTGTCTGTAGAAAAGCCTTAAGATTCCTATGGAAAATTTTTGAGAAATAAACTGTAGTAACTAATTGAATTACAGTAAGTTTTCAAAAACACGCACTCTTATAAAATTTATAGGCCTCTATCAATGCATGCAATCCACTTTGCTTTTGTGCTTTACAACCTTACGAAACCGGTGTCGAGCCACGATTTATCTTCTTTCTTCTTTATATAAAATCAAGTGTGTCTAAAATTTAATATTTAGTAAGAACTTCTTTCTAATATTGTATAAATCCGAACGCACGCGTGTGTGAAGTCACTACAATAACGATATACGAGTAATACCGCGGGCATATGAGCTATAACTTTGCTTGTGTTGTTGGTTAACGTCCCATTGATGGCCACCATGATTATCTTTCAGCTGCTATTAAGTATTAGGGCTATAAGGGCTTTTACAATTTCGTTTCGTTTTTCGTGTAAGTGACCAACAGTGGTGTCAGATTTTCAAGCCGCCTAAAGGCATAGCTGACATAGCTTGACGACTGCCATACAATGATTTAACGGCTTAACGTGGTTTTTCACGGAGAAACTCGAGAAATTTATATGCCACTTATGGTCACCAATCTAAGTGAGGACCACGTTCAGTGTCACTTAACTTGTAAAAGCGCTAATAATGCGTACTCTCACCGGGCTACCGAGCTGCTCGACATTAATGTTATATTTCATTTGCTGCAGCAGACGCGGGTGCAGACGCCAGCCACAGCGACGGAGATGGCGAAGGAAAAGGGAAAAGTGCGTAGCCTTTTACATTTTTTGCTTCTGTTACATCCTATAGTTAGCAAATCTTTATTCACCTAACATTCTGATGATAGAAGATAAAAGGTGATGATAGATTAGGAGTCCCTCACCTTAGACTTTTTCATACAAACATACTAGTAGTCTAGCTTTTATTTTGAAATGGCTTTCCAGATTTCTGGAGTATTTTATAATTTCAAATAAATTGGATATATAACTAGCTTTCTACGTCACAATATCAACTTGAAAGAAAATATAAGGGTGTAAGTTTTCCATATTGATGGTCAGAAATGATATGATACACTATATTCTCGTTCATATTTTGACTGTGAAAACAAAATAGGTACATGTATTTCTTTGAAATTACATTTTTTTTCCAAAATCCGACATGTCGTTTTAAAATAAAAGCTAGATGACGTTTGTACGGAAACGTCTATTTTTGTCTAGGGTAAGAGGACTCTTACGTATAATTGCAAATATGTACACTTACCTGAAGGGTCTGGTTTGTACAATAATTCGGAAAATCGTTGTAATTAAGCTCACAGCGGTTTTCCGAAACATTTTATTCTGAAATACTACAACATTTACAAATTTGATAAATAACATCATTATCTATATCCGCTTGAAAAAAAATGTAATTTGCAGACGGAAGAAACAAAGGTGGGCGGGGCCGGCTCGGACGGGTTCAACCTGGACGGCATCCTGAGCGAGCTGGGCAGCTTCGGCAAGTACCAGCTGCTGCTGCTGTTCCTGCTGGCCTTCCGGGACTCCTTCCTCGCTATGTGCAACTTTAACTACGTGTTTACCGCCGCTGAAGTGCCATACAGGTCAATCTTTATTAGCCTAATATCAGTACCACTGCTGGACTGAACGCCTCTCCCAACAAAGGGCGGAGTGGCCCGTGATTACCACGCTGGACAGGCGGGTTGGTGGCAAATTGTGTTCTATTTGGCCATTACCAAGCTGCTAAGGCTACACATTCAGGCTCATAGATGTCATATGGCTTATGTTGTGTTGCTGAGACTGATCCCTACTAGGTACCAGTTTACAGAGACATTACGTTAAATCTCTAAATATTTTATCCCTTCTCGTTACTCACTCACACTGGGACACTTTAGCAAAAGAAAATTATTTCTTGGACATAAGAAATGTGTGAAAGAACTATTATCGGGAAAAGATTAAACAGTAAATAAATAAAGCGATTTATTTCTGATAACAAGAATTATTTGGTGGAAATGCGAATGTGAATAAGCAGTAAAATACAATACTTAATACATACCTATAAATTACATATCTTATTGACGTGACAACGTCTTAAATTAGGTTGCGGCTGGGAGTCACTTATGAAAAAGTGTAACGCTCGGTAACGTTACGATGAGTCACCGAACGAGAGAGAGGCCCGCCGAATGCCTTGCGTCTCTCTCCCACTCAACTATGATCGGTCTGCCGCCGTTGTCACGTAAAATCTTCGCCCGTAAAACCGACTTTACAGGCAACCATTTTTTATGATAATTCCTTTGATGCTGGTATAATAAAAGAGAAAAAAACGTAGAATGTACCAGCTGCTTCTCTTCCTGCGACGATCGTAAAAGCTGATTGAGGGAATGGGCGAGAATCTGAATCATTTTAATAGGCGATGCGGTCTGCAACCCATCACTATTGTGATGCCCTTTTTCCATCTTCATGCCTACTATCGCACTAAACATGGCCTTAGGGACTTACAGCCCAAGGCTCTGTCTAACCCGTTAGGAATAGAGACGTGATAATGTATCTGTATTATGATAATATTGCTAGCAGATACAGGAAGGTAAAAAAAGTTGCTTAGTGATGAATAGGTAGGTAGATAGTAAAATTCGCATATCAACCTATCCCTATACCTATTTTACCGTTTTGTATATTATTATAATTCTATCATCAACAGATTTATGGTTTTGAAATAGGAAAAACGTGTGATGAGAGTAACTGCCAAAATACATCTACTGGTCTCAAATTGGTCAGTTTACAAAACAAAAGAGAAGTAAAAAGAACACTGCTATGATTACGTTTTGATAAAAATCGACAGTGGAAAGATTTTATGAATCCTAGTTTTAAAGTTTGCTCGAGTAGATAGGTACGTAATAATAATTATTTACTTTGTAACACCATTAATCAGACAGGGATGAGAACTGAATGACAATCAATTTATAAATGTCTAACATATATTACTGATAACATAAACAATAATAAGCCGTCATCAAACTTCAAATCTCAGTAAACAAAGTAGTGAAGTACTTAGTGAACATTCATGATATAATCAGCTAAAGTCGGTTTTCAGCTTATTTGAAAATCAGTGAAATATGCAACTAAAGAGTTATGCTTAGCATGAAACTAAACATGTGAATGTAACCAAACTTGAAGCTTATAAACAATTTGCAACACAATAACCGGATGATTTGCAGATGCCTCGTGCCGGAGTGCGACGCGGTGGACGCACGGTTCAACGCTAGCTGGACGGGCTACGTCCTCGGGAACCAGTCTGGGACCTGCCAGCGGCCCGAGCCTCTGGAGCTGATGAACAACTCCATCCAGGAGGCGTTCGATTCCGGCGAGTCCTGCGCGCTGCAGCGGTTCGATTACAACAGATCGGTCGCTTGCGATCAGGTCGTCTACGAGAACTACAACAGTATCGTGGCCGAGGTTCGTATTAAGGTTTTTCAATTCATTTTTTATCATTGACTGAGCGAGCAGAGCGAGTGAAGCGGCCAATCTCGAAACTAAGATTGAAATGAAAAAAATACTTTTGTCTGATTCTCGTGAAATTTTATATGCTTTTCTCCCAAACCAGCATGGCCGCTTGATACTATGATTTAGCTGATACTAGGCTTTCGATGCCTGCTACACCACAAGTGCTACACACGCGTCGTCGACTCTCAATCTGCAGGGTCGGCTAAAGATATCTATATTTTCACATTGTTTCTTTCACCTCATTTTGTAGTCTATAGGGGAAACTGTAGCATCGGAGGTCATTTGTACCTAATCAATCATGAAGCGGTAAAATAATATGGTTAAACAGTTTTGTCATACAATATGTTAAATAAAAATTGAAATGGAAAGTAAACGTTGCTACCGGAAGCGATTAGCTGCCAACCTAGTAACTTTACGTACTTAAAGGTAATTCAACAATTGTTGTTTGGTTTGAACAACAGCGTCGTTTACTTGTCAACATTACAGGGCAGTTTATTGCCAAGCTCGGCCACGTGGAGAGAAATTGATATAAATTATCATTTGTCATGTAATTGTGGAGAATTGGTTGTACATCTTATGTTATATAACGTTTAACAATGACCACTTTAAAGTATAGAATAGATGATTATACTTATCAGGTTGTACAAAGTATTCCATTAGTATTCTTTCTTATTACCCTTCTGATGTAAAAACATAAGAAATCAATAGGTTCAACATTTCAGAGGATAATAATATAGGCTTTCAGTACTTACGAGAACTAAATACCTATCTTCCTTTACCAAAGACAGACAGCCAAAGTTAAATAAGTGTAAATTGTACTTAAAACTTTGACTTCTCATTCAAACGTAAAATGCAATAAATTAGGCTAGCGCGAGCCCAAGGACTTGTCTATCGCGTCATATCAGTCTGTAGGTGCACCCGAGGACACGGAACTCTGTTATCGTCTAGCACATAATTATAGTTTCCACTTCCATGTTTAATCCGACCCAGTTCATTGACATGCATTGACTATGAACATACAAATATGCGTAATAACACTTCTATTATTCCTTGCGGTCTTGGGTCAAAAGTAAACTTAATAGATATTAGTGTGCAGGTTGCCTGTGAGGATCACCCTCGTGCAGTTGTGCCCCACAAAAGTACAACCAGTGCCCACCACCGGTTTTGATGACCACTCTTTGTGTCACACCACAATTAACAGGTCTTTTTTAGTCTCCACTGCAGGAGCACGACCCTCTCTGTACTACCAGAGCCGTACTTGGCCAGAGCAGACAGAGGATTTGGCCTACACTCTCCACGCTGGTCAGACGGGTTGGAGAGTTCTCATTGATGTTTATAAGCTTTGTTTAGCTTGCTTGTGTTTTCTAAGTCGCCTTCTACGACATCAACGGGAAGACTTGGAATGGTCCTATTTTACTCCGCCGGGAACCACACGGCACTATAAATAATATAAGTATGTACATAAAATTTGAAATGGTATAATAATCTGAAAAATAAATCAAGTGATGTAACTAGGCAGATAAACTATTAAATATTTAAATGGTTTAAGTAAACAAAACGCGATTTGGTTGTTGGCGCTATAATTCGCACATCCGTTGAGCAGAGCCAACAGTCTATGATCCTTGAACTTGTACCATGAGACCATGACGACTGCAATCAAATGGGCACACGTGCCCGCGATCACTCTGGTGGGTCTGGCCCTCGACTACACCTGGACCTTGCCTTACAATAACTTTGTCACAATTACTGGAAACCATAAATGTATGCGTGGAATGAGAATCATTTAATGAAAACTTCTTTTCTTAGTTTTTTCCATGCTGGTCTGGAAGAAAAGAAAAAACAGAATGTACCAGCTGCTTTTCAAAATAGTGATGGGTTGCTAGCCGCATTGCTAATTAGCATGATTTAATTTCTTGCCCATTTCCTCGATCGGATTTTACAATCTGCGTGGGAAGAGAAGCATTTGGTACTTTCTAGGGTTTTTGCTTTTCTCCCAGAGCAAGGAAGTTTTTGTACAAAATTTATAATCTTTACATGCGTTGTAATGCCTTAACTATTTAGGTGCTAGTGGTCGCTGGTGTCAGTAGTAGTACCTATTGTTTTGTGGTTAAGACACCATCGCCGCGTGAAAGTTTTGTTCTTTATCCACAAAATACAATAGAAACAATTTTAACGGCAGTTAGACCCAGGTAAAGTAGCATTACACATGTCAATTACTATCGGTTTCTGGCATCTTTTGAGGCAACTAGCTAATAACTATCCTATCGCAAAATTGATCGGTGTTTGTTGTTTTCGTGTCGTCACTCTCATTGTTGTATTGAGCTGCCGGCAGACAGTACTCCTCGGTAATCACTATGTTCAGCGAAACGTTGCATTCCACGTGGTCACAATTTGTCAAACCAGCTGTGTCATGCTTGCACAATGACAATATTATACCTACCTAATTAGAGAAAATTAGGAAAAGCAAAGACTTTCAATTTGTAAGAAAAAATGTGATGATTGGAATCAAGAAGGGTGGTAGTACCCTACCACTAAAGATACGAAATCAACTTTGACTGACTACAAAACATTGACATAATCAATCAATCAGAGAATAATTCAGCCGTATACGTCGTCCACTGCAAGGCTTCATTTATGGATTCATCATTCAGTCAAAACCCGTTTTTCCAGTAATATATGCCTTTTTTTAAAAGTGGTTTATATATGTATACTCGTATGTACAATTAATTATGTTGCTACGGATACACCGTACGTAACATCATACCAATTTGGCATAGATGCCAAATTGCTGGTAAATTTAAAAAGGAATTGTTAAATTTTTCTATCCGGGTTCTAATTTCTCTGATATCTGATTCTAGTCTCACAAAAAAGTTACTATCTGGTACTTTAATTAAACCCTCAATATTATCGAATGAGCACCCCCAATGACTTTAAAGAGGCATCATTTACTTGCAATTTCAGTTCGACTTGGGCTGCCAGCCGTGGAAGAGGACGATGATCGGCACTGTTCACAACCTGGGCCTGGTGTTCTCTTTCCTGCTCTCCGGTTTCATATCAGACAGGTACCTAACTAACACTCAAATTTATTTATTTTTAGAGCAACGCATTGTCCAATATCTATGGGGATCTTTAGAGCGGAGACTCAAGTATAGATTTCTAGCATTCAGTCAGCTTCCACCGATAGTAAAGCCTGTAGTTTGCTTTGATAAATTGTAGGTCTGATGTTTCCATTGTAAATTAAAGTTTTTTTACTCCTAGACAGTTGCATGTAAGCTTACAGATCTAAGCAACGCTTTTACTATGAAAAGATGCAGACAACAGTCGGTCGCTCAGTTACAGTTAGTTTTATTCAATGTGTTTCTGTTTTAAAAATGTTAAAGTAAGTTCACGTACAATAAAAATATTTATGTGTACCAAGGGCGGATCCAGGGGGGGGGGGGATCATGGGGGTCATGACGCCCCCCTGGGCTTGATCACGACTCTGTGATCCCCCCTGGCACCAAAGCTGAATCCGCCCTTGCGTACACAGCTAGTTAAGCGACTATTTGCACGTCATCATTTTGCCAGTAATTGTGGTTTGACAATGGGTGGGCGTAATGCTGCTGCGGACTGTAATGAATGCTTATTTATTTGTGCGTGATCAATGGCACCACCTCAGGGCACCACAAACATCTCATTAAGTGTCAAGGAGTCTATGCACTTGCTTCTTGAAATATTTCCACAAATCAGTAAAATAAGTTTGTATTATTCCATCTATGAGTATGTCCATCTATTTTATTCAAATCATTCATTATATATTTTTATTAGCCTAGTAGATTTTTGTTTTCAAATTATACTGTCCGTAACACGTAGACATTTTTATAACTGAACACTTTTTCAGGAAGTATGAGTTTTAGTCAATTCAATCGTCAATTAAAATTCGTTGAAGACTATTAAAAATTGGGAACTTCTATTTTGCCTTGCAGGTACAAATATCGTTCTAAAGGCCTGAAAGCATCAACTGATAATGTCATTAAATTAGAAGTCAAGACACTGAGAGAAGATGACCAAAAGTATCAACAAACCTCTATGGACAAAATAAATGTGTCATTTCAGGTACGGTCGTAAGGTGATAATCGTGGCGACGCCGCTGGCGGTGGGCGTGGCCGGGCTGGTGAAGTCCTTCTCCGTCAACTACTGGATGTTGCTCGTGTTCGAGTTCCTGGAGACGGCGCTCGGCTACGGGAACGCTTCGCTCGTGCTCTGTAAGTTATTTTCAAATACAACACGCGTCTTCTTCTGCGCTTAGTAATGCGTCGCTCACGGGCGAGTAGCTTCGAGAACTCTCAAAAGTAATTTTCAGCGATATGATAAGACCACGATGCTAGAAACTTCACCTAGCTTTACTAGCAATAAAGAGAATATTTGACCAAAATCACCTCGCTGGGCACACAGGAAATAGTGTAAAGTCGTTAACGTTGTCAAAGTCAAAGTCAATTTCTTTTATTCAATGTAGGATAAATAAGTATATCACTTATTGTTTCCTATGACTCTCTAAGTTGCCTATTACGATAGGTTTCCGTGGGAAAGGAAAGAAGTAGTGAAAAATTGTATTTTATTTTGTTTCTCTAGTTAAGTTTGAAAGCAACAGTTTTCTTTTGTTTTCTGCCACAGAATAAGAATCCAGATCGCAAAGCTTCCTAATTAGCTTAGTTTATTTTTTCAGCGTTGGAGACCGTAAGTCAGAAGCGGCGCGTGATATTCTCGTGCATATCCGACATGCTGTCCAACTTCGGAGGCGCGTTCTTTGGTCTCATAGCTTGGAAGGTTCGTAAATTGTTCTATTTCTCTACGCTCCTTGATCTCTGTATACTTCTAAATCTTCTAGATATTATTGTGAGCACTGTAATCTTAATGCCAGCCTATCGCAGTTTACTGCTAGGGTAAATGCATCATTCAGTAACAGGAGAATTTCCGACCATCGTAATGATATTTTTAATTCAACAATTAACTTTAAGCCCCTTTGTCTGTATTTCTTCATATTTCTTGTACTACAGTTCGTCACTTCAGTATAGAACTACTCCAATGGCTTTCTCATTAACCTTTCTGTCTGCTGTCCAGGTCCCTTACTGGCGCCACCTGATTCGAGCCATCTACGCGCCACTACTTGTGGTAGTGTTCTACATATTCCTGGTGGACGAAGGCGTGCGGTGGCTGCTGGCTCACAACAGGAAGCAGGAAGCGGTGCGGGTGCTGAACAAGGTGGCGAAGATCAACAAGATCACGCTGTCCAGCAAAGCCAAGGAGATGCTGACTAGCATTACGGACGAAAGGAGCAAAGCTGACAAAGTAAATTATTGCCTTATATCTTTCTGTACTTTTACATGGTACCTAAGCTTAAACTTACTTACCAAGAGACATTCAGGGCATGGAACCAGATTATCAAGATCAAAATAGAAAAAACTAAATGATCGAATAAGAAACACTTCCCATTCTTATTAATAAGTAATTTAATAAGTTGTACTTCAGCTGTGTACTATATTTATGATTATTATGAGATCTATTGTGAGTGATTAAGATATTATGAGAATTAATTGAGAATGAGATTTATTATAGAACACATTTACTTCGAAGGTCGAATAATAGGTAAAGAATACGGATGGTTAGTAACAGAATAGGTACAATAAAAGAGGTAGATAGAGTACCTACTAATAGACCAATATTTGCGAATATTATTTTCAGAGGTGTTTGCTTTGTTAGTTAGAACGTGATGCGTTAAAAATGTTACAAACGTCAACTTTACTCAATTCAAATTGAAACTTAATCTGGCCACTAAAATGTAACAAATTCCTCAAATACAACTAAATAAATATACTTAACAGTTTTTAGTCAATTAATACTCAGAGCAATAGTTTGGTGTATTCAATTTGGCAGGCGTTGCTATGCTTTATCTGGTTTGTTGCAGATACTTGTTAAAGACGCGGCAGCGAGATCAAGTCATTTCTATACATTTTATAATATTTGCTGAAATAAAGTTTTTAACTGATACTTGATAGTGGCATACTAGGGTACACGATTTGTTCATTTTTGTCATCAAAAATCTTTTTATAAACGAAACACACGGTTAGGATTAATTTCGTAATATAGGTATATATAGACTGGTTGCAATTTTTTCCTTATTTAGTATCAGCCAAGATGAATTTGATGACTCAAATGTTCAATTCCAGGCTAATCAACCCGCATCCGAGAAGCCGCAATTGTCTTCAGTGCTCCGCTCCAAGAAGATGGTGCTGCGAGTGTCGCTGATCGCGGCGTGCTTCTTCTGCGGCATGTTCGTGTACAACGGTGCCATCGTGAACAGCAGCAGCATCTCTGGTGACAAATACCTCAACCTGTCCGTGCTGATGCTGGTGGCCATCCCGACCAGGGTCGTCACCGCGCTCACGCTCACAAGGTTCGGCAGGAAGGCGCCCATCTGTGTGTCCTACTGCCTTTGTGCTGTCTTCTTTATTTTGTCTGCTATTGTTCCTAAATGTAAGTGGAATCAGGTACAGTTTTTTAAATAAGAATGTATAAGTAGTTACAATGTCACATCTTCATTCATTCTATGGATCGTATACATCTAGGCACGTAAAATCACTAGTCCCGGCTGTTATCAAACAAACTTTGGTCTATATCAGATTCCTTAGACAACTTGAATAGTTTGATATCAGTGTTGGTCAATAACACAGTTGAACAGAAGAAAAATGCCTTTAAAATCTGCTGACACGAGCGTGCTTCGCTTAGCTTTACCAAATCAGCGTAAAAAAAAAGTAAAAATTACATCTTTATCCCTTCTTCTTCTTCTTTATCCCTTACAGAGCAGATATATCCTACAGTCTAGTCCTTATCGCGTCATTCAGCGTGGATATGTGGCTATAAATACAGATTTAGAAAATACCCTTTTTCTGTTTTCCAGCGTGGGCATGGGCGTCGGTGACGCTGTACGTGTTCGGCAAGATGTGCACCAACTACGGCCTGTTTTCCATCTGCGTGGTGGCTATGGAAGTGTTCCCCACCACGTCGCGCAACTCGCTCACCAACATTGCCAACACCGTTGGCAGGTTAGGTTCCGTGCTGGCACCGCAAGTACCACTGCTGGTGAGGAATGTTTTTCCATTTTATTTAATGCAGAATTCCTTTACAACATTCACCCTATTTTAGTGCTAGTATAGGATCAGATTAAAATTGCTCCTAAGTATACATTTATTTTCTTTGATGAGATCCAACATGAACTAGAAATAAAAAGATAGCAATATTTCTTTGAACAGGAATTACCTACGCCTAATCTCTTGTACACAGGAGCAGTATCTATCGGGTTTGCCAAGCATTGTGTTTGGCGTGATGTCGCTTTTCTCAGCTGTGCTGACTTTACTGCTACCAGACACCAGTCGCGCCTCATTGCCTGATTACGTGGAAGACGCTGAGAAGGTCGGCGAAGAGAACGGCGAAGAAACTCAAGGCACAATGCACTGCAAAGATGAAGAAGCAGGTGTTGAACAAACGAAAACAACCCCCCAAACACCTGCGAGCAATGGGGATATCGAGAGCACACACCGCACTACAGATACCAAAGATGGAGAGAACCAGCGATGACCCTTGAACGTAAGAGATCGGGAAAAATGCGTATCGAACTTTATAAAGTGATAGGAAGTGGTGACGATCTCAAAAGACAATAGATTTTACCAGGCGTTTATTGTAGTGGAGTGAGCGGGGATACATTTTGATAGATGTATTTCGAGTTTCACACTCAGCTAAAGATACCAAGACATAGTATCAGTATTGAGTTGGTGATAAATGAAATTGATGACATAATTCATCAGTTTTGTATTATAATAAAATTATCGCATATCGCAATGAAAAAATCATGTTGTTTGCAGCAGACATTATGCACTTTTTTTTACAAATCTTCTTTCAAGTCCTTGATAACACGAGGCTCTAATGTTGATGACGGCTGAATAAAATTCTCTCCATCTTAACGTATTTCCGGTGGCAACATTTGCATGGTCCGTTGGAAACAGAATAACTAACTACACAGTACTCAACTTAGCGCGTTTTCAGTTTTATCATTTCCGTTGCATGAAATTAGCTTGTCCTAGGAAACCTCCCAAGTTAGTCCTTAAATTAAGTCTAATGATTTTTTGTCTCAATAACCTCCCAGTAGTAGTAGTAGTGTATTACGATGACACGTTTATGCTCACACCTCGTGCAGTATCGCCCTAACGGTTTTTGTATCTGTGATTTTGTAGCCATACTTTACGATAATCTCAATAAAGATTAAGATATCACGTTTCCTTGTTTTGTAACAATGCCAATGTCATGATATTATATTTAAGGACATTACTTACAATATTATTCCGAATTTATTATATCCCTTATCTTGGTAAGCGATAGAAGACTTTAAGAAGATAAGTAATTATTTAAGATATTTTTAAGTGCGCAAATTATTGAAAGTTCAATCCATTTATTCCATTCCTCAAGAAATGACAAAATACGAAAACATACTGCACATCACATGTTTTATATGGAAAAAGGATTTTATTTCATTTTCGATTCTTGAGGAATGTCAGAGTGGTGGAACATAGTCTACTCGTAAAACTGTTAACTATCGAAAACAAGTCTTCCTGTATTGTTTATGTAAGAATAGGTAAAATACCAATGTAACATATCATTAAATAATATTTATTAAGTAATGCCTTTTATTTGTAAAGTTTATTTATTTATTTACAAAATTCATGTATACAAAATACAAACAAAGAAACAAAGTAAAACAGTAGAGTACTCGTACATAGATACTGCTTATTTCATAAGAAATCTCTTCCAGCAGATCTAGCTCTTATTTATCCATCCCGGTATTTATACGTTATTCTCATTGGATTAGTGAATGAATATACCTGTAGGAGGTACCTACCATGTACTATAATACAAAATGTTGATGTATTATTATTCACCATTTTACTTATCTTAATCAGTTGATATTAGGTTTATTCTATTATTTCCATGCATTATGATCTTCAAGTACCTTCGAGCTTTTTCCCTCTTCTGGATTTTAGTTTTGTCACAGAATACATAAGAGTCAAACAGAATGGAATCTCACAGCGTCTCCCGCAAATTGGCGTCCCCGCACTTCTCCCCCGCACTTTCTGTACTTTTCTGTGCTCTAAACTAGGGTTTAGTTACTAGCCGCACGCAATACACGATGTAGGTATCTAGTCTTGAGAACTGTCAATCAATAGTAACCATCACGGTGAGAAGATGCGCATATAATAATTGTTTATCCACCGATTACAACAAAGAACACATTTCACATTACCCAGCAACCATCTTGATATATATGGGTTCTCGCTCTCTCGCATTGTCGGGAGATACACAAGAGCGAGAGGGATTATCAATCGACCGTAGTATAAACCGGTAAAAATACATAGGCTCCTCGCTCACAGTTAATCACATACACGCAGATGCCAAGTAGATTTCCGCGGGTTATAGTATAGTGCTTTAATGCCATGTTGACAATGACAACTTGACAAGCTGTGCATAGAAGCGTGATAAGATAAACATTCGTTTATTTTTATTGAATTTATTCAAATAATTACCGTATAGTTTTGCGCCGAATATGCAAATTACTATATTACAATAGTGAATTAGTGAATTTAATGCGTTACATTATAAATGACTCAAAAATAATCAGTAAAGTGAACTAATGGTGAAATGGACAATGGACATAATAAAAATATTTGTGAAGTGATATAATATTAGGTCCTTACATATGAAATTGCCGTTCAGTATCAAAAAAGTGAAACAAGTTTTTATTAATGAAATTATTATTTAATCAATCGAAGTATGCGCCGTTGTTATCGATACACATCCGCCATTTCATAGGCAGATCATTGATACCTTTGGAAAAAAAATCCTGGGAGCGAGAGTCTATGAACTGTTTGAAGGCGGTTTTGACTGCCTCATCAGATTTGAAATTTTTTCCTTGTAAAAAGTTATCCAAATTTTGAAAAAAGTGGTAATCGGTTGGGGAAAAATCTGGAGAGTATGGTGGGTGACGCAGAGGTTCCAGTCGCAGCTGCTCTAACTTGGCGATCGTTTGATGTGCAGTGTGTGGTCTAGCGTTATCCTGAAGGAGCAGTGGGCTAGAGCAATTCATCAGTCTCGGTTGTTTAATGGCGAGCTTTTCCATCATTGTTTGCAATTGTTGGCAATACAAGTCTGCAGTAATCGTCTGGCCTGATCTCAAGAAGCTGTAGTGGATAACACCAGCACTGGTCCACCAAACACTAACCAGAATCTTCTTTTTGGTCAGTTTTCGCTTAGGGCAAGGTTTTGCCGGTTCTCCAGGGTCAAGCCATTGTGATGATCGCTTCCGATTGTCGTACAGGATCCATTTCTCATCACAAGTCACGATACGGTTCAAAATCCCCTCATTATTGTGGCGATTAAGCAAAGAAACGCAACAAGCAACGCGTGTTTGTTGGTTTGCTTCAGTCAATTCGTGCGGTACCCACTTTTCGAGTTTTTTAATTTTTCCGATTTGGCGCAAGTGGATAAGTATCGTTTTGTCACTTACGCCGAAGGCTGCTGCTAATTCAGAAGTGGTTTGAGATGAATCCGCTTCCACTATTACCTTCAATTCTTCGTTATTCACTTGAGTATCAGGTCGTCCACGAGGCTCATTGTGTAAATCGAAATTTCCAGAACGGAAACGTTGAAACCAAAAACGCACCGTTCGTTCGTTAGCGGTGCCTGGTCTATACACGTCGTTAATTCTTCGAGTCGTTTCTGCAGCACTGGTGCCACGGTGGAACTCGTATTCGTAAATACCGCGAATTTTCAATTTGTCCATAGTTGTTGTTATAGCAATGTTGAAACTCAAACAAATGATGTTAAAACAAATGAAATACAAATTTTAAAACAATATTTTTCTGGCTTTATTTCGAAATAAATTTGAATTTGGAATTCCTAATGAAACGCAAGATATTTGATTTTAAAGTTGCCAAGAAATGGATCCTGTACGACAATCGGAAGCGATCATCACAATGGCTTGACCCTGGAGAACCGGCAAAACCTTGCCCTAAGCGAAAACTGACCAAAAAGAAGATTCTGGTTAGTGTTTGGTGGACCAGTGCTGGTGTTATCCACTACAGCTTCTTGAGATCAGGCCAGACGATTACTGCAGACTTGTATTGCCAACAATTGGACCGTATGCGTAAAGCCACGTGGTCGGATTTGGCTATGAAATATGCAAAATTTTCCCGCTAGGGGGATAAAAATGTCAAGATGAAGTTACATAGAGTTAATAATGTGTAAACGGGACAATAGATGTAGGTAATCATAAATTGTAACGTAGAATTAGTATACAGCTTACTTTTTTCTTTTCGTCAAGACTTCCAGTCCGCGATACTTATTAAAATTTTCAAATCAATTAAATTAAAGAATTATTTTGTTTGAATTATTATTTCTGAATTAAGGCCTTGGCAGACGTCATTATAATGTACTTAACACTTTAGTAGACAGGCTATCAGTAGAAAAAGTAAAGTCAAAAATACAGTAGTGTGCGTGAATGCAAGACGTTTATTTAAAAAGCGAGTTTAAATATATGTGAAATTCATATAGCACTTTCTAAAAAATCCAAGTTATAGTTATTCGAATCTTGCGTAGTATTTATTACTTTTTCAATTTATTAGTCGACCTCCGTGGCGATTCCTTAACACGCTAGTCCGTCACTCGGAGGTTCTGGGTTCGATTCCCAGCCAGGGCAAGTTGGTAAATGGCCTTTTTTAATTTGTCCTGGTTCTTGGGTGTTTATTTTATCCCATGAAAAACATAAATGTAAAAATGCCAAGTTCAAATTCCGACAAAACAATTGAAATTTAAATAGCTGCTAAGTTATGTAGGTAGAGAAAACTGAAATTTATTCATAAGAAACTCAACATTTAACTTGAACAACATTAAGATTGAAAGCACGGTCACCCATCCTAACTGTGACCAAGCTAGTAGTTGCTTAACCTGTAAAAGCACGGTCATTCATCCATCAATTTTTGAATTTATCGTATGCGAAGTGGAGCGAAATATTAGCACAAGTGGTTTTGATTACTCGTATTTTGAAATTTGTTAAAGCGCAAATGATAAAGAACCCTTAGAATAGGGAATCTGTTTCGTTTCACGCAACTTTTTAGGGTTCCGTAGTAAACAAGAAACCCTTATAGTTTCGTCATGTCTGTCTGTCTGTCTGTCCCCAGTTTTACTCATAGACTATTAGTACTAGAAAGCTGTAATTGGGTATGGGCGGATATGTGGTAATAAAAACTTGAAAAAAAAATGTGTGGTGTGAGACGTCGTTGAATAGGTCTTTCAAAAATATTGTAAGATTATGAACACCCTTTTTCGTTTTAGCAATCCGTTTGTGAAATATTTGGTTTTTGATTGCAAATTTTTGTTAGAATCATGTGTCTCCCCTCTTTGTCAGTTAAACGGTTGTATATGGATATATAAAAAAAAATCACGGCAGTAGTATATAACGTCTCCCTGTACTAAAATTAATTTAGGGTGGATTCAGTTCATGATACTGAACAACTTTCCCTAAGGAACACATTATTAAATATGAAAAGAAAATGTTTGCTTTCCATTCGACCTCCGTGGTTTAATTGTTAACACGCTAGACCGCTAATCCGGAGATTCTGGGTTCGAGCCCCAGCCAGGGCAAGTTAGAAAATGGTCTTTTTCAAATTGTCCTGGGTCTTGGGTGTTTATCTATGTATGTATTTATCATAAAATATAGTATCATTGAGTTAGAATCCCATAATACAAGTTTAAAACTTACTTTGGGGCTAGCTTAATTAGTGTGATTTGTCCTTACATATTCCATACATATATTACATAAATATTACATTTTGCCAAATCTTGTGTGTAAGAGATCAAAAATATTTTTTGTATTTCGTTTGTTCCTTGGTGAAAGTTGTTCAGTATCATGGACTGAATTCAGACCTAAAGTTAGGCAGTTGTTAGTTACATAAAACAAGTAGGTACTGACTACGGAACCCTACACTGCACGTGGCCCGTCACGGCACGTGGCCGGTTTATTTTGGTTAAGTTGAAATTTTAGGGAACCATAGACAAATTTATGATATTTCTGCGTAAATCAATATTACTTATCGCTGACAGGACGTTCTCAAAAATACAATCAAATAGTATTTTACGCGAGCGGTGACTTGGAAAACTACACGTTTTGTGTTCCACTGACAGAAAATATACACATTTGAATTTTCTTTGTGAAACAATACGTTTAGCGACCATCTGCAATCGTAACACCTTTCACTTCTATTCACCTTATTATGTAAATTCGGAGAATAAAAAAGGATTGCACGTTGAACAGATCAACGTCTTGGCTTAGCAGCTGTATGTCCTCAATCAATGACGTGACTGTTTGATTTTGTACAATATTTTTAACGAATCAACAAAGAGCACTAAAAAGAAATCTTTTCCTAAAAACGGCTAAAAAAATTGGTTGATTAATGAAGCAGTAATTAGCATTATTGCACCCTTTTATTTTTTTTCTTCTAATAGGTTTTCCTGTAATAAGGTAAAGAACTATTAACTGTATCTTTTTCAAAAGTTTGGGTTCAGTGGTTTCGGAGATATGGCTATTTTTATTATTTATTTTCAAAAATAACTTCAAAAACACCAACTTAAAAAATATAGAAAATATATGTAATATTATCATAAAATGCTCTTTCATTCGATATTTTACGCGATATAGTTCACGAAAACCCTTTTTTTAATGTCTCATTTATCTCCCATAAGTGGCCCCAATTTTTTTTAATTTATTCATTTACCTACATTTTACTTCCGTCTTTGGGTCACAAATTTCATTATGTGCACCACATTTCAACTGAATCTGTCCAGTAGTTTAGTAGGGGGGGTCAATTTTCGCCCATTTTCTTAAATAACTTAAAAATACCGATTTAAAAAATAATAAAAAATATATATATTTAAAATTGTCATAAAAAGTTCCTTCATTTGATATGTCACACGATTTTGTTATCAAAACTTTTTTTTAATGTCTAATTTACCCACCATAAGTGGCCTCCTTTTTTAAATTTAATTTATTTACGTGATACATATATCTTTGGGTCACTAAGTTACATAAGTGTAGGTACTAAAGCTCAACTTAATCATTCTAATAGTTTCGTAGCAAATTGGCTGTGACTTACGGACAGACAGACAAGCGAAACCCTAAAAACAGTAAAAACACCAAAAAAATCAGTTCCTATACAAATTTCCCGGGCGGCTGCACACTTTTGTATGAAAATGCAGTTTTTTTGTTGTTTTTTGACTGTTATTTTAATATCATTATACTATACTAGCAGTCCACCCTGGCTTCGCCCTTAGTACACACAAAGCCTATGTCACTCGGGGATAGTGTACCTTTCCAACGGTGAAAGTTTTTTTTAAATCGGTCCAGTAGTTTCGGAGCCATGTAATGCAAACAAACAAACAACCAAATCTTTCCTCTTTATAATATTAGTATAGATAAATAGCCTTCTATAGCCTGCCTGCCTAGCCAAGTATAGATATAGTATAGCCTGTGGTTCGATATATTACGCATAATGTCAATTCGTATTTTGATATACATTCATGGGGAAAAATTGTTCCAAATTTCAGACTGAATCACCCCTCAAAATAATTGTAAAACCCTAATTAAACAGCACCATTTATTACAAAAACAGTTAATATGATTCCGCGACCCGAGAATGTTCCAATCGGATTTTCACCCTAATCGCCAATTAAAAAATATAGGTAATAAATCAAACCAAATTATTTTTTTCATTGACTTAATTTTCAATAAAATAAAAAAAATAAAAATGTGCGATGCCGTATCTGCGATAGCATTACATCTTTGCTTGAATGTCAACAAAATGTCAAAACTGTACCATAGTGTAGCAAAAGTATGACATAATTTGGCAGTTTGTACATAGTTTTTTATTGAAATATTTTAGACTGTAATGCAATTTTACGTAATTCGAAAATGGATTTTTTTGAAAAATTCGACACGGCCTCCTTTCTGAACGCCCGGCGGGCAACTGAATTTGTATGGAAGAATCATGGCCGTCATTTCAGAGAATTCTGTCAAAAACGTTGCAAAACATCCAATTTTTAAAATTATTTTTTTTATTATTGCGTGATTGCATTGTAAGCAAATATTAAGAATAATGTTTCAAAATAGCCTTTATTTTTATAAAATATATGCAATCCCTTGCTAGAATATTTCTTTACGCAGAAAAACAAGCCAGTTTGTAGCAAGATTTTCTAAAATATTTCTTTCAGGTTTCTTTACAATTATCTTACTTTTTCTGAATGAAAATTAAAAAAATACGGTTTTCGTCTACTGGCTAGTCTATTCACCTATAACTAGGTATATAATTTTCTTAGTGGTCTTTTCTACTTAAGCCATAACTATTGCCCGCGCAAAGTGCGTTTTGCATGTTTTTGGGTAAATTCAATGCTTGTTTTTAGAAAAACTACAAAGTATTTTAAAAAATCCTTTTTTTCGTCTACTGTCCCAACTCTTCCTCTATCTATGTGTATACATTATTTGACTTAAATCAAACGCTTTCTGTACAAACTGTTGCCCGCGCAAACCCAGTTTACATGGTGCCGACCCATTGCTCTAGCCCACTGCTCCTTCAGGATAACGCTAGACCACACACTGCACATCAAACGATCGCCAAGTTAGAGCAGCTGCGACTGGAACCTCTGCGTCACCCACCATACTCTCCAGATTTTGCCCCAACCGATTACCACTTTTTTCAAAATTTGGATAACTTTTTACAAGGAAAAAATTTCAAATCTGATGAGGCAGTCAAAACCGCCTTCAAACAGTTCATAGACTCTCGCTCCCAGGATTTGTTTTCCAAAGGTATCAATGATCTGCCTATAAAATGGCGGAAGTGTATCGATAACAACGGCGCATACTTCGATTGATTAAATAATAATTTCATTAATAAAAACTTGTTTCACTTTTTTGATACTGAACGGCAATTTCATTAATATTCACATGTTTGAAGGACATTCCTAAGTATGATATACCTGCTTATATGTACTTATTCAGACAATAATGTATTTAGGTAATGATTGTTATGACCAGCAGTGGACGTCATGCGGCTGCAATGATGATGATGAACTAATGATGACCTGGGGCAATACGGATGTGGACAAAACAGTTTTTTTGGCTTATCAGGTAGGTGCCTACATTATTAAAAATATTGTTTAGGTACGTATTTTTCCTTTTATCAGATTAGCATATAATAACGAAGATACAGCGCATTAAAATTGCGCGTGACATTGGATAATTTAACTGACTTGCATGTATGCAAGTATCTCAGTTTGTATAGAAAATACGCCTAGTCCAACCCACTGACAACGCATCAACGCGCGGGAGAGCACGTCCCGCGGGGGCGTGATGCTAGCCGCAGGGTAACACATTGCTCAGCAGTACCGCCCGTGTTTTTATGTATAGAGGACAAAGAAAAAGAACTCTACGGCACTGTCTGGAACGCCCAAGCACATGCCCAAAAGACTGCTCATGGTTGTGACCTCCTTCCTAGAAAACAGGAAAATAAGGGTGGCGGTAGAAGACGCCGTATCATCGGAACGCCCCGTGCGCGCTGGTGTTTCCCAGGGAAGCTGCTTGCCGCCTGCGCTCTATGCGTGGTACACCGATGACATCCCGTAGCCGGCCAGGCCCAGTTGGCGTTATTTGCCGACGATGCTGCATACTTTGCCGTTAGCATAAACGCAAAGTACGCGGCCAAGAAGACCCAGATGGCCCGAGACGCCCTGTCTGACTGGCTCTCCAAATGGAGGTTGTCGGTGAACGTCAGCAAGACGCAGGCACTGATATCCGGGAACACCAAACTACCGCCGCCCTTGAAGCTCTTCGGTGAAGATGTGCCGTGGCAATCGCACGTCAAATACCGATAAGAAAGGTGGAAGTCGAGATGAACTACTGACTCGACTCTACGGCACTCATTCAAGATACTTTCTTGAATGAGTTCGGTATCCATTCTCCACGACGATCGACTGTAAAGTGAATCTACGCCTGCATGTCATCGTGCGTGGAATCTGCCTTACTAATTCTTATAAATAACTTTCAGGTATATTTGTATGGGACACTTTTTAATGATAGTAAATTGAAAGAAGTTATGATGTTAATTAGTTTATTGCGACTGGATTGTTGTATGGTACAAATTGTATGAGAACGCGTCCGCGATGATGCAGCGTAAAACGTGAACTGAAATATGTAATTGATGGAATTGGCGATCAATTTCGATTGTGCGTTATTATTTTTACGCTAATTATTCTAATTTGGGTATACCTGATTGACCAAAAAACTAATTTATCCAGCTATGTACCTATCTCTGCACATATTTTATGAACTCTTCCTAGCTGTTGCCCTCATAGTTAAAAGGTGTTTGCCAGCCCCACAGCTGCACATTTTTTTCATTCCAGGATAGTTTAAGGTGTCCACCTTAAACTATCCTGGAATGAAAAAAATGTGCAGCTATCTTCAATCCAAAGTTCATTGCAATCCATTCCTCAGCAACCTTTTAGCATGACTCTCCATTGATTCAGAGTAACATATATACCTACTACTACTACTACTACAAACGAAACAATTTATCTGTACACACGTCGATGTGTGAGTTTTATACTTAGGGTCGCACCGCAGAATTATTTTAATACTTACCTACTAACGAGTTCGACATATTTACGATTATATTTTTCCATACCGGAAGATTTGCGAACACTATGACGTAAAAAATATTCTGTTTTAAATGTATAAAATGTCAGAGAAAAGTCGGAAACAGCTACGTAATATCACTTCACAAATACTTTTCATTATGTCCATTGTCCATTTCACCTATAGTTCACTTTACTGATTATTATTGAGCCATTTATAATGTAACGCACTAATTTCACTAATTCACTATTGTAATATAGTAATTTGCATATTCGGCGCAAAACTATACGGTAATTATATGAATAAATTCAATAAAAATAAACAAATGTTTATCACGCTTACACACAGCATGTCAAGTTGTCATTTTCAACAATGGCATTTAGCACTATAACCCGCGGAAATCTAATTGGCATCTGCGTGTATGTGATTACCTGTGAGCGAGGATCCTATGTAACATTACCGGATTGCTTATTAGCAATCCGGTAATGTTACAATTTCGCTCTTGTGTATCTCCCGCCAATGCGAGAGAGCGAGAAGGGTATATATATCAAGATGGTTGCTGGGTAATAACGTGAAATTATATTGTTGCTTTGCTTACCTATTTTCATCATTTGGAAATGTATGAAATATACGTTCTTTAGAGTATTGGGTGGATAAACAATTATATTATACGCGCACCTTCTCACCATGATGGTTACTATTGGTTGTTATGTATTCTGTGCTTTTAGCTTGAAAGCGCAATAAACATCCAATCATACTTACTTGTACATCTAGCCTTACAAACTTTTATATATTAGGATTAGCAGGATGCGCGTAAATAAATAATTAAATTTAGCAATGTGCCTGTAAAGATATTTAATAATGGAGTATTAGATAAAAAAAATTATAAGATAGCTTATCGCAGTAAAAAATTCAAGAAAAACCGATTTATTGTAAGTATATAACGATAAATTATATTTCATTACCATAAGTAGGTATACTATGAAAAACCTTAATAGAAAAGGTTACGTATTTTACTTGTCTAAGTATCCATTTTGGTACTTTAAATACCATAGACTTCTTACAGGGAATTCCGTAATTTAAATGTAAGCAAAATGTGTACGAGTATGCATCGTACACAGGTTAAGAACTATTTTATTTATTTCAAAGTTTTAGGCCCATTATAAGGGTCTCTTTTGCCACGGCCAGAAGATAAAAAGAAATAATCTTTGCTCTAGAATATTTATGTTAATCTTCTCTTCAAAAAAACACTCCAATATTTACTTATAGTAAATATTGAAGTGTTTTATTTATTTATTTAATTTATTGCACTATAAAATTTATGTACAATAGGTAAAATCTTAACGATAAGCGCTGTCTACCAGAAAATACCTTTGGGACGTATAAGAGAAGGCGATAAATGGGGTACAAGCGTATAGGTACAAAACAGGAATGAGAAAAAAATATATATCTACTTACTAGCTAAGATACAATTAAGTATATAATTAGATATAATTAAGTATATTATATCTATGTTTTTATATTAGTCTTCCCGTGCAGATCGTAAAAGCCGATCGAGGGAATGGGCGAGAATCTGAATCATATAATTAGGCGATGCGGTTAGCAACCCATCACTATTATGATTTCCCTTTCCACCTTCATGCCCACCATCACGCTAAAAGTGGCCTGGGCCTTACCGCCCTAGGCTCTGTCTGCCCCGTTAGGGATAAGGACGTGATCTGTATCTGTATGTTTTTATATATAACTTATTAAATGTTATTTATTTTAATATGTAGGCGTAGTTTATGTATCTTAGCTACTAAGTAGATTTTTTTTTTCTCATTCCTGTTTTGTACACGCTTGCACCCCATTTATCGCCTCCTCTTATATTATATCTATATATATCTCCAAATATATACTTACATAAATATTTAAAATGAATAAACATACATAGACTACTACAGCATAGCTTGCTCATGGAACTACACTACTCTTCTACACTTTATTGCCTCAAAAACACTTATAAATAATATTAAAAAATATGTACAGTAAGGCGGCCTTATCGCCAAGGTTACTTACCTCGCATGCTACATTATTCTAATAAGATTTACTTAGCTATCGGATTCCTTTAGACAATTAATAAACCTGACACCAATCATCGTCATCATTGCGTGCCATCTTCACGGCGAAGTTTGCCGGGTGCCTGACGCCGGTGTTAGCCCTCACGCAATCATGAGAGTATGAACTCTCTCTGAGTTACAGTTTAGCTTACGAGTACTTATATTTGAAACACTTATGCCGAGCTTACGTCGCGTTTTTTACGAATAAACAAATAAGCTGCAAAACTTTAGCCCAAAGTCTTTAGACATTCTTATATGCTATTGACAGAATTCGGAAACAAATAGATTAAAAAAATATTAGTCGCGATTCAAGATATTGTTTGCTATTTGAATTTTGAAGTAATTATTATTTGATTACAGATAACTATCTACATGTACTTACTTAATCCTCATATCGGTCGGTCACATTGGTAGATTAGCTATTAACTCATGTAAACCGAAACACAGCCACTCGGCGTGGGCACAGGTATCGAATCACCGCGCCCATAATTAAAATTTGTAAAAATGTCAGTTAGTAGAAGCGAAAGTGCTACCGGTATACCCAAAGAGAAACCTGTTACAGAAAAAAGGAAACCCAGTATTAAAGAAGTCCCTCCTGTACACAGCAGCGGGAATAGCAGCATTGCGAAAGAAGAACCCAATATACCTGACAGAAAAGTTAGCATAGCCTTCGAAAACCTGCCTAAGGGGTCAGGAGATAGGAAACCCAGCATACCCGGGCTGAGAATGAGCAGAAAAGGCAGCCGGAGGGGCAGCGTGTTTGAGAAGCCTATCGACTTGGATGACGTTTTGGTGAAAGAGCTGGGACAGTTCGGCCGCTTCCAGGTCTATAATATGCTGCTGGTGGCCGTCCCCATCATCATGTCGGCTTTCATGAGCGAGTACATCTTCTCAGCGGCCGCTATACCACACAGGTGATTTATTTTAATGATGTAATGACCTAGTAAGTGTTCATTGAGAAGAGAATGCCACTATCCTTACTAATCCTTACTAATATTATAAATGTGAAAGCGTGGATGTTTGTTACCTTTTCACGCAAAAACTACTTGACGAATCATCATGAAACTTTGTACACATATCCTGGGAGGTACTAGAAGTAACATAGGGTACCTTTTATCCCGGAAAAGTGTAATGTTCCCGTGGGATACGCGAGCGAAGCCGCGGGCAAAAGCTAGTAGTACATAATTATATAAGTGCGTTATGATGGCCTCGTGTGTTATAACCACACGAGGCAGAATTTCAGCCCGAGTCGAAGGCGAAAGCATCATAGAGCCAAGTGTGTTAACAAATATATGCACGTATATCGTACGACATTTTTCACCACACTTGCTAGGAGAAATACCTAATAAACTGAATTTGTTGATAAACTAAAAAAAAAGTTTTGCAAACCTTACTGTGTCATATATCAAATGAAAGGGCTCGTTATGAGGATCTCAAATATATTATTGTTATAATTATAAAATAAAAAGTTTTGATTTTATTAATGTAAGAAGACAAAAATTGACCATCCCCCCCCCCCCTGATCTCCGAAACTACTAAGCCTAAAATTTTGAAAAAAATACGAAATATCGTTTATTGCTTGTAGATTACAGGAAAACCTATAAGAATTCAACCAATTGTACGGAACCCTCTCCACGCGAGTTCAACTCGCACTTGGCCGGTTTTATTTTTAAATCAGTTTACTAAACATATTTAAAAAATTGAGGAATATTTTCTTTAAATATTATATAGGTGTTATGTGTAATGTTATATTCCCCACATAATTTGCACCTCCTTCTAAAGTTTTATTTTTCTTGGCATCACCAGTGGGTTGACTGGTAGATAACGAGGCGTTAAGTCAGCCTATTACAGTTGTAATAAAGTTAAATAAAATATATATATATATATTCTTATCTCTAACTTTCCAGATGCCTGATCCCTGAATGTGGGGAGACGAATGCAAACGCTATATATGACAACCCGAGCGTCGCCGACGCCTTCCCCGCAGACGAGAGTTGCGAGCGCTTCGTGCCACTTGCAAACGGAACCCTGAACTCGTGCCCTAGCTCGCTGTTCGACCAGAGCAACACCGTCGACTGTGATGGCTTCGTGTACGACAGGACCAACTCCGTTGTTTATGACGTGAGAACTTGCATTTCCATTCTGGAATGTTTGTCCGATATTGAATACTTGGAATACTTGATCGTAGTAGTATTGTGCATGGTATAACGATACATTAGTATATTTTAAGTACATTTTTTACAACTTACTGCACCAGTCTGTTTCCGGGCCAAATGGAGTATTTTACCTTAATAACCAAACTAGGCAGTCGGTTTGGTTATCACAATACACCTATGGTATAAAGTATTTGAAGAGCGCCGCAGCCCGTGCTCTTTTACCTTCTTATTTTAACTTAAGAGCTTGCTCTTGCCGGTAGAGTTAAGTGGAGATGCCTCCATTCCTCTCTTCTCTTTTACCTATATCTCTATTAATGTTGAAGCAAAAGAATATGTATATGAAATATTTGTTGTAACTTCTAGTTCGACCTGGGCTGCCAGGACTGGCTGCGTGCTCTGGCGGGCACGCTGAACAGCGTGGGCACGCTGCTGGTGTTGCCCATCACGGGCTACGTGTCCGACCACTTCGGCCGCCGCGTGGCGCTCATCATCAGCGTCTTCAACCTCGGCCTCGTCGGCCTCATCCGCGCCTTCTCCGTCAACTACCCCATGTACCTCGCATTGCAGATACTGCAAACTACTCTTGGAGCTGGAACCTACAGTTCTTCATATATCATCGGTATGCGTATTTTTTTTTCTTCTCTTTTTTTGTCCATCCATTCGTCTTCTTTCAGCTAACAGTTGGATTCTGCTATCTAAAAGAGGACCAAAGGCATTTTTGGTGATGTATGCATAAATGCATAAATCTATGAATCTTTACTCATGTAAGAATTTTATATTCCAATTTTCATTTTCAGTCACGGAATTTGTGGGTCCCAAGTATCGTGTGCTAGCAAGTGCCATCTGTTCGTCAATGTTTGCGGTGGGACAGATCGTGTTAGGATCTGTGGCATGGGTCGTCCAGCCGTGGCGGTACATGATAATGGCGCTCCACATCCCGTGCTTCCTCATCATCATCTACTACTGGGTGCTCAACGAGAGCGTCCGATGGCTGTTGTCCAAGGAAAAGTTCACTGAAGCGAGAGCAGTCTTAGAGAAAGTAGCGAGAATAAATAAGAAGCAAATTAGTGAGAAATCTTATCAAGCTTTGATGAACCCCCCTACGCCGCCACCGACGGAAACGGTAAATATGTCATGTTCATTATTCAATCAAAGTAGTTTTATTCACCAAGACTCATCAAACAATGTCGAAGATTTCGGAATTTCTGGCGAAATCAACCGATGGTCTATATTTTTTACAAGAAAAAAAACATTAACTATAGTTATTCTCTTTCTTGCTTTCAAAGTCCGCACATGGTTCTTATATCTCTTGTCATCTAATTTTAAGATTGGGGTATAAATTTGTCAATCATAAATCGTGCCCGATACAGCAATTAAAAATTTTAGGGTGACGCGGGCCCGGGGCTCATCGCAACCATCATACGGTCGCGCGTGCTGCTGCGCCGCGTCTGTACCACGCCCATTTGGTGGATTACTACCACCTTCGTGTACTACGGGCTCTCCATCAACTCCACCAGTCTGTCGGCGACGAACATGTACCTCAATTACATCCTGACCTGCGCCATTGAGATTCCTGGCAACTTCACTGCCATCCTGGTTCTGGACCGCATCGGAAGGAAGGCCACGCTTTCGATTGGGTTCTTCTTTAGCGCGGCTTGTAACATTGCTTTCTCTTTCATCCCTGATAGTAAGTTGATTTTTTTTATAATTAAATGTTTTCAGTTGGCTTCAATATTAAAAACTTTGAATCGTCATTCAAGTAATAAAATCTAAAATGAAGGACGTCAAACCATGTACTCATACGAATACTTGTACTTGTTATAAGTAAAAAAAAAAAATATCTGACTTATTTGATGAAACTTTGAATTTTTTATTGTCGCAGAAGGTTTGTTTGTCCTTTGTTTTATGTAAAGGAGGCACTTATATAAGTATGAGATTTATTATTTTACTGATGTTAATTAGATTTAAACATGCCTAATGATTTCATTTACTTAGATAGTGGTATAGTCAGATAGGTATCTTCCCATATATTTAAGAGCCAGGCTCTCGTTGATTCTATGTATAGAAAGAAGCGTTCACAGTGACGATATCCGGCAGAGATAAATAATTGGAAGGTATGCCTTCTCCATTTCACACACTAATAAACATAATCTACGAAGGAAACAAATTGGTGTAAGAATTATTCTGAAAATAAATACAAAGTGATAGATTGATACAATACAATACAAAAACTCTTTATTGCACCATAAATAAAGGAATAACAAAAATACAGAAAAAATATCTAAGCCGGACTTATCGCATAGCAATCTCTTCCAGTCAACCTTTGGGTATAGAGAGAAGTGAATTTCGAAAGAAGCGATCCCTTCTCCTTACTTAGTCGTATCGATGATTAAAATATATATATTAAATTAAATTACTCCGGACCCGACTAGTAAGAGGCCACAGCAAAATCGTCTTTGCGTTGCATTCAGTCAGCAATTGAACATGACGGGTTTAGGTAATGTATCTGTATGGCGATAGTAAATTTTGATGTTTTTCTAATTTCAGATTTGCCAACGCTCAGTCTGTGCATCTTCCTGCTGGGCAAGTTCGGCATCTCCATCGTGATGACGTCGTTGTATTTGTTTACCACGGAGCTGTATCCCACGCAGTTCCGCCACTCGTTACTCGGCTTCTCCTCTATGATCGGGCGCATAGGATCCATCACTGCGCCTCTCACGCCTGTTCTTGTATGTACCCCTTTTATTTGATATCTGGCACAATTTAGATACTAACACTAACGACTTTTGCCAATGACATGGCTCACATGGCTATATTGATGATCGAAAACACGCGAAAGCTATGGTCCAAGTAGATGTTAATAAGTAGCCATTAATAAAGTTCATAATTGGATAGAATTACACTAACTGAATCAAGATCAATTCACCTAAACTTTACAAACATATAAGACATACCACTTTTAGGTACCCATTAACATAAATATAGGATCGATTGCTCTCCATTTGAGTCTCAAACTGTATTATAGTAAAACGCAGTTCAGCTTTATCCGTCTTATTATACAAAACAGGACTAACTTTGTTACTAGGTTTAAACCATTATTTGCTCAAATCAAGATGACATCTAGTAATATCGCACTATCTCACCTGTCAATATCAACTTGATTTGGGCGGATAATGGTTTGAACCTAGTAAGAAAGTTAGTCCTGTTTTTATAATAAGACGGATAAAGACAGTATAGGTTTAAACAATTATTCGCACAAAAAAAGCAGACCTCCTGAAGTATGTCACCTTCTTATTTGTCACTTGCAACTTCATTTCGGCGAAAAATTTTTAAACCATTAGTCTGCGTCTGCTTTATAATACGACGGAGAGAGTCCGGCAATCAAAAATACTCTTACTGGTATTTTTGATCTAAATTTATTTAGTCTAGCATATCTATCATCCTATCAGTTGCTTTCTAGTTTTCGACTTTTTAAAGTGTTCCTGGCAATCATTTGCCTGTACTTTCCAGGCGACCTACTGGAGCGGCATCCCCACCATGATGTTCGGCGCCATGGGGCTGATCTCCGGGGCACTGGTGCTGACGCAGCCCGAGACGCTGGGCACGCGCATGCCCGATACCCTGGCCGAGGCCGAGGCGCTGGGCACGCCAGAGTCCAAAATAAACCGTGATAAATGACGCTCTCTGAGAGTTGTTGAATCTAGTACTATTTCCAGTAAAATGTGTTAAATGGATTCAGATGTTACTATGCGAAAGCCAAAGTTTGTGGTTGTGTTGGTTTGGATCACTTTGTATGGTTCTACCACAAATACATGTAATTTATTAGAAAGAAAAATAGTTTATTTGATATATCACAAACACACAATTATAATAACAGTTCTTACTATTTAAAATTATATTTGTGCCTATACCAAAATGGTCTCCTCTCAGCATAATGTTGTGGCCTTCTGACCACAACGCTAGTCTTCCGAGGACACCAAATTAACAAAATAAAATAAAAATAAACATCACATACATCAAATTTAAACAAGCAAACTAGGGTTAGTTAGTTATTACACACATTACTGACAACCAATTATTATTAAGACACATTTATACATACCTACAAACTTGAATCGCCTGTCAAACTTACGCGACGTAATAAAGGAGCCACTAAAAATTATTTTAAAAACCATACTGCTCTCTTTGCCCAATCGGTAACTAGAATGTTATAGTTTTAGAATAGGTTGACTTTAGTTAAATAAGTCTAGACATAAGTTTATAATTATGAAACAATGTAAAATACTCGTAATTGTACGTAAAAACAGAAAAATAAAGATTTTTTTATGTTTGTGTTTCTTGATTGCTTGACCGGTAGACTGAAATTCACAGGCTAACACCAAGTAAACTATATCGATGTGTCTGACTAGTGTGTGTAGAATGCTGGAATATGGATGATGTAGTTGTGTTTGTGTGTGGGTAAAGGTTGGAATCTGTGACGAATATTTAGTATGGCTGCTTCTGTAACCGTGCGTAGTGGTGGGTGTTAGGCGAAGAATTAGGATTCTTGGGATAACCCGTGGTGGAAATTACTATAAGGACTATTGAACTTTGATTAGGTGCCAGAGCCTCGTTAGTTCGGTGTATTCTAAGTTTTTCAGCTAATTGTATAATATTCTTATTAGTGTTTGGGATTGCTATGTCGATAAGGTATGCGGTATTGTCTGATTTGGCAACGAGCGTGATGTTTGGTCTATTGTAATGGACTGTTCTGTCAGTGAGGATGGCTCTGTAGAAGTACAGTTGGATATTATGTTTTTTAGGACTGCTTCTGGGATGTTATTTGTAATATGGTTTTACAAGCTGTTAGCCCGCGGCTTCGCTCCCGTAAATTTCGGTTTTACTGAATCCTATTTTTAATAACTGTGCAAAATGAAACCGATCACCTTCCTCTATTTATAGCCGTGACAACGGCCAGTCTTCAGCTCTGATGAAGTCGGAAACGTTCGATTCCAACCAAGACTGCGTAGATCGAGCTTTGTGACCCGGTGCTGAAACTTGCTGGAAGGACCATTCTTGGTTATTGAACATGGTGATGTTAAGGGGCTTAAACGTCGTTCTCAAGAATGGTATCTTGATACACTTGTGCTGATGTTTTAATACCTTTTTCACAAAAGTATGGCTCAGTCACTCCTTCATAGCTAACATCCCACCAAACCATCACTGAAGTCGGATAATGCCCACGTTGCACTCTGTCGACTAATTGAGAAGCTTTCTTAGAGCTTTGAGCATTAATACTGTCATTTTGTTTGTTAAATGTTGCTCAATTGTAAAAAAAATCTCATCCGTAAACAAAATTTTTCTGTGACCTCCCTTCAGCTGCAGTAGTTGTTTCGATTTTACCACCATTTTCTTTTTAAATTAGCAGTTAAGAAATGACCATCCAAAGTCATCTTTTAAAATACGCGACATTAATCTAGGTGCTATCTTTACCTCTCGTGATAAAATCTTTTGCTTTCGGACAGGATTTCTTCGAATTGCTTCCCTTACTGCTTTGGCCACCTTTTTCGTACGAACACTACGTAGACGGCCAGGTCTTTTTCTGACACAAACAGAGGAGGTCTCATTGTACCTATTAATAGTCCGGTACACAAACATTTGACTAATACCAAGCGTATGGAGAGCATACCTACTTAGTGTAATGCAATCACAGCGATTCAGTTCTCTTTATCACCCCACTCCATTTTAATATCGCAAAATATTGTACAATGTATTGGCGCCAAAATAAGAAAAGACAATTAAAAATTATAAAAAAATAACGGATTCCAAATTCAAATATAATATTTTGTTTATTTTTAATTGTAACAGTATTTATGGCCAGACTAAGTATAGATTTAGAGTTGGATACTTGGTCGTGTCTATGTTTGTAATCAGTCTGAGCTATTGATTTGCATGCGACTATAATGTGTTGAATGGTCTGATAAGCCATTGCATTTTATAATTGTCGCACGACAGGTCGTGACTACTGGTAACCGTCGGTGACCGTTGCCGACCGTCGATGAACAGGTCGCGAGCTGTCGCTGGCATCTTATCGCTCCTCTGTCTGAGGCCTAAATGATTTTAATATACTTATTTTGAAATTATTATATAATTTTTATTAAGAATTAGTTTTTAATTTTAATTATTATTGTAGTGTAAGGTTGCAGTACCTACGAGGGTTCTATGTAGCGCTTCTATCTATTATTAAGGTCTATTTATACGTAGCATGTACTATCTTGGCGTACAAATAAATAACTTTTTGTATTTAGCTGTTTATTTCGTTACAACCTTGCATGTTATCAACGTAATTTTTGACACAAACTGCACAAACAAATATTGTTTGCGATATTGACTTGTATTTTTGATTAATTATTTAAATACAGATATCGATACATAATCCTCATATCGGTCCATCATATTGATAGCTTAGCTAATTAACGCATGTGAACTGACGCGGCACTCAGCCTGGCCTCCCGGCTAGTGTCGCCGCGCCCACCTTTAAAATAAAATCTACAAAAATGTCAGACAGTCGAAAAGGAAGTTCTGCTGGTGTACCTGAAGAGAGTCCCGTAACAGAAAAAAGAAAACCCAGTATAAAGGATGTCCCCCTTATACACAGCAGCAGGAATGGCAACATTGCTGAAGAAAAACCCAAAGTACAGAATAGAAAAGTAAGCATAGACGTCGATAACCTGCCCAAGGGGTCAGGCGATAGGAAACCCAGCATGCCCGGTCCGAGAATGAGCAGAAAAGGCAGCCGGAAGGGCAGCGTGTTCGAGAAGCCCATTGACTTGGATCACGTGTTGGTGAACGAGCTGGGCCAGCTCGGCCGCTTCCAGCTCTACAACATGCTGCTGGTGGCCGTCCCCATCATCATGTCGGCTTTCATGAGCGAGTACATCTTCTCAGCGGCCGCTATACCACACAGGTGATTTATTTTAAAAATTTGATGAACTGAATTAGTTCTGATAATAACGTAATTTTGCTTTGTTACATTCTGTTACAATTTGACAATTAGGTTCGTTATTATCAGAGCAATTTTAAAACCAAAATAACAAATTGCACACTTACGAAACGTTATCGCATTACTATATAGTATTATTACCACGATTAATATCATATCATAAAGTTGATTTTTAAATCAAGTTGACTACATAAATAAGCTGCAGAATATTTTCTTTAGATATTCATTTATTTATTTATTTTATTTCACTTTTCGGGAGCCTTACCCCTAGATTCTCGGGGGAGCCTTACCCCTAGATTATCGGGGAAGCCTTGCCTCTAGAGTTCTGGACTGTTGTAGGTGGGAGCCTTCTCTCTTCTCGTTCTAGAAACACGAAGGAAGCTTGATCGATGAGCGACAAACCCGGTGTTGCTGCCTTTTCTATCGTCCCACGACCCATGATACGTTGTTTGTACCACGTCTAATTAGTTGCAGTAAACCACAGCAGAGAGCGAGCATTTTTTGATGTATGGAAATTTTAATCTATGTTATAATCTCCACTTTATGTAATGTCATTCATTTACAGAAATGTAACAAGTCTTAGCCTTTTGACCCATACCTGTTAATTTAGTCTACAAAATTTCTTATCTCTAACTTAATCTCTAGATGCCTGATCCCTGAATGTGGAGAGACGAGCGCAAACGCTATATATGACAACCCAAGCGTTGCCGACGCATTCCCCGCAGACGAAAGTTGCGAGCGCTTCGTGCCACTTGCAAATGGAACCCTGAACTCGTGCCCTAGCTCGCTGTTTGACCAGAGCAACACCGTCGACTGTGATGGCTTCGTGTACGACAGGACCAACTCCGTTGTATATGACGTAAGAACTTGCATTTTTATTCTGGAATGTCCGTCGAATCCTGATTGTAGTGCATGACGTACCTACTTAACCATAAATAAATTTTATGTCATCTAAAGCAGAAAGTCACCCTCAAGTCACGTGGCTTGCGATCGATTGTGTGATATTTATTTTTAGAAAGCATTGTCAACAATGCTCTTTATTCTCAGTTCGTAAGGAGCTAACAACCCTCAGCAAACGACCCAAGAAGAAGCAAAAGATGCATGGAATCTTTTTATTACTTCTAGTTTGACCTGGGCTGCCAGGACTGGCTGCGCGCCTTGGCTGGTACTCTGAACAGCGTGGGCACTCTGTTGGTGTTGCCCATCACGGGCTACGTGTCCGACCACTTCGGCCGCCGCGTGGCGCTCATCATTAGCGTTTTCAACCTCGCCTTGGTCGGCCTCATCCGCGCATTTTCCGTCAACTACCCCATGTACCTCGCTTTGCAGCTGCTGCAGACTACTCTTGGAGCTGGAACCTTCAGTTCTTCATATATTATCGGTATGTATAAAATATCTTCCTTCTACTTTTTCCCTCTTTTATCCCACATTTGGATCCTGCTTATTAGCTGAAAGAGGACTATATTTTCAAATCTATTCAAAAATGAAAAACATTTTCTAAACTTATGATTATCTGCTCATGAATCATTATCATTATCCTCCTTGCTATTTCCCTATTTGGGTCTGATTTGTTTGTCAACTGCCTTTTTATTTTTCAGTTGGTCACTATTTGCGAATTCATATTAAGTATTAGGTGTAACAATGCTGCATGCTGCATCATGTTTTAACCTCATTACTTTATCTCATCATGTCCGCTTTTCATTCTTTATTTCAATTGATTTCATTCTTCTTATTCTTATCGGGTCGAAATGGTTACACTGTAGCTTCAATTCCAAATTACCTGTGACCAGTATGTGGCCACGGCGATCCCTCTGTCGAGTTTATTAAGGTCCTCTATGGTACATGACGTAGACATTAATTTAATTTTGAATCATTTACACATCCCTCTTCATTTTGACTTATTCCACCATCATCTCTTATGCTGGAAAGATATCCAGAACTACCTACTTATAATAATATCTGCTATATAAATAAATATTATTTAAAGTGTAATAACTTTTGATACAAAGTTGTGTGTCAAATAAATTTAATATATCTGTGTTGTTAAGTCTCTGTTCTCCACTTCCACCTCTATCTTCTATTTGGGAACTTCCTGACTGCGCCGGGACAGGTCGAGGTACCAAAAAGTGCTTAAGTATATTCCAATTTTCATTTTCAGTGACTGAATTTGTTGGTCCCAAGTATCGCGTGCTAGCAAGTGCTGTCTGTTCGTCGATGTTTGCGGTGGGACAGATCGTGTTAGGATCTGTGGCATGGGTCGTCCAGCCGTGGCGGTACATGATCATGGCGCTCCACATCCCGTGCTTCCTCATCATCGTTTACTACTGGGTGCTCAACGAGAGCGTCCGATGGCTGTTGTCCAAGGAAAAGTTTACTGAGGCGAGAGCAGTCTTAGAGAAAGTAGCGAGAATAAACAAGAAGCAAATTAGTGAGAAATCTTATCAAGCTTTGATGAATCCGCCGCAGCAGGTGTCTGAAGGGGTAAATATTTAATTTCCTTGTACTTTTTCTTATCAAACTTTGTTCTGACCCTGTTTCAAGATGAAACAATGTTGAATTTTTCATTAGTTTTGTCGAGATATAAAAAAAAACTGGTTGAGCCTTCAATCATGATTTCAACACTTTTTCGTAGTCACAATGTGTAAAAATTCTCTTATTTTGCTCGTCTGATTCTAAAGATTAGAACGAACATGATTGTAAAAATAATCTGAATTTCCAGGGTGACGCGGGCCCGGGACTCATCGCAACTATCATACGTTCGCCCGTGCTGCTGCGCCGCGTCTGTACCACGCCCATTTGGTGGATCACCGCTACTTTTGTGTACTACGGGCTTTCCATCAACTCCACAACCCTTTCGTCTACCAACATGTATCTCAATTACATTCTGACCTGTGCCATCGAGATCCCCGGCTACTTCACTGCCATCCTGGTTCTGGACCGCATCGGAAGGAAGGCCACGCTTTCGATTGGTTTCTTTCTTAGCGCCGCTTGCAACATTGCCTTCTCTTTTGTCCCTGATAGTAAGTTAATCTTAATTTTTATAACACTTTATCTTTGCATGAACATCGGATTACATCAAGAAAACAAATTATCTATAATTTCCACACTTACCTCTAATATTATCAGTTATAATAACTGAAATTGCAAGATTTGTATATCATTTATCAAAAATATTTTTTAAAGTATTTAATGAATGTTATCATTATTTGTTTATTGTCGTCAAAAACAATAATGCGTACATTACCCGTCATTAATGAAGGACATAAAATCTATTGTACCTACCTAGTGCTGTTACCGGAAATGTGATTTGGATAGAATTGTAAACTTATTTTTAGTTTATGCTATTTACCTATTACTTGTTGCATAAAAAATTTTACCCATCAAATTACTGTTTTATGTTTTATGGAAAAAAAAAATCAATTATTCGACCACAGCAAAAAATCTGTAAATATAAAAAAAATTGAAACATTTAATCCACTGTGATTATAATTATGATTAATTATTTAATTAATTTCAGACTTGCCAATACTAAGTCTGTGCATCTTCCTGCTGGGCAAGTTCGGCATCTCCATCGTGATGACGTCCAACTACCTGTTCACTTCGGAGCTGTACCCCACGCAGTTCCGCCACTCTCTGCTGGCCTTCTCCTCTATGATTGGACGCATAGGATCTATCACTGCGCCTCTCACGCCCGTTCTTGTGAGTAACTTTTTGATGAAATAATGTTTATGAATCTTTTTCTGACGCAATCATTTTGCGCCAGCTTTTGCAATGTTTAATATTATGTAGGAATATTTATTATGAAATCAGAATGATATATTGCGATAGATATACAATGATTTACTAATTACAAGTTAATATATCCATAGTGCATGTATACCGCGTACATTATACACCGAGCGTTGTTGCCGTCTCTCCCGCTATCAAGCGAATGAGAACTACGAGAAGCCCTCCTCACCTCCTCGTAAATAAACCAGTTATTTCTACCTATTTCCACCCGCTTTGTGTGCGAGTGACGGTGCTTGCAAATCAAATTAAATCAAATATTTATTCAGCAATAAGGCCTTTGCAGGCACTTTTACACGTCAATAATTTTAGTGTACATTACGAGTAATGTTTATTTATATCTAAATTATTTTTTTCTTTATTTAAAAGCTACCGATACTAGCGCTTCGCATCGACCACTGCTGAGAAGAAACGCCGAAAGAAACTCATTTACACAGTATTGGTCGCCTACGCGCCAAAAGGGCTTTGTCAGTTTACAAAGATATTATGCCTAATATAATGTTATCACAACATAATATGTAAAGCTTGCGAACGAGTGCCAAATCCATTTTACAGAAATAACTTACACTGAGTAGTCTTAAAAAACGGAGCCAAGCTTACCAGTCCCTGCTGGCGGCACCCGTTCACGAGTTGACGCGTGGATCAGCCACAGTGTGGCCCTGCGCACCCGATTATTGCCCGCTACGAGCTACGAAGTTTTGTAGGGGCACAGAGCTACGCGCTTTATCACCCTACGGCTGTGCTGGCTAAGAACTACGACACGATGCCTACGGCCAGTGTTTTGAATAAAAGTGCTTTGTAAGGAGACTAGCGCCATCTGCGTGTGATCTCCACAAACACGGGCAAAATTATCGATTCATCGATTTCCCGTGCGGGGATTGTCTTTGCCCGACCAGAAAAATATTCATTGTCTTTTGTCAAAATCTCAACTTGTCATTCCAGTAAAAAAAATAATGTACTTGTTTTTGTTGAAGAAAAAATGTAACTGGGTGTGGCAGCCGCGTGTTTTAGAAATGCTAAGTTTGTAATTTTGATATATAAAATCGAAAGTTTCGTGGAGAATCGTCGGTAATTGTTTGGTGGCCAATTCATTTGAACGGCGGGGCGCCGAACTTGTTTGTGTTGCGTAAGGAACATTGATCTGTATGAAAATTGTGAACCGCGTGTCATTCGTCCTTATAAGATAGTGTAAGTGAACAATAGTGGCGAAAGAAGAACAAGAAACTGATTGTGCGGTCTTGAATTGGTGTTATAAGTGCGACGTATTAGTTGGGGCAACAAGGCATGAGCTCATGTAGGGGTAGTTAGGGACCCAATTCTTCTCCACCACTGATCTCGGGTCTATGAAGAGACCTGAGGCCGTCGCCATCCCTGAGGAGGACCAGGAGATCGACGCGAAGGCCAGGCGAGGCTGCCTGAGGACCGCGGGGAGGCGGTGAGTTTTATAATTAATGTAATTACTCTTAGTTAGAATTCAGTTAAACTCATAATTAAGTTAAGTTAGATTAAAATAGGTCCCGGTACCTATGTATGTACAGTATTTATATACAGTATGTACAACGAACAAACACACATACAACCTACGCAGTCTGCTACTACCCTAGATAAGGTCCAGGGAACCTCCTAACCTAATTATGAGTTAAACTTAATTCTAATTAAAAGTAATTAAACTAATTACAAAACTTACCGCATCCATGCAGTCTTCAGGCAGCCTCGCCTGGCCTTCGCGTCGAGCCCGAAGTCCTACTCAGGGCTGGCGACGGCCTTAGGTCCCAGCACGGGTCCCAAGTCAGTGGTGAAGAAAATGGGGTCCCTAAACGAACCTACCCATGAGCTCATGTATGTCGCCCCAAACGAATACGTCGTATTTATAGCACCACTTCACCAGCACAACAAGTTTCTTTTACTTATAGTCAATTTTATTCACGAAACAAATACTTCCGTTTTACACGGGAAATAGGTAAAAACCAACAATTTATAATGACGCCATGTCACGCGTTTTACATTTGACACAAATCACTGTTCTTTACGTAATACAAACAATTTCGGCTCCACGCCGTTCCAAACAAATTGGGCACACAATCAAACAACAATTACCGACAATTCTTCACGAAATATTCGCAATATATCAAATACAAAATTAATGCCGCATTGCTTTCGCGACGGGAGAACGCAAGTCATTCATAATGGCGTCGGTCGAGACTGGCGCGACCCATAGACAAAGATTATTTCCTGGCCGGGCAAATACAATCCGCGCTCGACAGCCGTAATATCGCTAAATCGATAATCTTGCCCGTGTTTGTGGAGATCATACGCAGATGGCGCTAGTCTCCTAACAATAAGTACTTTTATCCAAAACACTTACTATGGGTCTCATAAGAAGGCTCAAGGTCGCTCAGCGGGCTATGGAGAGGGCTATGCTAGGTGTTTCTTTACGTGATCGAATCAGAAATGAGGAGATTCGTAGAAGAACTAAGATCACAGACATAGCCCAGCGGATTAGCTCATTGAAGTGGCAGTGGGCGGGGCACATAGCACGAAGAACCGATGGCCGATGGGGCAGAAAGGTTCTCGAATGGCGACCACGTACCGGCAGGCGCAGCGTAGGACACCCACCTGCTAGGTGGTCAGACGACCTGAGCAAGGTTGCAGGAAAACGCTGGATGCAGGCCGCTTCCGATCGGTCGTTATGGAAATCCTTGGGGGAGGCCTATGTCCAGCAGTGGACTTCCTGTGGCTGACATGATGATGATGACAGGTTGCTGTACCGTTATATATGGACGGATTTCACTGAAGTGGCTTTGCTAAGCCAGGGGTAAGGAAAATGTTTCGGTCATTACACATTAATTGGTTATAAGAGCTCGCGAGGTCTATGTTCTGACAAAACCACTAATTAAGATTTTAACTTAAAAGTATCCGCGTTACGGATACTTTTGTTTGTGTTTTTTACCATTTATATGTACATTTCAGGCGACCTACTGGAGCGGCATCCCCACCATGATGTTCGGCGCCATGGGGCTGATCTCCGGGGCACTGGTGCTGACGCAGCCCGAGACGCTGGGCACGCGCATGCCCGACACCCTGGCCGAGGCCGAGGCGCTGGGCACGCCAGAGTCCAAGATACAATAAGACTCGTAACGCTCTCTCTCTCTCTTAGTTAACTGTAGTTAAATTTAGTTAATGGATTCAGATGTTACTGTGCATAAGTCAATGTTATCAACGTTATGCTCTTTGATCTGAATCACTTTGTGTGTTTCCAGTTAGTTGATGCGAAAAATTTAAATAAATAAAATTCCTTCTGTAGGACCTACATTTCCATGCCTTCAACCTGACGAGGTTGCACTTTCCACTTTTATATTAGTGTTCGTCGCAATCAACTAAAAAAAAATATGTAATTTTATTGAATATACTGATTTGTATTTTGTTTTGAGTTAGTAAATAAATGATTTAATATTATTTGTAATTTGTTGTTGTTTTACCTCTTACTTTTCAAATACATACCTGACGCAATAAAACATAGCACAGTCCTGAAAGACAGACATTACTTTTAGCAAAGAAAAATATACTTTTTACAAATAAAAACTCTGAAACCATTATACCTAACTAGACAGGTTACAATTACAATATAGTATCTATAATGCACTAAATAGCACACAAATGACACAGATGACTTCCTTACAACGTTGTTTGTTATAAACATAATATATAAACCAATATCATCGCCATATTGTTCGCTACTTGCGTTTAAATAATTATTTGAATATAGATAACTAATCTTTACCTCAGTCTGTCATATTCTAAGATTAGCTGCGAGTAGTTAACGCATGTAAACCGCGACGCAGCACTCGCCCTGGGCTCCCTGCCCGTACCGCCGCGCCCACCAATAATTTCAAATTTACAAAATGGCTGACAGTCGCAAGAGAAGTGCTACCGGTATACCCGAAGAAGGTCCATGTTCAGAAGTCGGAAACACCAGTATAAAAGATGTCCATTCTGTACACAGCAGCAGGCATGGCAATATTGCTGAAGAAAAACCCAAAGTACATGATAGAAAAGTAAGCATAGACGTTGATAACCTGCCTAAGGGGTCAGGCGATAGAAAACCCAGCATGCTCGGTCCAAGAATGAGCAGAAAAGGCAGCCGGAAGGGCAGCGTGTTCGAGAAGCCCATCGACTTGGATCACGTGTTGGTGAACGAGCTGGGCCAGCTCGGCCGCTTCCAGGTCTACAACATGCTGCTGGTGGCCGTCCCCATCATCATGTCGGCTTTCATGAGCGAGTACATCTTCTCAGCGGCCGCTATACCACACAGGTGATTTATTTTATAGAAGACATTCATGGAAAAGATGCTGCCACTAAGGTTTACTTACTGCATTATTCTACTAGGTACGAGTACTATCAGACCAATTTCAATATATATTTATATACATATGCAAGCAAAGTAAGGAAAGTACAAATACTTCGGAAATATAATTGCAAAGGTTTCATGAAACACTTCCTAATTAGCTCGATCACCAAATTGTTTTCCTTCACTTTATCCTAGATGTTGGTAAGTGCGTTTAGATGTGTACACATTCTAAGCACTCTCACGTGTCATCCCCGATTTTCTAGATGCCTTATCCCTGAATGTGGGGAGACGAGCGCAAGTGCTGTGTATGACAACCCGAGCGTGGCTGCTGCTTTCCCCGCGGACGAGAGTTGCGAGCGCTACGTGCCGCTTGCCAACGGAACCCTAAATTCCTGCCCTGGCTCGCTGTTCGACCAGAGCAACACCGTCGACTGTGATGGCTTCGTGTACGACAGGAACAACTCCGTTGTTTATGACGTGAGAACTAATATTTACATTCTGCAAAGTCCGTTGAATCCTGATTATAGTAGTTTTGTGCAAGGTGCAATTGTAAATCTTATCTGGCTTCTTTACAACACGTCTGATCGGGAGGCCTCTGCCGATAAAGGGAGTATTTGCTCGTTAGGAGCAGCCCTTTTCCTGTTACCAATTCCTCTTGATTTACCTAATTTGAAGCAAAAGAATACTAGGGTGTACCAGATTAAAGAGACGAAAAATACTGTAAAAAATTAATAAAAATGCAGTGATAGCTTTTCCCTAAAATGCAAATATAAAGAATTTTTGATTAATAAATATTATTTTATCCTGCGGAAACTCCATAGAAGCGGAGTATCATGTATGCCCACACTACTACTAACGAAACTATACATCGATGCACACGTCAATGCGTGTGTTCGCCCGCTCTCGCCCCTCGACAAGGCGAGAACGGGGGAGAGGTGCGGGAACGGGGAATGGGGACGCATGTAGCGCGGGACCTTAGGAGATTCCATTCTGTATGAAATACTCTTATTCATTTCTGTGAGGCCATGTCCAGCAGTGCCCGTATAATGCTAAAATGATGATGATTTTATCCTGCGAGCATCGCATAAAAATGTTGGTGATATTTTAAAAATTGATTTATGTCCTCATAGCCCTTATTTTAAATATTGCTATAGTCCTTTTGGCAAATTATGGCCATCTTTATACAAAGAAGCCGTTGTTTTTGTCCATTGATATTTTATTTAAATATAAAATAAAAATATATGTACTCATTCTAGCTTGATAATAATTTGTGACATTGTTATAAGACCCTTTATGTGGAAATATTTTAAGTTTCTGAGTAGGTTTTACTAAAACCCAAATATATAAACAAACAAACCCAACTTTTGCTCGCAGTGTTCCTATGCTTTTTAAATAAGTTTAATAGTTATATATATATTAATTTAAAAAATACTTCTAGTAGGTAGGTACCTACACTTTTTCCCTTAACTAACTTTGAACATCTTTTATTAAGAATCCCCTTACCCTAGACTTTCCCATACAAACACAGTCTACGTTTTATTATGAAACGACATGTTAGATTTCGGTAAAAATTTGTAATCTTAAAGAAATATGCAATTTCTTTAAAGTTGAAATTTTTGCCGATATCTGACATGTTGTTTCAAAATAAAACGTAGACTACGTTTGTATGGAAATCTCGGATTTTGTCTAGGGTAAGGAGACTCTTAAGTCTATCGGCACAGAACCTCGTTGATGGCAATCATACCATACTTTTGAACAGATTTCTTTCCAAACAAGGGTGTTTGGCTCCCAACATTTTTACGAAATGACGGAAATGATAAAAAGTTTCCAAATCAACATGATAGCCATTGTAATTATGTTTTTTTTTACTTTTTACCCGATTGCGCAAACAGGAGGGTCATGTTTTTCAAGTATACGTACGAGTATGTACGTATGTATTAGCACAGAGTAATAATATAAGTACTACGTACAAATATTAGTATATATCTATGGCATGCTCTGCAGCCTTAATGGATGGATTTAATCTTTAGAGGTGTCGTTAGATTCAGAGATATGGGGTTAGATTCGTCTCAAATGTCAGAGTGACACTGAGTATATCAAAAATAATATAAAAACGTTTTTGTTTTATTTTAGACATTTTTTAGATTTTTGTTTTTATTATTTTAATTTATGAATTTTTTTTTAGCTGACATGAAGAATGAAATCGTCTCTCTATATCTGAGACACCTTTTTAACCAACCTAAAAAAAGGAGGAGGTATCGTCGGATTTTTTTATAATACATAAAAAAAGGAAGACGCCTTGACCAATTTAGAAAATAATTTTTTGTCCGAAAGGGTATACTATTCAGGTGGTCCCATAGAAATTTTATTAAGATCGGTTGTGTGGTTTGTTTTTTAAACGAAAATAACTAGAAAAATTTAAATGTCGTCTAAGTATACAATTAAGAACGAACGAAGTATACAATTGTTTTAATATTTAGCTTTTCCGGTACTGGAGTCGGTTTTTTGTTTTGAAAAAATATTAATAATTATATATGAAATCTTGTTTATAACTTCCAGTTCGACCTAGGCTGCCAGGACTGGCTGCGCGCCTTGGCTGGGACCTTGAACAGCGTGGGTACATTGCTGGTGCTGCCCATCACGGGCTACGTGTCCGACCGCTTCGGCCGCCGCGTGGCGCTCATCATCAGCGTCTTCAACCTCGGCCTCGTCGGCCTCATCCGCGCCTTCTCCGTCAACTACCCCATGTACCTCGCATTGCAGATACTGCAGACTACTCTTGGAGCTGGAACCTTCAGTTCTTCATATATCATCGGTATGTGAAAAATATTTTCCTTTTCCTGTTTATTCCTCCTCTTTCAGGTAACATTTGGATTTAGCTTAGCTGAAAAAAAACATCAAAGGGATTTTCAGTGATACTGATATCTCATAACTCTATGATTCTCTCATAATTTCATTTTCAGTGACGGAATTTGTTGGTCCCAAATATCGAGTGGTGGCAAGTGCCGTCTGTTCATCGATGTTTGCGGTGGGACAGATCGTGTTAGGATCTGTGGCATGGGCCGTCCAGCCGTGGCGGTACATGATCATGGCACTCCATATCCCCTGCTTCCTCATCATCATCTACTACTGGGTGCTCAACGAGAGCGTCCGATGGCTGTTGTCCAAAGAAAAGTATGCCGAGGCGAGAGCAGTGTTGGAGAGAGTGGCGAGAATAAACAAGAAAAAAATCAGTGAGAAATCTTATCAAGCTTTGATGAATCCTCCTACGCCGCCTCCAACGGAAACGGTAAACATGTCATGCACATTTTTTAATAAAAGTAGTTTTAAAAGTATTTCAATTGTTTCTTGACAAATGAAAAGATGTCGAAGGTTCAAAAATCAAATAATACATACAATTGATGATTTATATTTATTTTCGTAGTTTTTTTAAGTTTGGAATAAAACATTATCAATAGTATATCATGCCTGATACGGAAATTTAAATATTCTAGGGTGACGCGGGCCCTGGGCTCTTCGCAACCATCATACGATCGCCCGTGCTGCTGCGCCGCGTCTGCACCACACCCATTTGGTGGGTCACCACCACCTTCGTGTACTACGGGCTCTCCATCAACTCTACCAGTCTGTCGTCCACCAACATGTATCTCAACTACATCCTGACCTGTGCCATCGAGATCCCTGGCTACATCACTGCCATTCTGGTTTTAGACCGCATCGGGAGGAAGGCCACGCTTTCGATTGGTTTCTTCCTTAGCGCCGCTTGCAACATTGCCTTCTCTTTCACCCCTGATAGTAAGTTGATCTTAAATACTTTTAAACTATCGCGTTGCATTATTATTAAATTAATGCATACGGGATTTAACGCGAAACGTACCTTTTTTTATTTATTTTGCTGACGTTTCGTTTGGGTTTCACCGAACGTGGTCCCAGCTTGACTGAAGCAGCGATGACGCCTACGCCTCCCCCTGCCCGGTGTGTTCTTCGTCCACCGTCATATTGTTCATTCTCCAAGTACCGTCACACACTACATCTAGAACATCTACTCATCTTGCAGAACATCTACTCAAAGCAGGCGCTAATCACTGGATTGAATTTCATCGTACGCAAGTCCTCGCTGGCGATTGCCACTATCGCACTAGGATGGTACCGTGAGGCAACAATTTCAACCGAGAAGATGGCCTTAAATTGTCAGCAGTGTGGAATCCAGTGATTAACAAAACACAACCCCGGTTTGGTGCACAATCGGCTAACCACCAGAATACGGTTGCGTTACGGAATAGGGACACTGTGAGTGTAGTATGTGACGGTAGTTGGAGAATGAACAATATGACGGTGGACGAAGATCACACCGGGCAGGGGGAGGCGTAGGCGTCATCGCTGCTTCAGTCAAGCTGGGACCACGTTCGGTGAAACCCGAACCAAACGTCAGCAAAATAAATAAAAAAGGTACATTTCGCGTTAATTCCCGTATGCATTATTTTATAAGTTGATCTTACTTTTTTATTATACGAGCTTTGTTCCTAAAAACTTTGACGACTTTTTTAAAGTTGAATTGGATTATTTTAAATTTGGATTAGTTATATTATAACAATAACCGACATTTATTGATTTAGATACCGTTTATCAAAACAAATTTTACTTTCTTAACGTAGGTACTTAAATGTAATCTAATTTTAACGATCGCAATATTTGACTGTTGTCGGCCAAATATTATTCATGTAACTATATCACACGTAATAAAATCATTTATGAAGAACGTAAAACAATGCACTTCTACGAATACCAGTAAGTACTTGTTATCCAACCTAATATAAAGTTTAAAGACATTTTTGATTTTGAAGAAACTTTGAATTGATTATTATTTTTCTGATTTAATTTTGAAGTTTATTATTTATTACCTATGTTACGTTTGAGTTTGTCAGTTTTATATTACTAGAGTACTAGACCACAGAAATAATGGGTTGGGAAATGTATAGGTACGAGATTTATTAAAATGCTTTAATAATGATTCCCTATTCCCATTGCGTTTTTCTCGCAACTATTCCGGAACTAAAAAGACGCTTGCTTATTTCATTACTCATTTCATTTATTGGAAACAAAACATTATACCTATTTGACCGAAAATTGGTGGTTGTTTTGCCAGCTGTTTAAACTAGCATCCATCCGAACTGCGTAAAATGCCATTTTAAAAATTTGAAGAATTTTGGTTTGCCATTGTTATCATTATTAGAAAAGTATAATTCGATAAATAAATTTACTTTCATTTTTCACCAGTCGTAAAAAAAAACGCTCTAAATGGAAATACTGAGACATTTTGTAACAGTATATGAGTATCATTTCCATTCGACGGTTTTATAAGTCAAGGGGTAAGTATAGTGAGACTGATTTGAAAAAAAACACCCAATCTCAATGGGAATAGTGAGACCAACCCGGTGTTACGCAAGGTGGTTCGCGCGCACGATTGCCCAAACAGACAAAAATTTTAATAATCATAATATTTTTTTAATAAATCTTCCATGAACAGACAGCGATCAGTAAAATTTTTATTTATAGTACCTATAAATTCAGAGTGATTTAATTTAAGATTTGCCAACGCTCAGTCTGTGCATCTTCCTGCTGGGCAAGTTCGGCATCTCCATCGTGATGACGTCCAACTACCTGTTCACTTCGGAGCTGTACCCCACGCAGTTCCGCCACTCTCTGCTGGCCTTCTCCTCTATGATTGGACGCATAGGATCTATCACTGCGCCTCTCACGCCCGTTCTTGTAAGTATCCTTTTTATATTTAATATTTTAGGCATAGCTAAGAAAACAACACTATTGCAACTTTTCAAATCAAATCATTTATTTGCAATAGTTTTGCTGATGACACGGCTATAATGGTGGTCAGAAGCACCCATGCTCAAGCCTGAGAAATAGTCCAAGAAGACCATAATTTTTTCCAATAATATCTCCGATGTGATGTACAACACGTTTCTTATTTGGCATAATTATTATTTTCTATAACATTGCTCTTACCAAAGATAATCTAATTACTAACCTAACTCTGACTGATATTTTTGATTACTGATATCTTTATTTATTTAGTCTGACATATCTATCATCATTTTAACTGTTTTCTAGTTTCTGACTTAAAAGTGTTCCTGACAATCATTTGCCTGTACTTTCCAGGCGACCTACTGGAGCGGCATCCCCACCATGATGTTCGGCGCCATGGGGCTGATCTCCGGGGCACTGGTGCTGACGCAGCCCGAGACGCTGGGCACGCGCATGCCCGACACCTTGGCCGAGGCCGAGGCGCTGGGCACGCCAGAGTCCAAATTCACACAAGATAATTGATGCTCTCTCTAGTTTAATTAAATATAATATTTATGACTCTGTTAAATATTTTCTTGTTTTATTTTTACATCTTATTATTCAATCCATTATTCAAATATTTATATTTGTTTATTGCAAGTCTACTTAGTATGCAAATCCTACACTGCAGTCTTTTTCCTGGAGTTGTCTTATAGTAATAAACGAAAATAAATATTACAAATCTGCTAACTTCTGCATAGGGTTGCTACTCTCTCTTTCCCCCTATGCATATAAAATTTAAGAAATAAACGTAAGAATTTAAGGAATGATGAATTGAATATTTCTATATACAAAACGGATCTTTATGACTGAAGGATTACGAGTATCATAATAAAAAAATATTACTTAGTTATTATTTATGATCGTTGCATATTGGTTTTGTCAAACAGAAATAAACATTCAAAATAATATAAAAAAATACAAAATGAATATTAAAACATTCGTAATTAAATAGGATTCATGTTAACAAAGAAACATGATTAGGTATAATTTATTATTACTGAACCGTTCTCGTACGTGTCCCACTGCTTGGAACAACAGGCCTCCCTCCATTTTTTATAAAACAAATCTTATATGGTAAACAACACATGTTGTATGTATGTTCTAAGTACAAGGTATGAGAAAGAAAATAAAGGGACCCCTTTATTTTCTTTCTCATACTGCACTGTTACGAACAATTTGGTTAAGTTACATCCGTAATTTCCTGTTTTCAAGCAGCCTAAAGGGCACAGAAGTTAATTCTAACAAGGACTTAGTGTGTATGTGCAGTGCATAAACATTAATTTCTTTACTTCACTATCAGGCAACAAATTACTATCTACCAAGTACTTAATATACCTACGTCCCGTTTATACTCACCCTCTCGATTACAAGGTTCCTACTACGGCTAGTATTATAGTATCTGTGGTTCTTACTGTGTTGCCTAAGGCACCTCACGCACGCCGACCACGATTCCGATCAGTGACCACACCGACCAGATTTACTAAAAAAACATATGTACGTCGCGCAATTGCGCACCGTGCAAGATGCCTAGGAGACAAGGATGTCATGTGGGCGTTTGGTGTGACGACTGAGAGCCATGTTTTCCGCCTGCTCCACGGTGTCCGGCAGCCGCAGCTTGTTGGTCTCCGGAATCAGCAGCATCAACAGGCCGGACGTGCCCGCCATCGCGCCAAAGATCAAGTATGGCAAGGATTCCATGTACTTCATCTGGTAACAGAAATATATGTTACACAGGTAAATCTAACCCTATGACGTTTGGTTTCCGGCCTAGGCATTCATCAATGTATGCCCAGCAGTAGATTGATACGAGCCGAAAATGATAATGATAATTTTTGTATAGATCCTAAAAAAATACGAAATAAAGTAGTGATCTTCAACGAAACTGGTGTTATGTCGGTGGTGAGTGGTGTAACTTATAACTGTGCTCTGTAAAGTAACGTATATATTACCTACTGAAAGTTCACAAACCAAAAGTGGAGTCAACATAGCGAAGTTAGTACCGAAGCGGCTCATTCTGAACAGATGCCCATGGAGCTGTAGCGCGTCATGTTCAAGAGCAGCGTGAAGATAAAGATGAAGGAGAAACAAGTGCTAATGTACAGCATGCTCAGTTGGTTTAGCGACTACTTTAGCCACTCTGTTATGAAATATAGCGGAGTATTGTTTGTTTACGAACCAGAAGTGGAGTCAACATAGCGAAGATAGTGCCAAAGCGACCCATTGCAGAGCAGATGCCCATGGAGCTGTGGCGCGTCACGGTCGGGAACAGCTCCAGCGTGAAGATGTAGATGGAGGAGAAGCAGGTGCTGATGCACAGCTTGCCCAGCAGGTTCAGGGTGAGCTTCAACCACTCTGTTAGGAAATATAATTTTGTTGTCAACCAGATAAATTCATTATACTTTTGTTACCTATTAGACTTATTATCCTCGGAATTCTGTATGGAGGTAACAATTTTCTTTTATTACTTTAAACATTATCGTCCTATTATTCACAAACACACATAACATTGCATCTTTTAGGGCAATATCTAGTCTAGACCCAAAGGTTTGCTGAGTTGTTAGGCATGAAGATTAACAGGAGTAGTGAAAGGACATAATAAGATGAGATATTCATCATCTAAGTATTTAGGAAGCTCCTGATGTTGCGTGTATTCCCGAGATTGAGTTCTAAATAGGATCTGGAAAGAAGCACAAAAAGCAACTGGCAGCAATTTCTACTTTTTAGAGTTCCGTAGTAAACAAGGAACCAAAGTTTCGCCATGTCTGCCTGTCCGCAGTTTTCTCGAGTAATCAATGGTAAAGGGTGCTGTTGAATAGATCTTTCAAAAATATTGTGAGTTTGTTAGCACCATTTTTTGATTTAGGGTTTATTTGGGGTTAGGCGGTTTTTTAAATTCTGTAGTAAAATGCTTACGCTCTGGACGTACGAACGGCATCGCGATCAGAGAGCCTCCGCAGAGAAAGTATGCGGTCATAATGGAGGGTTTACGTCCAAAGCGGTCCAGGGTGAGCACGCTGATGCAGTAACCCGGGACCTCCACCAGCGACGTGAGGATGTAGTTGACGTAGCGGTTGCCGGCCAGCGACACCGAGTTGATGGACAACCCGTAGTAGATGAACGTCACCGTGATCCACCAGAACGAGCATATGCACAGGCGCGAGATCATGATCTTGGAATTGCATATTTTCTTCGTGAACTGTTCATTTGCCTCCTCGTCTTGGTGCTTTATACCTTAAACAATACTTAGTTAGATATTTTTTAATTTAAATATTGGCGACCGCCTATGAATTGCGCTATCGAGCTTGTTTTTACTCGACTGCCAAGAAACTAGGGTTATGTTTTTCGCATTTGTATGTTTGTAAATTTATTTATTCCTTTATATCTTCCTAACGGCTGGATGGATACTGTTAAGGTTTCGTTAGATTCGTCTCGAAAACCCAAGTGTCCTTAAAGGGCGGATTTTATTGCTTTAAATTATATGTTATTTATAAAAAGTAATAAAAAATCTACTTTATTAACTTAAAAAAAATCAAAAGGAGTATCAAAACAAAGGATTTTAAAAAGGATTAAAAAAATACATCCAAATTGCAAAAAAATATAATCTCGCTCATCGCAAGCGCATTCCCGGTTGCATCCTAGGCGTACACTGTTATATCGCAGTCGGAATTTTTTCTTTTTTAGAGTTCCGTACCCAAAGGGTGCAAACAGGACCCTATTACTGAGACTCCGCTGTCTGTCCGTCTGTCACAGGGCTCTATCTCTTGAACCGTGATAGCTAGATGCTTGAAATTTTTACCAAAACACAACAAAAACCGTGTTTTTTCAGCGTTTTAAACTAAGTCTTTATAATGGCATTAACTAGATACTTGAAATTTTTACAGATTATTTATTACTATGACTTCTATAACAACAAATAGTAAAAATAAAAAAAAGTTAAAAATTTTAGGGGGTCGTCATACAAAAAAATTTAATAAACAGGCAAGTGCGAGTCGGGCCCGTACATGAAGGGTTCCGTACCACCGTAAAATGTTTTCAAACGCTGAAGAAACACGTTTCTTGTATGACGACCCCCTTTATTTATTGGAGTTTGGCCACTGAAACGTGATACTGAGTTTTTATTTTTAAATTTGAAATATGTAGACATGGCAATCCTTTGTAAATTAGGAATAAGCACTCTTGATAGTATGGATGTGGACTAAAAATATCTTTTAAGCTCATTGGGAAGATTATTAAAAATATTGTATTTGTATTTATTCTTTTTTCTGATCAGCAAATAATTACAAAGATACATCGCATTTCAATTCCGCATGACGTCACGATCAAGTACGATTTTCACTTGACGGTGACGTCAATCACCCCCACTCCAAAACTTCGACGCGTTGTATCTTTGAGAATTTACACTACTTTGATAAACCGAAAAATATTTTTTGATAATCTGACGGACTAATTAAAATACAATTTTCGGACCCAGTCGAATACCAATTTACTTATTAACACAAAAAGAAACAACAGTTCTGTTTGTTAAGTACCCATCATACTACTCTGTCAAGAAAGAACTGGGAAAAGATCAATAATACACAAAATGTTAATTATTCATCCAAATTTATTTGTCACCTTAAAAGTGTGCTCCTTCAGAAGCGATACACTTACGCGAACGAATAATCCTTTCTCAGACGCTTTTTCCGGAATTGAGTACAGTTCTCGCCACGAATTATCCTTAGCTACTCTTATGCGATTGAGTTTTTGGAGAAAATTCAGGTTTTCTGGGACTAGCCAAGCGACAACATGTTTATACCCAAGTGATTATTTAAAACGGTACGGAGATACGATCGATTTGTGAGATACAGAAAGTTCGACGGCTAGCTCTCTCAATGTTGAATGAGGATTTTCAGTCACTATTCTGTTCTGAGCTTACTATTTTCCTCTAGTGGTAAACTCCTCACAGTGTTAGTAATGTCACTCATGCTGCCATTGACATCGGCTTTATCTCTCATTCTCTCTGAAATTAAAAACACACGCAAAACAAATAAAATATAATATTACCCCATGCAATCGGAACATAACCTCTAACGTTAAAAAAAAAACACTGTTTCAAAGTTACGCCAATAATAAAACCGCAATTTAACAAATAATATTTTAAATCTAATGAAATACGTCTTCTGTAAATAAATAACTATAGAATGTATTATATATGTATTTCTAATGAGTTTGTATTCAAGACTACTCTATGACCGAACCTCGTTGCGTGTTGCCTTGACGACTGTTTTGTTGATATTGTAACTTGTCAATCTATTAAAATATTTATTGAATATATGTAGCTCAGATATGTAGAATGTGTTTTAACACAAACTGTATGTACAAACTATTCACCAAATATCAAAATCATTGCAGTGCACTAACCTGTCACAGCCGTTAATTCATGGAAATATCGTTCTTTCTCGCGATTGCAGAGGCTAGTTCTTCCTGTTTCGCTTTAAATTTACACACCGTTGTATAAATTAACTTCCTCGCTGAACTTTTGATAGGTTTCGACATATAACACAAGATAACCATTTATCATTCCAAAAATTGACATGTGACAGCCAACGTACTATGGTTTGACAAGTGTTGTGTATTGCCATATAAAGAATTCTGTTTCAAGGTCAATATCACGTTTCGGTAGCCAGACTCTAACTTTATTTTATTTTTAGTATTTGTTGTTATAGTGGTCATAGTAATACATAATTGGTAAAAATTTCAGGTGTCTAGCTATTACGGTTCAAGAGATAGAGTCCTGTGACAGACGGACAAACAGCGGAGTCTCAGTAATAGGGTCCCGTTTGCACCCTTCGGGTACGGAACCCTAAAAACGTGTTTCTTCAGCGTTTTAATACATTGTACGGAGGGACGGAACCCTTCATGTACGAGTCTGACTCGCACTTGCCCATTTATTTATTTATATAATACTTGTTACATTACATATACCGAAGTACAAGCAATTATTGCGAAAATATTGGAAGTGAGATCAAACAAACAGATTTATTTCTCAGACTATAAATAGGAACTGTGACAAAGAAGAGCTCCGTCTCACCCTTGGTTTAGTCGTCGATGTATCGTTTATACAACAGTTATAAAATCAAGCTTACCTCTGAATGTAACATGCGATCCTTTGGCCTCCTCAGTCAAAAGTTTTATCGTCTCTGGCTTCAACTTCCTATCGTTCATCTCTGCTGCTTTGAATATGATCCGAGCTGCTTCTGCTTTCTTCCCCTTGCTCAGCAACCATCGCACGCTCTCCTCCAAGAAGAAGTAGTAAAAGATGAACAGTAACGAAGGTGTGTAGACGACTCTGGTGAGGGTCTTCCAGTGGGGAAAGGCCCACGCGAACAACGCGAGGCTGACTGAACCCAGGGCGTACGTGCATGACATTATGTTTCCGCCCAACACGCGCCAATCTAGACCCACCATTTCGAGAGCTGAAAAACAAAGAAGAAGGAAAAATTGTGGCGTATACACATATACAGGCGTATATTGAAAGTATACAAAGGTAACATAGCATAACATATTATTCTGGCAACATATAAAATTATATAATATAATGTAAAGAGTATAAATGTTGCAGTCAAAACTCTTAACTAGTCAAAAGTATTATTGACTGAACAGGTTGGTCAAAAGTGGTTTTGACTGAAAATTATTGGTTATTAGTACTTTTGACTGCAAATTTGCGTTTAAAAGTACTTTTGATTGACTTTCTTAGTCAATAGTAGTTTTAACTGCAATAAAGCATCAGTCAAAAGCACTATTAACTCATTAGATGTAAATAAAAAAGATATTTATTAAATTAGTCTACTGTATTGGTGTTTTCTTTTCATCAAATTTGCGTCTTCCACATCCATTGCAAACTTCTAATATCAGCACATTCTCCACTAATAATGGGTAATATAAAAGTTTATATGTGCGTTTGTCGTTATTTTTATCGACCATCTTAACTTTTTAAGAGTTTTGATTAATACAACCAGTCTAAACCACTTTTGACAGAATCACTTAGTCAAAAGTACTTTTAAACAGCTCCATTGGGCAAAAGTACTTTTAACTGTTATTTTAGTCAAAAGTATTATTGACTAAAAAGCATACGGTCAAAAGTACTTTTGACTGATTTTGCTAGTCAATAGTACTTTTGACTGGTTAAGAGTTTTGACTGCAACATATATACCCACTTTAAGAAGAGGAAATGTAAAATAGAGATAAGCCTAAAATTGTAAAAAGAAGAAAATATTTGTTGTATTGATTGCCCCCTTCATCCTGCAAAATAATAAAGAATAAAAAGATAGGGAAGTCACATATATAGATAAATAGATAGATGGAGTCCGCCCCCCCCCCTCCCCCCAAACAAGGTATATAGAAGATGCATGAATTTGGATAGAATGAAGAATGAAAGTACGAGAAGCATGAAAGCGAGAACTTGTGTGAAATATTAGAATTAAATAAATATATAAAATAAATATTAAATAAATAAATAGGTTGTAGAAATATAAAAAAAAAACATAGCATAACCACAAGGTTCATATTTTTTTTACACTGCATGATTTCAGAATGTGTTGCAGTTTTATTATACAATGGATTAGACAAAAGTTGTAGATCATGCAATTAGCTTTAAAAATATTAGTTGTATTGCATGCAATACAACTAATATTTTTATTTATTTATAATTAAATAAAAGTTGCAGATCATGATCTGCAACTTTTATTTAATTCATTGTATAATAAAATTTATCGTTTCGCAGAACAATGAAAAAAACCCATATTTGTGACCTTAAATATATTTTTTTGGAGTCGTGAGATCAATGGGGACTTTCAGCATTTCATCTATCATGGTGTGTTGAAATATTGAAGAACGAAGTGCAATAAGTATTATATTATAATATATAAACCTACATTACCACTGACTGACTGACTGATTGACATAGTTGTTTGACCTATTATAATATATAAACCTACATTACCACTGACTGACTGACTGATTGACATAGTTGTTTGACCTGTTCCCGGGTGGGTGGGGTAATGATTGATGTATGGTCGTGTAGAGGATGCTCCAGTGAGTACCAGAAAAATCTGACATTTTGAAGATCATCAGATCTTAATGTGGACGAGGTACAGCCTGCAAAAACGGTTAGGGTTAGGGGTGTGATTTTTTTTCCAAAATGTAGGGGGTTGTAAGCAATTTGACGACTGTCATTTGGTTTTTGATTTTTTTCAAAATCCAAGATGGCCGCCATACTAGGACAATTTCCGGGTGTGTACCGCGAGACCGTAGGTCGAGCGGAAAGCGAGGCCGCAGGTCGAGCTGCGTTCCGAGGGTGACGCCCGAGCCCCTCTTGACCTCCCCCCTTCCCCCAGAACCCCCCCCCCCCTCAAGTGTCTTTGCGAAGTCAGAGGCCAAAGGCCAAAAACAGACCTCTTCCGCGAGGCCGCAGGCCGAGATGCGTGGCGAGGCCGTAGGCCGAGCCACTCCCACCAAGCTCTGAGCGTTTTTTTTTAATTTTCCAAGATGGCCGCCAATAGTCGACTGCGTCCGATTTGAGTGAAATTCAGTATGCAAGGGTTTTTTGAATCGCGGAATCCAAATCTGACATTTTTTTTGGAATCCAAGATGGCGTCTGGATTTTAGAATTTAAACTTTATTTATTCATAACGTCCTACTGAAACATCGAAGGGGTCTGAAATTTTGTATGCTGGGGTAAAGCACCCCGCGGTATTCACAACTGCAAACAAAATTTGATTCCAAGATGTCAGCCCTATACTTTTTATTTTTTTATTCTGACTTTAGCACCTTACCTATTCTCTCTGAAAATAAGATTCCAACCAACTTCAACAGCTGCACGAAAAACCGCGGGCTGCTTGCAGCCCGCGCAGCGCCCGAAAAGCTAGTTATATATATATAAACCTACATTACCACTGACTCACTGATTGACATAATTGTTTGACCTGTTCCAGACTGACAGGTATTTTAAATTTTATACCATCGTATTGAGGTTGTTTTAAAACCAACCAGAAAAATCCGAAAAGTTGAAGATCACCAGATCTTGATGTGGAAGGGGTACGGCCTGCAAAAACGGTTAGGGTTAGGGGTGTGATTTTTTTTTCAAAATGTAGGGGGTTGTAAGCAATTTGACGACTGTCATTTGTTTTTTGATTTTTTTCAAAATCCAAGATGGCCGCCATACAAGGACAATTTCCGAGTGTGTACCGCGAGACCGCAGGTCGAGCGGAAAGCGAGGCCGAAGGCCGAGCTGCGTGGCAAGGGTGACGCCCGAGCCCATCTTGACCTCCCCCCTTCCCCAGAACCCCCCCCCTCAAGTGTCTTTGCGAAGTCAGAGGCCAACGGCCGAAAACTAAGCTCCCCGCGAGGCCGAAGGCCGAGCTGCGTAGCGAGGGCGAAGCCCGAGCCCCTCCTGACCTCTCCCCTCTCAAGAACCCCCCCCAAGTCACTAAGCGAAGCCTGAGGCCGAAGGCCGAAGGCTGAGATGTTCCGCGAGGCCGCAGGCCGAGTTGCGTGGCGAGCCCGTAGGCCGAGCCACTCCCACCAAGCGATAAGCGTTATTTTTTTAATTTTCCAAGATGGCCGCCAATACTCGACTGCGTCCGATTTGAGTGAAATTCAGTATGCAAGGGTTTTTTGAATCGCGGAATCCAAATTTGACATTTTTTTTGGAATCCAAGATGGCGTATGGATTTTAGAATTTAAACTTTATTCATTCATAACGTCCTACTGAAACATCTAAGGGGTCTGAAATTTTGTATGCTGGGGTAAAGCAACCCGCGGAACTCAAAACTGCAAACAAAATTTGATTCCAAGATGGCGGCCCGTATAGGTTTTTATTTTTTTTATACTGACTTTAGCACCTTACCTATTCTCTCAACTGGAAATAAGATTCCAACCAACTTCAACAGCTGCACGAAAAACCGCGGGCTGCTTGCAGCCCTCGCAGCGCCCGAAAAGCTAGTTATAATATATAAACCTACATTACCACTGACTCACTGACTGATTGACATAGTTGTTTGACCTGTTCCCGGGTAGGTGGGGTAATGATTGATGTATGGTCGTGTAGAGGGTGCTCCAGTGATTACCAGAAAAATCGGACATGTTGAAGATCATCAGATCTTAATGTAGACGATGTACAGCCTGCAAAAACGGTTAGGGTTAGGGGTGTGATTTTTTTTCCAAAATGTAGGGGGTTGAAAGCAATTTGACGACTGTCATTTGTTTTTTGTTTTTTTTCAAAATCCAAGATGGCCGCCATACAAGGACAATTTCCGAGTGTGTACCGCGAGGCCGCAGGCCGAGCTGCGTTCCGAGGGTGACGCCCGAGCCTCTCCTGACCTCCCCCCTTCCCGCAGAACCCCCCCTCCCCCTCAAGTGTCTTTGCGAAGTCAGAGGTCAAAGGCCAAAAACAGACCTCTTTCGCGAGGCCGTAGGCCGAGCTGCGTGGCGAGGGCGAAGCCCGAGCCCCTCCTGATCTCCCCCCTCCCCCAGAACCCCCCCCCCCTCAAGTCACTAAGCGAAGCCTGAGGCCGAAGGCCGAAGGCTGAGCTGTACCGCGAGACCGCAGGCCGAGCTGCGTGGCGAGGCCGTAGGCCGAGCCACTCCCACCAAGCGTTGAGCGTTTTTTTTTAATTTTCCAAGATGGCCGCCAACTGTCGACTGCTTCCGATTTTACTGAAATTCAGTATGCATAGGTTTTTTGGATCGCGGAAACCAAATCTGAAATTTTTTTTGGAATCCAAGATGGCGTCTGGATTTTAGAATTTGAACTTGATTCGTTCATTACGTCCTCCTGGAACATCGAAGGGGTCTGGAATTTTGTATGCTGGGGTAAAGCACCTCGCGGAACTCAAAACTGCAAACAAAATTTGATTCCAAGATGGCGGCCCGCATAAGTTTTTATTTTATTTTATACTGACTTTAGCTCCTTACCTATTCTCCCAACTGGAAATAAGATTTCAACCAACTCCAACAGCTGCACGAAAAACCGCGGGCTGCTTGCAGCCCGCGCAGCGCCCGAATAGCTAGTTATAATATATAAACCTACATTACCACTGACTCACTGACTGATTGACATAGTTGTTTGACCTGTTCCCGGGTAGGTGGGGTAATGATTGATGTATGGTCGTGTAGAGGGTGCTCCAGTGAGTACCAGAAAAATCGGACATGTTGAAGATCATCAGATCCTCATGTGGACGAGGTACAGCCTGCAAAAACGGTTAGGGTTAGGGGTGTGATTTTTTTTCCAAAATGTAGGGGGTTGTAAGCAATTTGACGACTGTCATTTGTTTTTTGATTTTTTTCAAAATCCAAGATGGCCGCCATACAAGGACAATTTTCGAGTGTGTACCGCGACACCGTAGGTCGAGCAGAAAGCGAGGCCGCAGGCCGAGCTGCGTTCCGAGGGTGACGCCCGAGCCCCTATTGATCTCTCCCCTCCCCCCAGAACTCCCCCCCCAAGTCACTAAGCGAAGCCAGAGGCCAAAGGCCGAAAACTAAGCTCCCCGCGAGGCCGAAGGCCGAGCTGCGTGGCGAGGGCGAAGCTCGAGCTCCTCCCCCATAATCCCCCCCCAAGTCACTAAGCGAAGCCTGAGGCCGAAGGCCGAAGGCTGAGATGTTCCGCGAGGCCGCAGGCCGAGCTGCGTGGCGAGGCCGTAGGCCGAGCCACTCCCACCAAGCGATAAGCTTTTTTTTTTAAATTTTCCAAGATGGCCGCCAATAGTCGACTGCGTCCGATTTGAGTGAAATTCAGTATGCAAGGGTTTTTTGAATCGCGGAATCCAAATTTGACATTTTTTTTGGAATGCAAGATGGCGTCTGGATTTTAGAAATTTTACTTTATTCGTTCAAAACGTCCTACTGGAACATCAAAGGGGTCTGAAATTTTGTATGCTGGGGTAAAGCACCCCGCGGTATTCACAACTGCAAACAAAATTTGATTCCAAGATGTCGGCCCGTATACGTTTTTTTTTTTTTACACTGACTTTAGCACCTTACCTATTCTCTCAACTGGAAATAAGATTCCAACCAACTTCAACAGCTGCACGAAAAACCGCGGGCTGCTTGCAGCCCGCGCAGCGCCCGAAAAGGTAGTTATAATATATAAACCTACATTACCACTGACTCACTCACTGATTGACATATTGATGGCCGCCAATAGTCGACTGCGTCCGATTTGAGTGAAATTCAGTATGCAAGGGTTTTTTGAATCGCGGAATCCAAATTTGACATTTTTTTTGGAATGCAAGATGGCGTCTGGATTTTAGAAATTTAACTTTATTCGTTCAAAACGTCCTACTGGAACATCAAAGGGGTCTGAAATTTTGTATGCTGGAGTAAAGCACCCCGCGGTATTCACAACTGCAAACAAAATTTGATTCCAAGATGTCGGCCCGTATACGTTTTTTTTTACACTGACTTTAGCACCTTACCTATTCTCTCAACTGAAAATAAGATTCCAACCAACTTCAACAGCTGCACGAAAAACCGCGGGCTGCTTGCAGCCCGCGCAGCGCCCGAAAAGCTAGTTATAATATATAAACCTACATTACCACTGACTCACTCACTGATTGACATAGTTGTTTGACCTGTTCCCGGGTGGGTGGGGTAATGTTTGATGTATGGTCATGTAGTGGATACTCCAGTGAGTACCAGAAAAATCTGACATTTTGAAGATCATCAGATCTTAATGTGGAAGGGGTACGGCCTGCAAAAACGGTTAGGGTTAGGGGTGTGATTTTTTTTTCAAAATGTTGGGGGTTGTAAGCAATTTGACGACTGTCATTTGTTTTTTGAATTTTTTCAAAATCCAAGATGGCCGCCATACAAGGACAATTTCCGAGTGTGTACCGCGAGGCCGCAGGCCGAGCTGCGTTCCGAGGGTGACGCCCGAGCCCCTCTTGACCTCCCCCCTTCCCCCAGAACCCCCCCCTCAAGTTTCTAAGCGAAGCCAGAGGCCAAAGGCCGAAAACTAAGCTCCCCGCGAGGCCGCAGGCCGAGCTGCGTGGCGAGGGCAAATCCCAAACCCCTCCTGACCTTCCCCCTCCCCCAGAACCCCCCCCCCCCCCCAAGTCACTAAGCGAAGCCTGAGGCCGAAGGCCGAAGGCTGAGCTGCACCGCGAGGCCGCAGGCCGAGCTGCGTGGCGAGGCCGTAGGCCGAGCCACTCCCACCAAGCGCTGAGCGTTTTTTTTTTAATTTTCCAAAATGGCCGCCAATACTCGACTGCGTCCGATTTGACTGAAATTCAAAATTTAAGGGTTTTTTACGCCGGGGAATCCAAATCTGAATTTTTTTTTGGAATCCAAGATGGCGTCTGGATTTTAAATTTTTTAACTTTATTCGTTCATTACGTCCTCCTGGAACATCGATGGGGTCTAAAATTTTGTATGCTGGGGTAAAGCACCCCGCGGTATTTACAACTGCAAACAAAATTTGATTCCAAGATGGCGGCCCGTATACATTTTTTTTATTTATTCTGACTTTAGCACCTTACCTATTCTCTCTGAAAATAAGATTCCAACCAACTTCAACAGCTGCACGAAAAACCGCGGACTGCTTGCAGCCCGCGCAGCGCCCGAAAAGCTAGTTATAATATATAAACCTACATTACCACTGATTCACTCACTGATTGACATAGTTGTTTGACCTGTTCCCGGGTGGGTGGGGTAATGATTGATGTATGGTCGTGTAGAGGGTGCTCCAGTGAGTACCAGAAAAATCGGACATGTTGAAGATTATCAGATCTTAATGTGGACGAGGTACAGCCTGCAAAAACGGTTAGGGTTAGGGGTGTGATTTTTTTTCCAAAATATAGGGGGTTGTAAGCAATTTGACGACTGTTATTTGTTTTTTAATTTTTTTCAAAATCCAAGATGGCCGCCATACAAGGACAATTTCCGGGTGTGTACCGCGAGACCGTAGGTCGAGCGGAAAGCGAGGCCGCAGGCTGAGCTGCGTGGCAAGGGTGACGCCCGAGCCTCTCCTGACCTTCCCCCTCCCCCCAGAACCCCCCCCTCAAGTGTCTTTGCGAAGCCTGAGTCCAAAGGCCGAAAACTAAGCTACCCGCGAGGCCGAAGGCCGAGCTGCGTAGCGAGGGCGAAGCCCGAGCCCCTCCTGACCTCCTCCCCCAGAACCCCCCCAGAACCCCCAGAACCCCCCAGAACCCCCCAGAACCCCCAGAACCCCCCCAGAACCCCCCCAGAACCCCCCCCCCCCAAGTCACTAAGCGAAGCCTGAGGCCGAAGGCCGAAGGCTGAGCTGTCCCGCGAGGCCAGGGGCCGAGCTGCGTGGCGAGGCCGTAGGCCGAGCCACTCCCACCAAGCGCTGAGCGTTTTTTTTTTAATTTTCCAAGATGGCCGCCAATACTCGACTGCTTCCAATTTGACTGAAATTCAAAATTTAAAGGTCTTTTACGCCGAGGAATCCAAATCTGTCATTTTTTTTGGAATACATGATGGCGTCTGGATTTTAAATTTTTTAACTTTATTCGTTCATTACGTCCTCCTGGAACATCGAAGAGGTCTGGAATTTTGTATGTTGAAGTAAAACATCCCGCGGAACTCAAAACTGAAAACAAGTTTTGATTCCAAGATTTTACCGCCCATACATTTTTTATGTTTCCTTACTGGCTGCAGTTTTTTACCCATTTACTCAACTGAAAATGTACTTTAGCCAACTTCAACAGCTGCACAAAAAACCGCGGGCTGCTTGCAGCCCGCGCAACGCCCGAAAAGCTAGTTATAATATATAAACCTACATTACCACTGACTCACTGACTGATTGACATAGTTGTTTGACCTGTTCCCGGGTGGGTGGGGTAATGATTGATGTACGGTCGTGTAGAGGGTGCTCCAGTGAGTACCAGAAAAATCGGACGTGTTGAAGATCATCAGATCTTAATGTGGACGATGTACAGCCTGCAAAAACGGTTAGGGTTAGGGGTAAGATTTTTTTTCCAAAATGTAGGGGGTTGAAAGCAATTTGACGACTGTCATTTGTTTTTTGATTTTTTTCAAAATCCAAGATGGCCGCCATACAAGGACAATTTCCGAGTGTGTACCGCGTGACCGTAGGTCGAGCGGAAAGCGAGGCCGCAGGCCGAGCTGCGTTCCGAGGGTGACGCCCGAGCCTCTCCTGACCTCCCCCCTCCCCTCAGAATCCCCCCCCTCAAGTTTCTAAGCGAAGCCAGAGGCCAAAGGCCGAAAACTAAGCTCCCCGCGAGGCCGCAGGCCGAGCTGCGTGGCGAGGGCAAAGCCCGAGCCCCTCTTGACCCCCCCCCCCAAGGCACTAAGCGAAGCCTGAGGCCGAAGGCCGAAGGCTGAGCTCTCCCGCGAGGCCGCAGGCCGAGCTGCGTGGCGAGGCCGCAGGCCGAGCCACTCCCACCAAGCGATAAGCTTTTTTTTTTAATTTTCCAAGATGGCCGCCAATAGTCGACTGCGTCCGATTTGAGTGAAATTCAGTATGCAAGAGTTTTTTGAATCGCGGAATCCAAATCTGACATTTTTTTTGGAATCCAAGATGGCGTCTGGATTTTAGAAATTTAACTTTATTCGTTCAAAACGTCCTACTGGAACATCGAAGGGGTCTGAAATTTTGTATGCTGGGGTAAAGCACCCCGCGGAACTCAAAATTGCAAACAAAATTTGATTCCAAGATGGCGGCCCGTATACGTTTTTTTTTTACACTGACTTTAGCACCTTACCTATTCTCTCTGAAAATAAGATTCCAACCAACTTCAACAGCTGCACGAAAAACCGCGGGCTGCTTGCAGCCCGCGCAGCGCCCGAAAAGCTAGTCATTTTTATAAAGGCAAACGATGTTGGCATTTCAAAAAATATTTAATTTTACCTGGAGTTGGTAGAACTTATTGGAACTCACCGAGTATGTACCCGGAGCTGTAGACTCCGGAGCCGAGCGTGGCGTCGAGGAACTCGAACGCGAGGTAGAAATAGTAGGTAGTAGAAAATGAACGAATGAGGCCCATCACGGCCACGGCGACCGCGGTCAGGATGAACGCCGTGCGCCGCCCATACCTGCATCACATTCACCATCTACCTAAATCCACGTTCAGCTTGAGAAATAGTAGCTGAAAGCATTTTCAGCATGTTTCTATAGAGAAGGTACTCATGAGAATGAGATGACATAATGCATGTATTTATTTATTTTTTTACTAAATCTTTATTGACCACAATGTTACAAAAGGTGAACTTAATGCTAATGTATCAGAAAATTTAAATTAGCGATAGGCGCTTAAAGATAAGTATGTATTTCTACACAAACTATTCACATATCTACATACATACATATACAATACATACATATACATACTTACATACACATGTATGTATGTACATAAATATATGAAATACAAAACAATTTATGATAATGATTAGTTCTGCTGCAACAAATTAGCATAAAGGTGCGTGTGGACTTTCCTCATAAAAAGGAACCTATTTGAGATACTTTTGATGTCTTCGGGTAAGGTATTCCAAAGTCGCGTAACTTGAACAGTAAAAGAGTTAGACATAAAATTTGAAAGAAATTATGGAAAATGGAGACGAAGAGTATGACTGGAGCGAAGCTCACGGACATGGCTTTCGGACTGATAGCTAAATTTGTTTTTCATATTAGGGGGGAGAGAGGATTCTTGAGTATAAAAAAGTGGACAAAGCATGTATTATACTCGTATATATATATATATATATAAAAGCAAACATTGGTTTTTAAACTTTTTAATCTCTATATATGTCCCGCCACCCCACATGTCCCCGGCGCTCGGTGGCTATGCGACAAAATATCAACAAGGCGGTGCATCCAAATATCGGATGACAAGACTTGCAGTAACCAGAGGACCACTCTCAAAACTAGAATGTCAGAATCAATATCTTCATTAGTTAGGGACGGACTTAGCGATAGACTTACCCATCTGAGATATAAGCGGTGATGGGCAGTGCCGTGAACAGACCGATGCTGTGCACGGTGCCCACCATCGTGCGCTTCAGCTCCTGACAAGCCAGGTTGAACTGAAACCAGCCAATCATCAACTTATCTTATGTTATTGGCACTACAAGAATATTAGAATTTAATTTTTTTTTTATTGATATATGTGCTATTGGCAGAATAAAAAACCTGCGATAGGATGGCTGTTAAGGGTACCCGAAGTCCCTCTTTCTGTAAATAAATGTGGTATATGTGGCGAAGTTTGCTAAATGCAATCAGAAGTTATATCTCATAATTCCTTGTACCTATAGCGAAACTATGATTCGAATGGTGGGTCTTGGGCACAGTCAAACATGACTCAGACATCAGACCATATCTTCGCGCCATCAGTTCGAGATCAATCAAAAAGCTGCCTCTAACAACAAACGGTAAATGCTTGCGGCTGACGAGTGCGGTTGCGATCGGCCTTAATGCAAGGACCTTTACCTTTCTTCCTTTAAGCTTCACCCTTGATCCTTAGTCTGAGCTTAATGCATACAATACACTTTGATAGTTTCTATTTTAGGTTATACAAGTTTTAACCTCTGTGACGATGGAATTCGCATTTTCATACACCCAATCATAACAAGTCTCCGTCATGTTGGGTTGGAAGTCCTGCGCGGTGCAACCGGTGCCGATGGAGCGCAGACGCTGGCAGCGGCCCCCTGACTCGGGGAACGCCCAGGCCCCCCAGCTGTTGGTCTGGTACTTCGGTGGGCTGGATTCGCATTGCGGAATTTTACATCTGGCGACGGTGAAAGCACCCTTTTCAGTAATTGATTATCTTTTTTTTAGGTGCCGTTTTATTCCTGAAGGTTGGCAGTAAGATCTTTAAATTTTATTTATGGCAAGCCTTACCCATAACCACATGAACAGTTATTTTACAATCGTGATGCACTGGCATGTACGGACAATGCTGGATATCACCACAACGGCAACATTTTTGGTCCTATGACTATAAATTTTATATATTATTAAATAAATTTATAAATTACTCTAAAGCCGAAGACGTAGGTAAACTACGTAGTTAAAGTGGGAAACGAGTAAAACGGCTAGTGGAAAAGAGAGTCGATGAACTAGAACAGTAACGGAGTGTTGGTGAAGACTGGAAACAGACCAGTAGGGGAAATGACGAATGAATGAATGATGAGTGGTGCGATGACTTTGCGGCGTTGACGGGAAAGTATAGATGAGACTGGTACAGCACCATACAGAACGGCACGTAAAAGGGAGGCATATGCCCAGCAAGGGGAGTGAGAATGATAACGATATACGTACATACAGAATGATGACTGCAGATAGCAATTAAACCGGTAAGATCAAAGCCGTCACAGTGGCACAGCACTTGCTTGGTTTGTAATTTTTACGTATAAATAGACTACAATTTACATTTATATAAATATATTTATTTTTGAAGTACCTGTAGTTCAAGTCGCAGGCAGCAAAAATGTACTGTCCATTGTAAATAGCGCTGAACAGAATAGGCCACAGAATAAAGGTGTACGTGAGCACCTGGTACCGCCCGCACTGGCCTAGCTCCATGAGAATCGTGTCCAAATCCACGTTACTCTTTCCCTTGCTCATCTTGAAAACTTAAGCTGACAATGGAATAAGGGGGTCGTGGGTTCTAGGGGTGATTTTGGTCACGAGCACTTTACTCATGCTTCGGAAGCGGATACGTGCGTACTTAGATTCGAATATGTTTAGTAATAGCTAGTTATATTGTCCAACTCTTGAAACGGTCTTTGAACACTTGCGAATTGTTTTGGGCGCTGCTCGCATATATTGACAGTAGGTACCGTACAGTGACAATCCATCAACAAACCTTCTTGCTTTCGAACAGGCTAAGTCCACAGAGAGTATTTTGCTTCACCATAGAGAATTAGAAAGAGTCGATAACACGCACGCACACACAGTGCCTTTGGCGCAATGCAATAACCAAACAGAGCTTTGAATATAACTAAAAAAATGTAGGTCAATGCAAAGTATAGAACATCATCTCTCTCATCATCATCCCATCCTTATCTCTGATGCAAAGGGTCTATGCAAGAAGTAGCCGTGTAGTTCCCGGCAGAGTAGAATAGCACCACTTTAAGTCTTCCCGTGGATGTCGTAGAAGGCGACTTAGGAAACACAAGCTGAACAAAGCTTATAAACATCATGTGTGGGCCAAATCCTCTGACTGCTCTGGCTAATATATGCCTCTGGTAGTACAGAGAGGGGCGTGCTCCTGCAATGGAGACTAGAAAAGACCTGATGATATGATGAAGTGAAAGTTCTTTTTTTACAAGAGTACCTCCATCTTCTGTTTGCAGACCTATGAGAGGAGCTACGTAATTTTTTTTGTGGATGGTGGGAAATACAACATAGTTAATTATAAAAAAGTTATTTATTTAAAACGTTATACCTACTTGTAATACTAAACATTAATAAATCCATAATAAAAATATAATTACTTATAAATAAATTCAAGTTTATTAAAATTAAAAACTTCGACACTAAACACTACAAAACATAAACACTACCTACTTTATCGATATGTTACAATACAACTTACATCTCACTGTTCGGCACTTACACTTACTACTGCTAGCGACTTTGGTTTAGTTTCTGTAGGAAAAATAACCATTAAGAATTACTGGAAAAAGAAATGAGACTTGCGTACCTACCTCAGGAACCACCGACCTAGAAGCCTGGTAGGAACACACCGTGAACTATGAGTGTGAACCTTGCCCAGGGCCCGAAAATCTTTTTTCAGTGCTTCTAAGCAATTTAGGAAAGTTTAAAACTTCTAAAGCCTATTTCTCACATATTTCTTAGCAGGTACCTACCTAAGATAACTTACAACATCTAATTAGATAGGCAATTCTGGTAGATCTAAAGCTCCACAACAAACATCTTCATTGTACTTCTTTTATCAACATTATCTGCATGATCTAGATTAGTTCTAACAGATAGATCCTGTTATACAGCACGTAGTTAGTCCCTATTATAATAAATACAACGTGTAGCGAAATATATCACATTTTCAATAACAAGTAACCAAAGTACTTACGTTCTATGTTCTTTTGAGCGTTTCCCTGTATATTTTAACTTACCTATTATAATTATATTAGTCTCGACGAATCGTAGCTATTTGTATATTATCATAAAGTACCTAGCCTTTATAATAATATACAGATACATAAATGTCACTGTTCTATGATACAGCAGATTCAGATAAAACATATCAAATCTGAAATTCACATTTTGTGGCTGACGCTGAGGCATGTGTACTAGGCCTTATTTTTAAAATGCGGAATCGCCGGACGAATGGTTTTTACCAAAAATAGGGCTATATTATTACAATTTCTCGCAAAAAGTGAGCCTATGGCATTCAGCTTGTAGACAGGAACAATTCGATACCACTGATATGTCTGTTTCATTCTTCACTTTGCTTCATACTTTATTTCACACTACACCCAACACACTGTTCACCACGACAACGTTGAATTGTTTGTTTTCTAATCCGCGGCGACATCGCCTGGTCGTTTGGTCCGGTTGACGGCCATGCTCTCGGCCTGCTCCACGGTGTCCGGCAGCCGCAGCCGGTTGGTCTCTGGCATCAGCAGCATCAACAAGCCGGACGTGCCCGCCATCGCGCCGAACAGCAGGTACGGCAGCGACTCCATCACCGCCATCTAGTGGAAAAAGGCAGTGACCATGTCAGTTAAACATTGCGCAAGTTATCAAATGTTATCTACCCTAGAAAGCATATTGTCCAGTAATAGATTCTAGCGTATAAGACTATTAATCTACGTACCCGCCAAGATCAAGAACGATTTTAGAAGCATCATCAAAGCAATTCCAATTTCATTTTTACGCCTGGTTGTCTTATTACTTCATCTTTATGATGTGGCGGTTAGCTCTTTGGTCGGAAAACGAAAACTGCAGTTCATATGAAATCTAAATACGAGTAGATATGTACTCGTATATCATGAACGACATTCAATTCAATTACTTAGCTTATTTTACGAAATTTCTGAGACCTAAAGATCTTAATCATGCTGATTCATCAACTCATTAATCCTCCAAACTTCGTCACCATCTTTTCAGCCACAGTAAATCCACTGTTGAACTTAAGGATCAACCAAGGATTTTCAAAATGCCCAGCTGGAAACGGCATGCCGATCAGCCGGGCATTACTCCCACTGATACTGACCAACAGAGGCGTTTGCGGAGCTACGATGGACCCTATTCTGCCGAACATGGAACAGATGCCCAGCAGGCGATGCCGAGCCTCCGTGGGGAACAGCTCTGACGTGTAGATGTAGATGCTGCTGAACGCCATGCTGATGCACAGCTTGCCCAACATCGACAGTGAAGTCACCAGCCACTGCAGACCTGAAAACAGTAGGTAAATAAAAATAAAGATTCCATTCAGCGTAAACCGATAAAATATAATAATGGTTTTAATACGTACATTGATAATATATCTTACCAATAAATGGACAATCATAAGATACCTATTATCAGTGTAATACCTTCATCTAATTAGGTATTCAAACCAAAAAATATCGTGCTCCAGAAGGCAATATAAGCGGTTAATCCTGCCTGGCTGTCATTGTTAAATGGCAGTTACTGAGCAGCTGTATTAGATGCTTCATGATTGCATGTATAAGGATATAAAGTAGGTAGCAATAATTTTGTAGCATAATATGTACAGTACGTTTTTTAAAATCTATACTAATATTATAAAGCGGAAGAATTTGTTTGTTTGTTTGTTTGTTTGAACGCGCTAATCTCAGGAACTAATGGTCCGATTTGAAAAATTATTTTTTTGTTGGGTAGTCCATTTATAGAGGAAGGCTTTAGGCTATATAACATTACGTTCCGACAACCACGCGAACGAAGTCGCGGGCACAGCTAGTGACTAAATATGTAAAACTACTTATACTATGTACTTAAGCTATTATTTTTTACTATTGCATGCCTGAAAGGGCAAACTGTTGAAACTTGTTAGCACGAACATATTATGTTATTTATTTATTTTATTAATTTTTATTTTATTTATTTATTTCTTACAATAAAAGTTACAATATATAATATATGCACTATACAATGTTTCGTAAACCAGATTTGGTTCTTTCGAACATCGGATACCGTTATCGATCGCTTAAATTTATATATTTAATTATTAAAACGAAGTTAAAATAAGCTAAATAAGCAATCACTAAATGAGCTGGAGATTTTAACTAATACAATGTTGCTATATTATATACCATGTTACAACACAGTTGTGCAATAAATAATTTTGACTTTGACTTCTTGGTAGCTTGATAATTGCTGCACCAGTGTTTGTACTAACTGTGCCTCAATACTTCATAATTTATAGGGGTTAGGTATTATTGAAGGATAAAAATAAATATAGATGCTTACTCTGTGGAGGTACAAACGGCATTGCAACGAGGGAGACCCCGCAAATGAAGAACGCGGTCATGATGGTGGACTTGCGGCCGAAGCGGTCCAGCGTAAGCACACTTATGCAGTAGCCCGGGATCTCCACCAGCGACGTGAGGATGTAGTTGACGTAGCGGTTGCCGGCCAGCGACACTGAGTTGATGGACAGCCCGTAGTAGATCAACGTCACCGAGATCCACCAGAACGAGCATATGCACAGGCGCGAGATCATGATCTTTGACCTGAATATTTTCTTTGTGCAAGATTGTTCTTTCCTCTGTTCTTGCTTGTTTGGGATACCTTAAAATAATTACATATTATCTATTAATACTGGGTGGCGCAAAAGTAAAGACCCTATTTGGTTCAGCTATAACATTTTTTCTAAATTAGAAAACTAGATTTAGGTTTTTTTAAATGTATATTTGTGCCATTAAATTTCGTACCATTAGGATTTAAAGATGATGTCTTTTAAATGGTGACCTCCAGAGTTGATACACATTTGAGCCCTATTTATGACATTTTGCATAACTTGCCGTAACACTTCCTGCGATATGTTCGTTATTTCTTGACGAATGTTTTCTTTTAGAGCTGCGAGAGTCTGTGGCTTGTTCACATACACCCGAGATTTCAAAAAACCCCAAAGAAAGAAGTCTGGACTGGTCAGATCGGGTGATCTTGCAGGCCAAGGCAAATCGCCAAAACGAGAGATAACTCGGCCTGGAAAAGCGTCCCTCACTAAGTCCATAGTGTTTATTCCACGTTCTTGGGGAGTAAAACGGTCCATGTTTATTTTCAGTGTATTTTACATTTGTTCACTACACAATTTTCAACAACAGAATGACAGAAAATGTCATATAAAAAAAATAAAAGTATTTTCTTTAGTGCCAGTACTTTTGCGCCACCCAGTATAACCTTTTAAACAGATTATACAAGATTCTAAATAGGCGATGGGCTAGGACAACTTTTTGGATTCCAGTTTTCCATGTTACCCTTTTACATCTACATATTTGCTAAGCGTCACCTTTTGTTCTTGCAACCCATGGTTTTGTCTAAGTACTTACTACTATGATCATCATCATCAACATTTAAAGACAGACTTCACTCAGGCAACAAAAATAAATCTGTGAAGAAACCAAGCTTAGCCTTGTCTTCTTATATCCATCATCATCTTTTCTACTGTAAAAATCCTACACTTAAAGATTTTCTCTAATTTCTTATATTGTTTCATGTAACAATTACAAAATTACCTTTACTTTTTAATATTACTGGCACTTCTTTCAGCTCCTCTGTCAAGTGTTTTACAGACTCTGGTTTCAACTTTTTATTATTTATCTCAGCGGCTTTGAATATGATCCTGGCTGCTTCTGCTTTCCGTCCCTTACTTAGCAACCACCGCACGCTCTCCTCCACAAAGAAGTAGTAGAAGACGAACAGCAGTGAAGGCGCGTAGAGTACCCTAGTGAGAGTTCTCCAGTAGGGAAAGGCCCACGCGACCAACGCGAGAGTGACTGACCCTAGGGCGAACGTGCACGATATTAAATTCCCGCCTAAAACACGATGTCTGAGGCCCACCATTTCGAGGGCTGAAAAAAAACAAAATGTTGATGAAATAAAGGATATAATTTTTTTTATTTTATGTTTATTTTGTGACTTTGGAGTCTTGGCGTAAAATAAAATAAAAAACCTTACCCAGAATGAACCCAGAGCTGTAGACGCCGGAGCCGAGCGTGGCGTCCAGGAACTCGAACACGAGGTAGAAGATGTAGTTAGGAGAGAACGAGCGGATGAGGCCCATCACACCGGCGCACACTGCCGTCAAGATAAACGCTGTGCGCCGCCCGTACCTGCAACAAAGTAAATATAATATAGTTAAAGATAATCATTTTGGAAACAAGGAGTCAAAATGGCACTTTCGTTTCTTGTCTAATTTACAGTCTCACTACACCACACATACTCGTACTCGTACACCTAAACCTTATCGTTTTGAAACCATAATACCAATGATTGACGAAGTAAAACTGCTCGCAAATCGAAGTCGATTTTTCCAAAGCAAGTGAAAGAAATTTGGAATAAATTTTGTCCAGTCGACAGTTCTGAGTCATTTTTATCGACATGGTTTCACCGGCGGTTGTACGACGAGAATGCTTAAACCATCATATTCTTCTTCTTCGTCTAAGCGCGTTCCCGGTTGCTGCTGTGCTGTGCTGCTTCGGAGCTCGGGGTGCGCTTTCCCGCTTTTTCTTCTCCAAATATAACATGCATGTCAATGGTCACCCAAGGATGCCAAAGTCTTGCAAAATGGAGAAGAAATAGCCGGAACAATATAAATGATTTGGCTATAGTTTTACGATCGGCCGCCTGAATAAAATAAAATACATTTATTTTAGATAACTATTTGACCCATAATACAATACAAGTTATAAGGCAACTTAAAAAATACGCAAGTATTAGCACTAATACTAATAGTTCGTGTGTGAGAGAGAGAGGGTGGATGCTGCCAGACAATTTGCTATTCTCCAATCTATTACAGTTCAATTACCTGTCCGAGATGTAGGCAGTGATGGGCAACGCAGCAAACAGGCCAACGCTGTGGACGGTGCCCACCATGGTGCGCTTCCAGTTCTGGCACGCCAGGTCGAACTGAAAGCAGCAAATATTAATGTAACACGGCTAATTAATGAATTTGGAATATGTACAGTAAGGAAGTTACCGAGATACCAGAAGAGGCCTCATTGAAATTTTAATATGGTGACTATTTAGAATTACTATTTTTTTATGTTATAGGACGGCAAACGAACAAGCGAGTCACCTGATGGTAAGTGATCACCGCTGCCCATGGACAACTGCAACACCCAGGGGTGTAACAAGGGCGTTACCGGCGTTTCAGGAAGATATAGACTCATTTTTTGAAGGTTTCAATGGCGTATCGGTATCGTATTTATATAAAACACGCTTGCCGTTCCAATTTAAAAAAAAAATTGCAGATATTATATAGGATTTAAAAGGAAGACAACACAGATAAAGATGCAATTAGAACCACGCAAGAAGAAAAATAACACTACTAAACTGACAGAGCACTTACCTACAACAAATTGAGCTTAGCTACGATCGAAATTATTGATATTAGGCAGATATATATTTTTGGGTGATGACTACCTCTGTGACGATGGAGTTCCTATCCGCATAGACCCAGGCGTCGCAGGACTCCGTCTCGTTGTAGTGGAAGTCCTGCGCGGAGCACCCGGCGCCGACGGGGCGCAGGCGCTGGCAGCGTCCGCCGCCCTCGGGGAAGGCCCACAGGCCCCAGCCGTTGGTCGGGTACTGTGGCGGGTTGGACTCACATTGGGGGACTTTGCATCTGCAAGAATTATTAATCAATTACCTAACGGCATAAAAAATTTCGAACACCTCCGTGCTTCAGAAGACACGTTATGCCATTGGTCCCGGCTGTTATTGTAAGGCAGTCGTCACTATATCAAATGCCTTTAGGCAACTTTAAAGACCTGACACCACTGTTGGCCCCTAAAAAAATCAACATTTGTTTATTTTCAGCACATCATTAGCAAAATTTCTTATCCTGCATGCACGTTTCGAATCGTATTCGTATTTTTCAGTTTTGGCCTTTTCTTTTATTGGTTTTATTTAATTTCAATCTTTTATTTAACCTTTCCTCGGCTTTTATCCTCTGGATTTCGTGAGCCAAAAAGAAAATCAGAAAATATTGTAGATGAAACCAAATTGTATGTCATCTTTGGGAGGGAGTACCACTTACTTAGAATTTTACTTGACTGAGAGTTTTCTGAGGATACAAATCTGAAATATAATTAAACTGACTGAATATAAACAGGTTGTTCCAGTAGACCTATCGAATTGGTCCTACCAGTCGTTCTTAGTGGAATTTTAGTCCCAATAGATCTACTCGCAGTAGTCCTACGGCTACTAATAATTTTATTTTATTAATCCATTTAGCCAATATACAGACAGAAACAAAGCTGACAAATACTTGATAACGGCAAAAAGGGAGCTAAATATTATAAAAAAATTACTTTTGCAAGGAGCGATTGTCGATAAATAACAATCGCTCCTTGTAACTACTTTCAATATCTTGTACATTAATGATAACCGATTAACAAAATACTTACATCGCAGCTAATAAGTACTTAAAGATAACAGATCAAAAACCTGCAATACGCTATAAATCGTTCTGTGCCCAATAAACACATTGCAACCTTGGAACTCCAAGGTTGCATATCCTACATACATACATACTAATCACGACTACATCATCCCTGACGTGGTAGAAAAAGCCTATAACCAATTTAAAAGGCCCTATTGTAAAAATATGCCTAGCAGTTGCTGTTATATAAATTTTATAACTTTTAAAATAATGATTTTTTCACCATATTTTTTTTAATATTTCCGTAATAAGTACACAAAAATTAAATAGGAATATTCATTTTTATTGCCTTGAGAATAGTTAGTGACACTTGACTGAACAAACAAAATTAGGAGCACTTATACATTTGGCGTGTGACAAAGATTATACCTTGGTAGTGTCACTCGAGCGGCAGTGTATGCAACAGCTAACGACCTCCTTCCTGCCTTTAAAAGTGAGCACTTGGTCCAAGGATCAGGGAATAAGAATTATTCCACACTACGAGTTACTCGTAGTTAGTACATAAGTAGTCTGGCCTCTTTTGTTGTTGTTGTATATATCTTTATTGTACATAAATAGTTACAATTATAGAAAATTTGAAACATTAATTGACCATACAATGTGTACAATGGCGCACTTATCCCATAGTGGGACCTCTTCCAGTCAACTAAGTATCAGCGGAAGGATAGTTAAGGCAAGGTATGATAAATATAAGCATAACAGGTACAAACAAGTCAATAAAATTATAATATTCACCCTATAATATATAAAGTAAGATATGTATATAAATAAACAATATATATCTATAAATATTACCAATTAAATGAATAAAATATATCAAATACAACGTAGTTAAAAAAAATTATTTAAAGGCTGTTGTCGGTGTCATGAAGAATGACAGGAAAATTCCTCTTTTGACATAGAAAAATATTTACAACAAAGAATAAGATAAACTGATTCGGTGATGTGTAAATATTATCAGGTGTAGTGGACAAACATGTTGCAGAGAATGAGAAAGCAGCGCCGTACATGGTCTCCATGTCGCTTGGTCTCACGCCGAGGAAACAAAACCTCGGCCTTGGCTAGGATTGCGACCAGCATTAGGAATTTCAGGAAATGCTCCCTTAAAGATAATTGGTGTTTTTATTTAGTTTCAAATATCTTAGCACACAGAAGAAGGCTAATGCCCAGCAGTAAGATCATAGTAGCTCATGATGATAATGAAGAGTAGGAAAATTATTTGTGTAAAATTAAAGTACTTTTCGATATGTATGAATAGCCCCGGGCCAGGTGGCAGAATGTGCGCCTACTTTATCTCTAATATTATGTACTGGTACGACAGACAACCAATGGTTGACTTATATATAAACTGGAATGTGGTGGCAGGGGTGATAGGAAGCGGGGGGGGGGGGCAAGACAATATTTTTTTTAAAACAGGTGTTTCCGGAAAATTCCGCACGCACACACTGGCCTTGGACGAACATTTCCTACTTCAGCCTTCCTACAGCTAGCAACTAATGCACGCCATTAGAATGCTCAAGAGATGTAGATCATGAGGAAAACTGACACTAAAATAACGTTTTTCTTTCATCAAGTATTCCTATCAGTAGTTTCCTTTTTCCGTTATACCGTACGCTGTACGTACGGATACGGAATACCTAACCACACTCAAATCATAATAGAGGGTTACTTTTAAAACACCGGCAACGTTTTTGGAGCAAGTTCAGTGCGTGATACTGAACTACTTTCCATAATAACGTTTATCGAAAATCTATAACTTAAAAAATTTCTTTCTCCAATACAAAATCTATTTGGCTGAGCGCCGATTTGTATGGGAAGCTAAATTTTTTTTTCGTTTTTCGACAATTATATTTATAGAAAGTAGTTCAGTATCACGCACTGAACTTGCTCCATACATTTTGCCGGTGTTGTACACTGAAAGTAACCCTGTATAACAAAGTAGTAATTAATATTCTTAACTAATAACTATTTAATGAAATCTAGTCTTTGTCTACCTTGTTAGGGATATATAGGTACGCGTTATAGTGTATTTACTGAGAGTATATTTTGGTGAAATAAGCAATTAAAAAGCGGCCAAGTGCGAGTCGGACTCGCCCATGAAGGGTTACGTAGCAGCAAGTAACATAATATAAAAATTCTAAAGGTAAATTGCGGTTTACGATTTATGACGTATTAAAAAATAACTATCTATGATACCGTGACCGCTATAGTTTTAATTGAAAGTACATACTTTGAGGTATATACCACATTTTTTTTCAGAATTATTTTAGTAATATTTCAAAAGTTACGGTAAGGGGACACCTCAAATTTTAACTTTGTATTAGATTATCTCAAGACTAGGGGGTTTGATCTACATAGTTTCAAAGCAGTTTTTGTTGCATTTTAAAAAACGTTTTCAACGATACCCTACACGTTGGGGTTAGTCCATTTAAAATTATTTTTAAATTTTTTCATAATTTTAAAAACCTACTTTTTGAACTTCAATATCTATCTCTTCATCAATTTTCGTGACAATCGGTGCAGTAGCGGCAGAGTACGAGCCCGGACGGACAGACAGACGGACGGACGGACATGACGAAACTATATGGGTTCCTTGTGGACTACGGAACCCTAAAAACGGGAATATTATTTTGTGGGATAATTTGATGGGAAGTAATTTCAGCCAACTGCACGCTGTTGTTGAAGCTGCTGAAATTTTCATTTCCGAAGTTTCTAAAGTAGTAAGTATAGGAACATCTGGCAACAGAGTCCCACCATAAAAGAAATTTAGATTCTGGAACGCAGATCTCGACCGCAGAATGCCGACGGGGCGAATGGTTTAAAAGCAATGAATGACAGGCTCCTAAAGTGTGGTTTTTAAGTGTTAACTATATCTTAATAAAATCTACCGTCATCAGGCACTTCATCAAGCCCCTCCCAAACCAAAATCCTGGATTCGCCAATGCAGATCACACGCGCGAAAAAAGCCACTACATAAAAGCCAATTCATTAATTCGTGCGATTCTCTTTTCTCCGTCCTCAGTGTGTAATCTACTTCCGTCGGTGCACCTGACAGTCACATAATGAATGGAATGCAAAGATATACAACAAGAAATGTCGTCGTTGATACGGCAATTACTGTGGTCAATTACGTATAGCAATTTTCACGGCGAAAAAACCAACGGAGGCGTTCCGAATGACTTGGCTGACCGCAGATCGATGAATGGCCGTAGGTACAGTAAAACCCGCTGCGGTCCAATGGGCATTAAAATGAACTTTATTTCAAAGCTATAAGACTGATGGAATCACGCTTGATCTGTGGCTGAATGTACGAGTAATTGAGAGCTAAGCACTAAGATTCAGCCACGCATGTCTTTGCACAAAAAGTACATTGTCAACTGACTTCAATTAGGAAATTACAAATCATGATCGCAAACAAATACAGCATAAAAAAATTAAGTAGTACATTTGTATATAAATTGAAATGAACCTGTTTACGACAATAAAATACATTTTGAATCTTAAATAGTAATTTAAGTTGTAACTTTCTTTAGTTTTATATTAAGTATACAGCATGTCACAGAAAGAAACGCCTTCCCAGGAAATACATTTTGAAATAACTTTGAAATATAATCAATAATAATCAATAATCATTTATTTGCCAAAATACAGTATTACAAGTTGTTGTCATCATAGTTTAGTACATGTATTAGTCTGAGAACAGACATGCAAATATTTTACAATCAAAAAATATCTAGGTATTTATATTTACTTCATTAGATAAATTTAAATGTATACAGTTTACATTACATATAGTTGCACACAGTGAAATAAGTTAATTGAATTTTAATACATATTAAGATTAAAGTAAGTATGTCATAATTATATAAATACGTATTGAGCATTCAGTTGATGGATTTATTTCCTAAAGTATATTATAATGTACTGTGCATGCTTTTGAAGGATTGTTACTCCATTCTGTATGTAAAGTTAGGTAGTGATGAGATATAGTTTGTCGTAGCCTGAAAAAGCCTTGTTAACTTTAATGTTTATATTAAGTCCCGTGTGTCTGACATTATTTAGGTCTTCCAGGGAGGACGACAGTTAAGTATATAGTTACGGAAAAATAGTTACATAAGTTTGTGGTTACTTACTTCTTATATGTTTACCTAAATACTGTAGTTGTCTTTTATTTTGATTCAAATGTACACTTATAATCGACGAATTATTTATACTCGTATTTACTTACTTTAAAGCTAGGTGAGCCCAAGACTTCTACGATGTAAATTTTAGAAATTAATGACCGGATCTTCGACAACAATGTAAATGTCTTATTAGGTACGTTTTATTTAATTATACTTATACTTATTACATTTAAAAATAGCTAGGTACTTAAATAGATTCTCACGGTTTTATGTTCTATTTTATAATGCTTATATAATTTACTTACATTGTCGGACCAAGATTTGTTATATATTTAAATTAACAATAATATACAGCTAGTAAAATAACTTTGACGACCTTCTGTTGTTCTGGGTTCAATCCCCAGTTAGGCAAGTTGGAAAATGGCCTTTTTCAAATTGCCCTGGGTCTTGGGTGTTTATACAAGCTTAGAAATCGCATGAGAAATATCATTAGGGTTGGTATGAAGAAGAAGTGAAATCAGAAATCTGTATATTTACCAAAATGTGGAATGCCTATAATTATACTGTATATAAATTATACTAGCTGATTCCCGCAACACTGCCCGCGCGGTCTAATTTTTGGCAATCCTACGGGAACCTCATATTTTCCCGGGACAAAAAGTATCCTATGTATTATCTAGATAATAAGCTATCTACATGCTAAATTTCATTCCAATTCGTTCAGCCGCTTTGGCGTAAAGCGGAACAAACATCCATGCATCCAAATAAACTTTCGCATTTATATTATTAATTGGATTCTACACGTAGATACAGGGTAAGTAAGCTAACTAACTTAAACCGGAGACTAGTCTTTGGAAACTAGTTGATCAAAACATCCCGCTGTGATCGGCTTTTGCGCGGGAGTACATAAAGGTAATTATCGAAAGCATGTTTTTCTACTTTTTTGACAACAGCGCAGGTTTCCGGATTTAAACCTAAAACCCTATTAATATCAATCTCACCTGTAGTCCAAATCACTAGCAGCAAAGATGTACTGTCCATTGTAAATAGCACTGAACAAAATGGGCCAGAAAATATAGCAATACGTGTAAATCTGGTACCGCCCGAACTGGCCCAGTTCCGAGAGAATGGCATCCAAGTCCACACTATCCTTTCCTTTAGTCATCTTGAAATCTTGAAGGCTTTATCCAGTTTAAGAATAAAGAGGGTTTTGGTTTTAGCGGTGTTCCTGAAGACGCATCGTCGCGCGTCAGCGGAGTTTCGCGGGTGGATACAATCTGAAGACGATGTCTGGCGCAAGATATTATTTTGTTGACAGACACGCGTGCCACTAGTAAACTAGTTATCGGATTCAACGGTGACTGAAGGGCTCAACTGTTGCAAATTATCTTGGCTACTGTTCTAATATAATCTCTAATAGGTGTTTTCTATGTGACTTTACAAAACGAATCTCCTCGTCACTTGCGAAAGATTTTGTGAGGGTAGCTTAAATTATTCCCCGTATTATGACTAGGAATAGGTCCTTAGGAATAGCCCAAGAGCCCGCGAGGGGCAGACCTCCGTTATTTTATAAGAGCTGAAAGTTTCTTAATGTATGACCCCAATAATAACTTTTCATTCACATCTTTTTAATAAACGATTATGTGTCGTGATTATAAAGATATTTTATATTAATATATAAATTAATATAAATTGTAACAAATAGTGAGTTAATCGATTTCAATTTTGTTACTTACCGGTAGGGAGAAGCGGGGGCGCCTTACAGGTATCTCATACTTACAAGGTATTCCCAATTATCCATGTACTTTGGAATATTTTTTACTAAAATAATAGCAGACACCGTTACAATTTCAAAAATTGAATACTTCCGACATACATATAAGCTGAATGTTATATACGTTATTTTGGGAGCTACCAAATGATGTTTTTAGACCATTTCGACGGTTCCTTCATCCTGTGAGACATATTAAACAGACTATGACAGACTTAAAGTGTCTGACAAGATGAAGGAAGCATCGAAACTGTGTGAACATAAACTCAACTTTAATCGGCTAACTTAGGTTTATTTTTCAGAAGAGGTACATATTAGTTTCTTCTATTTGTAACTGGCTAAAGTTAACGACGGTATTGGGTTCCAATTTTGTACCTGACACCTACCAATGCCACCAGGATACTATCATTTTCGGGGATTATTCTTAGAGGTAGGTTACACGATCAGTCTGGCATCAGTCTGATCAGAATGATCGGAGAATGATCGTGTAACCCGCTGAATGACAGACTAATGGTTCTGACCACAGACCTACCACTACTAGACCTGCATAGTGCGTGGCCACTTTAGTGCATCTCTTTCTATCTTTGATTGTTGCCTCCACCCATATTTTGCACACGTCACAGAACACACTATGGTTACTAACTTATAATAAGCTCAAATAAAACTCTAAATCTCCTTTTAAATGATAAAATCCCTAAAATTAATAACTTTCTTCGATCTTATAGCAGCCACGCCGATAAAGACAAAAAACATATCAGCGTTTCTTTCACACTCACGTTGTACTGTATTTGACAGTCTCTTTCAAGCAATATCGTTGCAAGTCTAGTAGTGGTAGGTCTGTGGTTCTGACTGATGAAAGTTAAAATTGTTTTAAATGATGTTATACTAAGTATCATTCTCGCGTCAGTCACCGTACTTTAGTTACTTCATACACAACGTACACCAATGTAAATAAGGTTCATTATAGCTCTTTGCCGTACACTTCCTTTTTATCAGTCTGCTGTCATTCTGGATTGACCGTGTAACCGTGAAAAACATCCATCATTCTGGCGTCAGTCACGTCATTCTAGACTGACGGACTTGACTGATGCCAGAATGATAGTGTAACCTACCTCTTACCTGCATTCAAAAACATCAAAAATCTAAATCTAAAATATCTATTTATTTTAGCATCAAAAAACTTATTCCAAAGTATATGGATATTTGGGAATACCTTGTAAGTATGAGATACCTGTGTTAGCTTCCCAGCTTCTCCCTCTCAGTAAGTACAATCTATATACTCACTATTTGTTACAATAATTTATTTATGCGTGCGGCTGCAAAAAATTAAATCACAGTGCATTGGGGCAATAAATAGGTAAACTTTCAGCCTTTATAAAATAATTGAGTTCAGCCCCTCGCGGGCTCTTGCTCTATATGGTAGACCTTGAAAAATATATTGTTAAGGAATTAGCATAGCTACTAAATTCATTTGCTTAGGTAAGTATATAAAATTATAATGTCTTTAGGGTTCCGTACCCAAAGGGTGCAAACGGGACCCTATTACTGAGACTCCGCTGTCTGTCCGTCTGTCCGTCGGTCTGTCCGTCTGTCACAGGGCTCTATCTCTTGAACCGTAATAGCTAGACACTTGAAATTTTTACTGATTATGTATTACTGTAGCTGCTTTAACAACAAATACTAAAAATAAAAAATGGTTAAAAATTAAAGGGGGTCGTCATATTAAAAACGTGTTTTATCTGCGTTTTTAGCTAGATCTTTATAATGGCATTAAATAGATACTTGAAATTTTCACAGATTATATATTACTATGGCAGCTATGATAACAAATACTAAAAATTAAAATAAAAGTAAAAAATTAAAGGGGGTCGTCATACAAAAAACGTGTTTGTTCAGCGTTTTTAACTAGATCTTTATAATGGCATTAACTAGATACTTGAAATTTTTCTCAGATTATGTATTACTATGGCCGCTATAACAACAAATACTAAAAATAAGATAAAGTTAAAAATTAAAGGGGATCGTCATACAAGAAAGGTGTTTCTTCAGCGTTTTAAAACATTGTACGGTGGTACGGAACCCTTAATGTACGAGTCCGACTCGCACTTGCCCGTTTATCGTTACATGCAGACTTTAGTAACTTTATTATTTCCATGACTTATGTACCTATCTAAGTACTAGGGGTTCAGTTTTACAGTTGATTTTATTACACACTTTCAAGCCGTGGTTCCCGGCAGAGAAGAAACCACTCCAAGTCTTCCCGGGGATGTCGTAGAAGGTGACTTAGGAAACACAAGCTAAACAAAGCTTATAACATCAATGAAACCTCTCCAACCCGACTGGCCAGCGTGGAGAGTGTAGGCCAAATCCTCTGACTGTTCTGGCTAATATATGGCTCTGGTAGTACAGAGAGGCTCGTATTCTTGCAGTGGAGACTAAAAAAGAACTGATCATGAGACACTTTTTAAATTTATTTAAAAATGCGAATTTAGTTTTGCGTAAATTAAGATATCTCGTCAGGTAGATTTGGTGGCTATTACGCATTCCGTTAATCAGATAAGATAGCGGCTTCGCAGTTGAAGAATTTTAATAATTAATAGTTTAATATTATAATTTCGAATACTAGTAAAAAAATATTTAAAAATATCCTAGTTATGCTATTTTAGTTTATTTTAATTAAGATATCTCATCAGGTAGATTTGCTGGCTATTACGCATATCGTTAATTCAGATAAGATAACAGATTCGCAGTTCAAGGAACCGTTCGATACCGTATCATTCGAAAGTTAAGCAATCAAACATATCTAATCCCCTCTTAAGTCTTTATCCTTCAAAGAGGAGCTGTACGGCCCAGACGGCGTTTTTTTTTATTTTTTTATTAGCCATTGATTTCCCACAACGTCCTTACTTTCCATTCTTTATCAAATTTACGCAAATCGTCTGCATATCTCGTCTTCGGTCTACCTTTCTTTCTATATCCATCTGTAGGAACCTAGTTTGTGTAAATTACCTCCCCAGTGCCGAATTTAAGTACAGGTTACATAGGCAGCAGTCTAGGGGCCCGCACCATAAGAGGGCCCGCGCCATTTTTTGTATACTATTAAGTACGCAAACAGGCATGCGGAATGCACATGAAAAAATAAGAAATTAAAAAAAAGATTAATGTATAGGTATAGGGTATATCAATTTACAGTTTTAAATATACGGCATCGGCAGTGAAGACAAGTCAACCAAAGACATGCTTTGTTGGACTCGATAAAGAATCACATTGCAGTACAGCTTAATTTTAATTTAGTTTTTAAATTACATTATTGGCAGATTTAGTCTTTAATAGTAAGTAAAGAAAACAAAACAGTAGAAGAAATAATAATAAAAATATTAAATATATTAGCCTTATATAGCCGAAGAGCCCCCCTCGGAGCATACCGGGCTCAAAAGTACCCATAACGCCAGCCGCATTGCCACGCTGAATGGCGTAAGTAAAGTAATATATGTAATGAAATTGATATCTTCGGTGCATCGGCTAATATGATTAAAAAATTCTTTTATGATTAATTATTTTTTACACAAGCATGGAATTCCCAATTTAAAGTTTAATTATTTATGTAACTTTTTATTTAATATAATTTAAAACCTTATTTAATTTTGCTATGTAATTTAATTTATGACTAAAATAATTTTATAATTAACTGTAATGTAATGTAATTTTCAATTTAAAACGACTGAGAGCTGTTTATCAAATGTGCATGCTGTGCTCGCTCCAAGTAGGTTGGCAACTTGTATGCTCTAATTTGTATATGCTTAGTTTTGTGTGTTGTTCAGCCAGTTAGCGAACCAAATAAATAAAAAAAAAAGGAAATTAAATGTAGACGAAAACCGAGAAATTAGGATGGTTATCCCAACGTCATTATAGGTATTTTGTAACAAATAATTAACCTCCAGTCTTTTTGACCGAACTCCAAAAAAAAAGAACAGTACTCGATTCGACTGTATATTTGTTTGTTTTTTTATATTATATGATATAGTTCTCGCCCAATTGTATAGACGGGGGGCCTACACAAATCCGGCCCCGTACCTCCCTACTATTAAAGCAACCCGTGACGCGTGGTGAACATTGGACACCCTTACAGGGTCGCCTGCCACCAGCAAAAATTATTAATCATCATCATTAGCCACTCGTTCGTAAAAAGTTTAATTACTTTTGCTCCCGGGCCAGTTACTTTCTTCCCATTAGCACATTAGGTGAGTCCATCTGTTTGGAAACAATACGTTACTTACGCTATTGTTGGTTATGCGTTTGTTAAAGTTTCTGTCGGAGGAGCCAATACGGTCGCCCATTACCATGAAGATATAAAAATCCAATGGCGAAAAATTAAGTAGGTATCTCAATTTTCACTAAGACCCATAACTGCATGAAAAATGATTATATCCTCAGTGCGTTTCATAATAAACAACATTCTATTTGTTGACAACAGGTAAATTGAAAGTCAACTTTAATCTTTTATTGTATCCTTCGGTTTCTTGAAAACAATCGTGCAGCATTGGCCTGGTTACCTGAGAAATGATGCCGCTCTATCAGATAGATAACAAAGAAATGCGGTCAATTTCGATCTATTTGTGACTGCGTCGAGGATGTTTGTTCGCTTGACTGTCGCAATGCTTTCGGCGGACAAGTGTATGTATCTGATGATAATTTCAAAGAGTATACTTGAGGAGAATCAACAATCTGCGTAAATTCTTCTTACTTCAATCTTTTTCATCTTTTAGAGACGAAGGCATATGGTAAGTTTTAAGTATTTGGTAAAATCATGTTTTTTTGGTCGTATGCTTGGGATTGATAGCACAGCTATGTTGCTTAGTATTTCTAAAGACTTAGTGCCTACTGTTTTGACAAGTGTTTTCAACACAAAAGCACCTTTTTGAAAATAATAGTGCCTGCTGTTTGCATTGTCTTTAGTACCTACCTAGGTCTTTTTACGCAGTTTGAGTTGTATACAATGCAGTGCATATTGTACCTGTATAATGTTTTTATTGATTGTATGTTCCTCATAGTTTTTAGTGTACCTACCTACCCTACCACCTGGAACCCAAGTAGCTAGATTAATCGGACCTAGTAATTTGTGTAGGTTTTTTCTTACTTTTATAAAGCAAGGACCTAGTTTCTAAATAAACGGTTAATTTTTTCATACGAGTCCCATCCTGATTAATTTCTTTTTAAAATGTACTTATATTTTTCTTAGATCATTTAGCTAATGTATTCTTCCTTCAAAGTTTTCGCTAAACCTGCTAAGATTATATACTCCGAAGGTAAGGGACATCGACGTGGATCTGTGTCTATATCATGGAGTTTAGTAAGACATACTTCATGGTGTGTATGTCTATCGTAACGACCTTTGTTAACGTACCTAGGTAGTGATATATCAACAAGACCTTGTATTTATACCTATCTGTTTATTTTGTGCAATATCCTAGTCCTTGGACTTTTATCAATTTCGTAATATCGCTTATCAATACACCACCTATATATGTCACGAACACGACGTCGCCCAGTCTCACGACTAAGACCACATGCACTAGATATTTCGCCACGTCTATTTTTAGTCTACTGTCAAACATTTGCATATGGGGTCAAGCATCTTAGGCATCGCAATTTATGTAAGACTTTTTGTCCTGACATTGTCATAAGTACTTTGAAACTGCAATATCTCGTACACCCATAATTGGGTTATTAGTTACTAGTAACTAGCTGCTCTACGTCATGTACCATAAATGAGCTTAATAAGGCTAACGATAGAGGGATCGCCGTGACCACATACTGGTAAAAGATGATTTGAAATTTAAGCTACAGTGTAGTAAATTTCAATAGCAGCTATACATGAGAGTATCCATCCACGTTCAACAGGGTGGTCAGTCAAAACCCATCTATCTTCAAGAAGAAGGCGACAACTACAAAGAAAATCGTGCTTCGTCTGGAGTGCGCTGACTGCAAAGTGAGGTTAAAGGTTTCACTGAAGCGTTACAAGCACTTTGAGCTCGGAGGAGACAAGAAGAGAAAGGGACAGATGATCCAGTTCTAGGCTGGTTAAAAAATAAGTCAAACGTTATCCTGAGTGAGTGGCATGGTAACCTAAGAGCGTAAAGTCTCATTAAGAGCCAGACAGCAATTAAGTAACTATTACCACAATATAATTACCCACTCCACAATACATCCCTAAAAGTAAAAGAATATTTTTTCAAGAGACCAATTTGTAGACGTAGTATATTATTAGGTACTCTGTGCTATGCAGTTTTACAATAGCTGTGAGTTGTTAAACGACAAAACCTACCTACTTAAGGATGTAAAAGACTGTGCAAAGTGGAGAAAAAAAGCCGAATAGCAGTCATCGGGCTCCGAAGCTCTACAGCCTAAGGAAGTAACATAAGAAAGACCAAGTGTATTCAGCAAATATGTTTCTATGGAAAGTAGTTCAGTAAGGACTGAAATTACTCCATAAAATTTAGCTAGTGGTTAAAAAATCACCCTGTATGTAAAATAAATAGGTATTTAAGCAGAAGTTCTTCTTCTTCTTGTGTCGAAAGCTCAAAATGTAATAATTTTTTTTCCCTCCAGAAGGTTGCCACTTTCACAGTGTTGTCTGTAGCCTCACATAAGTAGGTCACGCTTAGTCCATCTGGAGGGCCCGATGGGCAGAAGAGGAGGTGTGACATAGTCTGGTCGTTATGACCACACTGACACTGTGTTGCAGTTGATAGAAGTTCTAATATTCTCCATTGGTGTTACAGTAAATACTAAATACTTCAATATAATAATATAGGTACATTTTGATAACCTCCGTGGCGTAATGGTTAACACGCTAGACCGCTAATCCGGAGGTTCTGGGTTCGATCCCCAGCCAGGGCAAGTTAGAAAATGGCCTTTTTCAAAAAATTGTCCTGGGTCTTGGGTGTTTATCTATACTTATATGTATTTATCATAAAATATAGTATCGCTGAGTTAGTATCCCATCATAACACAAGTTTAAAACTTACTTTGGGACTAGCTTAATCAGTGTGATTTGTCCCTTAAAATAAAAATAAAATATTTATCAAGGTACGGGCTGCAGCGTCATCTGTGCAACGACTTTAAGACATCTGCTGCGAACACCTACCCGCCTGCCCAGCGCGGTGATTGAGAGCAAATCTTGGGAGCCTATAGTGCCAAGAAGGCAGCATATAGCGGCCTGACATAGGCTGTAAAGGAAGAAGGCAAACAAGTGGCGTTCTTGCGATGAAAGATCACTTGAGGAGGAAAACTTTACTAAGGAATTATTGACATGTGTAATTCAAGTATGCACAAGATTGCCTCGTGACGATTCGCACCAAAAGGTAGTAGGTACAGAGATAAAGGTTTCCTTAAAGAACGCTCCAGTATCTTTCCATATTCTTCTAGCTTTCAGATCTCGCTGGCTAAAAAAATAAACTCCTCTTTCTTGCTCGTTAGGAAGGTATCCGTATTTTAATGAGATCCTTATCTGATCTGTACGTAGCCAGTACGACCTCTCTTTTAAGTCCTTGGTCAGATTTTGTCTAGGTGGGAATATATTACGGAAGGTAGGAAGGTAGGATTAGTTACCTAGGACCGTTGTCTTTCCAACATTATGAACTAGGTACCTACTCATAACAGTCATAACATTTAAAATTTTATCAGGTAGGATATTTAGGACAAGTTTTGTAAAGTTAGAGATTTCGGATATCTGTGTTTAATTTGATATATTGTATTCTGTACTCGCGGTGCTTTGTGAATAAATAAACTAAGTAACTTATTTATAAGTTTTCCGTACAAGGAAATAAAATTCATGAGCTTCATAACTGATTGCGAAATGTTTCAATGAGTTAAGCGTGTCGTAACGTAACTCATGTTATTTATAGCTATTTATTTCAAGCCTGTTCCATTTTGACCATAGATCGATTACTTTATTTTTAAATAAAAATGGGTCCTTACGCCGTGAATGTCTTGTTTACTTGCTTATACAAGTTCGGTCTCTGGTTTTGCAGGCCTTCAGGTTTTTAGGCTCCGAGGACCTCGGTGGCCCAGTGGGAGTAAATACCTACGCAATACTAGCGCTTCCGCAAGTTAAGCAACACCGGACGTGCTCCGCACTTGGATGGGTGACCACAAGTGGTATAAAACTCAGTTTTGCTAGTAGCATGAATGGGCCGACTCGTCCGGGGAAGACCACACTCTCACAGAAAATCGACGTCAGAGTAGTAGCTTCACCGCTTCTATGCTTTGTTCGGTGAGTGACAGCCGGAGCCCCCCCCCCCCCCCCCCTAAAACGCTGAAGGAACACGTTTCACGTTTCTTGTATGACGACCCCCTTTAATTTTTAACTTTTATTTATTTTTAGTATTTTTTGTTATAAGACCGGGTACAAAAGTAACACTTTGTACTTTTACCTTAATTTCTGGATGGGTTTTACTGTGGCTATTAAATTAATATAACCATATTAAAATTCAGTTTATGTTCTTTACTCTAACAACTAGATTTATTACATTAAAGTGTGTTATATGAGAATTACAGAAATTTAAAAGAAAATCAGTACTTGTTACTTTCGACCACATCGGCAGGTCGAAAGTAAGAAGTCGTGGGTCAAAAGTAACATAACAAAGGGGTTGGTAATAAATACAATATCCATGGTAAATCAACAAATTATTTATTTAAAGTCTTTTATACTAATAACACAAATTAACTTCTGTTTTTTAAATGTTTTAAAATAAATGTTTAATGTTTAATTAATGTTTTAAATGATTTTTCATTTTTAGTTTAGCCAGTTTACGAACTTCTGTTGGTGATAACCCAAAATAAACTGCAGAGCACTCGATTTGCGAGTCGCGTAGATTAATTTCTTCGTTGTTGGTAAAAACACGGTTGACGCAACGGTAACCCACAACTGCGAAAGCATTTCCTGCTTTTAATTTTTTTATAAATCTATATAATGTTACATGACAAACATTATATTTTTCTGCCAAGCCTCTAATTGTTGCAGCATCTTTAAAATGCTCTTCAGCCGCTCTTTGATACACTTCCGTATCGGTAGTTCCTCGTTCAGTTGTTCTTACGCGTTGTCGTGGCATTCTGTAAAAAAAAGTACATATAAAAATATGATAAGTTATTAAATCACTACGAGGACAAAAGTAACATGTTACTTTCGTACCCATAGGGCTATTTACTTTTGTACCCATCCACATTTTTGTCAAAACGTGCAACATAACCTTAAATCGGAATGTGCTACATAAAAATGAGTTTACGCATTGTACAATCACTTTAATACAGAATAGATATGCAAACATTCAGATTACTATCATGCTTTTAAGACTATCAAAACATAGAATAAGAAAACTTCAAAAAACTTACTTTTGGTTTGCAAATTCACGTAGCGTCCTGTCACACAGCCAAACAGCGCGTGGCGTACGCGGCGACTAAACGCAATTGAGGGGGGTGCTCCCGGCTATCGCCTGACAGCGGCCAAGCGGTGTGCGCCCATTGGATAAATCTAGAGAGCATTTGTTACTTTCGACCCGCCGTTACTTTTGTACCCGGTCTCCCCTAGTAATACATAATCTGTGAAAATTTCGGGTAAGTATCTAGTTAATGCAATTATAAAGATCTAGTTAAAAACGCTGAAAAAACAAGTTTTTTGTATGACGACCCCCTTTAATTTTTAACTTTTTTATTTTTAGTATTTGTTGTTATAGCGGCCACAGTAATACATAATCGGTGAAAATTTCAAGTGTCTAGCTATTACGGTCCAAGAGATAGAGCCCTGTGACACACGGATAGACAGCGGAGTCTCACTCAGTAATAGGGTCCCGTTTACACCCTTTGGGTACGGAACCCTAAAAAGGAAAAGACCTACCACGACGACCCCCTCAGAAAATATGCTAGTGATACCCGCTTCAAAGCTAGAACTTTAAGTTTGGTCCGCTTACTATGCAGGATTTGACGTGCGGCGACCTTACAATAACTGCACTGCCACCACCTGCTCCGGTGAAGGAAAACATCGCGAGGAAACCTGCACAAGTGCACACTAGTGCATGGGTACCTATGTCAGATATATGCATTTTACACTTAAACAAGTATACACCTTACGAGTCAAACCTGCAGAAAAACTCCCACCGGGCAGAGACCTCTCCCTTGTTCGGTCTGGCTGGAAGTCTCTCAATGGACTCCGGGCTGGTGTTGGGAGGTATCGGGAAAACCGAAGTTAGGTGGCGTCACGCTGATAACGACTTTGGCGACTGCGGTGCTATTCAGTCGATGGACCACCTTTAGTCATGCCCTACGTCATGTACTATAGAGGACCTTAATGAAGCTAACGACAGAGGGATCGCCGTGGCCCCATACTGGTCAAAGATGATTTGAAATTGAAGCTACAGTGAAAGCATTTTGACTCGATAGGAAGACAAAGTTTACTAATGTGTGAAATAGAAAAGGCAACGGTAAACCACTCCATTATTTCTGTCAAAAATACTTACTGTGTGGATGTCTTTCCGTACAATTAAACCGACAAGAGCTTGACTCTTTAATGCAGTGTGTGTGTGACCTTACCACGTGGTATGTCTATGAGAGAGTATCGTGCGAATTGCAATAACATAATGCTGCATTCATCAAACACGTGCTCGAGGTCGCGTGACTAATTAGCAGATTGCTAATCAATCTAATCGTAGCAGATTTAATCGCATCGGCAGAGGATATAAACGGCCTCCGTTGTTTTACGAGTAGGTGGGCATGTAAGCACAGGCCTAGTATAAACATCTTCAGACATATCTAAAGATGTTTTTACTAGGCCTGTACTATAAGCGATTATTATAGGGTCATAGTTACCAATATTTTTGTAAGCAATTTTCATCAATATCATCTTCCCCGCCTCCTCCCTATTTGGGGTCGGCTCTGTATGTCAACTCCCTCCATCGTTTTCTATCATTTACGATATCTGTACTAACTCTTCATATCCCGCTTGACACATCCCCCACGTCTTTCTAGGCCGTCCCTTGTCTCTATGGTCATCCACTTTCAAGTTCCCATTTTATTTGCCAGATGTCCGGCATCCCGCCTCTTGACATGACCTTACCATGTCTTACCATGTTAAGCAGTGGCTTTTTAACTTCCGTACAATCGATGCTACCTATATAAACTCCCTCTTATATACAGGTTGACTTTTTATTAACCGGAAACAATTTTGAAGCAAGTTCAGTCCATGATACTGAACTACTTTCTATAAAAAAATTATTGAAAATCGATAAAAAATTTTCGTACTCCAATACAAATCAGCGCTCAGCCAAACGGATTTTGTCCGGAAGGACGAAAATTTTTTATCGATTTTCTTAACTTTTTTTATAGAAAGTAGTTCAGTATCATGGACTGAACTGGCTCCAAAAATGTTGCCGGTTAATAAAAAGTTACCCTGTATTAATACAGCTTTTATCAATCTTCGTCACCCTACACGTCCAACTAAGCTTCCGCATTTCTGCTACATGTAATTCTTTCTTTTTAGTAGCCCAACATTTCCCCCATACAGCAAAGCAGTCATATTTATTACTGTCTTATATATATTTTCCTTCAGTTTCAATGGGAGCCGCTTAACGTAAGTTGTTCCAGTAACTTCTTGGCAGCGAAGATTGCGTCGCTGTTGTTCCTTTTTCCCTCAGATACTTCTGTTTCAGCTGTAATCCTTACTTCTATAATCTCCCACAATTTTAAATTGAGAGCCATAAGTTTGATTTATCTATAATTATTAAAATCTTGAATATCTCTATCTTTATATACTGGAACTAAATAACTATCTCTACTCGTTAGGTTTCTCCACCGTGCAGAATTATATTTGCAAGCATTTTTCATCCCATACAAATTACAAGGGATAGACTTTTAGGCAATAGTACCTAAGCGAAATCTTCAGCTTGATGTTCACTGTATTTTAATCTGACAATCAAGTAATTATTGAAAAGAAAATATATCTTGGAAACTATCATACTGATAAGAATTGAATAGTCAATACGGCCAGGTGGATTCGCATTAGCAGTTTATTCAAGGTATCCTACCTGCTACCTAGGTAACATAGGCAACAAAAGCTACCAGAGATTTCCAACATGCAAGGTAACTGTCCTCAAGGAAAACAAACAGGTAAATGAAACAGTTAGCTATGTAACATAATAATTATTATATTTAATATCCTTAAACGTTTTATGTACATCAACATCAAATGCGGAACAACATCTACTCGTATTAAAGTGTACACAAGAGCACAACAGTTTATAAACATATTTATACATATAGGTAAATGATATTGGTAATATTTCACGATACATTCGCTATACATACACAGTACAGTTCGCCCAATAGTTAATACGACGAGTTGGTGGACCGATTTGGCAAGATACCGGACGATACGTGACTGGTATAGCAAATTATACAGTTACCATTCCAAGGTTACCATTACCAGGTTCCGTGTCCTGTGACTCATATATTAACAAATCAACTATTTTACTATTGTTTACTTTTTAAGGACAGCTAAGCGACGTTAAGCTTGTCAAATGCGCGTTTTGAACCGTGTCAAGCCCTCTTATAGTGCCACCTTGATGCTACTATGGAACTGACCTTTCGTCCGGTACCTTTCTATAGATTCCTTCTCCGGTATCTCGCAAGATCAACGTCTTAACTGGACTCAATCATATTATAGTTAACAATACAACTTTGCGAAATTGAACATAAGATTCGGCGTGATAATACTAATCAAAAAATTTATCAAACGAATCGAAATATCGATTCGTTTGTAAAAACTGAAATAACGGTAAATAAGTACAGCTGTTTTCAGTTTCTATTTATAAAAGATAGCTAAGTAAAGTCAAGTCCAAACGCGCAAAGTGACAGGGCGACCCTGTACGGTACTGATAAACGTCATAATAAGTCATTAAGTACATGTCGTTAACGAGTGATTTCAAAACGATTAATTTACGACAGAAAATCTCGATATTTATATAATTAGTAAACTACAGACCGACATACGATACATTGGTCAAGAATGCGTTGTACAACCGTACGTTGAGAACTCTGTCTGTCCCGCTCTTTGCTACACAGTAGCGAACGGCCGAGCGGGACAGACGATTGTTCGATAAAGATATATATATCATGCACAAGACGAGTCCCAATAAAATACTTTTCTAAAACAGTCAAGTACCGATAAATATATTAAATAGTTACAAAGCCCTAAAGGCAGGTATATTTTATATAACATATCACGCGCACAAACATCTGACGGGTTTTTGACAAAATTTATAATATAATTCACGTTTTGTTCGATTACGAATAAATATCTATTTTTATGAAGACATTTTCGCGTGTATTATTGCCCACATTGCTTCATCTTCCATTGATATATAACACGTTAACAATAGGCGTGTAAATAATAAAGTTGATGACACAAACTACGCCCCCATACACTTGAACAAAGATTACTAATACTCGTAAATATGGCTGACTTAGTAGGCAAACAGGCACAGCGCACAGCTGGTTTTTTTTATTAATTTCACCGTATTTCATTTTATAGCGAGTCTTGTTGATTGAACGGACCAGTGGCGCTCTTGTTTGAATTGCATCGTTTTGCTTAATGGGAGCGGTGTCGAGTGAGTTCATAACTACGACATACTACAGCTCCGAATTTCAGTAGTTAGGAATTGAAAGTTTACAGCGAACTATAATACTATAAAAGTATAGTTAAGCGCAAAAAACGACCCAATTAAAAGTAAATTCAAGCGGTTCTTTAAAACTACATCTCATTTTCCGCCAATACCGTTACTGACGTTACTTCACGCCAATTGCTGGGCCAATCAGCGACTGCTGTAGGACACTGCGTCATAGCCGACCTGGCCGACCGTTGACGCTGCGTCATGTGACAGTCATTTTATATAAATTTCGTGAGTCCGTTTTGCGCGATGATAATGTTTGGAGTTTCTCTTCTACAGTATTATAGTTCGCTGCTTAACAAGGTCAATGACGTATTTACAAGAGTTTCAAAACAATAATTCTGCACATAGGATCACATAAACTAAGTAGCAACCGACACCGTAGGAAGGCGACAGACCACCCGCCACCTAGTTTTGCCAATAACCACCCACCCTAACACAGATAGTATCTATAACAACTTAAGGTACCTAAATTAGACTTTGCCAAGTTTAGACGAACTTAGTACGCGGGACTTTGTATGAGACTGTGTTTAATAAGTTCAAGAAAACCGGGAGCGCGTTCTGCGCAAAAGTTTTGGGCCAGACGCCACAGAAACTGAGCTGTTTGAACAACGCATGTTACTAATAGACTGATATAGTGCTGTGTGGCTTCCGGTTTTTAATAGGACCACTCCATCTCTTCCTGTGGATGTCGTAACAGGCGACTAAAGGACTAAGCACAAACATCTAATGCTACATCTGCATTTAAAATTCAAAATATCTTTTTTATCATAGGATATTTATAATATATCTTAACAATAGTCACTTTGTTTTGTTTTGTACAAATATTGATGTGAAATCGTTATTTACAGCTAAGTTTACGCCGCTTCCTGGGCGCAAGTGCAGAAGCGGCAACAAACTGCACTGCACGTTCCCAAGGAGGGTTAACGTCGGGCGGCGGTCAGATGTAAAACTACAGCCAAATCGTTTAAACTGTTTCGGCTATTTCTTTTCCATTACGCAGTTTTTGGCATCCTTGGGTCACCGTTGACATGCATATGCTATTATATGGAGAAGAAAAAACGTTAAAGCGCACCCGGTCTTAGAAGCAGCACAGCTGAGGATGCATAGACAATATACTATCTATTTTCCACGTGTCAATAACATGCTGGTTGCTCGTTAAAACAGCACCGCTCTGCTTCCTTCAGCGGAGCCTGGCCCTTAACGCAGCGCACTACCTTCTACAGAGTAAAAATAAAAAGTTCAAACTAATTGTACAACCAAGTCTTCAGAACTAAAAAAAATGTTGCGGTCGGTTCTACTAATTTGCAATTGTATGAAGCTTAAACTCTGCATTGCCTACTCCGTGCTACCTACGTCCACAATAATATCACAAGGTGTACCGAAGAGTGGCAGTTGTGACCGAGTCACCGCTATACCATCACTAACATGGGTACATACAAACACAGGCGAGGTTACAAAACACGACACTGTACAACGTTACTAAAGCTAACCTATACTTTCCCATTGCTGGGGAAGCCAAGCTCCCCATCGCCCTCCCAAATAATAGGTCCTACCTAATAGTAAAAGGTTTACCTATGAAATTGTTGTTATGGTAGTACAGGCCAGTACTAAAAACGGCAATTATGAAGTTGCCGTTTTTAGTACTGGTACAATTGTTTCTCAAATTGAATAAATTATCAAAAAATAATTGAAAACGACGTTCAGTGCGGAATGGATATAAATAAATACGTAACAACTATAGACAAATTGAGCTAGCTATTCTGTAAATTATACACTTAAAATATAGTATCGTTGAGTATCCACACACACCAGTATCATAAGACGCGTTTACAAAACCTTCCTTTGGGGCGAGCCCAATCAATTTTTAACTTATATTGTGGGATGATATAGATGAACATTTAAGATATGAAATTCAAAAATTCATTCTCCATCGTGACCACTCCGGGGATCGAACCTGGAACCCATAAACTAAGAGCACCTTAATTACTACTTTACTTAAGAGGTCAAGTGTAGTTCTGAATTCAAGTTTAGTAACCTCGATAGCTAAGTTCAATCTCTTCACACATTTAATGGAAGAAATAGATGACAATATGATACGGTTTGGTCAAGTTTAAAATATTAAAAAAATCTGCTCGCTAGCAAAGAGGTTAAACTACCAAATTGAGTAGGATATTCTTTTATACTTATTTTTAGTTCATCAATAAAAAGTATTGTGAAGGCATCACACATTAAACGAAACAACATAGGTAACTTACATTAAAATTCAGTATACATACTCGTATGTAATATATTCTTTTACAAGCTGAACAAATAAATTAACAGACGGTAAATATAACAAGCATAGCAAAACAGAACAAAAGCATTTTGTAAGTAATAATAAAATTGTGAGAATCGGCAGTGTCACTTCCATATTGACTTGTATGTACCTATAACGTGAACCGTAATTTACATAAACACTAGCTATTAGATGACATTGTTAAATCTGTTCTAGTAATATTCTTAGCTACAGAGGAGATAGATGTAGACACCCAGTTCAATGAATTAAACTGAAAACATTCCCTTATAAATATATGACAGGAATAATGTCGTCGATTATCTATACTTTTAATCCGCTGTTGGCGTTGGACTTACTTATGATGATTTGATCCAATGGGAGTATGACAGACGTGTTAAAAGTGTGTGCACAGGAAAGACTCTGCTACTGATAAATATAGATGAATATACGTAGCTTAGTAAAATTTGTTATGGTATCATTATCTACCACTAGCCTTTTTCTACCATAAACACCGTGACAAACTTTTGTCTTCACCGCTATTAAAACTTCTGTTAGTTTCAAATTGCACAACAAAAGTTTAAAAAATATTATTAATAATTGTCAAAGTTTTATTGCGAAGTATTATACTACTTAGTATCTACATCTTACTCCTCTACGTTGCTGTCAACATTACCATTCCTTAAAATTACATCTAATAGTGAGTCGCTATGTTAAAATTTGTCTAACAGTATGTTGCACCTAGTCGAGAAACCTTTCCACATGTATATGTATGTACAATTGTACTCGTACAGCTAAGATTAGAGTCGATGTCTTTTACACGTTTATACAGAGCGAGTTTGATACATTTAGAGGTAGTCCCGTTAACCTAACAAAACTTTACAAACAGTTGACACCGAAACCAACCAATTCAACTTTTCAATCGATAACAACATTTCTGGAAATATACACATTTTACACGTGGGGTAAGTACTTACAAAGTTAAAATTATACACAACGTATTTTACAAATACTGCGTAGTACCTACTACATTATGGCATAAAGTTTTTTTTTTAATTTTATATGTAGTTATAGGGTTGGGACACATCTATCAACACGGAACAGAAAATGTTAGCAGCATAGGCAAATGCCTATGCTGCTAACATTTTCTGTCGCTCAGAACCGTCATTTGCTAGAGCGAGAGAAAGCGACGGAACGCCGCGGAATCGTAGATGCTGCCGCATTCTGTCGTTCTCTCGCTGGCGGAAAATGCTGTTCCGTGCTGACAGATGTCTCCCAACCCTTAAGAGTTGCTACACACTTATTCAGGTCGGTTCGGCAGTATTTGTCGAACAGCAAAGCCGACCCGAAGCAATTATATCGGCTTTTCCCCTGAATATTCATCTACATATATACGATTTGACCGGCCGGCTGTGCCGACTAGTGCCGGCCCGAATAAGAGTGTAGCAACCCTTAATGAGACAAATCACTAAGTTACGCAGCCTACTGAGCCAGCACAACGGTCAACGACATTTTATAGCTTAGTCTACTGTATAATACCCATGACCAGAATATCAGCATAGTTTACCTTATTCCGTATTAATATGTTATTTTAGAACTAAGTGTAATTTTCTTATATACAATATTTAAGTGATACTTTCCATTGCCTAGCTTCAAGTAATTTGTACACCTACACATCCATTGCGTGCGACAGATCAGAAAATATTTGGTCGCACGCAGTGCATGCGTACTAAGTTTACAGTAACTAAGTCCACGCAAACTACGCTCATGTTTCTAGCCTAAACGGCACACGGATGGACGGGGGCCGACGGTACGGGCCAAACTAATGGAAACGGAAATATCCGCAGTAGTTATAGTTCATTCGGTTTAATGATTTGGAGCCTGTCGGTGCGCCGACAAAGGCCGTAGCGGCTCCTTTAAAGACCTTGCTTTGTCGGCGCGCTGGCAGTCTGCATGCAAACCATTTGAACGAACGAACTACTCTGACTTTATTTTCGCTGTTGTCACGATTGTCCAATGTTTCAACTCCAACTTAATTACCCAATTAAATAACTCAGACCATACATTCAAAACGATAACTTAATGAAGTGGGCCATGCTTTCACCTAAATTACAACATTCACTTTGAGGAAAGACGCCAATGTACAAGTTACTCTACTATTGTCTCGTATAGTTTAGATAGATACACACTACTCTCGTGTAAAAATCGACAAGAATATTTATAACTTCTATATTTATTTATTTTTTATATTTTTTCTTAAATCAAATAGTTCATAAAACTCTTTAGAAAATCATCGTAAGTAATAAATGTTCATTGCACCTTTTGGAGTATAGGATCCTTGTCCATTCGAACACGGTGAAAACAAAAATAATCTAACCTACTCGTAGGTACTAAGGGGTCTGGGGCAAATTGTCAGACCTGACTAAGCCTAGACTAGGTGCTAGTTCTCACTATTCATTGAACAGGCGAAGCGAGCAGGGACCACACAATACTAATCGCTTAAGATGACAATGTCAAGCAAGAAGGAACTGCCAAGAGCAAATTGCATTTCGATATAGAAAAAATAAATATTTCATTATTGGTATGGGCCTAGTTATCTGTCCGGGTCTGGTTAAAAAAACCTGGGACACTATGACAATGGGATCATAAGCGCATTTTGGTCCCTACTTCGTCTTCAGAGTGGTAGAACTAAAGAAAAAATATAAAACAAAACAACGAATACGTTAGGGTGTAGAACTAGTCGATTCTTTCTAAAGGTACCGATTAAATACCTAAGAAATAAATAGTTTTCCTACATCAATTCCGAGGCGCGAGTACCTAATAGTACAGTTATCAGTCGGATACAAACAGTATTTAACTACATCAGCGCTCCTAAATGGGAGTTTGATAAGCGAAGGGATTCACTTTTATGGATGATTGTGATTTTACAACCTGTCCCATTTGTAATGAAATGCTTGAAGCTCGCGTCATTTTATGACCCTATTCATTACAAACTAGAAAATAGAGTTTGGATAATTAAAGTGTTAGGAAGGAAGACGGGCTGCGACGTTAAAATAGGACAGGCTATAAATATTTTAACTTTATGAGCATTCAATCGAAACACACAATTTAACAGCAATAACAGTAAAAAAATATAAATTAGTATTTTGATTTAATTAACTTTTCGCTTTAAACTGTAAAGCTTTGTTTAAAATTATTTTGGGTTAACCAAGAGAGCCGCATTGGCAAGTTAAAATATCATTGTCAAAAATAGAAAGTCATATGGTTTCGTCATCCATCAGACTGATAACAATATGTCGAATAATAGACATTTGTCGGTCAGATTCAATAGTTTGAAAGACTACATGTTGTCATCTCATTGATAGAAATAGACAAATCTCATATTCTGCAAATCTACGACCAGTCTTGAAATATTTTTTTCCGCAAACTAACAATGGATTTAAATTAATGGACATTTTAATTGATGCCCAACTAAAATGTAACTTTTTTGGAAGAGACAATAAATTGACGCGGGAACTCGGTGATCTGTGATATCATTCAAACCGATAGCTAGATTCATCTGCAGATTAGTAGTCACAACTACATTCTTTTGCAGGCAACTTACAGAAAAGTTTCTACAAATACAATTCTTTGAGACGGTCGATAACTTTATCTTGAGCAGGTTAATGATCCAATATCCGCGATCACGGCCGATATGACGATATCACATCACGTTAATGCCTATTTGAAATGCTATAACTTATCAATGATTTCAGTTTTGAAGTCCAAAGATGATCAGAAGCGAAGTCCAAGTCTGCACGTGTCTGAATATTTACATTTCCCTGGCTGCCATTGAAGTTTTACGCCCGCTACGCTTGCGGAAATGCCTGCTTTCTGACCAGGAGGGCGTAAAATTGTACACGCATCGGGCTTAATAAAAAAAGCAGAAATCATAGAATTCCTGGCGATTTTAAAATTTGATGTATTTACTAACAGGGATGCAAATATTCAATTTAGCAAAATCATTTAGCATTAATTTAAAAAAACATTTTAAATTATATGCTTTTTCAGATCCTATATTGCACTGAAGTGAATACCAGTGTCACAACGACGATAATATGCGCTGATCACTATATTCTCAAGACTTTAGCAGACCGCTTGAATTTTAACCTTAATTCAATGCATTTAAGAACTAATTTGGTAATTGGGATTTGAACTAATATTTTCTCAAATAAGCAAATATAAGTTGGAAAAGCTTGCCGTTCCAAAATTAAGTATAAGACGTCGGCGCGCTTCTGATTGAGCGACGGGCGATTCCGGGCAGCTGGAGGGGGGGGGGGGGGGGGGGGTCAGTGGGCAGTATCCGCGCGGCCGGCCGGCGCGGCGGACGGGCCGCATCATAGAGGCAGCGCCGGAGCCTGTAACAGACGATAACAATTTACTGTGCACCTCAGCTCAGAGTACTACATAAATATTCAATCTCGTTCATAAGAATCAACAAACATTTGCTTAGCCAATCTTAGCTAACATGTTTTGTCTCTTATCATCCTATTCAATATTTGACATTAAAGTAACGAGACAAAGCTTTAATTAAAATAAGTTTAGCAAACTTTGTTAATTTTTAATAATTTTTTACTATAACTTTACCTTTATATTCATTAAAAATTACATTTTATTTATTTATAAATGTTGTCTTTTGTCGACGATTTGATCCATGTACACATGAGTTTATCGTACCTGCGGGTGCAGCGCGAGCGCGGCGCAGGCGCAGTCGGCGGCGGCGGCGTGCTCGCCCAGCGCGGCCAGCACCAGCGCCAGGCGGCGCCACGTGTCCGCGCGCGCCGGCTCCAGCTGCGCGGCTTCCCGCAGGCACTTCTCCGCGAGCCGCAGCCAGCCCAGGTTGTAGTACGCCGCGCCTGCGACACACACACACATATAATGACAACCTGCATCCGGTGTCTAAAGATAAGATGACCGAGATGTGTTCCTTGTGGAACACCTGATACGACTGCTTTAGATCGACGCGAAAGGTACGCCGAATTGAAAACTAGCATACAAACCTGTGAGGCAAACTTACTAAGAATGCAATATGATAGTAATAGAGACCTGATCAAACTTTCTAAAACTAGATAATGGTTGGTTAACGGATGAATCAAACGCTTTGGAAATTTCAAAACAGTACACTACCACGCACAGTTTAGTTAGGATATTGCAGAATCACCTAATTATCCGAAAAGAAAGATAATTCCGTGCTTCAAAAGGCAGCCATCTAGCGTTTGTTTAAACCTATTCTAGTATTGGTTTTGACCCTTTAGGTGGCGGAGGTCAAAAGGCAGTCGCTCTGTGTAAAACCAATAACCTCGTCAAATCACCTAAGGTTACGTAGCGGACCACGGGTTTTGAAGCGTAATCGCTGAGTATGTAACCGGGAATACACTCAGATAATGATGCAACATCCCAGCGAGCCCTCACCGAGCTGCACGATGCTGTCGAGGTGCGTGGGGTGCATGGCGAGCGCGTTCTGGAAACACTGCCGCGCCTCTTCCCATTCCGAACTTGCCGCGTGTACCAACCCCCGCTAAAACAAAATAGTGTGATGTTACTCTATAGTGGGAATAGTTATTTGTTTTATGTTATTTAATAAAAAAAAATATTTCGATGTGGCTCACCGTGTATAAGACTAAGTGGCTGAAGGGCGTGAGTGCGGCCGCCTCCGACACGCAGCCCGCCGCGGCGCTCACGCGGCCCAGCCTGCACGACACCAACAACATATGCTTCAGAAATTAACAGCAGAATAAATCTCGTTAAGAGTTGCAATATAAATAATGTTTTTGTTTTCAGGTTTCATCGGGTTTAACTAGTATAATATAACTTATTTATATATTTCTAAAGAAAAAAAAGGCTAAGTTTAGACTAGAGGTGGACATTTCTTTATGATACATACTTTCGGTATTGTTTTTTTATTGTCAATGTCAAGATAAATAGAAAATAATATTTTTAAAATACTACTAAATATATTCAATTCATTTATTGCATTTCATAATGTACATCAGTTCTAATACTCAAAGTCACTGTCTTAAAGTAGCACACTATGAACCCTATATAAAATGTAGGTAAACGCGCTTGCTGTTACGTACGTCGCTATACGAGAACTTTAAAATGGGAATGAGTAGGTAATGTGACCATACCTGAGACACAGGTCCGCCAGCAGCAGCCAGGCGCGCGCGCGACGTGGACGACGTAGGTAATGTGACCATACCTGAGACACAGGTCCGCCAGCAGCAGCCAGGCGCGCGCGCGACGTGGACGACGTAGGTAATGTGACCATACCTGAGACACAGGTCCGCCAGCAGCAGCCAGGCGCGCGCGCGACGTGGACGACGTAGGTAATGTGACCATACCTGAGACACAGGTCCGCCAGCAGCAGCCAGGCGCGCGCGCGACGTGGACGACGTAGGTAATGTGACCATACCTGAGACACAGGTCCGCCAGCAGCAGCCAGGCGCGCGCGACGTGGACGACGTAGGTAATGTGACCATACCTGAGACACAGGTCCGCCAGCAGCAGCCAGGCGCGCGCGCGACGTGGACGACGTAGGTAATGTGACCATACCTGAGACACAGGTCCGCCAGCAGCAGCCAGGCGCGCGCGCGACGTGGACGACGTAGGTAATGTGACCATACCTGAGACACAGGTCCGCCAGCAGCAGCCAGGCGCGCGCGCGACGTGGACGACGTAGGTAATGTGACCATACCTGAGACACAGGTCCGCCAGCAGCAGCCAGGCGCGCGCGCGACGTGGACGACGTAGGTAATGTGACCATACCTGAGACACAGGTCCGCCAGCAGCAGCCAGGCGCGCGCGCGACGTGGACGACGTAGGTAATGTGACCATACCTGAGACACAGGTCCGCCAGCAGCAGCCAGGCGCGCGCGCGACGTGGACGACGTAGGTAATGTGACCATACCTGAGACACAGGTCCGCCAGCAGCAGCCAGGCGCGCGCGACGTGGACGACGTAGGTAATGTGACCATACCTGAGACACAGGTCCGCCAGCAGCAGCCAGGCGCGCGCGACGTGGACGACGTAGGTAATGTGACCATACCTGAGACACAGGTCCGCCAGCAGCAGCCAGGCGCGCGCGACGTGGACGACGTAGGTAATGTGACCATACCTGAGACACAGGTCCGCCAGCAGCAGCCAGGCGCGCGCGACGTGGACGACGTAGGTAATGTGACCATACCTGAGACACAGGTCCGCCAGCAGCAGCCAGGCGCGCGCGCGACGTGGACGACGTAGGTAATGTGACCATACCTGAGACACAGGTCCGCCAGCAGCAGCCAGGCGCGCGCGCGACGTGGACGACGTAGGTAATGTGACCATACCTGAGACACAGGTCCGCCAGCAGCAGCCAGGCGCGCGCGCGACGTGGACGACGTAGGTAATGTGACCATACCTGAGACACAGGTCCGCCAGCAGCAGCCAGGCGCGCGCGCGACGTGGACGACGTAGGTAATGTGACCATACCTGAGACACAGGTCCGCCAGCAGCAGCCAGGCGCGCGCGCGACGTGGACGACGTAGGTAATGTGACCATACCTGAGACACAGGTCCGCCAGCAGCAGCCAGGCGCGCGCGCGACGTGGACGACGTAGGTAATGTGACCATACCTGAGACACAGGTCCGCCAGCAGCAGCCAGGCGCGCGCGCGACGTGGACGACGTAGGTAATGTGACCATACCTGAGACACAGGTCCGCCAGCAGCAGCCAGGCGCGCGCGCGACGTGGACGACGTAGGTAATGTGACCATACCTGAGACACAGGTCCGCCAGCAGCAGCCAGGCGCGCGCGACGTGGACGACGTAGGTAATGTGACCATACCTGAGACACAGGTCCGCCAGCAGCAGCCAGGCGCGCGCGACGTGGACGACGTAGGTAATGTGACCATACCTGAGACACAGGTCCGCCAGCAGCAGCCAGGCGCGCGCGACGTGGACGACGTAGGTAATGTGACCATACCTGAGACACAGGTCCGCCAGCAGCAGCCAGGCGCGCGCGCGACGTGGACGACGTAGGTAATGTGACCATACCTGAGACACAGGTCCGCCAGCAGCAGCCAGGCGCGCGCGACGTGGACGACGTAGGTAATGTGACCATACCTGAGACACAGGTCCGCCAGCAGCAGCCAGGCGCGCGCGCGACGTGGACGACGTAGGTAATGTGACCATACCTGAGACACAGGTCCGCCAGCAGCAGCTAGGCGCGCGCGCGACGTGGACGACGTAGGTAATGTGACCATACCTGAGACACAGGTCCGCCAGCAGCAGCCAGGCGCGCGCGCGACGTGGACGACGTAGGTAATGTGACCATACCTGAGACACAGGTCCGCCAGCAGCAGCCAGGCGCGCGCGCGACGTGGACGACGTAGGTAATGTGACCATACCTGAGACACAGGTCCGCCAGCAGCAGCCAGGCGCGCGCGCGACGTGGACGACGTAGGTAATGTGACCATACCTGAGACACAGGTCCGCCAGCAGCAGCCAGGCGCGCGCGCGACGTGGACGACGTAGGTAATGTGACCATACCTGAGACACAGGTCCGCCAGCAGCAGCCAGGCGCGCGCGCGACGTGGACGACGTAGGTAATGTGACCATACCTGAGACACAGGTCCGCCAGCAGCAGCCAGGCGCGCGCGCGGTGCGCGCACAGCGGGGAGCGGCGCGGGGCCGACGCGGACGACGCGGCCTCCGACAGCGCGCGCTCCACGCGGTACACGCCCGCGGACTCCGCGCGCACCGACGCTGCGACATTTTATTTTAAATACGTCAGACGCTTCGGGCAAAAAAATGGCGCCGTAAGGCTGGGATTTAAAATTGAGATTAAAAATTTTTTTTTAAATTTTTATCTATATACAATGTGGAAGGGACATACCCGTAATAAATCAAACCACGGTCTATACTAGACTATTATAGTATAATGAAAATAAAATAACAGCCAAAGAACAAAAAAAAAATTCGGCATTTCCATACAAAAGTGTGCAGCCGCCCGGGCGATTTGTATGGGAAAGTCGAAATTTTTTTTGGTTTCTTGACTGTTATTTTAATTTCATTATACTTTAGTGATCTAGTATAGCCCGTGGTTTGATTTATTACGGGTATGTCCCTTCCACGTTGTATATAAAAATGAATGTTTGTCTGTCCTTTATAAAATCGTAAACGGCTTGACCGATTTCGATATTTCTTTTTGATTTTTTTCGTTATAATTCCTAAACCATTTTCGGAAAAAAAAATGGCATAGCAACGCGCGCAGTGTAAAGCTAGTTTTTTATATAGTTGGCTGAACAGAATCTGATTTTTTTTTGGTAACTACTACGAATGAAATGTTATTCTAACCACAGAAAACACAAAATATTTAAGCGTTTTCATCCGTTCGTATTGTCGAAAAACACAAAACGAAAACGAAATTCAAGTTGGTTCATAAAACTAGTTGTTTATATTGCGGGCTTAGTAATTTCTTAAACTAACACACCTGGTATTAAAAATATTGAGAATATAGCACTAGTGATGCAAAACTAATGATGTAACACTAGTGATGTAACACTAGTGATGTAACACTAGTGATATAACACTAGTGATGTAACATTAGTAATGTAACACTAGTGATGTGACACGGAGCTGTGGGCACACCAACCTGCGTCCCGCACGCTGTGCGTGTCGTCGTGCCCCGAGTCCGACAGCGCGTCCAGCTCCGCGTACCCGTTGCACTCCGCCGCGCCCTCCTCGCTGCTGTTCAGGAGGGTGAGCAGCTCTTTGCCTGTCGCTAACGCCGCCTGCAAATAAACATTACAACATAAAACAAGCTATCGTAAGCAAAATTAGTTTACGTCCTAACAGGCCGAAAGTTACACTTGAAAATTACAAATGAGATGGTAAAAACTGACGCGAAGCAAGCGCGCCCATTGGTCAAACAAATAGCGCGCGCTTCCGCGGCTTATATACTACACACTTCCGTCGCATTTCACAAAATCACTTCTACAGATTGCAGGAAAGCGAGATGTTATACATGTCGGAGCGTATGATATTGTGGCTGTATAAATCTAGAATTTCTTTACTTGAATGTTCGATGACGTTTGGCAGCAGTCCTGTGTCAATGTCAATTTGATAATTGACAGTTGACATCAATTAAAATGGCGGGAAAGTAGGCTTATGTCTATTAGGACATAGGTACCAAAGGGCAATGACGTACCTATGTACCTTTATATCTTTGATAGGTACTATCGAATGTGTGGGCTGGTGTTAGTTCACTCACGTGCAGGACTTGGAATACCGTTAAAAATCTGGTAACGTTAATTCTGTCAAACGGCGTTAACGTTATCAGCAAAGATAATGTTATGCTGGGTAACGGTATTTTTCCCTCTATTTACCGTTGATCAGATAACGTTACCAATGATATTAACGATAAAAGTTATTGTTAACAGTGTATTTCTTTTGGATATTTGACAGAATAAATTGATGAAAGTTTGTCTAGTAGGCTACTAGAGCTATTTATATAATATTTTACAAGTATTGAAAAAAAGTATCGTTACTTATATCGTTAATTGAAAAGGTTATAAACTGTATAATCGATACCCTTTATAACGTTACCACGAAAATAACGTTATTAAACGTAACTTTTAGTGTAAATTTGGTATAGTTAACAAGCCCTGCTCATGTGCAGACTTGTTTGATGTAGTAGTAAAGTAGTTGTGAGACTGAAGAACGAGGGTTCTTGGGTCCTGGAGTGAGCCTGGACTCTGGTGTGATATTGTGATGAACTGAATTAACCAATGCGAAACATCATCGAAGCATTTGTAAAGTTTCGCGTTCTGTAATCTTGACTGCTATTCATCAAACCTCCAAGAACTTGGTGTCTGATGTGTTCCACGCCGATATACATAAAAGAAAAGATTGAAGGAGTACCTCTCCGGTCTCCCACAGCAGCTGCAGCGCGGCCAGGCTCCACAGCGGCCAGTCGGCGGCGGGGTAGTGCTCGCGCGCCAGGCGCGCGGCGTGCAGCGCGCGCACTCCGCGCGCGCCCGCGCACGCGCACGACCACAGCACCGTGCACAGCCGCAGCCCACCGCCGCACTCCGCGCGCGCGCTCAGGCACGCTCGCGTCGCGTCCTGCACACAAACATACCACTATTTTATCTATATAACCTTTTCTACTAAATATTTAAATACACTTTAGTCCAGGAGCTCGGTGGCCCGTTGTAATTACGCATTGCTAGCGCTTTCGCAAGCTAAGCCAATCCGAGCGTAGTCCAGACTTGGATGGGTGTGACCACGAGTGGAAAAAAAATTAATAACTTCCTCTGTGCTTTGGACAGCTTGTTAAGATGTTGATACTCATTTAGGCGGTCATGAGCCGAGTCACTTTCAAAGAGTGCTGAGTTTTTAAAAAAAAAAATTAAATGTGGCAGTTAATAGTCGACTGCTTCCGATTTGACTGAAATTCAGTATGCAAGGGTTTTATGGATCGCGGAATCCAAATCTGTCATTCATTTCCTTTTGAATCCAAGATGGCGTCTAGATTTTATAATTTTAACATAATTCGTTCATAACGTCCCACTGGAACATCGAAGGGGTCTGTAATTTTGTATACTGGGGTAAAGCACCCCGCAGAACTCAGAACTGCAAACAAATTTAGATTCCAAGATGGGCCCCCCACACATTTTTGATGTTTCCTTTACTGACTGCAGTTTTTAGCTATTTTCTCAACTGGACATATAGAAGTATACTTCGCGCAACACCCGAAAAGCTAGTTATCTTTGTAACAAAGTCCTTCTAACTGCTTAAATGAGTTTCTTTCAACTTTTCTTCTCAGCAGTAGTCGTTGCGAAACGCTGATATCGGTAACTTTTCTTTAAAACAACATCACCGTAATGTATAAGTTTGTGTGTGTAAAAGTGCCTGCAAACGCCTAATTACTATGTAGGTGACTTCTATACATTTATAATATTTATATAATAATACTATTTGTAATATATATTTAATTCATACACACACTATTTATTTATTTATTTACACTTATTTCTATAATTATTATAAATTATTTTCAATAAAACAAACACTGTCGGCTTGGTCGAATAGTACTTATCAAGTCGCGCCGTGCCGTACACAAGATCACCTAGTGTGGACTCGGCCGGCCGCGCTGCCAGTACGTGCCCCGGGCGCGCGAGTGTGCCCGGCGGGCGGCCGCTCCGGCGCGCAGCCGGGCCCGCGCCAGGCGAGGTTTGCTTATGACGCGGAACGCACGCTTGGCTGCTCTGCCTTATATACATACCGTTGCCCTTATTGTACCTTGCCATTGCCGCTTTCACTTCGTGCTAATCTTACTTCTGTGTTCCTCCTACTCCTTCTGACTTTCTATCTGTATATCTGTGCTGTGCTTTCAATAAACTCTTCTGTGTGTGTTCTACGTGTGGATTTCATTATTTACCTCAGTTGTGCACCGCGGCTGAGCTTACAATATAGACGGCGCTTGCAGACAAGATAGGCTACATTATATAACTGCCTTACCCACATTGGTGACCCCGACGCCTATTTGATTCTTGATTCTAAATTACGAGAAATACATGTTACTAGATTGAATCCCAGAGTGCATTGTCTCACCATGGCGTCGTTGAGCATCCCCAGCTGCATGTACTGCCGCGCGAGGTAGTAGAACGCCAGGTGGTCGTTGTCGTCCAGCGTCGCCGCGCGCAGCAGCAGCTTCAGACACGTGGCGTTCGCCGCGTCTTTCTCGATGCGGGAGTTCGTTTTCTGGAAATACGAATAGCCGATTGCATTACTAAAAATCATAAAAATAAAGTACGATTAAGAGTCGAAATGCCGTGTGGTTCCCGGCAGAGTAGAATAGGGCCACTCCAAGTCTTCCCGTGAATGTCGTAGAAGGCGACTTAGAAAACACAAGCTAAACAAAGCATATAAACAACAATGAGACCTCTCCAACCCGTCTGGCCAGCAGCGTGGAGAGTGTAGGCCCAATCCTCTGACTGCTCTGAGTAATATATGGCTGTGGTAGTACATACAGAGAGGCTCGTGCTCCTGCAGTGGAGACAAAAAGAGTTGATGATGAAGAGTCGAAATACAAAATATATAATGATTAATTTTCGTCTCAAGTGTGATTCCAAGTCACGCCCCTCAAGTCTGTGCCATGATTACCAATTTTTTTTAGTTTAGATATTGTTCCGAGCATTGTAATGCTTTTTGAATCAATAATTACTATTAAGCGTGTTTCAAAAACTCTTCTTCCTTCCGTGACTTTGCTCAAGTCGTGTGTTCTGTGGTGAGTGTCGTAAACTACGTTTGCCGGTACGTAGCCGTTAGTAGTGAACCTTATTATTGTTATTTACCTGCGCTTTCATCTGGTGTCCAATACCGCAGTAGAGACAAGCTCTCGCCAGCATGGGCCCGTTGTCTTCGTCCTCGATTGCTAGCGCTTCCTCCGCCAACTCGATGCCGTCTTCTATCTGCATAAAACACCAATTATTAGTTCGGAAACGGAGTACGCGACTTCAGTGGGAGTATTGCTTTTACTTTGATATAAATTACAGGATATCATATTATCAAATGTGGTGGACTGAAATGCGACCCTTGCGGAACACCAGAATTAATCTCTACAATAGTTTAATAGTTTACTTATATAATATAATCATTAAAAAATACGACTGCGTTAAAAGACATAATTCACATCATTAAAGAAAAATAAACAAATTTTAAATGACCTAGTTTTGAAACTTCTATAGAGATGTAAATGATGTCAAACGCTTTTAATAAATCTGTAATAAGGAATCGGTTAATTTATTTATATATCGTATATGTAGTAGTGTATGTATGTATATATATTATGTATTTTATGTATGTACACCTTTACCTTGCATTCCACATTTAGACTCCGTACAACCCAAAGGTTGACTGGTAGACAACGCATTTAGCGTTAAGTTCGCCTATGGCTGAAATTTATAGATGATGGAAAATAAAGAGTAAATAAAATAAAATGCAATGCGTCCGCACCCAGCCCATGTGGTAGCAGGTGTTGGCGGCCACGAGCCGCAGCGCCGCGTCCCGCGCAGCCAGCGGCGCCGCGCGCCGCGCCACCGCGCGCGCGCGCACCGCCGCGTTCCACGAACTACTGCCTGGAAGTTATTGGGCTCGTTACTTTATCAATCAATAAATAAAATCTAAATGGCATTTATTTCAGATACCACATAGGTACAAATCGGAAAACTTTATTCTCAATTTGGGTGGTGTATCCGTTAGCCAGTTACTGGAAAAGGCCACCTCCAAAACTTATTTACACCTTGATGGTGGTGTGTCGCAATTTTTTGGTGTTAGAAGGAAGCAGTCTACTTCCCCCACGGTGACCAGCCGAATTCTATTATATTATAGGGGGTATTTCTATTTTATGACAAGAATTAGTCTAGGTTAACGTTAAGCTTTAGTTTACATTTTTGCGAAAAACAGCCACTTTTGGCAAAAATGCAAACTAAAGCTTAACGTTCTCACTTTAAACTGTAAACAGTGGTTCATAAAATATGTACGGTTCAATAACCGCACATAGCTAAGGATATCCACGTTATATTGAAAAGTAAAAAATATTTTTTGAAAAATTAACCGATCAGCTGATCCAATTTTATTTATTTATTTATTTACAAAATTTATGTACACAAAATACAAACAAAGTAAGATATTCTATGGAAAGCATTTTTTTTTTCATAATACAAAACAACTTGAAGTTGTTTTGTATCATTGACTAGATCTACCTTTAAAACTGTTGCGACCTCTACGCTACTATGAGGACCTACAACAAATTCCAATTTGACATATATACGACCTCTGACACCACACCTCACCACCACACCCCACCATTTCCCAGGCGCATCCCATGTCTGGCGGGAAGATATTTCCTTTGAGCAGTCGAGCATACCACCTCGCTCACGGTACAAAACAGTTGAAGTATATTAAGTTAGTTGCTGCAATGTGGTCCGTACCGGGCGCGTACTGCGGCTGCTGCACGAGCGGGCGCGCGGGCGGCGCGGGCGCGGCGGCCGCCGTGGCCAGCGCGCGCTGGCGCCACACGTGCTGCTCGCCGAACGAGAACTTCATCGCGCGCTCCAGCGACTGCAACCACGCAACGACACACCATCACTAACACACGCATCGACAATTGTTTCGGAAAAGGGCGTATATAGACATTATTTAAAATTAGAGTAAGGTAAACGCCCCTCCTCGCGCTGACCTATGAGAAGCTTCCTGGTTATTATTTAAGCAGCAATTAGCATTTCAAATATTGGTATGAAGAAAAGTGGGCGCGTGGTGGGACATCTCGCCATCTCTTTTGTACGTGCGAAACCTAATGGCAGTAACGTCACATAGCCGTGTGCATCTTTATCTGTTATTTAACAGTTTCCTTTTTCACCAGATTTTTAAGCCTTAGAACAAATTTATTATTTTCTCGAGTTTCTCCATGCTTCGGAAGGCACGTAAAACTGTTAGTTTCGGTTGCCATCACTGTATGGCAGTCGTCAAGCTTTGTCAGATGCCTTTAGCCAGCTTGAAAAAATCTGACACCGTGTTGGCTACAAAACCAAAACAAACAAAAGGAAATAAGAATATCACCGTACGTTTTAAAAGGAACTTTCTGCCACGTACGACCGAACTGTGGAATCAACTCCCTGCAGCGGTGTTACCGAACCGATACGACATTAAAACCTTCAAAAAACAAGTCTACATCTTTCCTGAAAGGCCGGTAACGCTCTTGTTACACCCCTGGTGTTGCGGTTGTCCATGGGCAGCGGTGATCACTTACCCGCTTGTTCGTTTGCCGCCCTATAACATAAAAAAAATAAGAATAAAGTGTGACCTCTAGCACGAGCGCCAGCTGCCCCCAGCGCACGGCGCACAGCGCCAGCAGGTCCACCACGGCCACGGCGTTCCTGTGCGCGTGCGCGCGCGCCGCCAGGAACTCCGCGCTCTGCGACAGCACGGCGTCGCGCACCGCCATGGCCTCGCCCACCAGCAGCAGCAGCACCACCTCCTCGTACTCGTTGCGCGGCACGAACTGGCACAGAGGAAGCTCATATAACTGTTTTTAATCATAAACTGTTTTAAGGGTAGATTCAGTCCATGAAAAAGTTCTCAAAAGAACCTATATCGAAATCTGAAAAATAATTTTTGGCCCCCCATACAAGTTGATCGATCAGCTGATCGGAGTTTGAATAGAAAGCAATTTTTTTTTTTCATAAATCGAAATATGGACTAAAATGGAAGGCTTGAAGATGTTATACATATAGTGATCACTATTACTTAGGGTTAAAGACTCCAAGTCTTCCCGTAGACGTAGTAGAACTTAGGAAACACAAGCTAAAAGAAGCTTATTAACATCACGAACTCTGTGACCTGGTGGTCACCGTGCCAAGCTGTCACACCGGAGGTCCCAGGTTCGATCCCAGGTCAGATCAAGATGGAAAATAATCTTTTTCAGATTGACCTGCGTCTTGGATGTTTATCTATATATGTATTTGTTATAAAATATAGTATCGTTGAGTTATGCCCGTTTGCACTAAACATAAGAATCGCCTAAGTTCTTTCCTAAATTGTTTAGGCTGCTCCTAGCAAAAAATTTTATTGCACTAACCCTAAGCCATTCCTAAGTCCACTTAGGAAACTCTTAACTTTATGAGCCCGATTAGGAAGAGCCTGAGTTTAGGCTATTCTTAAGTTGTGTTCTGTGGATCATTTTTGTGACAAAATATTGTGTTTTGGTTTTGATTTAGTTAGGTCAAGCAGTTTTTTTAAAGTTTTGTAATAAAGTGGCTTTTAAATTCAAAGCTTTTTTCAAAATTAGACAGATCGCATTCAACATGGCAGTGGATATATTAAATTTCTTTGAATTTGTAAAAGTCAATTTTCGTAATGATCAACACGCGAGATTCGTATAACAAGACCACGACCAAACTTGTTCCAGAATTTCTATGAAATCGACTTCTTCAAGTGGTATCTACTGGATGTGCAAAAGAACAGTATTTTGGATATTAGACATTGCCTGCCTGACATATGGAAATTTTCACCACATTTACGAGTTAACAATTTATTTAAATGAGGGCGCCACTTCTACATCATTTGCTTATAACTTCACCTTAAGCTTATTTTCCATATTATTCCACGATTATATTTGCATTGTAGACCAATTTAACGTACCAAAACGTTTACAATTCAAATCTGCCTGCTCCTTACGGCGTTTTTCGGTTTTCAAACAAAATATATCAAGGTCAAAGACCTTATCTTTTGTCTCCTTTTAACTCACGACTGAATCAATGTAAAGACAAGGCAAACATATAAAAACCATAAACAATCAATCTTTTCATTCATTCAATCATTCTCTTAACTAGGCAATGCCTAAGCTACAACATGGTTAAGATAAATCTGTTAGTGCAAACATTTTTAGCTAGGCTGTTCTTAGGCTTAGGTGTATCTTAAGTAGGACAAGCCTAACTAACGTTTAGTGCAAACGGGTGTTAGTGTCCCATAACACAAGTCTCGAACTTACTTTGGGGCTAGCTCAATCTGTGTGATTTATCCGTATATATTTATTTATCAATGAAACTATAAATACTGTTACTAAATTAATGCATACGAAATCAATCAATTTATCAATAAAACCCATCTGGCGTCCAGCGTGAAGATCCTCTGGCTACTATGGCTAATATAGTCGTATAACTCCGGTAGTACAGAGTAGGTCATGCTCCTGCTGTGGAAACTAAAAAAGACCTGATGATAATTACTTAGGGTAGCTTAGGACACCCACCTACTAGGTGATCGGACGACCTGAACAAGGTTGCAGAATAAAGCTGGATGCGGACCGCTTCTAATGCGATCGGTTTAAAAAAACTTTGGGGAAGGCCTATGTCCAGCAGTGGACTTCTTGGATTGTGGAGGTACCTGGTTGATGCTGGCGTACTTCTTGGGCTTCCAGGGCCCGTCGGAGACGTGGTCCTCGCGGCGCCGCGACAGCGTCGGCGCCGGCGCAGGCGCGGGCGCGGGCGCCGGCGCCGGCGCCTGGTACACCTGCCGGCAATACTAGATTGTAGCACCGACCAGAAACTAAGTTTTTATTGTAAGCACCAAGTGCTTATTTCAAGCCTGAGCGCCAGCGAGGGCTCTAAAAAGCGCAAGTGCAATGTAAGTTATTTTATGCGAGGTACATAATTTGCTTTTCTTTCAACTAATGCAAGAAAAGCTTTTTAATTTAGGTAAAATTATTAGGTAAGCAATTGCACACATCACTTCACACGCAAACTGTATAACCCATACGGCCGTCAGGTTGGCCAACTGAACGCATCGTGTATCTAGGCTAGTTTTATGCGGTAGCGGTATGTAAAGCTGCAGACTTATGCTATCCTGGTACTTTTACTTCTTCCTTCTCGTTCACCTAGTTTTTGAACTTGTATATATTTATAATTCTTATATTTATTAAATCCTTTATTTTGATAACCACTTGTAGGTTTTGAATAAAAAACTTTGTAGACATACTTCGGCGCCGATAAACCGTAATTTTGTTTTTTTATTTATACTATACCCAGTCTGACTCACAATTAAGATGAATCTAACGAAACCTCTCAAGTTTAAATCCATCAAACCGTTTAGACTGCAGAGCGTCCAAAGAATTTTACATACATATATCCGAAAAACACAGCCCTCCTTCTGATGCAGTTGAGTAAAAATAAAGATAAAATCATTTGCCAAGTTAGGTACAGATATTTTTATCAGTAAAACGTATGCTAATTATAGTTTAGTTAGCATTTTAATAGCCTTCCACCTGTCCGGTGACGCCCCGCATCAGCACCTCCGCCAGCTGCCGCGCCAGCGTCAGCCGCAGCGCCTGCGTCGACACCGACTCCACCGCCGTCAGCATGTCGCGGTACCTGCACCACACATACGAACGAACCTCAAATAGATTCTATATATTTTCGCCCTGTGGCTTCTGGTCTAGATCCTTCTGGCCATCAGTCTCTTTCCGAGGATATCGTAAGAGGCGACTAAAAGACTAAGCACAAACATCTCGTGCTTCAACCACAAAATACAGTAAGAGTATTACATACAGAACGGAATCTCCTGCGGTCCCTTCAATATGCGTCCCCGTTCCCCGTCCCCGCACCTCTCCCCCGTTCTTGTGCCACCGTGCACACGTCAATGCGTGTGTGTTCGCACTGAGACAAGGGAGGAAGGAGGAGAGGTGCGGGGACGGGGAACGGGGACGCACATTGCACCGCAGGAGACTCCGTTCTGTAGGTAATACTCTTACTGTCTTCTGTGCTTCAACTGCATTCCCGAGAAGGATTGACGAAGCGACGGGCGGTTCAATGCATCTCCAAAGAGAGTTAACGTCAAGCAGGCGGCCGTCGTAAAATTATAGCAAAATCGTTTACAACTATTTATTCCTGATTTCGTATGGTCTTCGGCATCCTTAGGTTACCGTAGATATGCATATTATGTTTGGAGAGGAAAAAGCGGGAAAGCGCACACGCAAGCGCGCTCCGAAGCAGCATGTATGCATGTAAATTACTATATCTGATGTTTTTAAATACAAAAGATTTTAAAAATTTAAAATGCTATTATTGTATGAAGGTTTTTCAATTTTAACTTGAAATGTCTAATAAAAAAAATGTGTCAGTTTTTTATTTTTAGGGTTCCGTGCCCAAAGGGTGCAAACGGGACCCTATTACTGAGACTCCGCTGTCTGTCCGTCTGTCTGTCTGTCCGTCAGTCACAGGGCTCTATCTCTTAAACCGTAATAGCTAGACACTTGAAATTTTCACCGATTATGTATTACTGTGGCGGATATAACAACAAATACTAAAAATAAAAAATAGTTATAAATTAAAGGGAGTCGTCATACAAGAAACGTGTTTTTTTCAGCGTTTTTGACTTGATCTTCATAATGGCATTAACTAGATACTTGAAATTTTCACCAACTATGTATTACTATGACCACAATGTTTTTAGCGTTTTAAAACATTGCACGGTGGTACGGAACCCTTCATGTATGAGTCCGACTCGCACTTGCCCGTTTATTTTATTTTTTATTCTTATTATCGACTATTCTAAATACCGAATCTAGCCTTACTCAATACCCTGAAACTGAACAGTTTTTGCTTGGATGCCCACAGGTGTGCGCCATACTGGGTGTGTAAAACTAGAAAGACCGAACGGCCGGCCGGGCTCTGCGTATTTGAGGTTTTGGCGGAGTGAGCCAACAAATAGACTTCCTGTGGCTGTGACGATGGTGGCCTGGCTCACCTGTCGATGGCGCTGTGCAGGCGGCCGGCGCGGATGTGCAGGATGGGCACGCGCTGCAGCGCGGTCTCCAGCGCGGGCCCGGCGCGCGCCGCGCCCGCGCGCTGCAGGTACAGCAGCGTCAGCTCCGACGACAGCTCGAAGCTGCGGATCTGCAGCGGGAAACCATTCTTATTTCAAAATACAGTTATAAAAGAGCCATTAACTTAAAAATATGACAACAGGAAACAGCTCCTTGAGTTGACAGATGTTTTGCTCAACCAGCCTTGCTCCACAGAAGGCTGAGTGAGAAACGAGTGCAATACGCAGCGGTAAAACATTTTCGTCTTCTGTCACACGTAACAATTCAATATGAATGACTCTTGGCAGAGGTATATATAGAACGAAAATCAGTTTTCCAACCGAACATTTGACAAATAAAAATTAAATAAAGCAACTATAAACATAGTTTTGGAGTAAGTACAATCTAGAACAGATATGTATAAATTGTATTTATTTCTGTATATGATTATATTCTGTTTCTGTTTTAATAAATTCATATAAAATGTAAATAAATAAATATGAAGCTTCAGTGTCTAAATGTGTGCTAGTAATTCAAATAGCATTGCAGTTGTAATTTTGCCGGAGTTCGGTCACGAAGCTTCGATCTAGTCTGTTCAGATACTAAGCTTTGCCATTCAGCACGAAACGCTGCCTATTATAATTTTTATTATTATTCCGTTAACAATAAATTAATAAGTTTAAAACTGAAACAATATTATTTATATAAAATGTTGAACTTTAAAAACATAATCAAGAAGACAACAAAAGTTAAGCATAACCAATAGATATATTACGAGTACCATCTCATTGTCTTTTTCGGCTTGCTTGTACCGACTGCTCGCCGGGAGCCCACTTAGTTCTAAGCACAGTCCTTTGATCGCGTACGACTCCGCTACGATCCGCAAGCTTCGCCTGCAACACAAACATTACAAATAGGTATAATCTTTACTTCTCATCAACGAAGAGATACATTTGAAACACATTTTACACAAATTTCACTCACATTTGACAAATTATTTACACTGAAAAGTTGATAGTAAAATTTTTTGCCATTTATTAGCTACACTAGGAGTAGGTACTAGGACCACCTCTCACTCACCTTCATTGTAAAGCTATACAAAAAGAGTTATTTAAAAAGAAATTTCCTATTTCTAGAATCTTCATAATTAAGCTAATAAAATTGTACTTCATTCTTTTGGCTAATTTCGTTTACACCATAGTATTAGGACCCTTTTTGACCTCGTACTGTCAGACAATAAATTGTCCAATAAAGTTTTTTTTTTCGTTAGCATATGCGGTTTGTTTGCCCTTTGTTGGCCTTCCCCTTACGCCTCCCCTCTAGACTTCTATATGACTGACTGTCTCTCTTCATCTGATAAGTTATGTAACTAAAATCGAATTTCTGTAAAAAGCTTCTTTATTTATTTACATCCCCTCGGACGCTGTTAGCGTTTTAGGCCACTACGCGCAGGTAAAAATCACTTTCTTGCCAGGGAGAGACATAAAATTGAAAAACCAACTAAGGCAGCGATAAATAAATCTATCAGCGACCTGAAATATTATTTCATCGCCCTCGGAGTTTAATAGACTATTGTAAATGTTTGCTGTTATCAATAGAGAGTATGCATGATTTTTTTTTATATTTTTAATCGATAGTCCTCGTCGAGAAATAGCCGCAACAAAATAAATCAGTGCCGAAAAACATGTATATGGTGTAGAAAATAAATATTAAAAATAGCAAGTAGATTATAACAACTAAAACACGCCATTTTAAAATATGACGTCAATGTCTGCAATATCCGCTAGAGACAGAAGCTGTCAACGCATGTTTTTCTTTTTTGGGTACTTTCGATGTTATCAGCCAGTGATGTTTGTGAAACTTCTATATAAAAGTACATACATTTCGAATGTCATCGATAGTCAAACTACATGGACGGACAGTCCTACCGAACGCACCCGAACTTGTCATTTCCTTTTTGTGAACTTTGTCGTCATTTCCCTTTTGTTTGTCAATAGTTCCCGCGCAATATTTGCATATTTTCAATAATTTATTTCTAATCCAAATAAGAGTCAGTAAGAAAAATAATTAACTAGGCGTGGTAACGTATTAATAGAAATTGTATAATAAAAATATGAGCCGGATTGGTATTACATGCATATTCCTTATTGCGAAATCGAATTTCCATATTCAACATTTTCCTACATCAATGGAACCACTCAAGTGTCAAACAATAATAATGTACAATGGGGACGAAATTAATATGATCCAGTGACAGCGACTCGATGGAGATGCTGCATGACGCACAATGGGTAATTATACAGCTGAGCGGACAAAGTTCGCGCTCAATGCCGCCTGATTACAAATATCAGTTTATGATTCGTGAGGCAAACACACGCCTACGCAACAGTCTGTTTTACCAACACTTAATATCTACTAGTCGATAGGTGGTGTAAGACGCAATTAGGTATATGCATTTGATTATCGCTGTAATAGGTAGTAGTTTTATTATTCAACTAGCTGTGCCCGCGACTTCGTTCGCGTGGTTGTCGGAACGTAATGTTATATAGCCTAAAGCCTTCCTCTATAAATGGACTACCCAACAAAAAAATAATTTTTCAAATCGGACCATTAGTTCCTGGGATTAGCGCGTTCAAACAAACAAACAAACTCTTCCGCTTTATAATATTAAGTATAGATTGAAGACTACCTATTGGCAATATGCAGCTGGACATGTTAACTCCTGTCAACATCATCATACAAGCGTACTCCCGGTTGCATCGTTAGCGGTTATGCTTCAGAGCCCGGGTTTCGCTACCTAAACCACAGAATAGGTACTAGTACTCACGTAAACATAGTTAATAACATATCCTAAACCTAGTTGATTTGACGAGGTTACTGGTTTTTACACAGAGCGACTGCAGTCTGACCTTCGCAACCCAAAGGGTAGACCAGAACCAATCCTAGGATAGGTTTAAAAACAAACGCTAGGTGGCGTTCGGGACCCACAGCTTTACGTACCTTCCGAAGCACGGAATCATCTTTCTTTTTGGATAATCAGGTGATTCAAGCCTGCAATATCCTAACTAGACTAGAAACCACTTTTCACAAATTATGCTTCCCAGTGGGATTTAAACCCACGACCTCCGGATCATAAGACCATTTTAGCGACTTTGCTGATAAAATATAGTAGTTTCGCCTACTATAATATAATATATTTTTAAAATAATAGTATTTAGACATCTAAAATAGTAGGATACTATATTATACTCGTATAGTAGGGTTGGCAACCCTAGTGTCTGTATACAGATACGTCTTTAACACCCCGCTTTTTGTCAGGGGTTAAAAAAATATTATAAACAAACTAAGTTTGTGCATGTGACTCAATTCAGGACAACATGCCGTGATATAGTCTGACTGACAGATCAGTGTCTGACGTTAAAACAAATATTTACCCGCTTTGTAAACATTTATACACCTTGAGTATGGGAGACATGTTACTATAACAATGCAAGAAAGTTCACAGGACAGATTTTGATAAAATCAAATATCAAATGTATTAAATATGGTTTAAATAAAAAAATATTGCTTTACAAATAATAATAAAATTGTTGTTTTGCTGTCATAAAACTAAATAATGATACCTAATTTATAATGAGTAAAATATGTTTTTGTGGCAGTATAAATGAGTCACAATAAATAAAAAAAATAACTTACACAGGTAACTCCTTTTCTGTCAATGTGTTGAGTTCAGCGAGATTAAACTGCTTTAGGGCTTCGTCATACGAGCCGCAGGCATAATTCAGCTTGCCGAGCAGTAGGTGCGCATCGAGGGCCACCCCTGCCCGCTTGCCGGCCTCATCTGTGGCCAGCGTGAGGTACCCCCGAGCCTCTGAGAGCTCTCGCTGGGCTCTCTCGATGTTTTCTTTGGAGGGCGGCCATTCGTCCAAGTACGCCTCGAGCTTGCCTTCGCCGATGAGGAAGTGAGCAAGGCTTTCTGTGAAATATGGTAAAGGTACGTGATAGAAATTGTCTAAATATTTTGTTGAGTTTTGTCATTCATGTATAACATGATATATGTGATATTTCACCTGTAAAACATTGACAAATGGAAAAAAAGTGCCTCAGCACTTCTATAAAATTGTGAATCCACAGAAACTAAATATTTAAATGCAAGTCATGAAATACTTAAATCTCATGCATTGATAACTTTTACTAGACCAGAGAGCAAGAGATACTTAAAGATTTCATTATTAATTCTGATTTGTGTAATTGGGCGTTATAGATTCAAGTCTTATATACATAAATTGTTTTCAACTGTGCAATAAGATTTAAATAAATAAATAATTACCTGCTTAGAAATACAAACAAAAACGATTTTTTTTCTAAGGATTTTATTTTCAAAACATGCTGGAAATCATAATTCTGTCACATGCTGTTGGAACACTTCTACTGTTCTAAAGTGTAGAAATTTCTCTAAATCCCAAGTTGCTTGGATTATCATTTCTTTGATGCAGACCATCGGGACCATACATGATCTCACCAAGGCAAATGATCTGGCAGTTACTATAGCAAAACACTGGTTACAACTACTATGTAATGAAAAAGTACCTAGTGCAGCAGTAATAGAAAGATCTATTTAGCCAATTAACACCTTTTCTGTACTGTCTGTCATCTAATCAAAGAAATTGAGTCTGTTTAAAAATTATATATCTAATATGTACCCAGCTCGTAGTAACATAATGAAGGTACCTACCTACATTGTATTAAACAGTTCAGAAATACTGTTTCCTCTCCATAATTGCATGCCCTTGAACTTATAGTTCTTTTGATCTTTTAAAATAATATAGATGTATGTAGATTCACTATGAAAATTTATTAAATAAAATTATTCTAATTGCAAGATTTTAAATATTGATTAGGATACTTTATCAAAATATACTTACTTATCAATAATAATAAGTAGTTTTAATGACATACAACTTCTAAGTATCATGTTCGGTTATTGATAACAGGAAAGTCATTAAAACAATAATCATCCCGCTATCCCAACCCCACGTAGAGTGGGATAAGGTGAGGAAGAAAAAGAAGAAAAATTATCTCACATCCTAGGCAGGCGATAGCTGGATGATAGCACCAATCGACACTGTGTCTTAAGATCATACTGCACACGCAACCATCACCTTGAGACCAATTACACACCACTTACATTAATTAAAGCAAGCTACCTTACACGCCTAGATACGGGAGATACAGCTGTTAATTGCGAATACCTCACTATTTACTCAATGATAAGGATACAGTGGTGACGGAGACGTGACTCACCGTGCTGAGGAGATCTCGCTTTGAGCTGCTGAGCCAAGTCCACTGCCTTCTTCCAATTGGACTCCTCTCGGCTCTTTTCGATCTCGGTCTCGTAACTCCGCACCGCATTCTTGCTCCTCGATGTCATTTTAACACGAGGACACCCTCACACCTATGTCACACCATCGATTTTATCTTACAATTCACTCAAACATTGCAAAACCCTTTGAGAGTTGCAAAAAGATCCTCAGCAAATTGAAGGCCAAATTTGACAGCTGACAACATTCCTTGTACGCTTCATTTTATGCAAAATTTACTCATAGTTATTCGATAATTTTATTAAATATATAATGCAGAACCTTTTTTAAAATATTTTCAAATGTAATTTTAAATAATTTATTTAAAAAGGTAGCAAAAATTAAATATTCATTTTACTTTTTGTTAAAAATCAATACTTATGAATATCATAGTAAATATTTTCAGTTAATTGCAATAGATGGCGCTATGTGTACAACAATGCTATTGTGAAGTGAAACACATATGTACCTGCTGTACATAAGTAGGTACTCGATGGATATTTTTTTTAACGGATTGTACCTATTATATAAGAATTTTATAACTTATTGAAGGTTTCTTACGGGCTTCATTGAAGAAAGCGACAAACACGTATTAATAAACACAACTTCTTAATTTTCACCTTTGGCCCCCCAACCTCCTACCTACCTATCAATTGTCTATCATATCTACGAGTAAGTACCTATGTTGATGGGTTTGTTACTATGTAGATTTTATTGGTTTGTTTTTTTTTCGTGTGTGTAAGTGGCCAACACTAGTGTAGTCACACAAGGCGCGGATCACGCCCAATTTGCTTGACATGCTTAAGTACTAAATTAGAGCGTATTTACCAACTTCCACCGGAATATCGACCTCAATTTTATGTAAGTACCTACTTATTGGTAAACTAAAAAATAAAATACTTAAATCGTATTATGAAAAAAAAATATAGGAACCTATAAATTATTTGCTGTTCCTCCCTGCTGCGCTTGCATCAACTGGATAATTACCTAAACGTAAGTAGGTACCTACTATTCAGTAAGAAATTTCCCGTAATCGGGTTTAAGTTTTTTAACTATATCTAACAATGTAAGTCCTTTGAACGTTTATCTACTTAATAAAATACGCAGAAACAACGTCTCCTAAATGACTAGATGCATTTGTAGCGGTTTTCCAAGCAGACCACATGGCCACATGTGTGAGAACTTTCATTTCAATTATTATCGCTTTTATGTGTTCTCGCTGCATTGGTGCGGTTTTTATTAAGATTAGCAGGACTGTATGCACAAAGCCACGTGGTCGGATTTGGCTCTGAAATATGCAAAATTTTCCCGCTAGGGGGATAAAAATGTCAAGATGAAGTTACATAGAGTAAATAATGTGTAAACGGGACAATAGATGTAGGTAATCATAAATTGTAACGTAGAAGCTTACTTGTTTCTTTTCGTCAAGACTTCCAGTCCGCGATACTTATTAAAATTTTCAAATCAATCAAATCAATTATTTTGTTTGAATTATTATTTCTGAATTAAGGCCTTGGCAGACGTCATTATAATGTACTTAACACTTTAGTAGACAGGCTATCAGTAGAAAAAGGCTAAAGTCGAAAATACAGTAGTGTGCGTGAATGCAAGACGTTTATTTAAAAAGCGAGTTTAAATATATGTGAAATTCATATAGCACTTTCTAAAAAATCCAAGTTATAGTTATTCGAATCTTGCGTAAAATTTATTACTTTTTCAATTTATTAGTCTACCTCCGTGGCGATTCCTTAACACGCTAGTCCGTCACTCGGAGGTTCTGGGTTCGATTCCCAGCCAGGGCAAGTTGGTAAATGGCCTTTTTTAATTTGTCCTGGTTCTTGGGTGTTTATTTTATCCCATCAAAAACATAAATGTAAAAATGCCAAGTTCAAATTCCGACAAAACAATTGAAATTTAAATAGCTGCCAAGTTATGTAGGTAGAGAAAACTAAAATTTATTCATAAGAATCTCAACATTTGACTTGGACAACATTAAGATTGAAAGCACGGTCACCCATCCTAACTGTGACCAAGGTAGAAGTTGCTTAACCTGTAAAAGCACGGTCATTCATCCATCAATTTACTCATCATTATCACTATTGATTGTCTTAAAAAGTCATTCCATCTGCTTGCTTGGAAAGTGATGTCGCCTTGACAGTGCTGCGTAAAGTACTTCTTCTCAATGGCCGAATCGGTGGATTCCAGGGTTCTTCCGTCTGGGTCAGGCGTCACCGCGGATCATCTACTAGACCAGCTATTGCGGCCGGCCTCTTCTGCCGAGCACAGCATCTCTGTAGCCTGCCAGTCTTCCTTCCTTGCTGCATTCCGCCGCCACGCGAGGAAACCCCACTGAAGTCAATTACTACGTGGAGCGTCTGCGCTGCTGCCTACCACTACCGAGGACAGTGTGGTTTGACTCGTTACAAGTAGCGTTACGGTGCGAAATAGAGCTCGCGACCCTAGAGAATAAATTAATAAATGTTGAGTATTTGGCCTATTCTCTTTTATTTCTATCTTCTTGTTACCACCTTCTACAGGGAACGGTACACTGGCAATTAATTTTGATTACTCGTATTTTGAAATTTGTTAAAGCGCAAATGACAAAGAACCCTTAGAATAGAGAATCTTTTTAGTTTCACGCAGCTTTTTAGGGTTCCGTAGTTAACAAGAAAACCTTATAGTTTCGTCATGTCTGTCTGTCTATCTGTCCCCAGTTTTACTCATAGACTATTAGTACTAGAATGCTGTAATTGGGCATGGGCATGGATATGTGGTAATAAAAACTTGAAAAAAAAAATGTGTAGTGTGAGACGTCGTTGAATAGGTCTTTCAAAAATATTGTAAGATTATGAACACCCTTTTTCGTTTTAGCAATCCGTTTGTGAAATATTTGGTTTTTGATTGCAATTTTTTGTTAGAATCATGTGTCTTCCCTCTCTGTCAGTTAAACGGTTGTATATGGACACTTAAAAAAATTCACGGCAGTAGTATATTCACCTTATTATGTAAGTACGGAGGGTGAAAAAGGATTGCACGTTGAACAGATCAACAGTCTTGACGTAGCAGCTGTACGTGCTCAATCAATGCCTTGACTGTTTGATTTTGTACAATATTTTTAACGAATCAACAAAGAGCACTAAAAAGAAATCTTTTCCTGAAAACAGCAAAAAAAAATTGGTTGATTAATGAAGCAGTAATTAGCATTATTGCACCCTTTTATTTTTTATCTTCTAATAGGTTTTTCTGTAATCTATAGGTAAAGAACTATTAACTGTATATTTTTCAAAAGATTGGGTTCAGTGGTTTCGGAGATAAGTGTATTTTTATTATTTATTTTCAAAAATAATTTTAAAAACACCAACTTAAAAAATATAGAAAAATATATTTAATATTATCATAAAATGCTCTTTCATTTGATATTTAATATTATCATAAAATGCTCTTTCATTTGATATTTAATATTATCATAAAATGCTCTTTCATTTGATATTTTACGCGATATAGTTCACAAAACCCTTTTTTTAATGTCTCATTTATCTCCCATAAAGTGGTCCCATTTTTTATTTATTTATTCATTTACCTACATTTTACTTCCGTCTTTGGGTCACAAATTTACATTATGTGCACCACATTTCAACTGAATCGGTCTAGTAGTTTAGTAGGGGGGGGGGGGGGGGTAAATTTTCGCCCATTTTCTTAAATAACTTAAAAATACCGATCTAAGAAATAATAAAAAATAAATATATTTAAAATTGTCATAAAAAGTTCTTTCATTTGATATGTCACACGATTTTGTTATTTAACTTTTTTTAATGTCTAATTTACCCACAATAAGTGGCCCCCTTTTTAAATTTCATTTATTTACATTATACGTCTATCTTTAGGTCACTAAGTTACATAAGTGTAGGTACTAAATCTCAACTAAATCATTCTAATAGTTTCGTAGCAAATTGGCTGTGACTTACGGACAGACAGACAAGTGAAACCCTAAAAACAGTAAAAACACCGAAAAAATCGGTTCCTATACAAATTTCCCGGGCGGCTGCACACTTTTGTATAAAAATGCAGATTTTTTTTTGTTTTTTGACTGTTGTTTTAATATCATTATACTATACTAGCAGTCCACCCCGGCTTCGCCCTTGGTACACACAAAGCCTATGTCACTCGGGGATAGTGTACCTTTCCAACGGTGAAAGTTTTTTTTAAATCGGTCCAGTAGTTTCGGAGCCATGTAATGCAAACAAACAAACAACCAAATCTTTTCTCTTTATAATATTAGTGTAGATAAATAGCCTACTATAGCCTGCCTGCCAAGCCAAGTATAGATCTAGTATAGCCTGTGGTTCGATATATTACGCATAATGTCAATTCGTATTTTGATATACATACAAGGGGAAAAGTTGTTCAAAATTTCAGACTGAATCACCCCTCAAAATAATTGTAAAACCCTAATTAAACAGCACCTTTTATTACAAAAACAGTTAATATGATTCCGCGACCCGAGAAAGTTCCAATCCGATTTTCACCCTAATCGCCAATTAAAAAATATAGGTAATAAATCAAACCAAATGATTTTTTTCATTGACTTAATTTTCAATAAAATTAAAAAAAAAAATGTGCGATGCCGTATCTGCGATAGCATTACATCTTTACTTGAACGTCAACAAAATGTCAAAACTGTACCATAGTGTAGCAAAAGTATGACATAATTTGGCAGTTTGTACATAGTTTTTTACTGAAATATTTTAGACTGTAAAGCAATTTTACGTAATTCGAAAATGGATTTTTTTGAAAAATTCGACGCGGCCTCCTTCCTGAACGCCCGGCGGGCAACTGAATTTGTATGGAAGAATCATGGCCGCCATTTCAGAGATTTCTGTCAAAAACGTTGCAAAACATCCAATTTTTAAAATTATTTTTTTTATTATTGCGTGATTGCATTGTAAGCAAATATTAAGAAAAATGTTTCAAAATAGCCTTTATTTTTATAAAATATATGCAATCCCTTGTTAGAATATTTCTTTACGCAGAAAAACAAGCCAGTTTGTAGCAAGATTTTCTAAAATATTTCTTTCAGGTTTCTTTACAATTATCTTACTTTTTCTGAATGAAAATTGAAAAAATACGATTTTCGTCTACTGGCTAGTCTATTCACATATAACTAGGTATGTAATTTTCTTAGTGGTCTTTTCTACTTAAGCCATAACTATTGCCCGCGCAAAGTGCGTTTTGCATGTTTTTGGGTAAATTCAATGCTTGTTTTTAGGAAAACTACAAAACATTTTAAAAAATCCTTTTTTTCGTCTACTGTCCCAACTCTTCCTCTATCTATGTGTATACATTATTTGACTTAAATCAAACGCTTTCTGTACAAACTTGTAGCCCGCGCAAACCCAGTTTACATGGTGCCGACCCTTAAGGATTTAGCAGATATAAAAAATCTAAACTAGGTGTTTAGATATACATAGATACTTATCATACTTATGTAAGTATACCTAAGGCAGCAAGTGCAAACGTAGTCAAAGGAATGACTGTACCTAGTGTATTTAGCATTTTAAAACAATCTTAGGAACGCTAAGCCCTAAATAAACTTGAAAATCTCAACTTAGAAATGTAAAGCTGGCATTAAACAAGTCGCGAAGGTCGCTATCTGAATGCAATTAGCGTGGCCTGATAGAACCCGGGACGGCGCGGCCCGGCACCGCCCGGGCCCCACTACACAACGTCAGTCATTCACATTGACAAAGCATCAGATTTTAGATTGCAAGGCAAGACAATTTTCAGATAAAGATGGCACGCGCGTCGAATTCATATTAGGAGTGTACAAGCAACGCGCTATGGCGAGGTGTTTGTCTACGTGATCAAATCAGAAATGAGGAAATTCGTAGGACAGATGGCACTGACATAGCCCAGCGGATTAGCTCGTTGAAGTGGCAGTGGGCGGGGCACATAGCGCGACGAACCGATAGCCAATGGGGCCATGATTGGACAAAAAGGAATCTCGAATGGCGACCACGTACTGGCAAGCGTAGCGTAGGATACCCATCCTCAAGGTGGTCAGTCGACCTGACCAAGGTCGCTGGAAAACGCTGGATGCAGGCCGCTCTAGATCATACGAGTATATATCTAGATAAAATAAAAAATAATCAAAAAAATAATTAATAATTTTGGAAATCCTTGGGAGAGGTCTATATCCAGCAGTAGACGTTATCGTTATGATGTACTTAATATTACTTATCAAAGGATCGTCTATCATATATATAAAAATAATTATACTTATATCACGTATGTTTTCACATTATCTAAGTTGCTGCAACATAAATTCCCTATTTTATGAGGCGTATAATAAACTATAAGATACGTTATGGTTCACGAGACACAAGAAGAGACGAAGATGGGTAGACGATATAAAGGCTGTGGCAGGAAGGACATGGACTAGAACAGCCAGCAACCGCTACACCTGAAAGCAGTTGGAGAAGGCCTTTGCCGAAAAAGGGCAACAGACAGCTGGAAAAAACCTAGATAATTAGTAAATAAAAGACAATGTAACAAATGTAACCATCTCTCTGAAATAAAAGGCTTGTTTGTTTTTCGTGTGTGAAAGTGTCAGATTTTTCAAGCTGCCTAAAGGCATCTGACATAGCTTGACGACTGCCATACAATGACAGCCGGGACCAACGGCTTATACGTGCCTTCCGAAGCACGGAGGAGCTCGAGAAATTTTTGTACCACTTGTGGTCACCCATCAAAGTACGGACCACGCCTGGGGTTGCTTAACTTGTGAAAACGCTAGCAATGCGTACTCCCACCGGGCCACCGAGCTCCTCATAAAAGGCTTATATTATTATAATAAAATATAACTCATTGTTACAAGCTCATGCTAAGATTTATTTAGATATTAATTAAATAAGTAGGGACTATTAAAGGGTAATAAAACTGAGAGATAATTAATGTATAAAATAGCTAAGCTCCTGAGTCTGAGGCTGAAAGCTGAGAATAAAGTTGTGAGGTTGGGACCTTATTTACACAAAGGTGTAATAACATACTTGCGGGAGTCATACAATGAATGATTATCCCGAGCTTTTCCAAAGCATGAAAGTAGAATAAATGCAGTTGAAATGCGAGCGCTGAGGAGTATGTGTGGTGTTACCTTGAAAGACCGAATAAGAAATGATGTTATAAGGGATCGGTGTGGAGTGAAATAGGACGTAGTGACAAAAGTAGAACAAGGGATGTTAAGATGGTTTGGACATTTAGAAAGGATGGATTAAAATAGATTAACAAAAAATATTTATAAGGCAAGTGTGAAAGGAAGAGCGGGACAGGGTCGACCTCGGCGAACGTTCTGCAATCAGATTGCAGACGTTCTGAAAAAGGGAGAGGTAAGAAGTACACGTAACCGAAGGGCATGTATGAAGAGGTTAATGAGTGTAGATGAAGCGAAAGAGGTCTGTCAAGATCGTAGCAAGTGGAGGTCCATAGTCTCTGCCTACCCCTGTGGGAAACAGGCGTGATAGTATGTATGTTAACATTTTATGAATCCGATTTTCAAAATTATCTAAAAAATTTTTTTTCGCTAAAGCGACGGTTTCAAAATACGATGTAGGTTATGGTTCATGACTTGGGACACGAGATGACTTGGAAAACTACATGTTTTGTGTTTCAGAATCAGAATTGATTGCAAATCACTGTTTTACAAGCTCTTACATTAATTACTTATAACAGTTTCGCTGACTCTCGCGTTCAAAAATATGTCTCCTGCGTACTGTACTGCGGACTTTGTGAACTCCTGTGCAGCGGCCGCAGGGAGCTGCCGTGGTGCGACTAACGGTTGCATAACACTTTTAAAAGGCACGATTTTCACAAGGGCACAGAATACAATAAGAGTACCTATACACGGGCCAAGATGTTTGCCGAAGAGATATTTCGATCGACAGAATAAAAATTATACGTGCTCCTGCAGTGGAGACTAGAAAGACATGATGATGATAAAAAGTATTGCATATTATCAATAAATACACCGTAAAATTTTGTAAAATTAAAAACAGCTTTTGACTGTGACTTTATGTTTGATTTGTATGTAAGTATTGACTCTATAAAGATATTTCAAAAGTAAAGAGACTTGCCATCTTGTTTGAATTCTCGACCCAAAAATTACTTGGTAGGTACCTATAATAAATTTGACGAAGATATCGGAGCTCCCGAACGGATTGGATAATGAATGATTCGGGAGTAGTTTGTCACATTGATTGGCGCCGCCCTCTGACATTAGACAGCCCCAGAACCGACATAAGTACCCCCATATTTCCGTCCAACAAACACTAGCTTTATGGCTCATCACACCAGTTTACGACCTCTCCACGATATAAGTATCTATATCATTTAATCCAACTCTTTACTGACCGCTAAATCAACTTTACTGGCCGTTAATTGGGTCAATCGAAATGCTGTCAACTTAGGTACTTGTTAAGTAAGTACCTATTCATAGCTAAGCAAAGCAAAGCAGCCCACGATAGACAACTGTGGTGTTACCAATAGGTAAATAAGATAGTTATGGTTCGGAATAATGATACACATTTTTTTGCTAAACCTGACTGCCTCCGAGGCCCAGCGGTCAAGGCGTCTGCCTTGTGATCCGGCCGTTGCTCGTGGGTTCAAATCCCACTGGGAACCATACTTTATAAAAGGTTATTTCCTGTCTGATTAGGATATTTGCAGGCTTGAATCACCTGATTATCTGAAAAGAAAGATGATTCCATGCTTCGGAAGGTACGTAAAGCGGTGGGTCCCGATCACCATCTTGCGTTTGTAAACCAATTTTTATGATTGGTTCGTGGTAGAATTCGTTCGTACTATCCAAAAATTTCCCTACCTGCGTAGTTAGGTACATATTTCTATCCTTAAAATATTTGTTTACGCTGACATTTACGACATTATTGTCTGATTTTCTTCTTAGCGAGCATCCTGTTGGCACAAAACATGTGAAGTGGAAGTTTCTTGATCGATGGCCGAATATTTACGAAGTTTGTATGATTGATTCGCAAAGATACGGACAAGAACAGATTGCCTTCCATTTGTTCCGTGGGTGGACAGCCGCAAATAAACTATTTAGGTTTCTTCCACTCGATTATGCTGACAAAGCTTCGGCAGCCTGCCCGGACCCGGGACTCAGGAATAACGGACTCACAATTCTGGTTTGTCATTGCAGCGGTAATACGAATTATAAGCCTACTGCCTAAGCAGGTAGATCTTTGCGTAGGTTATTTGCCTCTCGGTACCTACCAACATCTATACATAATTTACTTAGGTAATTAGTGGTTGTTTTAAAGGTTTTAATTTAATAAAAGACAGCGAAATTACCGGTTGGTATAAGTGATACGCGAAAAAACACTTCCTAGTCTTTTGGAAAATATTGAAAATTCGATTACTTGGATCCTTTTGTTCCCAAAAAATAAAGAACCCGTGAAATTGTCAAATACCCTTCGACCACACGGGTAACAGCTGGTAAAAAAAAATATGAATCAGAAGTGTGTCAGATTCACAGGACATTGTTGATAGAAGGATTCCCAGGTTCACGTCCATTCCCTTATTATTTTTTCACGGAGGAGCTAATTATTTTTTTATGTGGTCACCAGTCCAAGTGCGGACCACGGCCAGTGTTGCTTAACTTGCGAAAGCGCTATAGTAATACGTAGGTACTCCCACCGAGCCACCAAGCTTCTCATCACTAGGTATATACTGAGGTAAGTATATTATGACCTGCTCATTTTCCAAATAGGTTAGAAACGAGTTGGAATGAGGCAAATGCCAGCGTGTACAGCAACTTTTGCGACCTGCCTGACATTGCCCTATTTTGGTAATGTTGCAGCTACCTACACCTACTTATAACTTTTATAACCCGCGATATTATTCGTGAGTCGCATAACATATTGATGTATAGTAAGTACCTACCTATAGCTACCTAACTAAGCACAAACATCCCGTGCTACAATTGCATTCCCAAGGAGGGTTAATGTCGGGCGGCGGCCGGGTGTAAAACTTTTCACACAAATACATTCCCAAAGAGGGTTGACTTCAGGGAGGTGGCCGGTCGTAAGACTATAGCCAAATCATTCAACTGTTCCGGCTATTTCTTCTCTATTTTGCAAGGTCTTGGCATCCTTGGGTGACCATTGACATGCATATTATATTTGGAGAAGAAAAAGCGGGAAAGCGCACCCCGGGCTCCGAAGCAGCACAGCTGAGGATGCAACCGGGAACGCACTTAGACGAAGAAGATGTGCATGTAAATACTTATAGTTTTGTAACATTGAATATTAAGTCAATGATCATATCAGCCTATTATTATACGAGTATATATTAGAAGCGGCCTGCTTCCAGCGTTTTTCTGCAACCTTGCACAGGTCATCTGATCCCCTAATAGATGGATGTCCTACGCTGCGCTTGCCGGTACGGGCTGCCATTTGAGAACTTTTCTGCCTCATCGGTCATTGGTTCTGGCTACACTTCAATGAGCTAAACCGCTGGGCTATGTCAAATATTACTTAATATATGCAAGCTAACTAATCACGTTTTAATTCCTTATGACGTCGTCAAGATGCCAGAGCCAAGGCCCAAATGCTACGTTCAGCGTAGGGTAAGTAAATGCCATACAAAATGCCTATAAAACCGATACGCTCTAATTTCACAATATTGGGCTATGCGTGCGGTGCACACAGCCTGCACTCGCCAAGGCCACGTCGATACCGGGCGGGGCACTTGGGTGGGGAGGACACGACCTCTGACACACCTGTACTTGTACAGCTATATTAAGTGTACATCTACACACCATAGCAACTTGTTTATACAAAGTGGTAAATATAGGTAATTCTTTGTATTCCTTAGAAAGCGCACTGGGCCCATAACCTCACGCGAGTAAAGAAGTAAGAGTAAGTATAAAACAATGCTGCAGATGCCGAAGTATTTTTTAAATAAACATCTGATTATTATTTGTTTTATCAAATATTGTGTTAATGCGAAAGTTTGTATGGATGTCTGCTCTGCTTTCACGCCACGACGGCTGAACGAATTAAAATGAAATTTGGCATGTAGATAGCTTATTATATTACTTAGATTAACACATAGGATACTTTTTATCCCGGGAAAATGTGAAGTTCCCGTGGGATTGTCAAAAATTTTTGGCTGACCAATCGCTGCCCTGCAATAACGTGCCCAGAATGCTGGCAGAATAGCAAAGTTGTATAGCAATGCTAATTTTTTAGGCCAGATAAAGGCCAGCTCTCTAGTCACGCGTATTAATTTTTATTAAGTATTTGATTTATTTGACCACCAATTAATATCTAATAACATTTTAGAATCTGATAAGTAAAATAAGACAAGAACCATAAGTTACAAAATGTAAGACTACTTACTAAGCCTGACCTAAAAAGTGGTGGAAGGACTGGGTCAAGAAAGAAGGGGAAGCTTATCGAAGGAAGGCACAAATTAGAGTAAATGGAAGTGATTATGTATAAAGGGGACTTGGCACAAACCTTTGTGTTGGGTCTAACTAACGTTTCGATAAAGGACGGTGGCTGCATGTATTTTAAGCTTGACTCTTTTAAAACCAGTAATTGGAAGATGATTGTTTATGAAGCCAAATGCCCTAAAGAGGAAATCATTGGGCCATATTTCCATACAAGCATAGTCCCCTGATTCCTTGCCAGATAATTTAATTATTAAAAGAGATACGAAGCTTCATAAACCTGAAAATTGGTAAGATTTTTCGCTCTGTTCAAACATCAAGCAAACTTTGACGTAATTATACTATTAAGTATAAACTTACGACCACAGCCATAACTTAATTTTTAATGAAAAAAGAACTTAAACTGATTAAGTTTTGAAGGCGAACTGAAGGACCTATGAAACGTTAATTTTGTGTACTTTTCATGCCTAGGTATGTAAAAGTACACAAAATCAACGTTTCGTATTTGCGGTCCAAGCTGCAGTTGTCTCTATCGCACTGGCTCGGTTGTGGTTCGGGCATAGCGCGACAACAATTTTAAATAACTATTTTTCAATTATTTCGACTTTAGTGTTTCCTCTTAACGATTCCTGAAAACTGCATAGATCCTACTCAATTTCATCGATAGAACTTTGATACTTGGTTACGTGAGTCGTTGTGAAAGTTTATGGAGAACTCTCTCTAGCCCGCTGATAGTTGTATCCAATTTCTGCCATAAAAAAGCTATATACATTTTACCTGTCTTCTTCTTCTTCTTTGAATGGCCAGTTGAAACAATTGACATAAAAACAATGCTTCTTAAATCAGAGTAGGGTTTGACAAAATATACGGAAACTATTTTAATGGTGAATTCAGTCCATGATATTGAACACCTTTCCCCAAGGAATAATTTTGGCTTCCAAAGCCAAATTGGCTTGCAATGGATGTCTAGGTATCTAAACGAAAAGGTGCTGAGTTCTGACGTGAGCTAAATTAAACCATATCGCTAGCCACATTGAGTAGATATTTCTTTGAATATATTTGCTGAGTGAGACTTCTGAACGTTATTATTTATATTTATTCGGTGCTATTACTTAAAAAGTCCGTTTCTAGGCTTTTCAGCCACACAATATCTCTTCTGAAATCGTGCAATCTCTATATTGTATTTTATTGCGTCTACATAGACCGTGTGCGGTGCGCAGTGCGGTAATCGCACCAACACCGCACAGTTCAATTCACCTCTCATCAGCATCAGTCATCGATGCACCGGGCCAGGGACGCGTGGAGGGGTGAGGGGGGGGCATGAATGACGCACCTGTGCAGTCCCGACACGCGCAGTGCCAAACCTCGCCACTGCGACGTTAGCTGCGTGCTGCAGCGCTTTTCTCGTTCCCTCGTAAGGCCGAGGCCTAGGTCACTGCGGACGCGGATTGCGACCAGTGTTCTTATAACATATTGCTTTGAAACGTCATGAGAAAGACTGTAAAAAGGGGGCTCGATGGCTTAGCGGCAGTACACTACCAGCGCTTGTTGATGTTAACCAATCATTGGAAATTATGGTTCTCTATTTTTTTTCATAAAACAGTTTGTTATAATTAATTTATTATGACAAATAATACAATGTTTTTTAAAAAGGAGAATCAAGTGAATCCCATAAGAAAAAAATTGCAAAATGGTATATTTTACTTAGAAAAGAATGTTTAAGCCGTTGGTTGGTTCATTGGGTGGCAGTCGTCAAGGTATTGCATTAATGACGCACCTGTAAAGTTCCGAAACTCGTCGCCACTGCGACGTTAGCTGCAAAATAGAGCCACTATCTCTGTCACTTGTAAGGCCGAGGCCACGACAGCATTGCGGACGCCGATGCGATCAGCTTTCTCAAATCACAGCGATGGAGCCCCCGAAGTAAGTCAAAAATTATAAACTTATATGAGATACTAACTTGACGATAATCAACAGCACTGATTGTAATTATACTTAGGCACATACTGTAAACAAATCTGGATTGTCAATGACAATGCAAATGAGGCGCTGCTGCGTTTGTACAGTCAAGCGCAATAGGAGAAGTCAACGTACTGGGCCCATAACCTCGTAAGTACTGATGTGTTTAATTTGATTGATTTTGAGAAATAACATTATAAACATAATACATATACACTCATGAACATAACATATAGCTCAGAAGACATGTTGATGATGAAACACAGTCAATTTTGAGAACAAACTACAAAGGAGGCAACTTGTTTCATATAGGTAAGTACATAATTATGGGCATAGATTGATATATGTAAGTTTTTAGATGAATTCTACCAGCTGCTTCTCCTCCCGTGGTAATAGGCGATGCGGCAAACCCATCACTATTTTGATTCATTTTTCTACCATCATGCTAAAAGTTGCCGTTGGCTCTTGGGGCCCTGGGTTCAGGCCAAAATGCTCTATCTTCCCCATTACGGCTAAAGACGTGATAGTGTATTTGTATATTAAGTACCTAAAAGAAAACATACCGGTAGTAACTTTGATTACTTTGAAAAATAAAAGCAATTGAGAAATAAAGCTAGTCCTCCCTTGCCACAGCAGGTGTCCCATCCGCGCCTGCAGCCCGCAGCCAACGTCACGCCGCAGCGGGTCAATGTCGGGCCGCGCCCCCGCGCCCCCGCGCCCTCGATTGGCTTACAGCTCCAGCTGGCATGGGATGGCTTTGTCGCCCGTGCGGTCGGCCGATGACACTAACGTTTCATGCCTAATACATAGGTACATACGCACTCTATCACTTCTTTATCCCTAACGGGCAGACATAACATTTAAGGTCTTGCGGCTCTAAGAAGAGAAGAGGAAAAAAGGATTAAAAATAGAGATGGGTTGCTAGCCGCATCGCTTATTAACATGATTTGCAAATTCGCTCGACCGGATTTTATGATCTGCCCGGGAAGAGATGCAGCTTGTACATTCTAAGTGTTTATCTCACACAGCATGAGGGAATAAATAAAAATAAATAAATTATTATACTAGCGTATTTAAGAATGAATTTATTTATTTTTATTTCTTCTGTTGCCCGTGGTCAAAGAGTACTTGACAATTCCACGGGAACCTTTCACATTTTTCAGTGATAAAAAATATCCTATGTATTAAGCCAGGTAATAAGCTATCTACATGCCAAGTTTCATTCCATCAGATATCGGCGACAAAATGGTGGCTCTCGCCCGAGCCATGTTGATTAATTTTCGATCATATTTTACCGCTTTCAGAAACGAGTATGCTTGGGCAGTGAAAAAAATAGCGGCACTGCGCTTCACCATATGTGCGCTGGCCCTTACTGTGTTACTTTCTTCTTCTAGATTTAGGAGCCAGGCTCTTATCGGTGGTCATTGTATGGAAATGGACTCACAGTCGTACAGTGTTAAATACAGTATTAAATATAGAAATGAGTAGACACATATACAGTTAGAGGTTTAGATGTAGATACGAATTAATAGTATACTTATAAACAATTTATAGGTAAAGACTTGTTAAAAAACTTACAAGCATATCCGCCGTGACCTCTGGCCGCCACATAAGCCACTCCTGGAACTCCTGGAAGTGACCCGCAGGTCGCGACGCTCAATGTCGACGGTTACCCGCATTACAGACGCTACTCATCCGTCACCAGTCATGTTTGTTGTTTAACTTACTCATATAATGCGCGGGGTAAAAGATTACGCTTTAGAGTGTTTAACTGTTTACCTATTACGCTGCCGCGACGACGTAATGGGTACCTAATCGCTCTTATAATAATATGTAACTTAGTCCATATTATACAAGTACAGTTCAAGTAAATAATAAAATAAATTAAAATAAAAATACAATAAATAAACTTAGAATTAATGACCACCACTATTTGTCAAATTTAATTAGATGGCGGGATAGCCTTGACAAATTCGCACCTAAATGGTAGGAAATAGCTACAGACAGACGAGTGGAAGAATAAAGGTAGGCTTTTGCTCAGTTACGGGAAATAACCAACAAAGGAGAGCAACAAAAATTACAAAAGTGATAATTACAACTTCGTTCTGATTTTGACCGTGTAGTTGAGACGACAAGAAAGAGTTTTCACAAACAAGTGCTAACGCTGATGGCAGTAATTTTAGTCATTTATAATTTTTCGTAGCATGTACTACATAATCTCGTAGCAACTCTACGCCGTAGACCATCTACATTCATTCAAAGTGTAGTGATTTTAAAAGTGAAACACGTAGCTAGGTTTATCCATTTTATTAGAGGTAAGTAATAATAATAATAATAAAAACTCTTTATTGCACCAGGAATACATAAGAGTAAATAATGTTAACAATATGTTATGTACAATGGCGGCCTTATCGCAAAAGTAAGTACTCTATACAGATCTGTGGAGAAACTACTATTTTTAACTTCCGACGAAAAAGAGGGGTGTTATAATAAGTTTGACGTGTGCACAGCACACACAGTCTGTGTGTCAGTCTGTGTCATCGTAGCTCCTAAACGAATAGATTTCGATGCGGGTTTTTAAGTCAAAAGCCTTGTCTGTCAAGATGGTTTTTACCTATGTTTGATGAAAATCGGTTCAGCCGTTCAAAAGTCATTTGGGGGTGAATGCTTGACAGTCGGAGGATTTTATTTATTCATTTAAAAACTTTATTGCACCAAACTATTGTACAAGTGGTGGACCAAATGCCATATGGCATTCTCTACCGGTCAACCATAAGACCAAGCAGAAAATATGTGTGGTTGGCGTGATTAAAATATGTATAAAATTACTGTATTAATATATAGTATAGATAAAAATAAATAACCAAAACATTAAACAAATATATACCTAAACATATAAACTATTAAATATATATAATACATATACAATAAATACAAAATAATTAAATATATTAGGATGATTGTGCTAGGCTAGAACTGCTGGAGAAATAATTTATGTACTGCCCGCTTGAATGCCATGCGACTGGGATAGACTCTGGCAGGGCATTCCATAGCCGGATAGCCTTGATCTGGAAAGAGTTGTCCATGAAGATAGAGAATCCTCCTCCTCCTCCTCACCAGAGGAGGAATAGCAAGGATAAGAGTGCTAGAGGAGCGAAGTGAACGAGAATGAGTAGAACTGGGAAGGTTGAATTTAGATCTTAGATAGCTAGGGGACTGTGGATCGTTCAGGATAAAATTAGATAGGACATTTTTTCAGACTGAATCTTTTAGATACAAAAGTCGTGTGCGATACATGATACTTTGCTCTTACTATGCTTAATATTCGTGTAGCAAAACTAATTATGGTAATATAGTCAATACCATCGGTCGCGTTGCGACGCTGTCCTTTGTCCTTTAGCTCCCGCTTTCCTACAAATTCCCGTCGATCTTTCAATCAGCCGACATGAATAAAAGATCTTCATCACGGGCCAATCGCTGATCATCGCTTCATTGTGACGTCACAGTGACGTATTGCGCCATTTCCGGGCATTCAATGAGAACTTTTTCATAGATATTCCTCAAAGATGTCATCAGTAGGGAAGAGATGAAAATTTTGAAAACGCTTGAATGTTTCTGCTGTTAGAAATACCAATCCTCTTCAGTTACCATAAAAAAATATCAGACTTTCTTTTCAATAATTTAAAAATAATTCATTTAAAATCACGTAAAATTAACTCCTACAACCGGCCAAGTGCGAGTTAAACTCGCGTGGAGAGGGTTCCGTACAATTGATTGAATTCTTATAGGTTTTCCTGTTGTAGGGAACTTAGTGAAACAATCGAATGCTGAACAAAGACTGATTTATTCATACGTCTCCACAAATATATATTCTTATAATCTAGGTTACACTACACCTCGGGGGTGTAAGAAAAATAAAAATAAAAGTATACTTTATATTTTTATAAGTAAACTGTTACATTTTAAAAGTAATTACCTACCGTCGACGGTAAATTTACTAATACAAAACATTTTTTATTTTACAAAATTTAATATGTACATGAATTATTATGACTTTATATTATTTATAATATAATTGTATATTATTTTAGAGTACCTATACATATATTTTTTTTTTTTAGTTTTACTCATACAATAAATGTTTTTGTTCTGTTTTTATGAACAATGTCAATTTTACTATCTTTGACAATTTTCACATTACACCCTAGATCCTCTAATACAGTAAATGGACCTTCAAATTGGTTATCTAATTTCTTAGCTACTTCATTTTTCACTAATATTAACTGTCCTTTATTGTATGTAACATTATTCATTTTCTTATCATATAAACATTTTCTGTTTTCTTTACTTATGATTAAATTATTACGAGCGTCTTGTAATGCTACTTGAAGACGATGTTTTAAATGTAATGGATAATTTTCTGGATTATACAAAGGTTCAATAATATCGTTATTCACTCTACAAGGTATTCTACTAGGTCTACCAAACACAAGTTCGAACGGCGTTTATTTAGTCTCTGTGTGAATAGTATTGTTAAAGCTATAACACCAGAATGGAAGCCATTGACTCCATGTATCTTTTTGACCATCACAATGTATACGTAAAAACGTACCTAAACTTTTATGTGAATTTTCGATCGCTCCAAGAGATTCATGGTGATAAGCTGAAGAATTTAATTTTGTTATTTCTAGTAACTTACAAACCTGTTCTATTGTCGATGACATAAACTCCGTTCCGCGATCAGTTGCGATAATGTTTGGTATCCCGAACCTAAGAATAAAATTATGTACAAATGCATGCGCAATACTTACCGTTTCTTTATTTTTTAAAGGGTATGCCTCCACAAACTTTGTAAGTTCGCATTGTATTGTTAGAATATAACAATTATCTTCTACATCTCTCGGCAGAGGACCGACGACATCGAGATAGATTTTTTCAAAAGCATTAGAAGCAGTTGTAGTTATCTCCATTGGCGCCTTGGTATACTTACAATGCTTCATTTTTTGACATTTGATACACTTACTTACAAATTCCTTTATATCTTTGTTGAGTCCTGGCCAGCAAAACTTTCTTTTTATATTATTAGTCATCCTACGTATCCCAGCATGTCCACTTGTGGGTAACAAATGGAATTCATGCAAAATATATTTTTTCTCTTCATCGTTGTCTATTTTTTTAACACCTTTCAATACATAAAATCGTGGACCGGTCCAATCCTTTCTTATTTTCACTTCTTGTAATAAATCATTTACGAATGTTTTAATTTCTTTATTTATTACTATGCATAGTTCTTTTACTTCAATAACTTTACAAAATTCCTTTAACTTAGTCACAAATTCGACTCGCGTAAATTGTGCCCTATAGTCAAGGTTTATAAATATAGTGTTTTTACTTTTACAATAGATGAAACATTCGTGTTCTACGTCGACTTTATTTTTATTCTTTAATTGATTTAAGTCATGTTTTCCTATAAAAGTTAATTCTATATAATCATCCGGTATTTTGAGTAACTCCACAACTTTAGGCTGATCAGACCCTTCGTCAATAGGTTTACTCAAAATAGGATTTTCCTCTTCTTCCTCTAAAATCCTTCTCTGTCTCCTAGTCATAACTGTAATAATTTCTTCGTTCATACTTTTTAATGTACCTGATGTTATGCATATTCTAGATAAAGCATCAGCAACACTATTTTCTTTTCCCTTTATATATTTGATTTTGAAATTGTACTCTTCTAATAAAAGTCTAAATTTTAATAGTCTACTTGATGGATCTTTCATTGAGAACAAATAAATTAATGGCTTATGATCTGTTATAATTAAATGTTAATTTGTAAATTAAATGTTAAAAAATTGTAAATGTTCTATCATATAAATAGGGTCTAAAATATTTAATCGCCCATACAATAGCAGTTAACTCTTTTTGAATCGTAGGGTAGTTTAATTCAGCTTTGTTTAAGGGTCTACTAGCATAAGCTATAGGTTTCATATTTTTGTTACACAAAACTGCTCCGACAGCTATTCCAGAAGCGTCAGTTTGTACAATAAACTCATTATTTTCAGAAAAATCTGGAAAATCTCACACGGGGGGTGAACTTAATTTTTCTTTTAACTCTTCAAAAGCTTTTTTACATTCATCTGTCCAAATAAATGGTTCATATTTTCTCGTTAATTTGTTCAAAGGAGCTGTAATCTCTGCAAAATTTTTAATGAATTTCCTATAGTAATTACAAAAAGCAACAAATCTTTTTACCTCCTCTGTATTATTCGGTATGGGATATTTTTTCACAATTTCAATTTTAGATGAATCTGGTAATACACCTTTCTCTGATACAACATGACCTAAGTACAATATTTCTTTTCTTAAAAACATACATTTTCTGGATTTAATTTTAAATTTATTTTTCTGAGTCTTTCGAAAACATCTGTCAAATTCCGATTATGGGTTTCAAGATTACGACCAAAAACTATGAGGTCATCCAAATATATAAAACATTTTTCGTAGGTTAATCCTGACAAAGCCACTGACATAACACGACTAAAAGCACTTGGACTAATCTTAAGTCCCATCGGCAATCTTTTCATTTGGTATTGTCCTGTGCTAGTAGTGAACGCTGTACAGTTTCTGCTGTCTTTTTCCAAAGAAACTTGAAAATATCCTTGATATAAATCTAAATGTGAAAAATAAACAGAACCTGACAATGCATCTAAAATATCGGTTATATTGGGTAAAGGAAATTTATCATCAACTATACAATTATTCAATTTACGGTAATCTACAACAAAACGCCATTTTTTGTCCTTATTATCTGATTTCTTGGGGACTAATAGTATAGGACTAGACCATTCGCTCTTCGCTTCTTCTATGATCTCATTTACTAACATATTTTTAATCTGTTTATCTATTTCTTTTTTCAAAGATTGTGGTTGTCTATATTGCTTGACATATACTGGACTTGTATTGGGTTTTAATGTAATAGACTGTTCATAAACATTAGTAGAAGTTAACTTATCTCCTGGCAAAAAGAAAATGTCTGCGTACTTAGAACATAATGCTTGAATAGAGTCTTTTTCCTCAGTGTTTAAATTATTTAGATTTAATGTTTCTAATAACGCTTTTGCCCGTTGTGAATTTTTAGAACTAGGCTGAAATTCATACATCTCGTAATCAGAAAGAGAATGTAATTCAGGTTGAAACATAGGCAAAGTAATGTCATGTTCACTCGTATTTAAAATTTTAATAGGTATTCTACCATTCTTTAGTTTGACTATAGATCCTGCCAAAAAAATATTCTCCGCTAACTGTTCAGGATAAATAACACAATCATCTTTACTATCAAAAGTAACATAAATCTGATGAAATGATTCACTTCGTGCAGGAATATATAAAACTTCTCTAGAATAATCGATTGCATCATAAAGTGGCAAGGAACATTCCATTTCATTTTGAAATATTGTGACTACATTTAAGGCTAAGTTGATATTTGACGCAAAGTTGCATAGAAAGTCTAAACCCAGAATTCCATCTGCCTGTAATGGTATGTTATCGAACACATAAAACTTTTGTTTCAATACGATAGGTGAGTCATCATTAGTATGTTCTAAATCAAGATAGACATATCCCGCCGAACGAATCTGACCACCGATACCATTTATGATAGTATCATCTCTAATTATAGTAACGTTGCGAGGTAATGAATCTCGTTTTACAACAGATAAAGATGCACCGGTATCTACCAAGTAATACTGTAATCTTTTTCCAATATAAAATGATATAAATTTTGTTTTACCGTTTAGGGTTAAAATGTTATGCTTAAGATCGAAAAAACTTCATTTCGTTTGAGTCAGATATTTCTTGTTGAAGCTCTTCACCTACTTGCTCATTATACAATACACGATGATTCGAATTATAATTTGAAGTATTTCTTATGGGAGCACTACCACGGGTATTACGATAAGTCGCTCGATTCTCACCATTTGAATAAAATCCACGTCCTCTATTTACGCTGTTAAATGAACCACGCTGGTTTCCTCGAAAATTACCTTGGCTGAAGTTTCTTGTATTACCACGCAGATATCCTGGTTGTTGGAATCTACCTCGTTGCATGCGAGTATACTGTGCAAACTTACCTCGTCCTCGGCGTGTAAACTGCATGATACCTGCACTGGCTGCCATTGAAGAGGATGCAGCAACTTCTTCATCTTTCGCTGTCTGGATTGCGTCCTTGAGATGCTCGTAATTCCTCGCAGTTATGATGGTACTCAGCCGGGAATCTCGTAAGCCATCTGAAAACCGTTTTACCGCCAACTTTTCATTCAAGGGTTTAAGAACAGAATAATTTTCTGAGTTACTTTCTGCTTGCGAAATCGTCAAATCAGAAAATAACTTTTCAATTTCTGCACCATACTGATCGATTGTACGCCAACCCTGGTTTATATTTTGTAATCGGGTATGAATTGACGTAAATGATTTTTTACTTAAAAGAGTTTTTCTTAAGTCTTTGATGAGGTCACCTACCGACTTATATTCCTTGAGCATGCGTAGCTTAGCACTCTCAGAAAGTCTGCTTTTAAGAACAAATTTGATTAACATCTGTTTACCAGAATCAGATAACATTTCTGCATACATCTCAATAGAATCAATCATATTCTTGGTGTTATTTTCATTATTGTTCATTACAGAGATAAACTCACAGGCCGTTTTTAAATCGAACTCCATTTTTGAATTTAAGTATTTGGTAGACTCACTATAATCGCTTTCACTACTTTCTTCTTCAGGTGTACATAAAGCTAAGATTTCGTCATAAACATTACGAATATTTATTCTTACAGAATCAATGCTTTCTAAAGTCTTACTACTTATATTTGTCTCTTCATATAAAATTTTAATAAAACTTTCCCTCTCCTTCAATATTAATTCTGCTTCAGACAACTTATTTTTTATGACATTTCCTTTATACCTGGATTTACCTTTTTTAATCAAATACTTCTTTATTTTAATTATATCTTCTAAACATTTTAATAAGTCATTATCCATAACAAATAAAATAAAGTTGAAAAATACGTACCATATTCACTCGCGTGAGTTCCAGTAGTAGTAGCACTGAGACGTTTCATATATGGGCATAGGTAGCTATGTCAACAACAAAAGATAACGTGATTATTTTGTTACGTACAACTTATCATTTTGCAATACATATGTATAGCTTTTAATAGTACCGACTCATAATTATAATATACTTGAACGAGTGTACATTTTTTTTTTTTTAGTATATTTGATATAGTAAATAAGTAAAAAAAAAATATAGAATACAAAATCACTTAATGTCCTTTAACTTGCCATTGTCCATTTGTTCTGCCAATTTCCGCACTCAATTAGACCAATAAAACGCAAACTTTTCTTAAAACATTACGCATCACTTATCTTTCTTTTCTTTTTCCGCAATTACGCACACGCACACGCACTACACTTTTCCAAAAACGCAAAATTTTCCGTAGTGGGTTATCAGCAGGTCCTGTAGGGGGTCATCTCATCGCTAGGTTTCAAATACTGGATCTCCTCTATTATCCTTACGTTGCCTTCGTAAAATACTGGAATATCTCCTTAGGACTGTGTTTCGTACTTCTTGACGAACGATTTGACTATGCCAATTTCTAAAAATCCGGTAAATGATTATAAGCCCTCCAGCAGCTAGCAAGATAGATAAAACTATCAGAATAAGGCTATTCGTGCTAATGAAATGATTTAGCCTCTCTAAGTTCGCTTGGTTCTCTCCTCCAGATGCCGCCTGTGCGATTATAACTTCTTCATTTCTATTCGACTGCGACGCACCCATTTTCCGAAAAATATTTTACTTTTCCACGGCACGCGAACACACACGTTAAAAAGTTACAATATTCCAATGCGAAGTCCGTCATTGTGAACTTTGGCCACACACGCAGTGATGTTTAAAATTCCTTACTCCTTATATGGCGCGGTATCGAGTCGCGAGCGCGAAGGCAGAGTCCAAGCAGGGTCGCCATGTAGGGAACTTAGTGAAACAATCGAATGCTGAACAAAGACTGATTTATTCATACGTCTCCACAAATATATATTCTTATAATCTAGGTTACACTACACTGTAATCTACAAGCAATGAACTATATTTCGTTTTTTTTTTTTCAAAATTTTAGACTCAGTAGTTTCGGAGATCAGGGGGGGGGCGAATGGTCAATTTACGTCTTCTTTCATGAATAAAATCAAAACTATTAATTTTATAATTATAAAAAAAATATATTTGAAATCCTTTTAACGAGCCCTTTCATTTGATATGACACAGTAAGGTTTGCAAAACTTGTTTTTTCAATTTCCTGATTAATCCTCCGAAAATGACCCTTATTTAAAAAAATATTTATTTACTTTGCACATATGTGTTTGGGTCATAGGATTACACCATCCTACGAAATTTCACCTGATTCGGTCCAGTAGATTCGGAGCAAATTGGCTGTGACAGTCGGACGGACAGACAGACGCACGAGTGATCCTTTAAGGGATCCGATTTTTAATTTTTTGTACGGAACCCTAATAAATATAATTTGTCCCCGACATGCTCCGTACTTGGATGGGTGACAACAATTGACATAAAAATTTCTTGAGCTCCTCTGTGCTTCGGAAGGCACGTTAAGCCGTTGGTCCCGGCTGTCATCATTGTATGGCAGTCGTCAATCTACATACGAGTATATCAGATGCCTTTAAGTAGCTTGAAAAATCTGACAACAGTGTTCAATTGGCCACTTAGACAAACGAAAAACCAACAAACAGTTAATAACTTAACTGCCATATTTTGACAACTATGCTATGACTGTTAAATGTGTGTGTGGCCAAGGCATCTCTGCGATATAACAACATAACACGGCTGAGTTTGGGCTCGACTGATTTGTCAGGAGGAGCACTTTAAACTTTTTAGTTTATTTGTAATAAAACTTATTTTTTAAAATATTATTTACTTGTTTATAGTAAAGTGGAATGTTATTCCCAGAGATATTGGAGGTATACATTCAAAGCTCTTTGGTTATTATTAACAGCAGACAAATATTTAAGCGTTTTAAAAAAAAATCCCTTCCTGTTCATGTATGTGTACATCTTTGCTCGCAAACAGCCTAGTTTTGCCTACGTTTTGACCTAATCTTAGGTTATAGGAACCCCAAACCTATCCACCCTGTAAAAACACAAGACATTACATAAACGTAATACTACATTACTAGTATAAATACATATGCAAATTGGTTTCGCTGCGCCATAAAGGTCGCCCGCACACCTGCGCTGCGCTATCGATTGCAAGCTTGCAACAAGTAGGTATGGCGTGCACCGCTAACTAATAGCGGTGCACGCCATACCTACTAATGCCAACCCTCTAATACGCATGATGACTGAGAAAATATTTTTGGCCCATCGGTTAGAGTATTAAAAAATATTGTACACGTATTTTTCCTTTTCTCTGAAAAACAATAGATAAGGAAGATACGACGCATTTAAATTTCGCATGAAGTCACGCTTTCGTACGATTTTTACACATCGGTGACGTCACAAGCCCCCACTCTGGAACTTTGATACTCTGTATCTTTGTGAAATTTTACTTTTTTGATTAACTGAAAAATATGGGTACATTCTTTTTGGATAATCTTACTAACGGACTAATTAGAATAATACTTTTCTGACCCAGTCATCATCCCTATTATGCAGAATCAATAAATCGCACATTTTTTTAGTAATTAGTCCGGGATAAAAGAAAAATCTTAGTATGTACCAGCTGCTTCTCATCCTGCGTAGATCGTAAAAACCGATCGAGGGAATGGGCTCGAATTAGAATCATGTTATTAGGTGAATGTGGCTAGCATACCATCGCTATTTTGATTGGGTTTTTCTGTCTTAACGCCCACCATCACGCTAAAAGTGGCCTTTAGGACTTACAGCCCTGCGCTCTGTCTACCCCGTTAGGGATAAAGACGTGATAATGTAGCTGTATCTGTACAAATCTTATTTACGATTAATCTGGGGTTGTGATCACCCTTCTTTTCATGCAACTATTACAGAAATTATTATTATTTCTCTGCTACTTATTGAATTAATAGCAAGTGTTTTATCGTCGTCGGATGCCCGCGAGCGTCTTGGAGGATAATCCCCGGATTATCTGCAGCAATCGAGCGACGCTTCAGGGTTAGCCGAGGGTGTCTAGGCCGCGGACTAAGGTCTAAGGTCACCGTTTAGTTCAGGTCGTGTGTATTTACTAGTTTAATCAGCTACTACTAGCCAAATCAGATCCTTTTTTTTAAACGTCAGCACGAATATTTTTGGGATTTGTAGGTATGATTTAATTCGTAATTGCATTTTGTGACTATTTTTTAAGTGAAAACATTTTATTGGTTATTCCATAGAAACTTGATCAAAGTTTCTATGAAATAACTAGTAATTTTATTTTGTTTTTCGTATTCCAAAATGTATTTCCTGGGTGGGACTATTTCACCTTATCATATAGACCGATAGATGAAATCTTTATTCACTTAAGGCCACATATCATCCATATAAAGCACACGCTGGATAAGTGGCTGGATGTGTGACTTAGTTAAAATACAGGTTCCATACACGGTTAAACAGTAATTTAGTTTTGATTTAAGTACTAGTCGAAAAGTGCAATCTGAGATCAATATTTATGTTATCTCGAACCCTTTAAAGTACCTTTAATTTAGAGATATAAAAGCAATTTCGCACTATTTCAGTCACATAAGTCTCAAAACAAAGATTACCATCCAGTATGATTCCTAGGTTTCTGGCCCTTTTCACTCGCGCAACGTTAATTCCCATCATGTTAAAACAAGGATTACGCATGATAGTCTTATTTTTTTATCAATTCTTTGAACCGAAAATCCTATAATTAGGTAGGGTTAACAACTATAAATTTTTTTTCAGACCAAGCTGCAACATTCTCAACCTTTATTTAAATTCATATTGGCGGTATCAAACTCATTACTGTTAAAATAAATCACTCACATTGTTAAAAGAAATGTAAGTACATGTGCAAATCGTAAGCTATCTTAAACACCTTAGAATATATGGAAATTTTGTAGCTGAGATAAATAGTATGTACAAAAATTTTCCGTAATAATAAATATAAACTCCAAAATTAATTATAAACAATTTGATTTACTGGGCTCTTGCTAGCATCCACATGCCAGTCGTTTTAGAACCTAGCGGCCTGGTTAAGGACGACCTGTGTCGACACTCTGGCACCGTCTCATCTCTCAGTCACAGGGTCTAAAGCAGGGACAGCCGCAGCTGCTGCTGAAACCCCTTAAACGGCGCAAATATAGTAGCCTCGGCAATAATTACCCATTTGAGCCGTTTGGGGTTGAAACTTTAGGGTCGTGGGGACCGTCAGCACACAAAATATTTAATACTGTCGCCTGAAAATTAACAGACGTCACACATGACCAGAGGGCTGGCCTCTATCTGGCTCAAAAGATTAGCATTGCCAAAAAACGTGGCAATGCTGCCACCCTTCTGGGCACATTACCACGGGGCAGCGATTTGCCTGGTCTTTTTTATTTATAAGTAGTTTTAATTAAATAACTCCAAAACTTGCTATAATAAATATAACTCCAAATCTTTTATTGTAAAATGTAAAAGAAAACACTGTACAACTTTTATACAGTAAAAAAATCCAAGACTATGGTAGAACTCGTATTAGGTATATACTATAACTACCTACGAGTATACGAGTTTTACCATAGACTTGGATTTTTTACGATATAAATGTTTTAGGCCCGTATTATTAAATCGAGCTCAAGACTGCACTCAAGTGCGATCTCAGCTGAGTTTCACTCAAGTTGTGATCACGCACTTAAGATGGTCGCTAATTAATAAACGTATATCAACAGAGTATCACTCAAGATCGATCTTGAGAGCGCGATCTCAGATTTTTGTTTTTTTTGTGTGTAACCGACACTGTGGTATCAGATTTTTCAAGGTATCTGACGGCTTAACGTGCCTGCCAAAGCAGTATTTGTGGTCACCCATCCAACTGCGGACCACACCCAAGGTTGCTTAACATGCGAGAGCGCTAGTTACACATAGGTATGGCTTAACGTGCCTTCCAAAGCACGGACCACGCCCAGGGTTGCTTAACATGCAAGAGTGTTAGTATTGCATAGTTAAGGCTTGACGTGCATTCCGAAGCACGGAGGACTCGAGATATTTAATGGTACTTGTGGTCACCCATCCAAGTGCTGACCACGCCCAGGGTTGCTTAACACGTGGAATCGTTAGGAAGAGCTCGCAACATTTCATGCTACTTATGGTCACCCATTCAAGTCCATCCAACGCCCGGGTTTGTTTAACATGCGCATCCATCAAAGTGCGTTAGTACATACTTTCATAATACTCCACAATGGTGATTATTTTTATTGATAATATTTTTAAAATTCATTACTAAGCCAAAAACTTCCATATAAAATTAATCTAATCGCGCACTCAAGTCATGGTCCGACTACACTCAGGAAAAACGTGTTTGAGTGGCATCTTGAGTGCGCGCTTAAGTTCTGATACTTGTTTATTAATTCGTCGCTCACTCAGGTGATACACGGAACTCAAGCGTTAAATCAAGTAAGGTTTATTAATTAGCACAGCAACAAGCTCAAGCTCGCACTTAAGACCGAACTCAAAGTTGAGTGCGATTTATTAATACGGGCCTTAACAGTGTTTTCTTTTACATTTTACAATAAAATATTTGGTGCTTAGATTCTTACCACCAAGTTTATTTATTATTACGGTATTAATATTTATTTATTATACTTATGTACATTTTAAAAATCGATTAAACTAAAATTATTCGACGTCACACGAAGTCTAGATACTAAGTGTTAGTTGGCTTTGCGATGTCGCGGCGACGTCGCGGAATGTCGCCCGCGACGGGTGGCTGATGGCTCGCCTGACTGCGTTTCTAGTCTTATCCACTATATTTATGAATCCTGTAATATTTCCTGTCTAGGTTTTCGTCTTTTTATTTCAGTCTCTTTATCTATTTTAACACAGCAATGAAACTTGTATACCATATTTTATGGGTGCTTTTTTTGCAAAAGCAAATCATATACGAGTATGAAATGATGATATATTTTTTCGCTTTAGTACAAAACTCGTCGTAGCGGAGCCTACGAGTTTGCTACGAAGTCACTACGATTTAAATATGAACAAATATTTCAACGAAATGAATCAAGTGTACAATATCGCACTTCTACACATTCATATATCTTCACAATCTCGCTCTATGGGAAACAAGGGGCGAATAGCGGGATGTTCCGCGCAATTTGGGGCACTTGGGGCGAAGTGCGCCGTAACCCTTTCTCGGTTATGACCGTTTGGCCGCTGATTTGCGAGGGCCATCTCAGAGGTCACGGGCCTCCTTTGAGAATGAAGGCAATATTGTGCCAATACAGCGACGTAAGGTTTGTTCGTAGATTATGTTTCCTAGGCCGGGATCGCACTACATTGACCTTCGGTTTGTGATTTCATTTATAGTACCTAAGTACAATGGGCCACATAGAAAAATATACTACCTCCATACTATTAGTACGTACTATTGATGGTTTAATTTCTATGTGGCCCACTACATTTACTTTACTCTTGTCATAGTATGCGCCAGTTTCTCAAATTTCCGGTCTGCTTTAACGCTTGATACGACATGACCCCTACCTTTTCTTCTACCCTTTATCCTTCCATCCAATATGGTTTTAAATATAGAGTCATCTCGTTTCAAGTGAACAATAACAGAGAATAAAAGAAGAAGAACATATGCTTGCGTATTTTTTAGTAATAACCTATCTGAATTTTATTGTTATAAAACCATCAATAAATAAATATACAGGGATAAATGACACTGATTGAGCTAGCAAGTCCCAAAGTAAGTTTTAAAAACTTGTGTTATGGAATATTAACTCAACGATACTATATTTTATAATATATTTATCATAAAATATAGTATCATTGAGATTCATTCATAGATAAACACTCAAGAGCCAGGACAATTTGAAAAAGGCTATTTTACAACTTTGGGGATCGAACCCAGAACCAAACAAAGCAATGGTTAATATGAAGTTAGCAACGGCATTAAGTCCAGCCTCCAGCAAGGCAAGGTCATAAGCTCTAACTTAGATGTTCAAAACGGTTATTCCTAGACCCGATTTGTGTGTGTGTTTTTGCCGGAACAATAACCTCACACTTCCAATACTAACTTCAGCATTCAAAAATAACTGGCCTAGTTCTATAATGTTTGTTTGTGTCGTAGTTCATGGGGTGTCGCGTACGGCTCATTACAATTTAAAGCGGACAAAGTCGCGGCAATCGATACCGACTGACACGTGGAATAATACACGTTTGTCTGGATGAACTGCGGACGGCAGTTCATTATAAAGGTATATTGAGTAGGTACCTTACTGGTAGTAAAGGTACCTACTAAACAGTGTGTACACTAAAAACACAATATATCACTGTTACCCACGCGACTCTCAGATGGTACCTCTTATAGGAAGTTAAGCATAGAGATACGTACTAACATACTGTCACGTAAAGCTATCTTATTTTTTTTAAACTTGTCCATGTATACATTTTGATGACTGATGTTTATTAGGGTTCCGTACCTACATCAATAGGAAAAAACGGACATTATTTCCTATACACTATTTGCTCAATCAGTTTACTGGACTGGTACTCATACGAGTATACGGGGTTACTGGTATCTAACGCATAAAAACCAATATAGAAAAACGAAAAAAGAAATTTCGGCTTCCCATACATATCAGCACTCAGCCAAATCAATGTTGTATGAGAAGACCCTGTTTATGTAGTTGGTGAACCAAAAAGTATTTGTAACGTAAATAAATAAATTTTTAACATAGGGACCACTTTTGTGGGGTAAATTAGAAAATTTTAAAAAGTTTTGCAGACTACATCATCTGACATATCTAGTGAAAGGGCTTCTTGTTAGAATTTCAAATATAATTATTAAAATGTTAACGTCAAACGAGTTTGACTAGCACTTGTCCGGTTTTATTCCTATGGATTTGTGCCTAAAACATTATTATTATGATAGTTGAGAGACCCAAAGCAGCATCGCGAACACCCCCCCCCCCCCCCCCCCTATAAGGGCGCGTGATTTATATTCTTTCGCTCACGTACTCCCACCAGGCAAAGATGTAATAACATACTTGTAATTTTTAATCCCCATCGAGTCGCTCGTTCCAGCTATAGAACTAAATCATTACCGACGATCAAAAACAGATTGAATAAAATAAAAAACAAATTCTCATAAATAAAAGTTACTCGTACATATTCAAATTACAATATGCTTAGACGTTAAAAACATATTTCGTTACAACTCGTCCCGAAATAATACAATATTTCGCTTTTTACGAGCAACTGAAAGCCATGAACAATGTTCGCAGCTACATTGAAGCGTGTTCTATTGTTCGTCTAAGCGGGATTACTTTATTGAATAAAATACCAGTGGAGCTGTTATTTAGAGCTACGGAGCCAGCGACCTTTACAGAAAATCGACTAGCCACGAGACATGGATGACTTGATAACTTCCGTGGCCTGAGTATGATGACAAAGAGCAAAACGGTATATTGGTCACTAAACTTACTTCAGAATAAAACACCAGCGGAGCTACGTTCCTTGTATAGAGAATCGACTAGCGGCATGTTAACATTGTCGCGAATGAGATATACTTACTCAAAAGTTTCGCGAGCAGGAGTCCAGATGCTACACGCGGATTGGATCTTGAACGTTTGAAATTTTTCTCCAAATTCAAACCCCAGTTTCATAATAATATCTTCATTACTTTTGTGGCTTACATACGATGACGATTATATAGCATGACATTGCATCTTTCTTGAATTGAGCTTATAGGTAATAATTATGTACGTACATTATTTCTCGATGCGCTCATAAAAAATGACTGCCCAAGTGTAGTTATTTTCTCAAAAACAACAGTTTTGGTCATCAATAATGAGATAGCGAAGCCAGCAAAGTTCACAACAATCTAAGTTTACTGCCAATCCGACGTTTTTATATACCAGTATGCTTACTCTACTAAGAATGCAACAGAGAATACGCGAGTTACGATTAGTTCCTGATCGCGGTGGGAAGCGGGAATGCCAGCAATTCCTAGTTAGTTTAGTTTCTGATCTATCCTGTAATAAGTCTGTGGAGCTGTGTACAAAGAGCGCGGGGGGCGGTCATAAATCGTGTTAATATTGGCAGAACGCGGAGAGGTGCGGATGCAGGGGTACAAGGTGCCAGCAATTACGTTCTTTCTGATCTATCCTATAAAAGGTCTGTGGAGCTATGTACAGAGCCAGGCGGGGGGGTGGTCATAAATCGTGTTAATATTCGCAGGACGCGGCGAGGTGCGGGGTGCTGTCTAGCGGGGAGGGGGCAGCAATTCCTGCGCCTTCCTCATTACGGGCCATCTCCGGAGCCTGTGCCGCTGTTGCGGCGGCATATTGAAGTTTAACGGCCGCTGAGCGGGATTTACATTCACCCACAAAGGCTGAAATTAAGTCTCAGTTGGTAAGAAGTATTTTTTAGATATATGTCAGCGTTTAATAACTTAAATAACTAAGTTTATTTAATTTTACTTAAATCGCTATATATAATAAATCATATTTTACAGGCACTACATACAGCAAGGCTAATTATGTTAGTTAACTGTTGGTAGGTACACAATAATTAAACCCCTAATTATTGTGTAAGTACAGTTACTTAAAATGCTTACATATGTAATATTCTTTTGAGACATCGTCAGCTGATTACAATTATATGAATGTTTCAGAAACGGATAGCAAGTAAACCTAAGCACTAAGTAAGTGGTCAGCCAGATCAAGGCAGAGCTCGGGCTGGAAGCCAGACGGTGCCGAGGATTACGTCCGCGCCGTCTAGGATGGAGACGAATTTGCATTTACATCGTTGGACGAGGGTGGAATGAATAACATAGGGAATATTGTGTTCTTTCCTCGCTATTGGAGTAAAAGATTTTACATAATACCTTTTTTTAAACGTCTTAACTTGATATTTATTCGTATTTTATTACAATAAAGACTTTAACAAGCTTTTATTTAGTTTCGCCTGTCCCGTTGTCTGTCCGTAATCAAATCTTGCAAGCTAAATTAGACCCACTTCCCATTATACGATTGAGCTGAAACTTCACATACTTATGTAAGTTGGGTGACAATGACAATGCAATACATATTATTACCGATCTCTGTGATAAAACAATATAACCCCACCGGGGTTGGGATCAATTGATTCATCTTAAAGAGCACTTTAAACTTCTTAATTTTAGATAAAAGCTTGTTTTAAATATATAAATATTAATTACGTCAAAATAAACATTTCCTTTGGGTTTTGTATGAACTACCAAACCCTGACGTCTTAGTTTCTTTCTGCATTAAAATGTGATCAAGGACAAGTGATATCATTTTGTGACGAAGTACTAAATAATTTATTATTAACAGAGGATACAACCCCAATATGGATAAGTAATATAACATATAAACACAAAGTATATATATTTTAAGATAAATATCAACGAAATATATAAATTTGGTCAGTATAACTATCAATTAAGATAAAAATCTACAGTAATTATTTAAAAAAACTAAAATCTTTTATTATAACAATTATTCAACATATCAAACCTTTATTATACCGTTTTATTATTATAAAATTTAACAAATCGATTAGTTGTTATGTATAATAAACGTTATATATACATATTATTACGGATAATAATTGTGATGTACACGATTATTTATATTAGAAATAGTGGTTGCGAACCGCCCGCGCGTCCGGGACTACCCTCCGAGCACTCGGGAGAAGCGGGCGTGTCGCAGGCGCATTGAACGATATTCATTGTTTCATTTGTGGTTATCCTACCTAAACTACTTGTGTACGCGGAGGTGGCACAATAATCATTGGTTATACGAATAAATTAAACTATAACCTATAAATTTTCCCTAACCTAGTAGAATAGACAGAACCGACCTAGCACTCGCCGGCTTTATTATTTATTTAATTATTTATTTAAAATAGTATACTTTTTAAATGGTGTACATTTTGGAATGTATACTGCACAAGTTGTATAACAGATGATATTAAGTGTTCATAAACGTTATACGAGTAAGAAATGGGTTTATGCTTTTCGAATTAAAAAAAATATGAATACTATAGCTTACAATACGCACCCCCCCCCCCCCCCCCTATATATCGTGTAAATATGAAATCAAGTAGGTATTGCTACAAATATTCTTTATGGAACATCATAGTAGCCATACTAAATAATGAGGAGTCCATGGCAAACACGACATAAAAATAATTACAGTAACACCATATGATACTTTAAATATTTCCCTCGCAGTAAATTCCCATGATAATACCCGCGCGCCTTCTTGAGGTATTTCGCTTTAAACACATAAGATTGTGTCTGGCGCGGCAAAGGCGGCTTCCCGCTTATGCATAAGCTATTTCTTCCGCTCGAGATGCTAAACAGCTCGTCGGGTACTGCTGAGCGTTTCGAAGAGGTTTGAGGTGCTTCAGGAGTCCCAGGAGAAATATTTTTGTAGTGGAGAGTCAGCAAATCGACAAAACGTGTATTTCTACGTGTACCTACTTACAAGTCATTTGCATATTGTCTTTGGAGAAGAAAAGGCTGGAAAGCGCGATCCGAAGTTCGAAGCAGCTACTAAGGATACAACCGGAAACGCGGTAAGATGTGATAAGACACTGGCCTATTATTTAAATTAGAAATTATTTACTATTTACGGTTTAGGATCGAGAGACTCACTGAGGGAATTATTCAAGGAAATAGGTATACTTACTTTTGCATCACAATTCATATTTGAAAATATAATGTATGTAAGGAAAAATATTTTCATGTTCAATAAAGTAAGTGATTTTACAGATAGAAATTTACGTAATAAGAATGACTTAGTTAGCCCGTATTACAGGCTGAATACAGTCAGTAAGTCTTTTATGGGGAAGTGTATACTTTTTTATAATAAATTGTCACAATCGGTCCTTGATATGCCAGACAGAAAATTCAAAGCTTATGTAAAGAAAGTACTTTGTGAGAAGGCTTATTATAGGACCGATGACTATCTTAAAGACAAAAAGGTCTGGCTTGAGCTTGGCGAGGGTCCCTCTTAAAGGTTTGTATACTTAGACATGTCATAATTTAGGTACATTGGTACATACTAAATTTACAAATTGACATTATTTTAAATTTCGTAATTCTTGTAATTCAATTTAATTATGACATAATAAACAATGTAATCTCTGTCCATCTATATAACTAATTTTAAGTTTTTAGTTTGTTAGTTGACGTCTTTGGAGAAAACTTTGTTGCCGCTTCTTCTGCACTTGCGCCTAGGAAGCGGCGTAAACTTAGCTTTAAGTAACGATTTGACGTCAACATTTGTGCAAAACAAAACAAAGTGACTATTATTAAGAGATATTATAAATATCCTATGATAATAAAGATATTTTGAAATTTTGAAATTGAAATTTTTGAAATGTGAAGAAATAACTTCGCCATGAGTGACATTCGAACTCACGCCTCTCAAGTCTATACCATGAGTGCACTTACAATTATGCTACCGTGACATTACAAATTACTCACGCATTTGAACTAAGATGTATCACTACAGGCGAAAGTAGTTCTAAACTTCAGCGGAAAAAATAACAAATGTTGTTTTACGCAAAAGAAATAGTAAAAATTAACCGGCCAAGTGCGAGTTAAACTCGCGTGGAGAGGGTTCCGTACAATTGATTGAATTCTTATAGGTTTTCCTGTAATCTACAAGCAATGAACTATATTTTGTATTTTTTTCAAAATTTTAGGCTCAGTAGTTTCGGAGATCAGGGGGGGAATGGTCAATTTTCGTCTTCTTTCATGAATAAAATCAAAACTATTTATTTAAAAATAATAACAAAAATATACTGAGATCCTCATAACAAGCCCTTTCATTTGATATATGACACAGTAAGGTTTGCAAAACATTTTTTTTAAATTTCCTAATTTGTCCCCCGAAAATGATCCTTATTTAAAAAAAAAAATTATTTACTTTGCACATATGTGTTTGGGTCATAAGATTACACCATCCTACCAAATTTCACCTGATTCGGTCTAGTAGGTTCGGAGCAAATTGGCTGTGACAGACGGACGGACAGACAGACGCACGAGTGATCCTATAAGGGTTCCGTCTTTTCATTTTTTGTACGGAACCCTAAAATTATTAAAAAAAACTAAAAACCCGACTGCGTGATACAACACAGTACTTACCTGTGCTTAGGACGCAACCGGGAATACGCTTGAGGAAGCGATATCATATGTTGCTTTTTAGCATTTCTCATTCCAAATTTCGTTTAAACATATGTTGTACATATTTTTGTAATCCTTGAACCAAATCCTTTAATTTGATACCCCACTCGATAGATTTTAAACTAAATAAATCAAATAAATTATTAAATAGTAACTAATATATTTTTATGCAGCGCAATTTGGCGCCAAAAATCCGCTTGATTTCAAATAATTTTAATATAGCCTATAACACTCTAGTGGTTCAGATGAATCTAACCATGTATATTCATTAAAACAGTTTCGTAGTTACGAGGGCACATAGAAATATAGGGACATACATACGGGTCAAACGCATAACCCTCCTTTTCGGCTTTGCCGCAGTCGGATAATAAGTGAATTTCAAATGCAATAAAAAGGCGAAATTATCATCATCCTCATGTCAGCCCTTCTTCCTTTCACTGCTGAGAATAGCCCTGTACCACTGCTCTCATCCTGGCGCGGCCGTCGACTATGTGTTGTCGTCAACCCATCTATTTCATCGCTGGACTGAGTATAAAAGCTGTGAAAGCGAAAAAGAGTTGTAAAAGCTTTATTGTGCCTTAAGAGTGCCTCTTCTTAAAACAATAAAGCTTTTACAAATAAGTAAACGACGTCAATGCGGCTCATTGCGAATTCATCTAGAGCTATTAAAAAAATGTGGCAGCGGATATATGACTCCGCGTTTCAAAAATCTGACCCCAGGCCGGATACGATCAATGGAGAATCTGGAGGGTCCTTCAGAAGCGGGTCGAGGGCCACTCCGGGAGGTGAAGGTTCGTCGTAAACGAAGACTGTCAGATCAGTGCAGGTTTGAGAGCCTAATATTGCATAATATATATGCTTCCTAGCTAGAAGTCTCGATTCGAAGCTAGGTATTTTTGGTTTTTTAAATCAAATAAGTTAACTCTTCAGCTTAGTATTTCTTGGTATTTTATAATGGGAACTAATTTTTTGAGCTGTTATTAAAATATTTGAGATGTTATTATGATCAACTGGAAAACATATTGAGCAGTTATTTGATTCAATGGCGGTCGATTAATTATTGCGACAGTAAAACATGAACAGTAATAAAAATCAATTAGTCGGTTATTTTATCATATTACTAGTTCTATTAATTTTACTAGGTTAGGAAAAACCTATAGGTTAGGTTAGAACTGCGACCAACACAAACTAGGGCGGTTTTATCCATTTTACTAGGTTAGGGAAAAAAATTGAACCGCTCGTAAATTTTTTTTTACCGCCCATTTAATTATTTTCCTGCTCAATTATATATTCACTGATCCAGTTCATTATTTTTTATTACTCATTTCGTGTGTGTAAGTGACCAACACTGGTGTCAAATTTTTCATGCTGCCTAAAGGCATCTGACCTAGCTGCCATACCATTGTATGGCAGCCGAGACCAACAACTTAACGTGCCTTTCGAAACAGCAGAAACTAGTTACGACTTCTCAAACAAGCAATTTTAATAAATAAAACGTAGTTTATTTACTTAGGTGTAGTAAATATAAAAACCTCTGCATCGATACTGAGGTAAATTAACCTCGCTGAAGCAAACGCTATAACTTTCTGCAACAAAACCTAAAGCTACCTGTGTCGCTGACGTGCTGAAGTACATAGTCGGCGCCCTAAATGAAGTTATACAATATACAGTAATGGCCGCCCTCTGTCGCAACAGTTGATGTACGCGCTGTTGTCGCCAGGAGTTGTAAGTGCTTCCAAACTTGTTTTATGCAAAGTTGCGGAGCTTTTTACAACACAATTTTCTTGATAGCAATTTATTTTGACTTTCATTACAGTATATATTTAATTATTTATATTTACACATATTAATATGTACATTATATATTTATTTAAAAATGGAGCAATTCATCACATAGTGTCAATCATAGGGATAATGAGAAAAGAAGAATTGTGCGGCGCAAAAGAACTAAATACCTATAATGATTACCGATATAATACATACAAATCGTTTTTTTATTTATACAAATACAAGTGTAATGGCGGACTTAAAGCTTAGTCTTTAAGTCCGCCAGTCAACCAACCGGATGATGTCGAGAAAGCTAGGGGTAGTGCAAATCTCGAATACAAATGTGGTAAAAATGAACTAAGGGTTGCCGAGATTTGAATTATAAATGCGTAACAAGACAACTTCACAGGTTGGGGTTAACTACTAGTGATTTATCTTTAAAAATAATTTTTTCATGCATCCGTGGCACACGTCGCATATCCATCAGTATTGGCTGACATAAAGTTCCTGCCTGGATTATCCGTAGCTCAGCAGATCACCGCAGCGGAGCTCACCCGGCCACTGCGAACCCATTCGGGAAACGAATTCCAATTGGAAACGAGAATGCAATAAAAACGTTGGCGATGAGAAAATATTTTTGACTAAACCAGGCTTTGGATTTCAATAGGCGATCGAAAGATCCCAATAACAGCTTACGAAAATACCGCTGCTATTATCGTTACTGCACTATAAGTGGTAGTAATATCGTACTCATTCCAGTGAACAGTTTGTGGTTCGTATAAAAAACAAATTGGCTTTAATTAATTTATATATTATTCCGAGCATTGTGATGCTGTATAAATCAATAATTAATAAATTGGTTTGCCAAATCCTTGACCTTGGGCAAGAGAATCGTGCCCAGCGGAAGTTATATGGTAGATAGAAAGATAAATAATCATTTTTGTTTTAATAGAGTTTTATTTTTATGTTATAGCAGTACATATGAGTAACTAACTATCTCAAGTTTAAGTGACTTTGGAGTTTCGCAAATCATTCCATTAAGTTTTAACATTTTAGGATTTCATTTCCATTTACACGTTAATTCAGCAGCATTTAAGAGGTCGGTGTTTTACAGTAGAATATAGCGCCAGTGAGACTAACTGCAGACATAGACGTACAGACAAATGGAGACAGAAGACTGTTTATATACTTCGCACTTCTTCTCTTTATAGTTGCCTGCAAGAGATTGCTTCAGCGATGAAGCCTCCTCTTGTGATTGTAAATGTTATTTGGTCCAATAAAGTTTTTGTATAGTATTGTATAAATTGGGTGTTTACCGGTACCACGTCTTTATTTCTATAGATAGTATAGACAGTCTTGGATCACAAGTCCAAACGGTGCTAATATGAGAAAGATAAGAGAGATGCGACAATAAACAAGAGGTTCAAACTATTTTAACGGTAGATTCAGTCCATGACACTAAACTTTCCTGTAGGGACATACGAGTATAACAAAGTATGGAAAAAATGTTTGCTTTCTACAGAAACTGTAATCAGCTGATCGGTCAATTTGTAAGGGAGGCCGAAAAATATTTTTCAAATTTCGACACATGTTTCCCGGGGAAAGATGTTCAGTATCATGGACGGAACTTAGCCTTAATAGTTACAGGATAACTTGTTAGACCTTGTGTAACGTTAACCAATGAATTAATTAATGACGACTTCTCACCATGGCGATGCTTGACCTAGTATTTGAAGAAGTGAAAGCATTAACCCTCACTCCGACTATCCGGATAGTTGTTCAACGCTACCGTCTGCTCGTCGGCTTTCTGCAGTTACTGCAGTGGAGCGCTGTCTGTGTAGTTAGATGGGGTCCACTACTTTATTAGTCGGGTACACTTGCATATTTACTTTAAAAGCTTCTAGTATCTTTTTCGCGTGTTATTTATATTTATTTTCACAGAAAACACGTAAAAAGCTCTGTGGGAAAAACAAAATCCTTATTCATCATTATCCCTTCTTCCGCCCACTGCTGAGCATAGGCCTCTCTTCGTCGACGCCACCCATCTCGGTCCTGTGCTGCTCTCATCCAGGTGCGACCCGCGACGTTGGTTATATTGTCAACCCATCGCATAGGCGGACGCCCGACGCTTCTCTCACCCGTTCTGGGCCACCATTCGGTCAGAGCCTTGCTCCACCTGCCATCACTCCGTCGGGCCAGGTGTCCTGCCCAGATCCACTTTAAGTTCATCACCGCTATACCAACGTATTAAAATCGGCCGACACTCCACAATGCCTGAAGACCCGCCTATACAACCAGTGTGTCCTGCCCACTATGACGTACGGTGCTGAGACATGGACGATCACGAAGGAGGCTGTGCACAAACTGAGAGTCGCACAGAGAGCCATGGAGCGCGCTATGCTTGGCATCAGGTTGCTGGATCGAGTTCCTAACACCGTAATCCGACAACGTACTAAAGTACAAGACGTTGGTATAACGGTGATGAAAATCCTTATTATTACTTATCTTTAAATAAATTATTTGTGAAATAAATTCATTACAAAAATTGCATACCCTTTACTCTCACACGCACAACACACACAACCTCAGAAGGCTCTCCGACTACGCTCCGTGAGTCAATCTTTTTTAATAATCATAAAAATCTCTTACTTAGGCAAGCCAGATTATTTCTAAAAGATGTAGTGACTGTTTTATTGAATTTGCCGTTTTGATTTAGGTAATAAAAACATGCTAAAAGAGCAGGTGAACCAGGGCGATTTGACCTGTTCAGGTGTTGGTACGTAACTTGACGCGTTAAACTTTCCACTCGGAGTCTCGGGAGCACCTGAGTGGTATTGACGACAGGCTAACTTTTGATGACGTCCGCATTTTATCTCGTGAAACACTTATCGAGAGTACAATATTTTTACATATTATATAACAATATACCTACACTTTAGTTGTTTAAATGAACCGGTGCGTTCATTCGACTCAACTCAACAACTCAACTAATCGAGTGGTCAAAACTGGTATTAACTTTACAAGCTGCATAAAGGCAAGCAAACCAGGGCTTCACGACTGCCATATAATAATGACAGCTGGGACCAACGTATTAACGTGCCATCCCAAGCACAAGGAAATTAAAAATATCTTATGCCGCTTGTGGTCGCTGTTCCATTGCATAATGCGTACGCCAGCTGTGCCATCGAGCTCCATATTATTATCCGTTAAAAACTCTTAAATTAATAATAAATTGTCTTCTCATCAAGTCAGTATGAAACAATGCTTAATTCCGAAGGTCCGTAAAACTGGCAATATAAAATCGGCGAAAATCGAAAAAAAAATCACCTAAATTTGTTGCTTTTTAGTTGCTAATTAGTTGCCAAAACGATGATTATTTTGCTCTAACCGATCGTGAGAAATCGGCAACAGTTCCAGCTTTACATTAAGCTACCGTGACAAAAATCGGAGAAATGTATAATAGGTTGAGTAAATGCTGGTGAATTTGTTGCTAATTTGTTCCTACAAAAAAATTGTAAACATACTTATTTTTGTTATGGTGCCGTAAAAAATACTGGACTCGCTAGCTTATCTTCCGATTTCTGATAGTTAAATTCTATAGAATAATTTGTTGCTGCTCATGTCTTTACTTGTTAAAACTTTGTAACAAGTAAAGGCATGAGCATAGCCAGCAACAAAATAGAAACCGGAAGTTGAGGTAATTTTGAAATCGGTTATCTCTCAAACCGGTCACGCCAGCTTAACTTCCGATTTTCAACGGTTAATTTCTATAGAATAATTTGTTGCTGCTCATATAATAATAATAATAATAAAATGTATATTTATTTTCCTCCACAAAAAAACTTACAAGGTATTCATAAAATAAACATATTTGTATTAAATAAACAATAAAAGATGTGGAGAACTGGTGCCTATATAAGGTTTCCGAAGAACCTGTGTTACGGGTCACCAGGACTTGCCACCAACACAGTAAATAATAAAATTCTACATGATAACTACAGAGAATAAACAAAAAAAAAATATAACACATAAATGGAAAATATAAAAAGTAAGATTTATCTAAAAGCTAAGTATTGCATTATTTCAAAAGAAAAATCATAATATAAGTAATTCATACATAAATATAAAAGAACGTTGTTTTTATTTTAGGCACAATAATAGTCTATGGAGTCAATGAACCTTTTTTCGGCCATAATTTTAGCTGGACAATAAGGGTCACCAGTTTTGTGACTGCATGGTTTTTTGTAGTGCAGGCATGTTGCACATTTCGGCGGCTCAGCGGTTTTCGTGCACTCTTTAATTGTGTGACCAAGTGCCCCGCAATGTCCGCAAGTGACGGTGTCAGCTCTGCATGTCTTGGCCGCATGTCCATACTGCTGACATTTGTAACACCTCGTTACTAAGGTGAAATCTCTCACAGGGCAGGACGACCAATTCACGAACACTCTGTCCTTAGTTATTATAGCCTTGCGTATATGTGCCGTAACTTCGATTACATAGTTGCATGTCTGGGAGTCCTTCTTCCCCGACTTATGACTAAGCTTAATAGAGGTCAAAAATGTGTCCAGAGAGATGCCTTGGGGGTCGTCGGCTAGGTTTTGATTGTATATGCTATTGAAGTTTTCTGTTTCCTGCATAACCGAGGGAACTCCGATAACAACTATTCTAGGCTTACGTCTATACGGCTCATCCACGGTGAGGCCAGAGGTCGTGAGGTGCGGCGACTGCTTGAGTTTCTCTATGTCAGCCTTGGTATCGGTGCTGATGATAACACCACCGTTCTTCGTTTTCCGCAAACCTCTCACGTGCAACTTCATTTCTTCGGGTTTTATTATCTTTTGCACGACGGCTTTTGTCTCTTCGCTCGATTTCATCTTGTCGCAGGGATAAATGGCTACAGAGCTTGTATTGGTCGGCTGTACAAACTTCTGCTCACTTTTTTGACCATATCGGCGAAGGACACTGCTCCCAAAGTTGGTTTGGTGGACTCCTTGACAGTTTGATGAAGCTCCTGAAGTTGACGCGTGAGGTCCTGTTTTTCCTTAAGATCGTGGATGGTATAATGATTCTGAATTGCTTTCTGCTTCAGAGACTGACAATGGACGGCCATTTGCGATGTCACATGACCTTCTTTTCGGCACAAATTATGGATACGCAGTTTTTGTTCAGAATTTAATTTGCCTTCTGTTAAAATAGCACATACCTCATTCAGGCACTGCTCAATTTGTGTCATCCAGCTTTGTATTTCAGGAGTAGATACAATTTCTGGGGTGTCCTCCTGCTCCTGTTTTCTCCTGGGTTCAGGCTGTGGGGGTGAGCGCGCGGGTGTGGGTTGGGGATTGCGGCGCGTCAGCGCGCTGCGGTTGAAAGGACTCCCGTCCATATGTCTTCTATATCTATTGTTTTTTTAAATCATAGTCTTAACATACGCTTACGTAATACACTTCACCTGTTACTATGTAGCTGTTTACTTAGGTAGTTTTAGGTCACGAATTTAAAAATTACTGTTTATTTTAATATTCAATGATTGGACGCGTCAGATCGGCTTGCCTAATCGATGACGAGTGAAATTGGAAGTTGAGGTAATTTTGAAATCGGTTATCTCTCAAACCGGTCACGCCAGCTTAACTTCCGATTTCTGATAGTTAAATTCTATAGAATAATTTGTTGCTGCTTAGATCTTCACTTGTTACAAAGTATAGAGTCAGCAACAAAATAGAAACCGGAAGTTGAGGTAATTTTGAAATCGGTTATCTCTCAAACTGGTCACGCCAGCTTAACTTCCGATTTCTGATAATTATATTCTATAGAATAATTTGTTGCTACTCACAAATTCACGTGTTACAGTGTATAGAGTCAGCAACAAAATAGAAACCGGAAGTCTATGTAATTTTGAAACCGTTTTTCGCATTTTTTAGCTTCTTAAATTTTTGGTTTTCAAATTTGTAGTCGATTAAGTTTAAGAGGATTCCATTAGCATTATTATCTGAAAATTATATTTTAATAATGCTATTTTAAGTTAAAAATTAATTCATCTCTAGTTTAATTTAAATTGATTTATTTTGGACAAATTATTATACTATGCTGATCTTAAAATAATGTTTCAATTCAATTGTAACACAGAAAATGAAATCTACTGTCTGTCTCAACGGTGTCTAAATGTTCTCTTCTGTTACCGATTGTAAAGTTTTGTTACAGAATTAGTTACTTATACATTATTACGCATTTTATGATGACAAATTATTCTACAGAAATTAACCGTTAAAAATCGGAAGATAAGCTGGCGTGACCGGTTTGAGGGATAACCGATTTCAAAATTACCTCAACTTCCGTTTTCTATTTTGTTGCTGACTCAATACACTGTAACAAGTGAAGATCTAAGCAGCAACAAATTATTCTATAGAATTTAATTATCAGAAATCGGAAGTTAAGCTGGCGTGACCGGTTTGAAAGATGACCGATTTCAAAATTACCTCAACTTTCGGTTTCTATTTTGTTGCTGACTCAATACACTGTAACAAGTGAAGATCTAAGCAGCAACAAATTATTCTATAGAATTTAACTATCAGAAATCGGAAGTTAAGCTGGCGTGACCGGTTTGAAAGATAACCGATTTTTCAAAATTACCTCAACTTCCTATTTCTATTTTGTTGCTGACTCTATACTTTGTAACAAATAAAGATATGAGCAGCCACAAATTATTCTATAGAAATTAACCGTTGGAAATCGGAAGTTAAGCTGGCGTGACCGGTTTGAAAGATAACCGATTTCAAAAATACCTCAACATCCGGTTTCTATTTTGTTGCTGACTCTATACTTTGTAACAAGTAAAGATATGAGCAGCAACAAATTATTCAATAGAATTTTACTATCAGAAATCGGAAGTTAAGCTAGCGAGTCCAGTATTTATTACGGCACCATAACAAAAATTAGTATTTTTAAAATTTTTTTGTAGCAACAAATTAACAACAAATTCACCTGCATTTACTCAACCTATTATACATTTCTCCGATTTTTGTCACGGTAGCTTAATGTAAAGCTGGAACTGTTGCCGATTTCTCACGATCGGTTAGAGCAAAAAAATCATCGTTTTGGCAACTAATTAGCAACTAAAAAGCAACAAATTTTGATATTTTTTTTTTATTTTCGCCGATTTTATATTGCCAGTTTTACGGACCTTAATTCCGATTCAACAAATATAACTTTCAATCAGAACTCCGAACAAACCCGAAAAGCCTCATTTGCGCCTTGAGACATTGGGTTATACGAGTATACATCTCTTTTACGGTATGCAAGATCAACGATTAACGGCCACTTTGTTATGAGTTTAGGTTTTATCTAAGACTTTGGTAAAGGACAGATTCTGGTTTGGACAGATTCTTGTTACGGCAGATTCTTTCTAGACCTTTGATTTTAATATTATTGAATTAAAAATATAATAATTATTATTGTTGTTAAATTCAGTAGATATGAAATATCAAATTGAAACAACTTAGTTTTGATCTCTTTTAATCTGTGTTACTTTTCAGTTATTTAATATCAATCAAAATTCTGTGAGAAATCAACATCAGTTAAACTGGCATAAAGTAAATAAAATCATCCGACGATATCGGACAGTAATGCATTAGTACGTTTGAGCGAACATCGCTCAAACCCGCCGTCGCAAAGCCAAATAAGCCCCTTTGACGTTCCGAAAGCGGCGCTGATTTGTCGACAAACCGCGGATTATGTTCGCGCAAACCCGGACCTATATATGTATACGGTGACAAATTGACGATATACAATGTGGCTCTTAAATCACGGTAATAATTTAAAAAAATATAGACGTTAAAAGTTTTTGTGCACTCTAACAAACCAAGACATGGCACGCAAAGGTTTACTAGTAGATAACCTCTTCTATAGTATTTATTATTAAATATTGTATCGTTAAGTTTACCCGTGTGGTTCCAGGTTAAAATAGGACCACTCCATCTCTTCTTGTGGATGTCGTAAGATGCGACTTAAGGGCTAAGCACAAACATCTCGTGCTACAATTGCATTCCCAAGGAGTGTTAACGTCGGGCGGCAGCCGGTTGTAAAAATTTTGACGACGAAAAACGGGTTGACGTCAGGCTGGTTGTATAACTATAGCCAAATCATTGAAAGTGTTCCGGCTATTTCTTCTCTATTTTACAAGGTCTTTGGCATCCTTGGGTGACCATTAATATGCATATTATATTTGGAGAAGAAAAAGCGGGAAAGCGCACCTCGGGCTCCAAAGCAGCACAGCTAAGCATGCAACCGGGAATCAGCTTAGACGAAGAAGAAGATTGTAGCGTTAAGTTAGTTTCCCATAATACAAGTTTAAACTTACTTTGGAGCTAGCTCAATCAGAGTGATTTGTCCTTCTATATTTTTTTGTTTTAAAATAAAGTAGTTATTTAAGGCAAAAGTAATTAATCACCGCACGCCTTTGCAACAATCTCTTCCTTCGCATTTCACACGCGATTCGCTAATCCGTAGGATTCGCGCCCGCGTACTTTCGCTGTCAGTACACTCTCGGCAGATACCGGCTGAATAAGACGGACAACCTGCAAACCTTACTACGCGTAATTAATATTACATCAGTCACAATGTTTGTTTTTCTTGTAGGGGGAATATCATAATGGTGACAGATTTTTAGGCGTCACACGTGGCTTAACTGTCATGTAAATATGACAGATGTTTTTAGTCACAATAATAGTCACAGAACCGCAAAGTTACAAGAAAACGCTACAGTTAGAGTACTTCTAACCAATAATTTTAGATATCTCTGTTGTCAGCCTATGTCTAGTCTTCTACTGATGAAATTATTAAGAGGGTAAACAAGGGTAACTACATAAATACAAGTAAGAAATAATAGATTTCTGTCTTTTATTCTCGGGCTACAGAATAAAAGACTCGGGCTCGAGATAAAAGACAAAAAACTAAAAATAGTATAAAATAAGATGTCTAAAATATATATATACTCGTATCGCTATTTACTTACATTATTGCGAAGACATAAACAATAAAAAATTATAAACGCCGCTTTAACATTCAAAGCTCCGATGCCGTAGACGTGCTACGAATGGCTACGAGAGTGCTATGAGGGTGCTACAAATCTATGCTACGAGCTACGTGGACTGCATACATTCGGAAGGTATTGGGTTGGAACTATGTACCTGACCAGCACAAACAGGGTATTACTAGCGGCTCTGTAAGCTCGCGAGTTTGTCTTTGCATAGCTATATGATACTTTTTACGTTTTCATTTGAAGAAAAATTTCCAAAAACTAAATCGATAAAAAAAAATTAATTGTTGAACCTCCTTAAAAATTTTCATAAGAATCGATTGACGAATTTCGATTATTGGACAAACGGATAGCCGGACAAGCATACGAAAAAGATTTTGTCTAGGCTAAATCGGAAACACTTCGCTCGCGCTTGCCGTTCGCTCAGTCAATTAGTTTAACATTTTTTAAGATCGATTTACATTGCACTCTTTATTATACAATACAATACAATACAAATTATCTTTTTTGCACCATAATAACGCATACAAAAATAACAACACAAAGAAAATAGGGATACAAAGGCGGACTTATCGCTAGATGCGATCTCTTCCAGTCAACCTTTTGCTAGATTTTACCATTTACACGTTCGTTTATATGTTGTTTAAGCAGAAACACTGGTGTCAGATTTTTCAAGCTGCTTAAAGGCATCTCGCATAGCTTGAATACTGTCATATAATAATGACAGCCAGGGATCAACGGCTTGACGTGACTTCTGAAGCATGGCGGAGGTCCAGCTATTTATCATACCAGTTGTGGTCACTCCCTGTGATCAAAATGTAGCTTATGTAGCACATCTGAAACGAAACTGACATCTGATCAATTTGTTAGTACTTTAGTAGCGAGAATAATGTTAGGTGGAAAACATAGAAAAAGACAGAGAAGTCTACGAATGCAGCGCATCTTCCAGACAAAGGAACATTTGTCAAGTGCCAGGTCAGTCCCCGGCAGAGCAGAGGTCCTCTGCTCGGCTGCGGGGGACGCAAGGCGGGTTACCCAGTAGTGGACGAATACAATAATATAATACCGCCAAGCTAAAAAAATAAAACTTCTGCAGAATATTGTCAAGTAAAGTCTAGTTATTTTTGGCCAAAGTTGAGCTTGGCACGAGGAAATGCTTTTTTTAGAATAAACGGAAAGTTTCTAAAGCCAGCATTTTCAGAACAAATGCACTTAATTTAGGCTTAATATTTTTACAATTGATAGTATTTTTATACTATTATTTCAAAGAAGGTATGTTGAATTTTTATTGGGTATTATCAAAGATTGATATAAATATAGGAATAACTCCTTCAAGAACAAGTGGCTACATAAAGCATGCGTCTCCCCGGGGCTAGGAATAATATTGGGTTCACCTAGCGACCACTGGAACCGGGCCTTTGCCCGGTGAGTGGAGGCACCTTGGAGTATTAGTGTCTGAACACAAACAGGGCTGACCTGCGATACCCAAATCCGTAGGCGAATAAATATAAATAAATATATAGGGACAAATCACACTGATTAAGCTAGCCCCAAAGTAAGTTTTGCACGCCTCATAAGCGGAGCGTTGAGGTAGCTCTACTCTCGCCTTACAAAAATCAAGTGATTTTTCGAACTAAAAATGTCGGTATTTATTTCTTATCGTACTTGTGGAATAATATTTACACACAAATGTCAAGAAAAAATACTAGTTTCAACAGTCATGATATTTTTAAAGGACATTTTGTTCTTTAAAATAATAAAACAAGTGTTTAAGAAAATTATTTCGTGGACGTCCGTGTGTCTGTATGTATGGAAACTGGCGTGGTCACGATAACGCCCAAAAAACTTAACAAATCGAACCCTTCTTTTTTTCATACGCTTAAGTATTATCTAAAACTAAGTCCTTTCGAAAATCACGGTCTAATTAAAAGTAGTTTACTTATAATTAGCAATAAACTGAAATCCACCTATCGTTGGTATATCTAAATCTATGTAAATAAGGTTCGTTGACATTGACAATGACAATACATGGGCAGTACTTTTCTTTTCTGTGTGGGCAATGGCGCGAAGATTTAAAAGTATTTTTTTTTTATTTTGTTCATAATACACCGATAAATATGCAATATTAAAGTTCTGTTTTTTTTTGTGAAAATTGAGTGACCGCTATAAGGCGTGCACTTTTAGATTTTCCAAACTTATTTTTAAAACTTGTTTTATGGGATACTAACTCAACGATACTATATTTTATGATAAATACATTTACTCGTATAGATAAACACCTGGCGAATGATGTAGATGAGCCATTTCTTTATGTAAAAGTAAGGTTAGATTTAACATTTCGTTTTGTTTAGCTTCTACTCCTTTGCAAAAGTGTACTGCAGTTTCCTTTTCACATAATATTTCGGCATGACCTGTTTTGTTACATTTTGATATTGCTATGAAAATAAATCATCACCATCATCATCCATCATCCGTGGGCTCTGTCTGCTTAGAGCTGCAAGACCCAACAAGCTCTGTCTGCCCCATTAGGGATAAAGACGTGATAATGTATCTGTATTTATGAAAATAAAAGGAACATTTACGTCTTCAGATAAAGAGAGAACTGAGCTCGGAAAATATGTTAACAAGGTTTCGAGAGTTTTATGGTCCATTCCCTGCGTACCCTTTTATATCTCGTATTGTAAATAAATCACAGCGCATTATTTATCGTAGTGTTTCTGGAAATGGGGTTATTGTACTTTAGGTTGGGCGAGATGACTCGCCACGCCGAGCAGGGGCATGATAGGAATGGTACCTACGTATTAAACTCAACCAACTTGTAATTACTGATCGTCTCAACCTTTTAATTTAAAAGCAGTCAGCAATATTAAAATTATTTAATATTGACGTAAAAGTTTTTGAGTACCTAACATTTTAGTTTAAACACCTACATTTGTGTCTCCCCAAAATGAGGAGATCTTTAAAATCACATTAGGTAAGTAACTAATTTTATTTTTGTAATTAGCTTTTGTTATTTAAAATGCGTTTGATTATTTGGCATCTGAAGAGTTTTATAGTTAAGTGAATCATATTGAAACTGTTATAATTTCAAAGTGTTAATGTATTACAGCCACCAAGGTATATAATGGCATAGCTTTACAGCCTTCTGTGTGTACCTATTAAGATGCTACACATGCAAAGAAATTTAAAGTTAAAGAGTACTATAAACTGTTACACCTTCATACGTGTTTTATGTAAAACAGGTTTAAAATAAGCAGAATTAAATTAGTATTAGTAGTAGGATAGTAATTAGTATGTTATTTTAATGCTGCTTTTATAAATGTGTATCACGTATTAAGGTGTGTTTTTGAGTCTCTGGTTTAAACCACTCGCTATGCACCTCTAGTCCAATGTAAACAGCGTAAAAGGAAAGTGTGTGACAAATAGTTTAGCATTAGCAGCGCGAGTGCACTCGTCATTGCAGACACAGCCGGACTGATGTGCACACATCAGCGTGATTTATGTCGCGTCCTGTCGCCCGTCGCGCCCCCGTCGCGTCGCCGTCGCGTCTCGTTTGCGCGATCAAAGCGCCCATAGACTTAGGAAACAGGTATAGCTGTCTTTAATATACGTTCTGTGCACCTCAACCAAAACCGCTGGCCGTGTCTGCCTCTTTGTTATAAAATATAATAAGGCAAAGTTTATGAATAAATAAATACACCCTGTAATTAGTGCACAGTAAGAACGATAGAGATGAGAAATATACTTTGTTCAGTCTGCCATGTCTGGCCCCCGCTTGTCTGTGGTTGTTCACGTAAATCTGACAGTAGTTTTATTAGCTGCGCTGTTTCGCCGTCTGGGCCCTAGTCAGCATGTGAATGAATTGATGTTTGCAGCCATTATACTCACAAATGTGTGCAAACTGGGATCCTGAATATTCTGTACCGTGCTGTAATCAAATGCATATTTACACAAATTCTATACAGCGGTAAGTCGTAAATAAATGGGAAGTCCATGCATATTTTGAGAAAAATAAAAAATGGTACCTATAAAGAATAATAAAAACCATAACATGTAATAAAGGGCTAATTTGGATTTGAACACAGAATCAACGACAATATTTCAACTTAATATTTTGTATGGTAGACAGAGACGCTAGGCTAGATTGGCTTACAATCAAAATGGATGATGGAGTTAGGAATATCAAAAGCTTATTGGTCCATCACTAACGAGCAATATGTGTGTCCCAAAATCTATGTCCACCGCAAACAAGAAGAATTCTCAAGTTGTGCCCATTCCCTAGCAATTAATTTATTTGCCCCTTACCAACAGATCTAAACAAATTGTGGTGATCGCAGTAGACTGCAGAGAGTCGTCGGTCACAGAGGACGCTGTTGCCTGTTCTGTGTTATTGTGTCCTAATTTTCGTCAAAATCGGTTGAAAAATGCGAAAATACGAGAACAACAGACGGACAATAGTAGATTGTACAACAAGAGCATAAACCAAGCCATTTTACATTAACAAAATGGGTTTTATACTCGAGTTTTACACTCTGCTTTTCACTTAGATTGCAAGGAGATAAAACAAGATTTTTTATTTTATTTTTAACTATGTGACGTTCGACTATGGTCTGAGCCGTAATGCCAAGTTATTATAAATATTTGCGTTATATTTTTTTTACGTAAATGCACGCACGTATTAATCGTAAATTTGTATTTAGATAGTAATACATATGTCGTAATTAAATTAAGATATGACCTAAATCTCATAAAAATATGTCACTTAAATGGAGGTGTATTATGTATGTGGCTGTAAGGCCTAATTTCCTTAGTCTTAAAAGAAGAAATTTATATATGCACAAGAGCTTAAAAACCCATTTTATGCAGGCTTCTCTCGACATAAAGAACAACTTTACGAGCATGAGAAGTGAAAAAGCATTTTTGGTCAATCTCGAAACTGAGTCGATCCCTTCGCTCGCGCGGTCTATAATTTAAGTTAAAGGATTGCTGTGCAGTAAGCTGATGTAAGCAAAGTTCATCATATAACAGTCGTCAGACAGGCGACGGCAGAATTATGATATCGTGCGGAGCGTGACGAGGGCGGCGCACGCGAGAGTCCCCCGCGGCGCCGCACCAGCACTCCGCCCCGTGGGCCTTGCAAGATATCGTGCGGAGCGTGACGAGGGCGGCGCACGCGAGAGTCCCCCGCGGCGCCGCACCAGCACTCCGCCCCGTGGGCCTTGCAAGATATCGTGCGGAGCGTGACGAGGGCGGCGCACGCGAGAGTCCCCCGCGGCGCCGCACCAGCACTCCGCCCCGTGGGCCTTGCAAGATATCGTGCGGAGCGTGACGAGGGCGGCGCACGCGAGAGTCCCCCGCGGCGCCGCACCAGCACTCCGCCCCGTGGGCCTTGCAAGATATCGTGCGGAGCGTGACGAGGGCGGCGCACGCGAGAGTCCCCCGCGGCGCCGCACCAGCACTCCGCCCCGTGGGCCTTGCAAGATATCGTGCGGAGCGTGACGAGGGCGGCGCACGCGAGAGTCCCCCGCGGCGCCGCACCAGCACTCCGCCCCGTGGGCCTTGCAAGATATCGTGCGGAGCGTGACGAGGGCGGCGCACGCGAGAGTCCCCCGCGGCGCCGCACCAGCGCTCCGCCCCGTGGGCCTTGCCAGATATCGTGCTCAATGAAACTTGTTTCTCTTTTTGATAGAAAGTAACGCTTTTCATGAAAATAATTGTGGTGTATACATTTCACTTTATGATTACCCATTTATTCTAAAGTGACTATATATAAATTGAATTAAACATATATAATATAAATTCAATTTAAATATATTTAATACATGCAAAAGTTTGTATGGATGTATGTTCCGCTTTCACGCCAAAATAGCTGAACGGATTAAAATGAAATTTAGCATGTAGATAGTTTATCACCTGCATTAACATATATGATACTTTTAATCCGGAAAAAACTTAAGGTTCTCGTGGGTTTGTCAAAAAAATATGACCACGCGGGCAACAGTTAGGAAAAGCATGAAGAAGAGAAAAAAAACATTACTTGAACTTATACCTAAAATCTCCTTAGAGTTTTGATTACAAATCTTTTTTGGTTTTTTAACAATAACATATTTTGGAAACCTCTCTTCTTCTTCATCTAAGTGCGTTCCCGGTTGCATCCTCAGCTGTGCTGCTTCGGAGCCCGAAGTGCGCTGTCCCGCTTTTTCTTCTCCAAATATTACATGCACGTCAATAGTCACCCAAGGATGCCAAAGACCTTGCAAAAATTGAGAAGAAATAGCTGGAATAGTTAAAATGATTTTGCTATAGTTTTACGACCGGCCGCCTGCCCGACGTCAACCCTCCTTGGGAATGCAATAGTAGCACGAGATGTTTGTGCTTAGTCCTTTAGTCGTCTCTTACGACATCCACAGGAAGAGATGGAGTGGTATACATAATACCCGGAACCACACGGGAAACCTATCTACTCATTTATTGTTAAAGATTCAATGATGCCAGCATCAATTGAATCCAGCCGCTGCTGAAAAGACCCGCTTTACGATCTTGTACCTAGTTCTAAGACCAAGTACTCAACAAATATATATAGCCTATAGCACTGCTGGACTAGATACCTTTTCCAACAAAGGGAAGAATTGCCCATAGTCACCACTTGGTAGGCGGGTTGGTGATCGCAGTAGACGGACGCTGCTATCTATCTGTTTAGTTGGTGCTCTTACGACACCCGTGCGTGAGAGAAAAGGGCTCTACAAAGATTCACCATAGTCATCAGGTCTTTTTTAGTCTCCACTGAAAGAGCACGACTCTCTCTATTCTACCAGAGCCATACCCAATCAGAGTAGCCAGAGGATTTGGCCTACACCTTCACGCAGGCCAGACGGGTTGGAGAGGTCTCATTGATGTTTATAAGCTTTGTTTAGCTTGTGTTTCCTAAGTCACTTTCTACGACATACACGGGAAGACTTAGAGTGGCCCTATTCTACTCTGCCAGGAACGAACGGCAAAAATATAATACAAACAACATTGACAATTCAAATAGCTGTAAATCGATGTTAATTCCCATTGGAGAGGGTGCGCCGGTGACATATACGACCGACAAACGATACTATACATATGTATATGTATAGACAACTATATGTGGGGACACGTGGGCTGTGGTCAGCCAGAGTTTGCAGCTAGATACGCAATTTACGTACGGGATATTTGACTAATTCCAATCTTCGAGAAACTTAAGCGAAATGCAAAATATATTTACAATCTTCCATACTGAGTATATCTGATCAGGAAATATGAATATTGCAATATTTATATAAAAAAATACAAAAAAAATAATATTTATCAGCCATAACATAAGGTGAGTGTTACTGCGGCCTGCATCACGTGTTGTAGATCCTGAAGAATCCGGCCTTTTTATTTTGGTGCTTTCTATAAAACATATTTTAAATTAATTTATTCAATTAGTATTTTAATTTCGGCTATCAGTTACGTTACGACACAGCCCATGTCCAGGCTGCCCGTCGCGTGACCGGCCCACCTTAAACGCTAGCTTGTTGAGCCTGAACACATATGACTAACTAATGTGTTTATCAACCTTTGTATTGCCAAATATTAACTATGGTACTTTTATTTTTAGATCAAATAACATTTTTCTTTATTTGGATGGAAAGTAATATAATAATAAATATATAGAAACAAATCATACTCATTGAGCTAGCCCCAAAGTAAGTTTTAAACTTGTGTTATGGGATACTAACTCAACGATACTATATTTTATAATAAATACATATGTCATAAACACCCAAGACCCAGGACAATTTGAAAAGGCCATTTTCTAACTTGCCCTGGCCGGAGATCGAACCTAGAACCAAGTACTGATAATTGATACTTGCTTTTGAAAGGGCGAACGAGTTTTTCGAGATTAGTTATTTGTATAATTTATTCAGCGTTTGTATTTTCTTCTTATCTGCTGGTGTCAGATTTTTCGAGCTGCCTAAAAGCATCTGACGAACTCACCTAGTGACAACAGTATTATTACATACTATGGGAACTAGTGTGCAGATTTCCTCTCGACGATTTCCTTCACCGGAACCAAATGGTGGTAGTCGAACATGACCGTACATGAGCACAAACTCAGCGGTACAAGTGAGGATAGAACTCGTACTTCACAGCACTCCTACAGACTGCCTAAACGTAAAGCTAGTACCGAAGATTTTATGAAGTATACTTACGCAGAAAGTTAGTTCGAATAGGAACTAGGTACTAGTATGTTCTAGTTAGTAACAAAAAGTAAAGGTACTTTGTCCGTTCGGCAAAATAAATTTTGCTTGTACTCATTTGATATACCGGACGGAATTGTCATACTCATACTTAGTTCCCAGGAGATAATCATAAATATATGGAAGTGGTAAAGCCTATTTTCATTGTAAAAAGTAATGTGCCGCTAGAAATATTTCAAACTTACGGCAATTTTCCCATTGTTAATTTACGGGAATATTCGCAATATTTCCGTAAATATTCCCAATATCTCCGTATAATTATTATATTTCCGTAAATTTTCATTAATAGGTATATTGCCGAGATGTTTACGGAAGTATTGCTATAGTTTCCAGGCACATGATTAATTATAAATAAACAAAACAGTACTATTACATACATCAGATTCATAATTATTTAAAAATCCTATATTCCTGTGTAATAGTTATTATGTTAATAAAACAACAATATAAATAATGGACATATAATGACAGAGCGTTTTTGTCACACGAAGCTGTCGCCGTCTACACCAGCATGTATACATACATATTTAAGTTCCAGTTGACTGCATCATTCCTTTCGCCATTAATTTACGTCGCGTGATCCTTAGTGGCGGTGTGTAACCGCTTATAAGCTATTAAGGTTGGATTAATAATTAATTACAATAACAAAATCAGGTCAGGTACGTGGGGAGTTGATACGTACTTCCCGGTTTAATGGAGATCCAAAATAAGAGGGAAATAGCTGCACTCCTCGATTTATATATTAGAGGTATAGGTACTAACAACATGAGAAAACGTCTGTAAGAAAATCCATATCAAAATATACGTGTAAAAAAACACATGGGTTCAGTACTTTTTTAAAGATCGCAAAATAATGAAAGTGCTTAGTGTTTTAGTGTTTATTGTTTGGGTCAAATCTTGCAAGTTTAATTTTAGCCACTTCTCGGACTCCGGTTGAGATGTTTTGTATGCTAATGTAAATCGGATGACAATGTAATATTATAATACCAAGAAGCTGACCTGATGATGCAGCTGGAAGGTGGCTTTAGGAACCCTGTAATAAAACAATGCCATCCCATTGAGTTTTGGCTTATTAAATTTGTACTTTTAAACTATCGAGTTGCATTTTTATAAATAAAAAAGGTACGTTTCGCGTTAGTTCCCGTATGCAATAATTTAATTATTACATTTGTGTTGATAAGTACTTAGGCCTCACAATAAAAGCTTGTAAGCAAAATGATTTTTTTTTCTAAACTTATACTTAATAAATATTACCTACACACGACAAACTCAATTGTATACCTACAATTGAGTTTGTCATTAGTACTTACAAAAAAGTCTTTGAAAGTACAATGCCGTAAATACAATCTCAATATGTACTTCTAAAGTATAGTTAATATGAAATGAACGGCGGCGGGACCAAAGTTAGTGCCGCGGATCGTTGGCAATGTAGGTCGGGAGAATGGCGTGCGTGCTGACCTGGCGGCCATCCTCGCGCGGGCAATTTTCAGTAAACTGTCTCCCCGCCCCTAGAGCTGGGGTTACCAACTCTACTAAGAACGAATGTTCTTATTTGGTTATGATTATAGCTTTGGGGAAAAAATTACTTTTTTAGATTGCCCTGGGTTTTGGATGTATTTGATATAAAATATAGTATATTTGAGTTAGTCTCGAACTTATTTGCAACAATGCATTCGATTCTCTCTTCCTAATGTGAATCAAGCCTGCGTTGACATACTAATTAATGGCCAGAAACTCGATCTGGTTGAAAGTACTACCTTTTTAGGAATCACAATTGATTCGAAACTTCAATGGGGCGCTCATATAACTAAACTTTCTAATAGGCTTAGCTCTGCGGCTTACGCTGTTAGGAGAATAAGACAATTGACAGATGTAGCAACTGCTAGACAAGTCTACTTTAGTTACTTTCACAGTCTAATGTCTTACGGGATACTTCTATGGGGGAGTGCAGCCGACATTTAGACTATTTTTCTTTTACAAAAAAGAGCAATTCGTGCTATTTACGGTTTAGGATCGAGAGACTCACTGAGGGAATTATTCAAGGAAATAGGTATACTTACTTTTGCATCACAATTCATATTTGAAAATATAATGTATGTAAGGAAAAATATTTCCATGTTCAATAAAGTAAGTGATTTTACAGATAGAAATTTACGTAATAAGAATGACTTAGTTAGCCCGTATTACAGGCTGAATACAGTCAGTAAGTCTTTTATGGGGAAGTGTATACTTTTTTATAATAAATTGTCAGAATCGGTCCTTGATATGCCAGACAGAAAATTCAAAGCTTATGTAAAGAAAGTACTTTGTGAGAAGGCTTATTATAGGACCGATGACTATCTTAAAGACAAAAAGGTCTGGCTTGAGCTTGGCGCGGGTCCCTCTTAAAGGTTTGTATACTTAGACATGTCATAATTTAGGTACATTGGTACATACTAAATTTACAAATTGACATTATTTTAAATTTCGTAATTCTTATAATTCAATTTAATTATGACATAATAAACAATGTAATCTCTGTCCATCTATATAACTAATTTTAAGTTTTTAGTTTGTTAGTTGACGTCTTTGGAGAAAACGTGCAGTGCAGTTTGTTGCCGCTTCTTCTGCACTTGCGCCTAGGAAGCGGCGTAAACTTAGCTTTAAGTAACGATTTGACGTCAACATTTGTGCAAAACAAAACAAAGTGACTATTATTAAGAGATATTATAAATATCCTATGATAATAAAGATATTTTGAATTTTGAATTTTTTTGAATTTTAGAGCCAGGTCAATCTCTATGATTTATCCATATGTTAGCGTTAGTTTAAATTGTGAATATTGGTCAAAAAGTTTTTTATCTATGAGCCTGTAAAAAAACCAATTAATGAAGAGGTTTTAACAATTTTCGCATTCAAATATTAGTGCATCTGTATTATAACTTTATCAGGTACCTCACCTACTCTAACAAAGTATTCAAAAATCCGAAAGATTTGCAGTGAGGTCAAGCATGAAGCTAGAAATAGACCAAGATGTTGATACTTGTTTAATTGAAGCCCTTGATTGCGGACTAAGGATTTAAATCAATCAAGTCAAGCTTGCTCTACATTTTCTGAGAGTTTCAATTCGTTAATATTGCAATTTGAAACTAGACAAAGAACCTCATTGTTTTCAGTTGTCCAGAGACTTTATGAAGATATGGCTAATCCACTCCTCAGCCCCGCACCTCCTCCGCGAAACAAAGAACAAAAACATTCCCAAGACAGCGCCCTGGAATCCAACCCGAGAACCTCCCGATTACTATTCTATAGCTATGATGTTGCTACGGCGGATACAGGATCACATTTCTTTACTTATTAAGGCGGAAACTAGAGCCTAGGGATGAAATTATGGGGGCAAGTAGCCTTTGTACGGTGCTTGAATTTACAAGTGGCAGCAAAATTAAAGGTACCACTCATTGTTGCTGCGTGGATCGTGTCGGAAATTTCCCGACACGATTTCCAACGGAAAAATAAGTTAACATAGACTTTATCCTTATTAAGGTATTCAACCCAAGGGCGGGCGCATTTCGGACAGCGATTAAGTATTGCTATCATCATCACCACTTCAGCCGCATAACGTCCACTGCTGGACATAGGCCAATCCTAGACAAGTATTGCTAGCCAACGCGGTAATGCCGCCAGTTTTTTTGGGTACTTTGCCATGTGTCGGCAGCGATTTGGCCTCAATTTTTTATATTCTTGCGCAAGCCTTCAATTCGACCCTGAATCACCAAACGTTTCATAGTTTTCTTTGTGAAGAAAAAGTTCAAGGATTCATAGCTGCACAATCGACGAGTTGTATGACATAGCAATATATCTATAAATTTATTATAGTACGTAGGTATACCTTACCTATACCGGAACTCGGAAGACTTATTCTAACTCGTGTGTAAACTTTTAGATGGTGTTAGTAGTAGTCCATGATACTTATTACATATCTAACGAAACTTATGGCGCAAGAACATATGTGTTCCCAAATAAACTCCCGATAATTATGCTGATCAAATATTAATAAGAGAGGGCGGATTTCCCTTTTATTATCGCCTTTCGTCATCTATTCAATTCAATCATAATTAAGTATCGATCCTGTTATGTTAGTGTTGGTTGGGCTAGTAAGTACATACTTGTATTTAAGTCAGCAAATTGTCTCTTCTTCCTTCCATTTTCTCATGAAGATCCATCTTTTATTCGAAGCCGTTGGTCATGTAAAGATGTGTCATTTAATCTGTAAAATAAAGTAAATCTTTTACATTTATCAATGTTCCCTTACAGCTGGTACGAGACGAGCCAGTATTCAGTGGACGCGGCGAAATTAACTCATATGAAGCGAATGCACTCACTTTATTGAAGAACCAAAGAAGGACAACAACCCCGGCTCCATCAGATGACTTGCTGCAGTGCCAGCTGCCGGACCAACTTTATCGGGGTGTCTCTGATCAACTTGGATACAGAACAATATGGCGTTTATGAGAATATATTTGCTATGAATCTGATTTCAGGAAAAACAAGAATCTGGGACTATATAGGTCAAACGACTCAAACAAATTAAGTACTCATATAATGAATACATTTTTTAAAACGGAATCAGTTTGTTTTACTGGAACATTTGATTTTTGGCTAGGCAGTGGCCTACTCCGCCTTATGGATAAATTTGACTTTGCCTTCTAGTGTTTCCTCTCATGCAAACCGTCTTAGTTCAAGTTTTCCAGCTCCCACCAACCAGCTAAGTACCGGAGCCTTGGGGTAGTTGAAAACTATGACGCCACAGACAAATACACAATTAGACAGGAGAATTTTACATCTAGCAGGGGGTATCTGTATCATCTGAAAAGATGTGGAAACTTTTTAAAAAGAAACATTGGTATGACATAGGTAAACCTCGATGTAACTATCTAAAACGATAGACAAATTGAAATGACGCCATCGTAATTACTATAATAGCCGGCCAGTAGAAATGAGTCATTTGGACAATTACTCAAACCAGCACATAAAATTGGAGCATGTCATGTAAACGCTTCCGCCTCGGGGCACGCGGCCTTTCTTCCAAGTGATATTATACCAATTGTGATTAGGTATCTATTATGAATTGCGTCGTGTCTGGATGTCGCAGTTCATTCTATTTTCTTTTACGAGCGAGCGCTACGTAAAAAGAAATGAAGCAATAATTGCTAGTACCAAGGACTCGATGTTACAGACCCTGACGTGTACAACGAAGCTTTTACACGGGTGATTAAGCGACGATGGAAAGCTGGGCTGCGACGAACTGCGTACAACTGGAACCTTCCCGACGAGAACTGGTGCGGGGCGGAGACGGGGCGCCGCACGTGGCAATACATCCCGATCGATACTACGTGCGACAACTGTTGCGCTGCTCACACCCTCCCTTTCTCACTTATCACAAAACTCGTTAAAGAACGAGATAGAACGAAGGACTTCGGCACGAGTTCATGGCGCAAACCTCACGCATCTCCACCACCGTTCCACTTACAGCCATGTAAAAGTGCGCGGGTGCGAAAGGGACGGGAGATGCGGCATCGCATGCTCCTAAAACGTCACAAAGGAGGTCGACGATGAATAACAATGCGGACTGCGGAATGATGTCCTTATCGACGAGCCCGCTGCCGCTCCTAACTCCGACCCGTAAACTTGCCAACGTTACGACTCGCCACGTAACCACGTTCCCTAGGCGTCGTTTCCAAAGCTGTATACTGACAAATACTTGTCGCGTGTGTTGTTTGTTGCCGCATCACATAAATTCAAACAAAGTCACCTTTACTTTTTTACACAAATGGAAAAAGACATGGAAAGCAGTCAGTTGTCCTGGCCTAAACTTTTCATGTTACAGTATTTTTTTTTATTTGCTTCGCAAACTGGTGGTTCCCAAAAGTTCTGAAATTAGTATAAAAAACGACATATAAAATTAACAATATCTAGAAGCGAACACAGCATGCATATTGGCTTACATTTAAAAAAATTAAAAGCTATAAATAGGTACATACCTATGTTTATATTATTAAGTTGTAAATTAATTAATTAATAAAGGTTCTCAATAAGAACCTTTTTAAAATATTGGGCGATGCACTGAAGATATCTATATCGTGACAAATTTTATTATATTGAGAACATTGGCGAGTATTTACGGTAATTAGTGCGACGTGAAGGAAAATTAGCGATTATGCAGACGACTACTGGGTCATGGGACAGAAAATGACATCCTATTTAGAAGATCGCTTGTTGCTTTATCTTCTTTCTTATCGAACACGATAGCTGACACTGGTGTCAGATTTGTGAGGTGTTAAAAGGCAACTGAAGTAGTTTAATGACATTTTCTTTCCGAGTGATTCTACATAGGTATCTTTATATATATACGAGTATATACGTAAACCTGATATTTATTCACATTTACACATTTAAAATACAATGTAAAAATTACCTGAAACAGACCTAAAACTTCCATAATATTTACTATTTAAATCAAAGACTAAATTGCGCGTTTTTATTAAGATATTTTTAACACATTGCTGGACACTAATCCATACACAATAGAATTAACAATAATTCAATAACGTAGTGTGTCCTACAATGTGTGCAAATGAACCGAAAAATTCTGACCTGCATTCATCCATGTAAAACGTATTCCAAATATATAAAATGACGACGCCTGTGCCTATATTTTATTTAATGTTATAAACTAAATTCTTTTTTTGCTGGACTGTCCATATTATTTTTGATTCGATATTCGTGTTCAGTTTTCTTTGTTTCAATCCCTAAAGCTTTTTCGGGACCCTATTACTGAGGCTCCGCTGTCTGTTTGTCTGTCCGTCTGTCACAGGGCTCTTGAACCGTAATAGCTAGACACCTGAAATTTTCACCGATTATGTATTACTGTGGCCGCTATGACAACAAATACTAAAAATAAAAAAAATGGTTGCCTGTAAAGTCGGTTTTACGGGCGAAGATTTTACGTGACAACGGCGGCAGACCGATCATAGTTGAGTGGGAGAGAGACGCAAGGCATTCGGCGGGCCTCTCTCTCGTTCGGTGACTCATCGTAACGTTACCGAGCGTTACACTTTTTCATAAGTGACTCCCAGCCGCAACCTAATTTAAGACGTTGTCACGTCAAAAAGAGTTGAAAATTAAAGGGGGTCGTTATACAAAAAACGTGTCTTTTTCAGCGTTTTTAACTCGATCTGTCACAGGGCTCTATCTCTTGAACCGTAATAGGTAGACACCTGAAGTTTTCACCGATTATGTATTACTATGACCACTATAACAACAATAACTAAAAATAAGATAAAGTTTATAATTAAAGGGGGTCGTTATACAAGAAACGTGTTTCTTCAGCGTTTTAAAACATTGTACGGTGGTACGAAACCCTTTATTTACGAGTCCGACTCGCACTTGCCCGTTTATTTGAATAGATAAGATGGAAAAATAATCATGAATTGGTAAATAACTTATTCTCAAAAATAATTAATTGCCTGCTATTGGTATAAGAAAACAAATATTTTATTCCAATTATCACAAAATACACACATCAAAGCCTAGACAGCTCTATACAAATACAACGTGAGTAATAGCTACTCCTCTCAACCCGACGGATGTCTACAAATAATATAATTTTCCTCGGAATGATGGATGCGCAGGCCCCGAGGTGGAGTAGTTGTGCGAAGATAAATTAAAACTCGTGAACCAATTTGGGGGCTGGCTGGCTTTGTGAATAAATTAAACGTCATTAAAGCCAATTGTATAATGATAAACCGTCGCCCATGGAGCCAGTATGAATATTAAATGGCCTGAACATGTATAAGTGAGGGCTATAGTAGACAGGATATTTTTGGCAGTACAGACGAGATATTATGGATTTTTTCATATCTTATACCGACGAGGAGGAGGCATCTTTCCAGCAGTCTACCAATGAAGTTCCTGATGCGAAAATTATGAAGAAATCTTAACCTACGAGGAAGGATATTCTTTCATGCTCGCCTGGGAATTAAGAGAAATCTTAGAATGGACCAGTTGTCTCTTCCCGCGCAAATCGTTGAATCGATGCGGCTAGCAACAATTACTATTTTCATGTCTTTTCTCCAACTTACGCCCGCTCACGGTACACGAGCCCTTGGGGCTGTCGGCCTTGAGCTCTGTATACCCCGTTGGAGATAAAGACGTGATAGTGTATTGTATAAGTATATGTTGGTGAACTGTTGCGACTGTTGTATGCGTGTCGAAATTGCGACAAAGTACAATCTAATGTTTCAAAAGTTTTCCATATAACGCTAAATTCTCATAAAAAAAAAACTGATATTAAAATATCAGTTTCTTTCCAGCACTAGTCGTTGCGAAACGCTAGTATCGGTAGCTATTGCACTAAAATTTCCCGGGCGGCTGCACACTTTTGTATAGAAATGCTGAATTTTTTTTACTGTTACGAATTTTAAATTTTTTATTACACGATAGTCATCGCAAACACTACGCATTTCCCAAATCGCCGGTATATGCTTGAAAAGTAGCATTATTGCCATGTCCCTGAGCTCGGCCATTAGCGAGGGGCAAGGGGGGGGGGGGGGGTTGCGGGAAGAGCATGAAGACCCAACGCATGAATTTTCATTAGCCGCGTCTGTCTTTCGCTGAATTAGAATATATTTCGTATTTTTGTTTGGTTAAGAAGCTTTCTACGGATTTCCGTCGCAAAGTTAGCCGCCCAAGTTTCGGGGTGCCTTTTGTTACACACTTTCTTTGTCTTCAATTTTACAATCTTTTGAAGTGTATTTTAATTTGGTGTATTTTAAATTTATTAAAAAATGTTTATTTTATACCTATCTGTTTATACCTTTACCTATTAGGAAAAAGTGTGGCATCTTTTAAAAATAATTGTAAATATGTATCCATATGAATTTGTTTTTGAAATAATCATCTCATTTTAGAACACTCTTAGATTTTACGTAAGTACCAGTTACTTACGTCTGGGAATAAAATAAGTTAATAAACGGTTGAAATCATGATTTAGAAATAATCTCTAATGTAGTAAAAATAAAATTTGCAAACAATAGAATAGAAAACTACTGTACACCAAAAAAATAACACAGAGAACTTCAAAAATTATTTTACATTAGGTGAGTACAATATAAAAAGCCACAAAATAAATCTCCACGCGCCAAAAAACGTGGCACAAAAATATATTTCCAAGTGTTAATTATACGACTTCATTGCTTAATTACTTCTAAACAATTGTTAAGCAAAGCGCGCATTATTCGTGATTCCGACAGCCATGTAAAGTCGCCTTTGACGACGCGGCCGCGACTCGTTCGCGCTAATTATCACAACCGCACGCCACGGCCGCTGTTTGTACTATCCATTAGTATTATGTACACGCTTTCTAGCTAATAAGGTAGGTACACTAGCTATAATTCTTGGACTACAAGTAAAGTAAACGTAAAAAATATGTGCGCGCCTGCTCGGTAAACTTAGACTTTATATTAGCGCGATAAAATTTGATTAATATGCAGCTCTTTCATTTAGAAAATAAAAGACTTGTGCAAGGCGACACGCGACTAGTTAATAATATAAAGAAAATATGGCATTGCAAAAATCGATAAAGTGGAAAATATAGATGATATTGCATAGGTATGCAGATACAAAAAGTGTCGATCAATATATGACTACCTACTTATATATCAATGTAAAGAAAGTCTTGTGATGGAGAATTATTGTTCAATAAAGTATTAAATAAAATGCATGCAACGGGGAATACGCTGAGATGAGAGAGAGAGAGGGAATTGTTAAATAAAATAAGATAAACAATACCCTTTTCTCCTCTTAAACGCCCTTTTTAATACTTCTTCCCCTGATTACCTTGACTACAAATTTAATTTTTGGAATGTAGATAGTCGTTTGCGCACAGCCGGCAGCCTCGTTTTGGACATTCCACCGTGTTCGTCATCGTACTTTAAATCTTTTACAGTCTTGGCGGCAAGGCTATGGAACTCGCTTCCTGCTAGTGTAAAGATGGCATCTTTACTGGATACATTTAAAATTAGGTTATCAAAATCTTCCTTGTGTGCGTCACACACACTACTTAATTACTAATCTTATAGTTAAATTAGTACGTGCCTGCTTCTACTTTGTAACTGAGTAATCTCTCAATCTAACAGGTTGACTGAAAGAGATCCCTACATGGGATAAGTCCGCCTTGGTTTATTCTCTTTCGTATTATGTTGTCTTTTTGTACAATAAAGTTTTTATTTAAATGTTTTTGGTACAATAAAGACAAACAAACAAACTTTTCCTAAAATACCTCCAATATGCAGACAATCCAGCCATTTCTATAATGTAACCTGACCGTGTCAATAGGTCCCTGTAGCCCAGACACAAAAACCACCCAGCCCCGCCCAGACACAACAAACATTTGTCCATCATTACTATTTCTGGCGACAAAGTTACTCAACTCGATTGCGTGACCCAATGTGGCAGAAATAAACATTTATATGATTCACTCGAAAGTAAGTACTAATAATCTCTGATTTAATTAAATAGGGAACGCATTACCATAAAACGTAGACGAGATCAAGAAGCTATGGCGTAACTTTTAAAGTGGGTATTACCCATTGAGTTATTAGTACTGGCGTAGTTATTAAATCATTGGTATTACCTAAGTAAATTACTTAAAAAAACTCATTTTCGAGTCACAACTTTTACGCTGCACTCCAAAATTCAAATAAAGGATGTAGGCCTTAAGTCAGCACAGCTGAAGTGGGACTGGGCGGGGCACATCTGCCGCATGTGAGACCAAATGTTGTATAATCAAGGAACTTGTGTGCCAATTTTCTTCAAAATCGGTTGAAAAAGGCGACCTGTAAGATAAGATAAGATAAAATTTCTTTATTGCACCAACTTAATAAAAACATATGCCTACAAGTAAACTTAAAATGTAAGTAGGTACAAAGGCGGTTGCAAAACCTTCGGGTAAATGGTTATTTTAATAAATGTTGGGGATGAGAGATGTAGGTGAGAACCTTTTTGGTTGGCCAATCTCGAAACTGAGACTTTGTACTCTTATGTATTCTGTGCTGAGCCGCTTCGCTCGTTCGGTCAATGATATATATTTTTAGAAATAAGCTAAATCCCACTATGTTCAACATAACTAGGTACTCCAATAAAGTGTAGCGGAGATATTTACGAGTACATCTTTATTAGCGTCTGTTGTTCCAGCGCCGTAAATCTGTCCCGGGGATTTACGAGCGAGGTGGCTACGTAAACTAGGCCTCGCATAAACGCACAGGTAAAAGGCATATTTTGCTTCTCATAATACTTATAAACCTTTAGTAGTATGTAATATAGTAAACAGGTACGAAAGGTACTAATGTCGGTGCCTCGGGCGACCGCACTTCTTGTGTTTTTTTCAGAGCTCATCACAATAAGCCGAAATAATATATATAATAAAATTCACATCTATCAGCTCGGCTTGGTGAGTCAGCTCGGGCTGACAGGTTTCGATCTCATTAGGAGGACATCTTAAGTCATAACCCGTTTTAAATATTTATAATGTTTTGGCATTATTTCATCTATCATTTCAAATCCTGATCACATGGATTGGATATGGTATTACAAAGTTGGTAAGGAGTTTACAGGTACGTTCAATGCACATAGATATATATACAATATACATATGAGCCATAGCTCGACAGTAAAAGTGCGCTACCAACTGCCATTCGTGTCAGCGCGAACACACGAGTACCAAACGCGTAGCATTGCCATAATGAACGCGTAGCATTTCGTAGCATTGATGTAGCACACAAAAGGCAAATTCGTTACTTCTCGTAGCTCATGAATAACATAAGCGGTGCGGTGGGTGGTTGCGGAGCGCGGGGCCGCAGATTTTAACATTGTATGCAAGTATCATAACACGTCTAGTCCAACAAACCTGACAACGCGTCAGTGCCGCAATTTCTGCCAGTCTGCGCGGGAGCGCGGTGCTAGCCGCAGGATAACACATTGCTCCGCAGCGCCGCCCGTGTTTTTATGTATAAAGGACAAATAAAAAGAACTCTACGGCACTCATTCAATATGCTTTCTTAAATGAGTTCGGTATCCATTCTCCACGACGATCGACTGTAAAGTGAATATTTGGCGCAGGGCCATCGAGCGAGGCAGATCTGCGCCGCGTATATCGTAGCATTGGTGTAGCACACGAAAGGCAAATTCGTAGCTTCTCGTAGCTCATAACATACGCGTATTTCGTAGCATTGGGAAAGATTTCATTGTAGCACACTTAGCTTTTCCGAGCAGATTGTTGTAAATAGAGTGAAAAGTGCTCCTCAAGATGAATCAATTGGGCCCAAACTCGGTGGGGTCATGTTGTTTATCACAGAGATCACCTTCCGGCTTTATCGTGAGATCGAGTCATTGGTACAACAATATTGCATTGTTTCAGCTCAATCGAATAATGGGAAGTACATGTCTAATTTAGCTTGCAAAATTTGATTGCGGACACACAGACAACGGGACAGGTGAAACTTAATAAAAGCTTGTAAAAATAAAGCGGCCAAGTGCGAATTAAACTCGCGTGGAGAGGGTTCCGTACAATTAATTGAATTCTCATAGGTTTTCCTGTAATCTACAAGCAATGAACTATATTTTGTATTTTTTTCAAAATTTTAGGCTCAGTAGGTTTTGAGATTAGGGGGGGGGGAATGGTCAATTTTATTTTATTTAAACTTTATTGTACAAAATACAATTTGTATAGCACAATAGGCGGACTTAATGCTAAAAGCATTATCTGAATTTTCGTCTTCTTTCATGAATAAAATCAAAACTATTCATTTTACAATAATAACAAAAATATATTTGAGATTCTCATAATGAGCCCTTTCATTTGATATATGACACAGAAAGATTTGAAAAACCTTTTTTTTAAATTTCCTAATTTGTCCCCCGAAAATGTCCCTTATTTTAAAAAAATATTTATTTGCTTTGCATATATAAGGTCTAACAAAATATACTGAAACTATTTTAACGGTAGGTCCAGTCCGTTATATTGAACAACTTTCCCCAAAGAACATATGTAAAGCAAAATATAAAAAATATTTTTTTCATATATCACCCACCTTTCACCGTCACTTCTATGTAGGTATCTCGCCGCCCGGCCGAAACGCTCAGCTGATTGCCGTGGCGTGGCTGAAGGCATAAGACGTCTACACACTCTACGTTTACAGTCATTCACAAAATAACAAACAAGCACATGAAAGTTTAATTTTATTGTTTGCCCTAGTAAGTCATTAGGTATATAATTCTAACAATACACAACACTCATATGTTTTGAAATAATAAATTAAAATTACTTTTATTATTTCAACAAAATAAATTGACAAGTAGCAATAGTGTGTATTGCGAAAGTTATAACCACTCTTCATCTCTTTCTTCAAAACCATAATGCACATTCACAATTATGTAATCTGTTGATGGAGTAAAAAAGAATAATACAAACATAATTACATGCACTAGATAATGTGAATCGAAATCGAGTGTACCTACACTAAGTTCACACATTTTGGACACTGAACTCGTCTTCCCATTTCAGTACCTATTCGAAAGGCTAGCAAAATTTAACTAAAGTTATTTTTCGGTTTTTTGTTTGTCGGTATAATAAAAGCATGTTTCACACGATTCGCACGAGGCGGTGTTTCTTTGAATACGAAAACAAAGGATTACGCTTCATAGATTCAATTTTCGCCGGCTTTTATGACGTTTCTTTGTTTCTTTTGTTGGCATATTTACTTTCAAAAATACTATTAGATTAATGCATACGGGAATTAACGCGAAACGTACCTTTTTTTATTTATTTTGCTGACGTTTCGTTCGGGTTTCACCGAACGTGGTCCCAGCTTGACTGAAGCAGCAATGACGCCTGGGATGGTACGTGAGGCGATTGAAATTAAGAAACATCCTAACAATTTCAACCGAGAAGATGGCCTTAAATTGTCAGCAGTGTGGAATCCAGTGATTAACAAAACACAACCCCGGTTTGGTGCACAATCGGTTAACCACCAGAATACGGTTGCGTTACGGAATAGGGTCACTGTGAGTGTAGTGTGTGACGGTACTTGGAGAATGAACAATATGACGGTGGACGAAGATCACACCGGGCAGGGGGAGGCGTAGGCGTCATCGCTGCTTCAGTCAAGCTGGGACCACGTTCGGTGAAACCCGAACGAAACGTCAGCAAAATAAATAAAAAAAGGTACGTTTCGCGTTAATTCCCGTATGCATTAATTTAATAATAATGCAACGCGATAGTTTAAAAGTATTTACAAAAATACTGTTCAAAACAAGCAAAAAATGAGTAAACATTGGCTTGTGCTTGCGGCGATCACAAAAGGTGTTTATGACTCCTTTTGAAATGAACCGTGGGAACGATAAATAAAGACAAAAACAACAATAAAAAAATTCCAAGTTCTTGTCAGTATTAAGTTGCAACTGATGCAAATAACATTACGCGTACGATTTCACAGTGCCAAATTATTTAGGTATTCAACAACAATACCCAGACACGGTAAAGTGTTACGAATGTTACGTTGTGTGTTGATTAAAACGCAAGTGTAATTTTAAGAACTTGCATATCTGCAGGTCGGCATAGACATAGATCATTTACATCAATAATTAGGGTGAAGTGCAATGTCTAATTTTAAATATCATTTTAATAACTTTGTGTATCGTGTAATAGACGGGGGTCTACCTGAAGCTTAGTACTAAGTGTGATGATACAAATTGATTAAATCACTTGACTAATTTAGTGAGTTGATTTTGTGACTGCGTTTTGTGTTATGAAGTCGTGGCGTCGTCGTGACACTCGTGACTTATGAAGTTGTAAGGTTGTAATGTAACTGATGTCGCGACTCCGACGTCTAAGTACGTTTAAGGGTGCCTTTAGATATAGCGGCGGTCGGCGAAGAGCGGAGCATGTGCGGTCACAGGTCAGTGTATAATAAAAATAAAATTTATATTTCACTATAAGTTTCTTGGAGAAAGTTGTTCAAATTCACGGACTGAACCTACCCTTAAAATAGTTTCAGTATATTTTGTTAGACCTTATATATGTTTGGGTTATAGGATTACAACATTCTACCAAATTTCACCTGATTTGGTCCAGTAGATTCGAAGCAAATTGGCTGTGACAGACGGACGGACAGACAGACGCACGAGTGATCCTATAAGGGTTCCGTTTTTTCATTTTCTGTACGGAACCCTAAAAAGTGATAAATACAGATTGTATTAACTAAACGAGTTGCGTTTGGATATAAATAACAAAGTGGATGACATCCCCGATATCGACACCTTTGCGATACTATCACGATAATGGTCCAAATATAGCCGCTTAATCGCCATTCAATATCGCGTGCTGACCGACGGTTATTGGGGTCCACCAAATCAAGTAAACACCAAAGACTGAATTTTTTTTTTTATCAATCAGAAATATACTTGTTCTACAGCAAAATAAAAGCAAGCGCATAAAAAACCCTATCAAAAGTACATTCAAGTAAGCGTTAAGAATTACATTGCTACTGGGTGAGAATGATAAACTGGTGATGAGAATGTTAAAGACCAGGGATGAGAATGATTATAGTTAGGATAGAGTTAGGGTAAGAATAAAAAAGTTAGTTGTGGGTGAGAAAGATAAAGCTAGGGGTTAAAATTGTAAGGATTTGGGGTGTAAATGGTAAGTATGATACAGACTGGGAGCAAGCATGGTAAACTTGGTGTGCAAATTATGTATTGGGGAGTAAGGGTGATAAAGGTATATAAAATGACAGATTAGGCGTGCGAATGATACAAACTGGGAGTTGAAATGACATTAGACTAAGGTAAGAATTAAGGTAATAAGATAGGTTGATAGTGGGAATTTTATGGATGAGAAGATGTAGTTTGCGATGAGAAATTATTGAGGTTGAGGGTGAGAGGGATGTAGATAGGGTAACTTTCGATAAATTAAGCTATTTGAATAAATGGAAGATTTGATTTTTAAGAGACGACCAACCGAATGGAACCTAATGTATGTGTCACGTAATATCATTTCCATAATAGATGCACGGTAGCACGGACCTCGAGGGCGACTCATCATAACTGATTTAATGGCTGTCCTCCATAAATTAATGGTGGACTTTCACTAATGCCCCATTGTCATATAATTAAAGTAAGTACCTACCATTGTGTAAGTAAGTACTAAATAAGTAGAATTTTTATTTTTATTTTATTAATTTAACTTTATTACAAATGTAATAGGCGGACTTAATGTCATAGGCTTTATCTACCATTATCTTTAGAATTGAAGCCGAAGTGAAAAATGTATGAAAAGAGACCTGAAATGAAATCGGCGGCCAAATTGCAGTTTGATTGTAGTTGACACTGAAGCTTCAACCAACTGCACGCCACTGTACACATGCATGTAGTTTACCTCTTTAACTATAGGTGTGATATATGAGTATGTAGGTGGAGGCTGCTACCTCTCGGCCCTCATCCAGTTACCTCGCGCCTCAATGCGCCTCGTAATGAATCGAATTACCAGTACCTGCTACGTCCAATTTGTTTGCTGCTCCCGGCCTATATGTGTAAACATTTTCAAATATCGGAATATTATTTACTTTTGACCTTGGAAGTGATAGACATCGGTCCGAAATACTCCGAAAAATAATAGCCTTTGCCTGCCTCTTCATAGAAAATAGGCGTGATACACAGATACAGATACACTATCAAGTCTTTATCCCTAACGGGGTAGACAGAGCCAAGGGCGGTAAAGCCCAGGCCACTTTTAGCGTAATTGTGGGCATGAAGGTTGAAAAGGGAAATCATAATAGTGATGGGTTGCTAACCGCATCGCCTATTCATATGATTCAGATTCTCGCCCATTCCCTTGATCGGCTTTTACGATCTGCACGGGAAGAGAAGCAGCTGGTACATTCTATGTTTTTTCTTTTCTCCCAGAACAATAAATAATAATAAAGAATAGGCGTGATAGTATGTATTTTACTGTTGCCTTGGAATTATCGCCATCATCCTTAGCTTCAATCACCTGTATACTACATACCGGCAAGCGTAGCGTAGGACTCCCTATTAGGTGGTCGGTCCTGAGCAAGGTTGCAGGAACACGCTGGATTCAGGCCGCTTCCAATATGTCGTTTTGGAAAAACCTTGGAGGAGACACGTCCAGCAGTCCTGTAGCTGACATGATGACCATAACCCGTATCCTGAACGAACATACACCTGAGATGGCGTGACGTGCGCGCCATGCTATCCGTTTCATGCGAAAATGATTTACTACGATTGAATTGAATTGAATTAAATGAAATTGAATTAAATTACTACATTTAGATAACTTAAATATTCAGTTACAATGATTTAACTTATGTTTACCGCCGACCAACCAACCATGTTTACTGCCGCTAGACAAACAAACGACATTATAATATTATTTTTGCTCCCACTTTGGCCTCCCTCGCCTCTGCACCACCTGTCGGTTGACTGGTAGAGAAAGCTCAAGGCTGCCTTTTACAATGTTTTTATTAAAGTTGAATAAATAAACAAATAATATAATCAGTACCTACTTACTTTTTAATAACTTTACGCCTTCCTAGGATTTTTGGTTTGTAGTAAATATTTTCTTTTTCTCCCTTTCCTTACCCATTTGTAGGTGGGGTCAGCACAGCTTGTAAGTCGCTTCCATTTTACTCTATCCTTCCTTCATCTCAACCGTTAAGTACATTCTTACAAGTCTTATCCTGATTCACACACTCCATCTCTTCTTCCACATTTCCATTCACACACCCCATCCTGTTCTTTTTCCTCCCTCTATTTCTGTTCCCGTTTACCATCATGTTCAGAACTTCTCCTAAAACGTTTTATCTTTTCGCCGGCCATACCATACTTATCTATTAATTTTTACTTTTTCGGTTATTGGCGTTCCCTCGGCACTTCCCCTCACATACTCGTTCCTTATGTTAGCTTTGTAGTAAATACAATCCCTTGATAATATTTTTATTTTCTTGTGCAGAAATACTCGTAACTTAACAACGTTGATGCACAAACACAGATTGTTAAAGTAGAAAGTCCAATATCCTTTAAGGCGCTGTCAGTTCAGAGCTCACAATACTGTGAGTGTTTTAAAAAAATTACTACGAGGGCTGTTTGATAAGTACCCGTTTTCTAAATATATTAATATCACTGGCCGCAAATAAGTATACCACCTTTTTAAGCCATATTTCAGAGGCGGGAAAATTAAAAAAAAAATGGCATTCTTTTGTTTTTTTTCTCATTTGACAACGATTCAGTGAAGGCGTGAACGTAAAATTGTTAAAATGGAGAAAGAACAGTATCGGTCTGTAATAAGTCGATTCTTATTTTTGGAAGGAAAAACATGTGATGAAATAAAAGTAAGAATGCAAGCGGTGTACCATGAATGTGCTCCTTGTATGACAACCGTCAGATATTGGTATAACGAGTTTAAGCGGGGGAGAACAACCGTCTTTGATGAGGATCGCCCAGGCCGGCCAGTTGAGGTGACTACAGACCGCCGAATTAAACTTCGAGAAATCTTTGATGCTGTAAATGTTTCAATCGAGAGGGTACAAAACATATTAGAAGAAAAATTGGGTATAAAGAAAGTATCGGCGAGGTGGGTGCCGCGTTTACTCACGGAGGAGCAAAAACGGAACCGACTGACTACTTCGGAGCAGCGTTTGGCCGTGTTCAAACGTAACCCGAAGGAGTTTCTGCGTCGTTTCGTGATAGTGGACGAAACGTGGGTCCACCACTACACCCCGGAAATGAAAGAGCAGTCGAAGCAGTGGATTTTACCGGGTGAACCTGCTCCAAAGAAAGCAAAAACCGTCCCATCGGCTGGAAAGGTTATGGCGATCGTTTTTTGGGATTCGCAGGGTATTATACATATTGACTATTTAGAAAAGGGAAAAACAAAAACAGGGCAGTACTATGCCAATTTATTGGATGAATTTGACGCCGTGTTGAAGGACAAACGACCCCATTTAAAAAAGAAAAAAGTACTGTTTCATCACGACAACGCCACGGCTCATTCGTCCAGAGTTGTGACGGCTAAATTAGCACAGTTAAGCTACGAACTATTGTCTCACCCTCATTCTCCAGATTTGGCCCTATGCGATTTCTTTTTGTTTCCCAACCTAAAAAAAATGGCTCAGTGGCAAGCGATTTGGATCAAATGACGAAGTCATTGCCGCTACAGAGGCCTATTTTAATTACTTTCCAAAATCATACTTTTTGGATAGTTTATTGAAGTGAGTATAGGTGGAACAAATGTATAGAGTTAAAAGGTGACTACGTAGAAAAATAAATGCATATATACAAAAAAAATGATATTTTTTTCCATAAACGGGTACTTATCAAACAGCCTAGGTAGAGGTATGTTTGTGATTTTTTTCAATCGAGCCAAAAATGCTCAATCGTGTTTTGGATATTGTGTTGTGGGTGTCTGTAGATGTAATAAAAAAAAAGTTGTAGTTTAATTACAGTAATTTTTACAAAAAAAACACAAAGTATTGGAAGCTCTGAGCTGATAGCGCCTTAAAATAGAATCACAAAACGTACCAGTAAATACCAATAATGTTAGGGTTATGGCGGACGATAAAAACTGTTTTCGCAAACAAAAAGGCCCGTTTTGATGAAATTCTTCCGAACTTCCCCAATAACCTCGTTCGATGCAAATAACTTTATTTTATGGACGGCAATACTTCCCAACATTTTTCTAATAAACGTAAAATATGCTAAAACCAAGTTTTTTTTTATAAGAATACTTTCGGATTCCATGAATTTTTTATTTTGGTTGGTATTATAACATGAGATCATTACATTTTACAAAAATATTTTTTGATTGTTTTACTTAAAACTTAAAACCACGAAAATTGGAAAAAAATAAATGTTATACGTTTTAACATTAGCTAAATCAAGAGGTTGCTGAGATACGAGGTTGTGTATACATACACCGTGGGTTAACAGTCCTGACAAACTACCAGTGGTTTTAAAACGATAATAATGGCAAATTATAGTAAGTATATATTCACATAAAACTTTATTAATGTAATCTGAAGTCCATATGCAAATTATGCAAACGACTGGTTTCGTTTAAGCCGTGGGCTCGTAGGGTCGTAAGGTCGTGAGTCGTAGGGTCTACTCGGATCTTTGATTTCGTATTTTTCACGATATTGATCACGTTACGGACATGACGTTGTAAATTCCAGTCAACACCCATCCACTATAACAGCCTATGAGATTTTATTTTTATTTCATGTATGAATTTATAATGTAATATATAATAATTGTGCCCATGAGAGTAGTGTTCATATGCTTAGGACTGATTTCTTTTAAGCCTTTAGTATGTTCGTAGGGTCCTCGTAGCTGGATTCTCATCACGTCGAGGCAGGATGTTGCCACACCCGTCCACAATAACCTATGAGATTTTATTTGTATTTCACGTTATGTAATGTAATTTCGTCGTCACTGCTGGGAACGTCTCTGAGCTCCAGGAGATGCTCTCTGAACTACAAGAAGGATGCCTGAAGGTCGGTCTAAGGATAAACATGTCCAAGACTAAGATTATGACAAATCGTACCATTAATTTACCTAACATAATCGTAGGTAAGGCATAAGTGGAAGTTGTTAATGATTATGTCTATCTTGGACATCGTTTATCTTTCGATGCAAATGGGCAGAAGAAGGAGATTGAGAGACGTGTTCGGCTGGGATGGGCTGCTTTTGGGAAACTTGTCTTGTCTTGTCGAAACGATGTCTTCAAATCCTCACTTCCACCCATACTCACTTACGGTACTGAAACATGGACGCTTACAAAGCAGCACATGCACATAATTAAAGTTGCACAAAGAGCTATAGAGCGCGCCATGCTCGGCATCACGCTCCTGGATCGTGTACCAAACATAGAAATTCGTCGTAGAACAAAAGTCGAAGATGTAGATAGACGAATCATGCAGTTTAAGTGGGAATGGGCGGGACACTTGGCTAGAAGAGAAGACAGTCGGTGGATCAAAGCAGTTACAGAGTGGTGGCCGAGACAGTAGGGAACAGACCAGTAGGGAGACCATCGGCCCGTTGGTCGAACGATTTTGTGATGTCAGTAGGAAAGCAGTGGATGAGACTGGCACAGGACCGTAGAGAATGGCGCAAAAAAAAGGAGGCCTATGCCCAGCAGTAGGTTGATGTGGGCTGAAAATGAAGATCAATGTAATTTGCAAAACGTGTCTTTGAGAGTGGTGTCTATATGCACAGGACTGGTTAGTTTAAGCCTTGCCGCGTAGGGTCTATACTGGCTTCGTATTCTCATCACGTCGGACACTTGATGTTGCCAACTCCGACCGACACTCATCCACTACAACCTGTGAGATTTTATTTATAGTATTGGGCCGGAAATAGACTAGCCCTTTGAATATAAACCTGAATGATTTACAAACATTTTCCAAGATTTCGACAAGCAATACATTTTGTTTAAAAATATATACCTAAATACATATTAAACTTCTTAATATCTAAAATAAAGATAAAACACTACTCACTACATTACCTAGGTACTAATGTTTAGAAATAAAAAGTTTGGTTTTAGTTATCTTTATTTTATTGATAAAGTGTATCAAGAATTCATAATATTTTACTGTTGTGGACCATCGGGGGTCTGATTTTCCTAATGGAAGGTATTATTAGGAAGCACTAATTAACTAATTAAGAAGGTACCTAGTATTAGTGTAGGACCCCAGGCGTGGCAGAGTGGCCGCGCTCGATTGGACGCGGCCTTTAAATTTGGAGAGACGATTACAGCGGTAATCGCACTGATTACATTCCTCTCTGGGTGGCGACATTCTGTCAATTAATTTATCGAATTTCAAATGATCATTACCCAATGCTAAGTATTTTCATTTTACCGGCTATACCTAATTACAGAAAAAATACAATTAAGTTTAATTTTAAGGTTCAGTATGTAGTTAGTTTGATTTCAATTGTTTTTATTTCTATTTTTTTATGAACAATATCACAATCAAAAAATAAATTCATCATGCTATAACCAGACCTTTCGGGTGACCTTCAAAGTAGGTACTTTAGTAAGTTTTCATAAAAAACAAGACCAAAGGACTTGTCAACACAAAACAAATAAGCTCAAATTTAACGGGGTTGCGTCGTTTATTTACGTAGTTATAATGGCCACCTTCCAGCTCAATCATCAGACCCCAGATACGATCTAAGGACCAAGTACTCGTCAAGACGAATCCAACGAGCCCCAACTCGATATAGTTCCGTCGTTTCCTTACAGAGTTCCTATGGCCACCTTTCAGCTCCATCATCAGATCAGCTCCAAGTCATCATAATATTGCATTGTCACGCAATATACATATGCGCGCAAATTTTCAGCTCAATTAGTTGAAGATATCTGCTTCAAAATTGACTTGCAAGATTCCACCCGAAAAAACATAGTTACTTATAAACATTGCAAGTTAAATAAAACACTGAGTTTTGTTTGTTTGTCTTGTGTGTACATATGACGTATGTGACCAACACTGAGTCAGATTTGTCAGGCCGCTTGGCATCTGACATACGAGTAGCTTGATGACTGCTATTCATTGATGTCAGCCGGGACCAACGGCTTAACGTGCCTTCCGAAGCAGGAGGAACTCGAGAAATCTTTACATAAGTATGCCACTTGTGGCCTCCAAGTGCGGACCATGCGGGTTACCTTGCGAAAGTGCCAGTAAAACCTGTACATTGTACATTATTACTCTGTGATAAAACGTAAAGTAAAACGTACTCCCGCCGAGCCACCGAACTCCTCTACTCGGTAAAATACTGGTGCAAATACGAAACGTGTACTTGATTCGATTAGTTATGTATAAGGCAAAATGTTTATTTCACTATTAAGTACTTGTTTGGTTGTTTGATTTATAAGTACTTATAAAAATACAATACCTTTATTGCACAAAAGAAAAATACAGAAAACTAGGAAATGCGCCAAAACCGGACTAAGCGCTAAGCAATTTCTTCCAGGCAACTTCGCTCAAATAAAAAGTGATGGGAAATTACTAATAATTATAATAAACATACATATAGATCATAATTAAATACATACAACTTACACAAAGAAAATATAACAGGACTTGATGAAGAAACTAAATGGAGACATGGGAAGGAGATTTACCTTTCATAAGGATAGAAAATTAGATTTTACTTGGGATTTGAAGCTAGCTAGCGTTTCGGCACATCGGATAGTAAGTGGTAGTGAGCTCCATAGACGTACGGCTATTCTAAAAACATAAAAGAGAATTATAATCTGCATAGGCTGCCACTGCCACATATTTAAGACAGCCTACACATTAGAAGCAGTTGGCAGGCTCGCTGGCACACACCACGCACTGCCTTGCCAGCGACACAACATATGCAAATTAAACAGTAGTCAAACTTTTACTCATAATTTTTTAATACAGGCAAAACAAAACTTCCCAAATGATGTGTTGCTTATGCTCAAATTATAGAAAATCTAAGTGAAAAATCTTGAAAAGGAATAATAATTGACTTGTGGAATTATCTAGAATATACCTGTTTGGTCATATATTTGTATGTATTTCTCAATAATAGTTTCAAATAGATCTTATAATTTATCTTGTTAGGTATACGAAGCGTTTCCTTTTTTTTACAACCCATTGGTGGCCACACATTCTATTGACTTGTAAAATTGTTATCGAAATGTTATACTTTTTAGACCTTGCCTATGTCCCTTGTATTATATCAACTTATAATGTTACCGCAACCTAAAGTTATCCTTCTGACCCTGAGCTGAGACAGCCCGCTAATTGTCAGCTTTGTCCCGATGTAGATGTACTTGGCAGCTGCAGCGCCTGCCTGTTTGCGCGGCCTGTTTTGTATTAAATCGTCTAACTCGGGTTCTTTGCCAGAACTCGATGTATGTCACTCTTAAAACGCTACACATTTTTTGTTTCTCATAACTTTAGCTTTTTAAAAGGAACCGAACGCCACGTTACGCTTTCCCGTTTTGCTTTTTCTCCTAGTCACCGGGAGGTGACTAGGAGATGGATGCCTCAAGTCACAAAGGACTTCATAACAAAAAAAAACAAGTTGATTAACACACATATTTTCTGCTTGGTCTTATGGTTGACCGGTAGAGAATGCCATATGGCATTAGGTCCACCACTTGTACAACATTTTTGTGCAATAAAGTTTTTAAATAAATAAATAAAATAAATTAATCAGTATCATTTAGAAATAATGGCTAATATATGGCTATGGTACAGGAGGATCAGAAATGAGGAAATTCGTAGGAGAACAAAAGTCACGGACATAGCCCAGCGGATTAGCTCGTTGAAGTGGCAGTGGGCGGGACACATAGCGCGACGAACCGATGGCCGATGGGGCAAAAAGTTTCTCGAATGGCGACCACGTACTGGCAAGCGAAGCGTAGGACACCCACCCAGAAGGTGGTCAGACGACCTGACCAAGGTCGCTGGAAAGCGCTGGATGCAGGCCGCTCTAGATCGGTCATTTTGGAAAACCTTGGGAGAGGCCTATGTCCAGCAGTGGACGTTATGCGGCTGAAATGATGATGATGAAACAGAGAGGGTCGTGCTCCTGCAGTGGAGACAAAACAAGACATGATGATGATAAAGTAATAAAAGCGTGTTAAAATCAAGACTGAGAATATAAAAAAGTTGTTAGGTACTGTTTGAACCTACCTTTAGGCGTAAACTGTTAGTATATACTAGCCTTATCCCATTCCACAAGTTTAAACTTATACTTTGGGGCTGGCTCAATCAATGTGATTTGTCCTTATATATTTTTTTAACCCTTTCACCGCGAGACTTTATATCAGTTGTCGTGCTCCCAGCGCGAGGAATTGTGAATATCTATAGTTTTTGGTCGGATAAATCCGACGCTCGCGAAATGGGCACGAAAATGTTTGTCGGATTAATCTGATGTTCGCGGTTAAAGGGTTAATTAAAGACTACTTAATCCCACACAAATAATAAGTGAATAAATAAGTAAGGTCGGGCACTTCCTGATTCTCGGTCTAAATGAAATTTGCAGCGTTGAAGTCATTTATCTTACTCTAATAATAATAATAATAATGAGACCAAAACTCCCAAAATTGAATTATAGCAAAAAGTTATCAAATTTAGTGTCCATAATGAATAGTACCATCCTTAACCGATTTATTACTACAGATGCTCTATTAACTGATATACATACACTTATCTACTGTAGTGCATATGTCATTACAATAGAATTAGGATATAAAATTTTCTCTGAAACACAGCATCAACAACACAACCCGAAACACAAACATGCATGGCAAGTTCGTCTTGAAGATGATATAGTGAAATTACGAGCTAGAGAGATATAGGAAGGCTAACGCAGTATAACAAAGGAAATAGATCAATTAATTTAGTTAAAAAAATAGAAATAATATTAAGAAACAATATAGTACATACAAGGCATGAAAGGGACAATACACCCGAACAAGTCTTAGATACACTCAAACAAAAACTTACATTAAAGGCCAATAGAATAGCTAGGTACAAAAAAGCGCTCAAAAGAAAACAAGATAATAAACTCTTTACTAAAAACGAGAAGTTATTCTATAGGCAACTTAAACAAGACACACAAAAACTCACACAAACACCACACAGTTCGAGCAGCAATAATAATCCTGTAGCTAAAGAAAAATTTGAAGAATTTTGGTCAGATATTTGGGAGAGATCAGAAAATCACAATGAAGAAGCAGAGTGGATAAAAGAAGAAGAAATGCGATGGGACGGAATAGATGAAATGGAGTTTAAAGAAGTTGAAGAAAGGGATGTAACAACAGCAACAGCTAAGCTTCACAACTGGAAATCTCTCGGGATAGATCATATACATAATTTTTGGTTTAAGAAATTTGTTATTTTACATAAAGCAATAGCCAAAAACTTTACGGAAATCATATTAGGTACACAACAAATTTCAAATTTTCTAGCTAAAGGAATTACGTTTATGATCCCAAAAAGTAGCAATCTTGAAGATCCATCCCAATATCGTCCAATTACGTGCCTCCCAACTATTTACAAGATATTAACTTCAATAATCAGCCGCAAAATTACCAAACATCTTGAAAAATACAATATTATTGCCGAAGAGCAAAAGGGTTGCAGGCGGAATCACATGGGATGCAAGGAGCAACTCATAATAGATTCTACTATCCATCGACAAGCAAATTCTAAGAAACGAAATCTCCACTGCACATATATAGATTATCAGAAAGCTTATGACAACATCCCGCATACATGGCTAATTACAGTTCTAAAAATATATAAAATCAACCCATCAATAATTTTTAAAAGCAGTTATGCCATTCTGGGAAACTAATTTGCATGTTAGAAACAATGATAATACCTACTCTTATTAGCAGAGAGCTCCAGATTAAAAAAGGTATATATCAAGAAGACTCCTTGAGCCCTATGTGGTTCTGTCTTGCTTTAAACCTTTTGTCTCAGTTACTCAACAATCAAAATAAAGGTTATCAATTAAAACCCAATAATCCACAGACCGCAATATCCTAATCCTAATAATCCTTAGCTAATGAATACAAAAACAGAGTAGCTATTATTTGTAAAAGTCAACTGATAGGAAAGTCCTTTATAGTCCTCAGAGTCACCAGAGGGCGTGACACGACAATTATCGTCTCCGTGCAAATAATAAATTAAAAATAGGTTATTAGTGATGTGATCAAAGACTAATAGTTAATCGTAATAATAAGTGTCTAAACAATATAAACTAGTGTTATCTGTGAAAAAGACCAAGGATTTTTTATGATATAAGTGACTTAAACTTTGCGAACTATAAACGTTTAAACAAATACTATCAGGCAAAATAAACTGAAATTTCGGTAAAACAAAGACCAAACCTAGAGGTGTAGTGTAATTCCACAGTTCGTAATCAGTGTAGTAAATAGAAATAACAACTATAAACAATATTGTTCAAACGTTGTGAATTTAAATAATGACAGTGTAAACGTAAACAATGATCATATGACTCATCAGCTGTTGATAGCTGAGCCAGTGCTGCACAAACTATTAATTATATGCTTTTTGCCTGTGCTTTAAAGACAGCGACATCTTTGTAACGATGCTGACAATTAGTATTAAAATCATTGACCACTGACTAGACGGAACAATCTGAACAAATTTTTCATAACTCGTATTTATACTTAGTTGGCACAGCGGTCTAGCGTATGACTGTTGACCCGGACGATCATAGTTCAAGTCACACCACACGCATAGTATTTTTGGTAGCACTTCTTTGTTTTTGTTAATCTTTTAATAATAATATGGACCCAAAAATGGAGTTGGAATGCGCTAAATGTAAAAATAAGATAACGAACAAACAAAAACTAATGTGTTCGTATTGTAAGAAAACATTTCACATAGATTGCGCCAATGTATCGTTCGGGCGCTTTCGTATTATGACCAAAGAAAATAAATCTCTTTGGAAATGTACTGGGTGTATCAACAAATTACAGAAAAGAAAATCCTCAACTATGGCACAATCACCCTATCCAACAACACCAACTACTACACCTGAAGTTACTAGTCTCGCCAGTTTTTCACATGAAAATGTTACTGTGCGAGATAAACAGGATTGTAGAATAGGTTTGGAGACTTCTAATTCTTTTGAGTCGTTAATAGATGAGACCGAAGAACTGCTGGAAAATATTTCCTTGCAAAATCTCAATAGAAGCTGTCCAGAAAAACAATTGAGTGATGTACATAAACTTGAAATACTGGAAGAAGAAAATAAATTACTAAAAGAAAAATTAATTATTGCTGACAATGAAATATGCAATATACTGCAGGAAAACTCTTCTCTGAAAAATGCAATAAAAACGTACGAATTAAAAATAAAAAAACTTACCCACATATGTTGCGATTCCACCTCGAAAAAGAAAAATATTCCAGCAAGCAAAGAAAAGCACCAAAGCATAAACCAAGTACAATTGGATTTTACGTTGGATTGTCACGGAAAAAACACAGATGGCGCTATTAGGCCTAATCAACAAACATTAACTGAAGGCCGTAAAAGTACCACAGATGGCGCTATTAGTCCTAATCAACAAACATTAACTGAAGGCCGTAAAAGTACCGACAATTCACATCTTCGGTGGAGAACAAGCATGTGGTTTAACAACAAAAATCATTAAGACAAGAAATGGTAAATGGAACGACATATATGACGTCAAGGGATTTATCAAACCGTATGCAACATCGAGACAAATTCTAAACAGTTGTAATAATGTATCCTCATTTTCAAGCAATGACATTATAGTTTTATCTGTGGGCACAATGGATAAAAATCCATACATGTTGAACTCGGAACTGTGTAATACTTATCTTCTTCTACTAATATACTTATACTAAAGTATATATAATATACTTAAGTATATATAATATACTTATATTCTAATATTATCTAGATTTAAGGACGTTAAAATAATTTTATTGAGTGTACCCTGTAATGAGTTTCTTAATGTAAAGAAATTAAATAGTGAATTGGAATTAATATCAGCAAATTATCCTAATTGTACCTTTTTAAAAATTGACTATTTGAAAACATCTGACATTCTAGAATTCTTGACACTAAAAATAAATGTTGAAATCGACTATCAGAAATACGTCTGTAAATTTATTAAGAATATCGCAACATTGCATAAAAATAATCAAGGATTTCTGACAAATGGTCGCCAAAATTACAGTTACCAAAAGAAAATAACAGATTATTACTCTATTAAGAAAGACACTTATGTGAAACATAAAAAAGTAAAACAGAAAAACCTTCTTGACTATTTTTGCATACTAAACGATAAGGACAAGCCATTGCTAACAAGTAGCTCACCTAATACATCATCTGTGCAGTTTTTTCGAGAATAGTGATACACACATATTAAATAAATCCGAAATTACTAGTATTTTTTATCAAAATGTTTGTGGAATAAATTCAAAAAAGGATCAGTTAGAACTCTATATAGACAATTTGGATCATATTCCCAGTTATGTATGTATCTGTGAGCATTTTTTAAATACTCATACGGCTTCAATGTTAAGTTTTCTGAATTATAACCTAGTAACTCAGTTTTTAAGAACAAAGAAAACTAGAGGAGGATCTCTTATTTTAGCTAGGAACAATAGAAACGTAGAGGAGGTAAAACTATGTAAAAAACTTAGTAAAATTGAACACTTTGAGTTATGTGGTATAAGAGACATTGATTCTAATATGTATTTATTTTGTTGTTATAATAATAATAATAATTTTAGGGAGTTTATTGTAAGATTAGAAACATTTTTGCAGCACTTTTTCAAGAAAAAATGTTTGATTACGGGAGATTTTAATATAGACCTTTTAAAAGATAGTAACAATATAACAGAATTCCTGAATTTACTAAAATGTTACAATTTTAGGTATCTCGTTAACGAAATCACATTTACAAGAAATGGAGCCGAATCTTGTATAGATAATATTTTGACAAATTTACCAGAAACTACTCCAATTTCAATTGAAGTCGATCATAACGGCCTATCAGATGGACACGCGTGTATAATTGCAAATGTTACTGGAGAAAGCAACAACTCTGATAAACGGCGCGACAGTGTCTCATTTGTCGAAAAGAGGTGTTTCACTGACAAAAATAAAAATAATTTTAGGCAAGAACTTTTGCGAATAGACTGGGCAAAACTAGGCATTAATACTTTTATACAAACTTTAGTAAACATTTTTAACAAATGCTTTCCAAAAATAAAAAAGAGGATAAATCAAAGGAAACACTGTAAATTGGACTGGATCACAAAAGGAATACGAATATCTAGTAAGATGAAAAGAGTCTTAAGTACACTTGACAAAACCAGTAATCATTCAAGCATTTGTGACTATAGAAATCGTTATTTTAGAATATACAAAAGGGTTATAAGAGATGCAAAAAGACGGAGCGTGCAAGCAGAAGTAAAAAAACACATCAACTCGTCTAGCGTCTTTGGGAAATAGTAAACCAACGTCTTAATAAAAATAAATCTAAAAAGACAGACACTTGTTGCTTAAAAATTGACGATAAATTAATCACAGAATCGCAAGATATAGCTGATACTTTTTCTGACTTGTTTGATCACAGTAAGCAGCCATCTTTTGGAAGCGTAAATAAATCGGCTGAATTTCTTAATAAATATAATAAAAAATCAGTATCTCAAATTGACTATACACCTGTGACAGAATCCGAAGTAGTTGACATAGTAAGAAAAATGGACAATAAAAAAAGTACTGGATGTGATGACATTCCGATAGGTATATTAAAAGAAAATATTGATATCTTGGCAAAGCCATTAGCAATTTTTTTTAATAACTGTTATCAACAAGAGATATTTCCGGATCAATTCAAAATAGCTAAAATTATTCCTGTACATAAAAAGGGCTCTATAATGGATCCGTTAAATTATAGACCCATTGCTTTGTTGCCAATACTGTCCAAAATTTTTGAAAAGATAATTAAAGCGAGATTAGTTGGACACTTAAAAAAGAAAAAATGGTTGCCTGTAAAGTCGGTTTTACGGGCGAAGATTTTACGTGACAACGCGCGCGGCAGACCGATCATAGTTGAGTGGGAGAGAGACGCAAGGCATTCGGCGGGCCTCTCTCTCGTTCGGTGACTCATCGTAACGTTACCGAGCGTTACACTTTTTCATAAGTGACTCCCAGCCGCAACCTAATTTAAGACGTTGTCACGTCAACAAGATTATAAATCAACGACAATTTGGTTACCAAGAAGGTATTGGAACAGCCAACGCAATGGACACTATCATAAATGATGTTACTAATAAATTAAATGAAAAATTAAAAGTTGGGGGCATTTTCCTGGACCTCAGTAGTGCTTTTGATCTCGTTGATAAAAAAATTCTTACAATGAAATTAGAATTACATAACTTAATTCCATATACATTGTATTTGCATTTATAGGATAAAACATGTCAAGATAAAATATAAAATATAAAAATGTAAAAATTAGTCCACTAGTCACACACAAACATATCCGCTAGGCGACGCTCTGCAGGGCCCTCCAGCAGGCATGGATGGGGCTCGCCGTCCAGGAACGCGCCGCCTGCACGACGGAGTTGGCGGAGAGGCGCAGGCGCTCGGCCGCGCCTGCCGCGGTGTGCCTCCGGAGCGCATGCCAGCCGTGTACCCGGCCCGCCGCGAACATCTCCGAGGCACTGCACCAGCGCGGTAACCGGTGCAGCGACCGCCACGCGTTGTTGTATTGAACTCGCTTGTGGTTATATGACGCCTTTTTATAATTGCACCATAGTTCCGCCGTATATAGGCAAGTGCAGTACGCCGTGAAGAGGAGGCGCTTCACGGCTGGGCTGCAGCACTGGAAGCGTCGTGCGAGCATGTTCGCTTTGACGCTGATGGCTCTCCATTGTCTCTCGATGTCTGCCTCGTCCCGTAGTTGGGAGTTGATAATGTGACCTAGGTATTTGACCCCTTCGACTCTGGTCAGAGCAGCGCCATCCAAGTGCACCGGAGGAACTGCGACCGGGGTATTTTTTGATTTAAAGACCATTACCACTGATTTAGTTGCGTTGTAAAACATGTTGTGTTCTGATGCATAAGTCTCGCAGATTTCCAGTAGGCGTCTCACCGCGGAGATAGAGGGCGCTAGTAGTACCATATCGTCCGCGTAGGATACATGGTTAGTACATACACCATTCAGGTAGCAGCCGACACCTGACTGGGTCAGCCTGGTGCTGAGCTCGTCCATGTATAGGTTGAACAGCACCGGCGAGCTGGAGCCGCCCTGTCTCACACCACAGTGCAGTTCGCCGGGATGCGAAGACGCACCGTTCCATCTGACCGAATTTCTTTGTTGTTGATGCCATTTTTTAAGAATGTCTATGATTTTTTCTGGCATTCCCCTCGTGCGTAGCTTCCTCCATAGCAGGGGATGAGAAACTCTGTCGAAGGCTTTACTCAGGTCTAGATAGCAGGCGATCACAGACGTATTACGGCTTTTATAATAGTGGGCGATTTGCTTCACTACGTAAATGGCGGTAATAATAAAAACCATTTCATTTTATTGCGTTTCCGATTTAATTTAACTCTGCTGCTTCGTTCGTCGGTGCGCGCTTTCCAGCTTCTTCTTCACCAAAGCTGATATGCATTTAAGTTGTCACTATAGGATACTGAGGACGATGCGAAGTGGAGAAGAGTAGCTGAAACCATTATTACTAGTGGTTCTGTGAGTACAGTAGAACTCATTAGCTCTTATAACCATGCAAGAACCGTCACTCTCCCTCTTTGCCATGTTTTTTTTTTTTTTTTTTCCTAGCCTGTTCGTGTTATGTCCCACTGCTGAGCAAAGGCCTCCCCCTTCCTCTTCCACTCGTCTCTATTCTCTGCTATCTCTTGCTAATTATTGGCATAACTATCGAGGTCATCCCGCCATCTCTTCCTCGGTCTGCCTCTGCTCCGACGGCCATCCGGCAGCCAGAACGTAGCCAACTTCGCCCATCTTCCCGGGACCATTCGACAAACGTGCCCAGCCCAGTTCCACTTCAGACTGGCAATTTTTACTCCTACATCTGCAATTTGAGTTTGAGAACGCAGCTCTGTGTTTCGCACCTTGTCTATAAGACGTAGTCCCAGTATGCTGCGTTCCATTGCTCTTTGGCAGACCTTGAGTTTGGACTTTTGGGTCTCAGTCAAAGACCACGTCTGGTTGGTTGGTTTGGTTTAGCAAAGCCATTTCAGTGAAATTTGTCCATGTATAGAGAACGCCATAAGACGTTAAGTTCGCCCTTTGTACACTATTTTTATATGCAAAAAAGTTTAAATAAATATATAACGCTATAGCAAACTTCTTCCTTTTCCCCTTCACTCTCCCCTTTTGGATTATTTCTTTTTGCATAGTATGCCTCTCAAATTTTATTGGAATCCGTCAATAAATAAGGTTACAGCAAAGTTTGTCTTTATTTCTCCCCCAGTCAAAATCGCGATCGAATAAAAAAAATAAAAAATAAACGGGCAAGTGCGAGTCGAACTCGTACATAAAGGGTTCCGTACCTCCGTACAATGTTTTAAAACGCTGAAAAAACACGTTTTTTATGATGACCCGTTTTAATTTTTAACTTTATCTTATTTTTAGTATTTGTTGTTATAGCGGCCATTATAATACATAATCAGTGAAAAATTCGAGTTTCTAGTTAATTCCATTATAAAGATCTAGTTAAAAACGCTGAAAATACACTTTTTTTGTATGACGACTCCGTTTTATTTTTATTTTATTTTTATTTTTAGTATTTGTAGTCATAGCGGCTACAGTAATACATAATCGGTGAAAATTTCAAGTGTCTAGCTTTTACGGTTCAAGAGATAGAGCCCTGTGACAGACGGACAGACAGACGGACAGACAGCGGAGTCTCAGTAATAGGGTCCCGTTTGCACCCTTTGGGTACAGAACCCTAAAAACAAGGAACTTGTGTGCCAATTTTTGTCAAAATCGGTTAAAAAATGCGACCTGTAGGCGAGAACAGACTGACTGTTGAATGTAAACGTAACTAGAGGTACGACTTGAACGTAATAATCGTGTTTACTCTGAGCAATGTTATAAAGGATACAATAAGTGATGTTCAGTAAAGGATACAATGTTCAGTAGGAATAAGAGTCAATAGAGGATGAATGGTGAGAGATCGCGTCGGCTGACTAATATCTGATTTTGTACCGGCGGCGGCGGGGGCGGCGCGTCGGGGCCGGGCTCCTTATTTTATTATCGCCTTCCTGCCCGCCGCGCATGCGCCCCGCCCGCTACATCACAAAATACTGAACGCTAGATAAATCTAACTTATGCATTTATATTCAGGTATTGGCATTTCACTTCTTCTGACTTATTGCGAAAACATTATCTAAAGCGAATGTGTTTTTACTAGCCAAAGGCCTTTTCTTTCTTCTCCTACTCATCCCTGTTCATTGCATTGCTGCCATTTCCTCATAAAACTATCGATGTCGTCTCGCTAATTCCTTCGTGGTCGGCCTCTACTCTGCAGGAGTTCTTCTCTTCTGGCACCCACAAGGTAGTCCTCCATCTCTCCGGATGCATGTGGCACACATGCCCCGCCCAGGCCGTCTTGAATACGTTAGTCTTCAATTTATATTTTATTAGTAAGTATCTTATCGAAACGGGCTTCTGCTTCCCGTTTAAAATTAGTTTAACTGTGGCACCTAACATCTTCAATTTCATACATAGCGAAATAAGGCTTGAAGCGGACGACTGCCACGGGTTCAGTCCGTCTCTGTCACAAACCCTACATGTGACTGAGACACGTGCCCCGCGACGGTTACAGCTATCTCTATCGCACGTAGGGTTAGTGATAGAGACAGACTGAATTCGTACGCGGTGTCTGCTTGACGTAGTTTCAAGCCTAAAGTGGATGTTTTTGAGTTCATTGCAGTGCCACGCAGTGCTGCAAAAGTTTCTTATGGTATAATTGTATAATGTATCGCACGAGCGAAGCAGGCGAATGCGTCTCAGTTTCGAGATCGTTTGTTGTTTAGAACATCGTTTTGCTATCCCAATGTCCCATGAGCTCACCAGATCGTTATCTGTGTGAAGACATTTATCTGTAGTTCACGTTAGTTTGCAGCATTACTGTAACCACTCGCCTCGCCTGTAACCTCATTGGGTTATTAACTTCTAATTTATTCAAATTGGCGACAGATTACAACTACCAGCGTTGCGTAAACAAACGTGTTTACTTTTCAAAAGGATTTGCTAGGTGAAAGATTAACAAAAATTAAATCGTCAGTGTATTTTGAGGACTTCGTGGCTTAATAGTTGACATGCTAGCCCGCCACTCCGGGGGTTTTAGGTTCGATCACCAGGCAGGCAAGTTGGAAATTGGCGTTACCTATTTAAATTGTCCCGGGTCTTGGGTGTTTGTTAATTTATGTATTTATCATAAAATATAGTATCGTTGAGTTAGTATCCCTCAACACAAGTTGAAAACTGAGTTTGGGCTTGTTCAATCGGTGTGATTTGTCCCGATGTATTTATTTCTTGTTTCATTTTGTGATAAATATATTATTTTCTTAGATAATTAAACTAAATTTTTTATTCGAAATTATTTCCCTGATCCGACTTATTATTGATATATTTATCTACGCAAATGATCGAATGTTGTATTTCAAACTCAACTGTATCGTAGTTACTGTTTAGGACTTTTACAGAATGGTAGATGTCTACGAAATTGTAGCAATATTATCGTAGCAGGTCTACGAGTATAATCGTAGTAGGGATTTCATCCGTCTCCAAAATGGTACAAAGACTTCTTCCCGTACACGGGATAATTTTGTAAAAAGATCTTGGTATGGTTTTTCCAAGAGACTACAAATTAAGATGCATCAAAGATGGCGTGAGAAGATTTGAATATTCTGGGCGGCAACGCGCGTGTTTCTCATTTTCGTCAACGTCTATCCAATCTACCGAACCATTTTATCATAATGGCTGTATGCCTGTTTTCCTTCTTTGTATAAAAAAACACATACAGAAGAACAGCGCTATTTAAGACGGCGTAATCTCGTTTGCGTTATATTCAGACCGGCCGCGTGCTGTAGAAATAAGTATGGCACCTTTAACAGGCTTCGCGACGAGTGCGGACGGACTATAGGTCGTTGCATAACACAGGCCAGTAATAGGGCATAGAGGACACTGCTCTATTCTTGTTATGGATAACTATCTGTTGCCTGCGTGGTCAAAAAGTATTTGACACTCCCACGGGAACCATTGCCATAGAATTAGACCAGCTATCTCAAACATTTAATACATGGCGGCTTGAATTTTATCATACGTATTTAATTTTCAAACAATTAAATCTGGTTATCTACTGATGGAAAGGTATTTCTTTAGACTTTGTCATGTTCCTTGGATTATTCCTACTGTGTAACACACACCAATGCATTTTAATGACCATGTGTTGCCTCCATTTCTCTCTTCTCTCTGCCATTTATTATGTCCTGATGGGACCTTAGTCCTACCTTTTCTTTAATTTGTTGAAAAAACTTCATCCTCGGTCATCCTTTTCCTCGTCTACCTTTTATTTTATCTTCTACCTTCTACTATTATTCTGAAAAGTTTGACAAGTCTTATTAGATGTCCGAACATCTTCCTTCTTCTATTTTCAATAGTTTTTAAAATATTTCTTCCCTCTTACTCTTTCTAGTACCTCCTCATTGCTAACTCTATTTATCCATCTTATTTTCTCCATTCTCCTCCAGTATCACATCTCCTACACTTTTTTATTTCTGTCCTTCCTCATTGTCCACGTTCACATCCATACTCCAAATATGAACTACTAGTACTGTATTTCTGTATCGATGGCCGCAACTACGACGCCGTTCCCACATGGCTGCTAATTTGTGATACAAACAGCGGAATATCAATAACGGCGTGATTACTATCTGCTGCTCGTTATGGTCTGAGGTTACGGCAGACTGGCACGACAGCGATCGAATGATACCCATGGAAAAAGCTATGTTTCTTGTATCGCTACACAAGATCTACCTAGTTAGTTAGTTGTCATTTTGTGGAAGGTTATGAAATTTAATGTACTGTAATAGATAATCAAATCAATTATCAACCGATTCTCCTGAAATTTTGTGAGCTGGTAAGATATAATTATATGGATTTTTTTTGTCGATTTAGTTATTGGACAATTGACCAAATGGCTGATACATTGAAGTTTGCGTAACTTAACTTATTGAACTGAATAACTGTTAAGCTTTGCAAAGACACATTCGCGAGCTCTGTAAGGCATAGCTTTTCTTAGTTTTATTCAATCACGAGATCCCAAAAAAATAATCTTAATTATTTATTTATTCAAAATACCGTTAATTACAAATTACTTACAGTAAATCTAGGTCCGTGCATCTTACATTAAGCCATTAAGCAACAGAAATACTTAATGATATTCCATCGCTACACAATCTCATTGGATGTATACCGTATACTATCTACAAGGTTTTCAATCTGCAAAACGATGCATCAATAAATTTAATAAAAAAAAATAAAATAAATATATATAGGGACAAATTACACAGATTGAGCCAGCCCCAATGTAAGTTCGAGACTTGTGTTATGGGATATTAACTCAACGATTCTATATTTTATAACAAATACATATATAAATACACATCCATGACCCAGGGCAATCTGAAAAAGATGCTTGGTGCAAAAAATTAAACATTTAACAAAAAAAAACAACCAACTAAAACATTTTTTTATGAGTTTCTTCCATATATATCTCCAAAGCTCTTCATTATATCGTCACCAAATTATTATGGGAACATCTTAGTAGTAAAGGCTTTCAAATAAAAAGAGAATCATCAAAATCGGTTCACAACTTACACAGATATCGCGTAACAAACATACATAAAAACACACATACATTGATAATCTCTTACGTTTTTGAAATCAGTTAAAAATAAGTCATTTTTAGTCATGGCTGCCAGACTTTGGAACTCTCTTCCTGGTGATGTGAAAATGGCTACGTCGCTAAACTCGTTTAAATCTAAACTCCTTGGATCCTCTCTTGTCACCTCAGATATTTAAGCTTTCATTTTAGTGTTTTTATGTAGGTAAAATATGTATGTTTATGTATGTGTATGTACGTTTATGTATTTATATAAACAATGAATACGGTAGACGAACATCAGATTATATTGTTTGTCGGCTCATTAATAAACTACCTATGGATTTAAGGGATAAAATGACGAAACAAAATATTAAGTATAAACTTAAAGAGCACTTCCTTAGTTCCCTTCAAAATGTATATGCAGGTTGTGGAGATAAATAAATAATAACCGAACAGTATGTATTTGTCCAAATCCTCTCTTTCTGTATGTGTCATGGTGTATTACTTACCTACATATATATACGTATATTTTTATTGTTTGTGTCTTATATAAGATTTGTATATTGATTGGCGTAAACTTAATTCTTAGTATAATCTCAAATCTTCGTGGTTTTTCTATGCTAAGTCAACTGATTGTTTTGTAAGATCTTTCATGTGATAATAAAAAGAAAAAAAAAATGTATGTATATATATATCTCGTAGTAAGTTTGCATGTTTCTATTAGTTTAAGTTCGTATAATTGATGCTTTCTTTTATTCTATGTACACACTTCTACCCTTCTTGTGAGTCCTATCTACTTATTCGCCGGTTAACTGGAAGAGATTCCATTATGGGATAAGTCCGCCGTTGTCAATTTACTCTGTATGTTGTTTTTGTCTTTAATTATGTGTTTTCTTAGTACAATAAAGTTATAACAAACAACAAACAAACAAGAAGTTTTATCTCAGCTTAAACTGGCCTTTAGGTATTCACTTAAATGAAATTTACAAACATTTTACGAAATACTATCGCTGCAGATTCTCATTAGATGAATACCGGACACTATCTACAAGGAAAAGTCTGCAAAGCGGTGCACCATTAATTTTACGTAAGGATTATGTCGCTAGCTAAAAGCGGCCTTTATTTACTAACATCTATAGAGATACTTTTTGAAATGCTGGCTTAACGTTGTCAAGGATGATATGCGTGCCAATGGTCTTACCACCAAGGATGCTCAAGACCGTGCGAAGTGGAGAAGAAAAAGCCGGAAAGCGGACCCCGCGCAGGCTTCGCAGCATTACAGCTGAGAATACGCTGAGATGAGAGAGAGAAATACTTTATGAAATCCTATAGTTATAGATTCTCATTGGGCTAAATACCGGATATTATACCCAGGCCTTCGGTCTGCAAGCGATGCATCATTAATTTTACATGAAATTGTGTCGCTAGCTCAAAGCGGCCTTTAAGAGAGCGTTTAAAAGGCCAAATAAAACAGGACTTTTTGCCCCTTTATTGAATTTGGCAGAAGAAGCATAGAACAGAATGGAAACTATGCTGATTGGACTGTTTTCTTCCTCTCTCTTTCTCTCTCTTTTTCTTTCTCTCTCAGTCTCAATAAAGTACCTCTTTCATGATGAGCTGATACTTTCTGAGCGAGCGAGCGAAGCGTCTCAGTTTCGAGATTGGCCAAAAATGTTTTTGTCCGTCAGCTTGTCCGGTTGTCAGTTTGTCTGTCGGTTTGTTCTCGCCTGTAGATCGCATTTCTTAACTGATTCTCGTGAAATTTTGTAAGCAGGTTCGATAAATTATACATAAAGATTTTTTTTGTCGATTCACTTTTTGAATTTTTTCAAAATGGCGGAGATATGGGGGTTTAAAACCTTAAAATAATTATATTTCAGCCTATTCCAAAAATTTTCAAATATATCATATATGGGCGCCACTTGTGGGGGTAAATTAGATATCAAAAGCTTAAAATTTAAAAATATCAGAAAATAGTCTTTTACCTATAGACTTTAGATAAACCTGTGAGAAGTACGGAACCCTCGTTACGCGAGTTTAAATCGTACTTTACCGGTTTATTTCATCATTTCTTTAGTAGTGTTTAATCCATTTATTCTTAGCTTCTGGAAATTTGGGCAGTGTATTGCAGTTGGAATTATCTGGAAGCGGCGCGGACGTGACTCTCACGGACTTTCAGCATGTTTATTGATTGAAGGTTGAATGCCGCCCGCGCCGATGGAGGCGCGCCTTTATGACGTCGCTCCACTCCCGGTGGGAGAGCGCCTTTTATCGACGATTAACGAAACTCACTGCAGGGATTATGATCGCTCAGCGATAATGGTACTTAGCGCTGAAAATCTTTGCAGAATATTAACGTCTATTATTTCCTGTTTGTGACGGGCGATTTAACTACTCTTTTATTTTCAATAGATAGGTATCATTTTTGGGGAAGATAAAATCGGAAAGTGCACCCTGGGCTGAAGATAAGGATATAACCGAGAATGCGGAAAGATAAAAGTTATCTCCATATTGACATTATTCATTCAAAAGCCAAGATGAAACACAGCGTAAGTAAAATTGAATTAATGAATAAAAACACGGTCAAATCCTAACAGCTCCCGTGGTATTCAAATGGAAGCAAGCCGTAGAGCGAATGAATTCGGTATTCGGTTGGTACACTGCTCGCCGCGTTAGATTGCATTGCACGCTCGCCAAATTGAAAACGTACTAACTTTCCCACAAGCCACATCCGCGGCGGCTCCATTGTTCCCGATAAAACGTACCTATAAGTTCTTACTAATTAATATTATAATACTATTCTAAATCCAGTACACTGCTCGCCACTGAATAAAAATTAAAACTATGTATCTTTAATAACTGAGGAAATATAAGCGTGTGACAGCCAAAAATGGTATTCCAGATGGTACATATGGTACATTATTGTTCTTTGGGTATTCTAAAGTGACTGTTAAAGATTGTAACATGACAAGTGACTATGACAATATAATAATAATATAATAATAATCTTTATTTAAGACAACATAGGCCGAGGTGTTAATAACAATGGTACTTATTCTATGTTAGTAATTAAACCTATCTAAATATACAGCAATCCTAACTAGCATTTAACATGGTTTGCAAGTGTATAAACAGCACCCTTACAACCATGTTAGTACTGTATTGCTAAAAGCGACCGGGTTCGATCTATGAGCCCCCTAATAAGTGGACTGTCAAATCGTTCGGCTATCGCACTCAGAATACTGTTGCGACTGGTGCCAATGACATTACCAAATATGTCGAATTTTTTGTTAGACAACGCTTGAACTACTGGCAGATTGCATAACTAACTTGGCAAGTTTTTTTTTTAACCCTTGACAAAAAGAGGGGTGTTATAAGTTTGACGCTAATGTCTGTCTGACTGTCTGTCTGGCTGTCTGTTTGGCTGTCTGTCTGGCTGTCTGTCTGGCTGTCTGTCTGGCTGTCTATCTGGCTGTCTGCCTGGCTGTCTGTCTGGCTGTCTGTCTGGCTGTCTGTCTGGCTGTATGTCTGTCTGTGGCATCGTAGTGCTCAAATGGATGGACCGAATTCGATGCGGTTTTCTTTACATGAAAGCAAGTTCCCTTGCGGTGGTTCTTAGCCATGTTTGATGAAAATCTGTTCAGCCATTTAAAAGTTATTGTGGGATAACGCTTCAAAGTCAGGGCTTTCCCTAGCAAATAATAGATGGCGCTACTGATAGCAAGTCGTATCGGTAATGTCGCTACTCATCACTACATGGCGTTGTAACTTGTTATCCACCCTCTTTTCCTGAGTGATCCTCCCAGATACTTCTTTGGCTGGAAGAGATCCCTTCCTAGGATATGCCTGCCTTTGTGCAAATTCTAATAATTTATAAGTCTGTCTATACTTATTTTTTTGTATAAACAGTGGCACTCCGGGAATGCCGACAGAAGTGAAAACTTGAACAGGGTGGTGTCGATTACGGTAACGGTAACAGTGTCGCGAGTTCAATGGTTTTTCTCATCTCAAAAATGCCTAACGCGCCTAAAGAAGTTTTTACTTCAAAAACCAAAATTACCCCCCACTTTGTATGACCTACCTACTACCTAAGTACTTCCTGTCGCCGACTGTACTTACTTCCATTACGGCCGGGCCCGGAGCGCCCGAATTTTGACAATAATAACCTTTTTACGACTTCCATTTAAGAGCGTTCGTAAAACAAATAAAATTTTCTTTTATTATAAAATTTTGAAGATCTGGCCAGAACTAATGAGATTTAAGGTTTATGGTTTTCTGGAGTGATGGGCTCGCGACCTGTTCCTTGATGACTAGTCTGATTTTATTTTTGCGTCTATATACAATTGATTATTTAAATATTTGATCAAATGTCCAAATATATATTTGGCATTGTGATGTCACCAGGAGTGTAATTGTCCAGTTCAGTTCCTTTGGACGGACGATACAACATACGGAGAAAGCCATAGACATAAAAAAAGTAAAGAAGAACATAGAATGTACCAGTTGCATCTCTTTTCGTGCAGATTGTAAAAGCCGATCGAGGGAATGGCAGATAATCTGAATCATATTAAGAGGCGATGCGGTTAGCAACCCATCACTATTATGATTTCCCTTTTCCACCTTCATACCCACCATCACGCTAAAAGTGGCCTAGGCCTTACCGCCCTAGGCTCTGTCTGCCCCGTTAGGGAAAAGACGTGATAGAGTATCTGTTTTTAAAAAAACTAGGTTTATGGGGAGCATACAATACAATACAATACAATACAATACCCTTTATTGCACAAAAGTAAAAAACAGAACATAATTATCTTAAAAATTAGGAAATGCGCAAAAGGCGGCCTTATCGCTAAGCAATTTCTTCCAGGCAACCTCGTTTATATAGAAAAAAATGATGGGAAATTAGGTAGTGCGGGGTGGTCAATATAATAAACATACTTATATACAATAATTATAATAAACATACATACATCTAATACTTAAATACATACATACAACTTACACAAAGAAAACATAACAAGACAAAATGAAGAAACTAAGTGGAAACAAGGGAAGGAAATTACCTTTCATAAGGATAGAAAATGCGATTTTACTTGGGATATAAGTAGGTTGGCCACTTATATGCTCTAATTTGTATATGTATAATTGTGTGTTGTTCAGCCAGTCAGCAAACCAAATAAATTAAAAAAAATTGTATGTAAAATGCTAGACTGACCGACCACGAGGATTTGAGGACGGGGGAAAGCGTGTTACTCGTAACTCGGACATTATCCGCCTGCTGCTACGTAACGCGATGATTAAAATAAATGCATTGATGTTTAGATACAGTTTGTCATATAAGTTCAGTTGTCCAGTTCAGTTGACTGAATATTGTAGGCTGAGTTAGAAACATAGCGCGTGAGCTCGGACGTAATCCGCCGGACGTCTGACTCGTTGATTAAAAAGCAATTTAGCGCGGCCTCGGCCTATCTGTTGATTAAACGTCCAAATAAATTAAATCTGCAGCCGACCGGAGCTTGCATACATACATATTAATCACGTCTTTATCCCTTACGGGACAGACAAAAATCAAGGCCATAAAACTCAAATCACGGCGTTAAGCGAAATGGTTACATATCGCCAATTAAAATGACTCTTCTAGATTTTTGCCTATTCCCTCGATTAGTTTATACGATCTGCTTGAGGATAGAAGTAGCTGGTACATACTACTTACATGTTTTCTTTTCACCTAGTACATGTCTAGAGGTTGCAATTTCTATGTTATGTCGGTATTTTGTGTTGTATTGCATGTCTTAAGGCAAGTTGAAGTATTTGACATCTAATTTCTGAAAGTAGGTAGGCCACTTCTCATTGTTGACCAACTTAAAGTTAGGGCTCTTACATCAAACTTTTTTTTTGCAGCAAAAACACATAACTGTGACAGGCCATGACGTACTCGTATAATCTTACAAGTTATTCTTAGCTCCTTATCATGATGGCAGTAAACTGCAACAGGGCAGCAAAACATTGCGCATTGACGCGGCTTTTACTACTTGGTATGTGTGTCGCATTAGCTACGGATCCGATTCGCCACACTAAAAGAGCCTAAGGCGAAAAACATACAGAAGACATGGCGAAGACGTGAGGCGGAGGCGGATGGTCAACGCAACATAATATAAACCTATCGAACGCAATCGTCTATTCATCCAGGATGATTCGACCGTCAAATAACATATCTTTGAAAGGCACGATCAGTCCGTTCTATGGAATTTCAGAGTATTTACCCAGAAAAGAAATTTAAGAATATTTATTTATATTAAGTTTGCTTATTTTTGTGAATTTTATTACGCCAGCCACACATATTTTCTGCTTGGTCTAATGGTTGACCGGGAGAGAATGCCATATGGCATTAGGTCCGCCACTTGTACTTTTATTTTATTGTGCAATAAAGATTAAATAAATAAAAAATAAATAAATATTAAAACAACATTTTGAAAAATTACGAAATTTTAGAAAACATTTCCATCCGTAGATAACGTGTAGTTTATAAGGTAAATCAAGCATTGGTCAAACCTATAAAAAGTATTTTTTATATAGCCAATCGACTCAACAGAAGAACAAGGTAAATCAAAACTGTAGCGATTCAGGAAGTTGCCTTTTATGGTGGTGCTAAAACCCACCCCATTTGGAGTTAAAACGTAGTGTCATTTCAAATATTGAAGTGCATCGTTCAACATATAAAAATGTTAGCTTTCCACCCGTAAAACATATTCTCTACTACCCGGGGAGCCGGAGCTTTTAGACGCTTGGCTGGCTACAATGAAGTTAGATTTTCATTGAAGTGGATATCAGTTTTGACACCAACCACAGATATAAAATAGGAAACATTGTATACAGGTATGAATGAGGTTCTTTCTTCACTACCGCTAAAGGAAATGTTCCGTGAAATATGTAACTAATTAAGTAGTTTTTATTATTTTTAATAATTCTACTAACAAAAGAGGCAGACAAGCCACATTAAAGAGCACAATCATCTTTTTAGTAAAAAATGCAAATTGTACAATCTAAGGTTCTGTCATAGAGGATGATGTATCTTATTCTCAATTAAGTTTCCAACAAATACGATGGTAAAAGACCGTAGCGAAATGCAAGCCGACACTCCACCGAACGCTTTCATACGCCACATCGCGGCGTCGCTCGGCGCACCTTCTAATTACGCGATAAGCACAGTGACGCCGCGTATGCAAATCTATGCAAATACGGCTGCAAACTGCAATGCGTCTGCAAATTACGCCAGAGTTTATTTCAAAACTCTATTCTCCTCCGATTCTGTTAGGATTTTACCGTTAGCACCACGTCATGTCTTATATATATTATGATATAGCCGTGTGGTTCCCGGCAGAGTAGAATAGGACCACTCCAAGTCTTCCCGTGGATGTCGTAGAAGGCGACTTAGGAAATGCAAGCTAAACAAAGCTTATAAACATCAATAAGACCTCTCCAACCCGTCTGACCAGTGTGAGGAGTGTAGGCCAAAGCCTCTGGCTAAGTATGGCTCTGGTAGTACAGAGATTCGTGCTCCTGCAGTGGAGACAAAAAAAGGCCTGATGATGATGACCACGTGATATCTACAAGATAAGCTCTCAGGTAAAGTCAAAATAAAAACCACTGGCTTTTTATGATCATCTTTTTCGTTGACATAATATTTAAGAGAACATGTCGCAACGTTAAGTAAGGAGGTACACATGTTCCCAGACGCGTCATTTTTGGGTCACAAGGTCGCGACTTGCCGCTTATCCCGGATTTGCGTCCCTCGGGAACTGCGTAATACACCCCCTACATCAGCCTTAGTGCACTCGCTAAAAGCCTCTAATGTGGTCATTATTTATATTTATTAACTATTATATTATATATACAGAACCAAGCGTATTGACTTTTTTACCAGTGAACCAACCGGGTAATTTAGAAAATGACAAAACTTGAGGTTGTATGTAAATATTATTATATAAATTGAGATGAAGGGAAAACAATTGCAATATCGATAAGGTATTGTATGATGGCCTGTAGAGAGCGCCACAGTGGATTTACTTGACGTCACGTAGACTGCTAAGGAAAACAAGCATACATAGCGGCGGAACACTGACTGCCTCCGCGGCCATGGGTTCAAATCCCACTGGGAAGCATACTTTGTGAAAAGTTGTTTCCAGTCTGTATAGGATATTGCAGGCTTGAATCACCTGATTATCCGAAAAGAAAGATGATTCTGTGCTTCGGAAGGCACGTAAAGCCATTGGTTCCGAACGCCATCTAGCGTTTGTACCTATCCTAGGATTGGTTCTGGTATACCCTTTGGGTTGCGGAGGTCAGACGGCAGTCGCTCTGTGTAAAAACCAGTAACCTCGTCAAATCGCCTAGGTTAGGTAGCGGACCCCGGGCTCTGAAGCGTAACCGCTGACGATGCAACCGGGAATACGTGAGGATGATGATGATAGCTGCGGAACACATAACCCTCCTTTTGGCTTCATCGTAGTCGGGTAAAAATATGTTAGAACAGTCGCTTCGATGTGAAGTAAAGTTGGGACTGCTTTTCATTTTACTGAAATAGGTCCAAACTGGAGGGAAGTGTTTGAGTAGACCCTAACGACGTTTCATGAAAAGCGTGCCACCAAGATGACAATTTTCTGTATTTATTACTGCCTCGAGTCCTTTAAACTCGAAAGATAAAACATCGCAGCAAATATTATTGTTTGGGAGAACAACGGAGCGTGAAGGTAATTGGTAGCAAAACTTTCGGCAGGAGGGGAATATGAACGAATTGAATTTGGTCCCGCGGGGGACGGCTTTATTACTCTCTGGATTTTATCAATCGTCAGTTTAACTGTACCTAGGTTACTGGTAGGTGAACTTTTTGGAATTAACAGATTTCTAGTCCACGTTTCATAATCATTTTTATGAAAGTACTTTATGAATACAGTACATCGATGACTTTAACTTTGAAGTTCAGTAGGCCAGTCGTATCTACCTCCTCAGTGGCCAGTGGCCAAGTTAAGTGACACTGGGCGTGGTCCGCACTTGGATGGGTTGTTGTTAGTCCCGGCTGTCATGATTGTATGGCAGCGTCAAGCTATGTCAGATGCCTTTAAGCAGCTTGGAAAATTTGACACGAGTGTTGACCACTTACACTCACGAAAACAAAAACACCCCCAAAATGTGATATATTCTGATAAGATATTTAAGTATTAAAAAAAATACAAACTCTCTGAGATCTTCGCTTGCTCATATGGTACAGGAATTCCACAAAAAAAAATTCTAAATAAATGTGCCTAACAATTATTCTACAGAATAAATAAGGAGATATGTTTTATTTGAAGCTCTTAGCATACAAAGTGTATGATACATAATGACTGCGTAATTTAGGATGGGTGCAGACTGCGCCAAAGCGGAGGGTGCCAAAGGCCTCGTGGGCCAAATAGCAGGCTCGAGCCGCTGCCAACGCGTCACTCGGCCTACCCTGCTGGATTACAGCGCTGGCAATGAGTATTAGCTTATTGGATGGGTTACGTCGATTATATCTCACTTAATATGTGCCTCGATCGACATACTCAGTTATTTTATTAACGATTTATAAAAACTATATTTTGGTTGGATGTTTATCTATATATGTATTTGTTAAAAAATATAGTATCGTTGAGATGATATCCTATAACACAAGTCTCGAACTTACTTCGAGGCTAGCTCAATCTGTGTGATTGTCTGTATATATTTATTTATTATATATATACTCGTACAACGAGTTAATGAAATAACGCAAAACCTCTCAGGTTGTAACTCAGTCCATGAAACTGAACAACTGTTTACTTTTTTTCTACACATTCCCAAAATGCCAAACTTTAAATTCGGAATTTCATACAAATTGACTCGATCAGCTGATCAGTTTGAATGAAAATTATTATTTTTTTTTGAGTTTAGTGAATGTTGTAGAACAAAAGTTGTACAGTTTCATGGTATTATCTGAGAGGTTTTGCGTTATTTCATGAACACTATAGGATAACATAAATTTGAAATATGGAATAAATAATAATTTTAAACAAAAAAAGCGACTGCATTGTCTGTCATCAGTCCCACTTCACTAAACTCATGTCTGATGAGTCCACCAGCTGCCGACAAGTCAAAACAGATACTTTTTTCTAAAAGTCTAAACAAATATTTTCTACGGGATTTCTATAAAAACGCACGGCGTGATGTCATAGTTTCTTGGAGTCAATGAGCGCTCCTAATACAGTTTTACTGAATACAGCTTTACATAATACATACATACTATCTTGCCTATTTCCCACAGGGGCAAGCAGAGACTCGATATATATATCCTCCATATACCTAATCCACGATCCTGAGAGACTGTCGCCTCATCTTCACACATAAATCTTTTCATAAGTGCCCTTCTCTTACGGGTACTTCTAACCTCTACTTTTTTAGGGTTCTGACCTAGGGTGCTAACGGGACCCTATTACTGACACACCGCTGTCTGTCCGTCTATCACAGGGCTCTATCTCTTAAACCGTAACAGCTAGGCACTTGAAATTTTTACCGATTATGTATCGCTGTGGCTTTTATAACAAAAAATACTAAAAATAAGATGAAGTTAAACATTTAAGGGGGTCGTCATACAAAAAATCGTGTTTTTTCAGCGTTTTCAACTCTATCTTTATAATGGAATTAACTAGACACTTGAAATTTTTACAGATTATGTATGACTATGGCTAATATAACAACAAATACTAAAAATAAGATGAAGTTAAAAATTAAAGGGGGTCGTCATACAAAAAACGTGTTTCTTTAGCGTTTTAAAACATTGTACGAAGGTACGGAACCCTTCATGTACGAGTCTGACTCGCACTTGCCCGTTTATTTAGAACGTCTGCAGGTCACAGAATGTTCACAGAGGCCGACCAAATAATAAAATCATTTTAAGACTTATTAAACCTTTTATAATATATTAGTGGGATTACATAATTTGTATTTTTTTTAGTTTTAGTTCTTAGAGGTACTCATCAGTTTTAATTTATAAAAAAATATATATTATTTAGCTATAATTTAATTAAACTGTATTATATTTCAAATAAAGTTTGTTTAACCTTAAAATAAAACCTTTAGCAATCTATGTAAGATTTTTGAAAACAGTATAAGTTGTGTAATTTATAATATTTTAATAAACAAAACGCTTATTTTAAAGAGGCACATATGATAAAATATCCAAAGGCCGAACCAAGGCAGCCGAGTCCCAGCGCAACAAACGCTAACTCGAGTTAATATTTATGACACGAGTGCGAAGGCTTCATTTTTCACGCAATCCCAGCAACGTCAAGCCATACACTTGAGCTCATATTATATTAGTACTAGGTAAGTGCGTACGTATGTACGTAAAATATAATATACGAGAGAATAAAATTTAAAAAAAAATAGAAAATTGTGGAAACAGAGAGTGAACACTTTTGCCCAGCAGTGTAACACAAACAGCTAATAATAATAAAAAACCAGCCAAGTGCGAGTTCCGTACCATTATCTATGCACCATTAGACACTTTATTTAATATCGAGCAAAAAACGGCAAACATAACGTTTGTTGTATGGGAATAAATATTTATTTTATTTTAATTTAATTATTTATTTTTAAAGTCCCGTTTTTACCAAAGGGTAAAAACGGGACTTTAAAAATAAATAATAATACCAAAGGGGTACGGAACCCTAAAAAAATAAAACGTAAATTTTTCCAATGTGGTTTCGTAGCACCTCTACAAAGCATCTACGTCGTAGTTTATTCCGTACACAAGTCAATGTTAGCAATACGGAGGTCAATAAATAAACAATAAGGGAGCGGAAACCGATGATGCAATTAAATATCCGCGAATGGCGTTTAAACGAGCGTGGTACGGCTTTACGCCGCGGATGCAATAAAGATAGTGCAGAAATGAAGCGTGTTACTTTTTATGCAGTGAAAATGACATTATCCGACTTGTTATAAAACACAGAGCAACTTTATTACACACACAGGCTATTGTCTTTATCCCTAATGGGGCAGACAGAGCATTTTGGATCTTGCGGCTCTAAGCAGACAGAGCCGATTGCCACAAGACCCATAATCAAAAATTTCAGCTCAATCAGTAGAAGATATCTGCTTCAAAATTGAGTTGCAAGATCCCACCCGAACAATCATAGTGACATACATACATACGAGTACATTGCAAGTTAAATAAAAGCTTCACCTATTTACATGATTCGCTCTGTTGCCCATTCCCTCGATCGGCTGTAACGTTCTGCGCGGAAAGAAAAGCTGATACATTTTTGCTACCAGACCAGCATGGAAGCAACTTTATTACTCAGTTTAAACTATTATCCACCCTTAGGGCCGGCGCACATATGGCGAAGCGCAACGCAGCGAATTTTACTGCCAAAGCATTCTCGTCTTTGTGAGCGTTGAAATAAGATCGAAAACTAATTAACATCGCTCGGGCGGGAGCCGCCATTTTGTCGCTGACACTTGTGCCGTACAGTAGTCCGTATTCGATCTTATTTCAACGCACACAAATTTAATAATACTTTGACAGTGAAAAATGCTGTCCGCTGCGCTTCCCCATATGTGTGCCGGCCCTAAAGAGATTGGCATTTAGTAAAATAACACAACCTTCTCTGTCAATGTTATCTTGATTTGGGCGTATCAATTATATGAAGTTGGCCCAGCTTTATGTAAGACGGTAGGAATTTCTTTTCTTCATGGAGTTATAATGATGAAATTGCAATGTTTGCTATCTTGTCTAATTTTCTCTTCTCTGTATAATTTGTTGCACACAAACAGTCAAGGCTGGCCATAAAACCACGACTCAATTTGCCGGCAGCGGAACGCAATAAACGGAATGGCTGATGAAATTTTAACAAGTATCAATTTATTACTCGTACTATCAGCATGGGCCATGCTATAGTGTGGGCCCTGCTACGTTGTAAGCCGTGAGCCGTGATACGATGTAGGCCCTCCTACACAGCATACTTCGTTATGCCGCAGGCCCCATAGTAGATTATGCCACATTGTAAAATATTTCCCAGCTACAAGTATATACTTTGCTACGGCGTAGGCACTATACAGCGTATACAGCGTAGGTCATGCTATGGCTTAGAACTGGGTCTACGCCATATATGTAGCTGGCTACAAGTGTACACTATGCTACGGCATAGCCTCTATACAGCGGCGTAGGTCATACTATGGTGTAGGCCCACCTACAAATAACAAGTGAACACTATGCCACGACGTAGGCCCAGCTACAATACACTATGCTACGGCGTAGGCACTATACAGTACACTGTATATGCATCTACGGCGTTCATTCTACGGCGTAAGTCTAGCTACAAGTGAACACGTAGGCCAAGCTACAAGTGAACACTATGCTACATCATAGGACATGCTACGGCGTAGGCATTGCTACAGTGAAAGCTCTGTTATGGCGTAGGACCTGCTCCGGCGGATTGTTAACTAGCAGGTTGTAGTATTCTATAGCGTAAGCCTTCTACTGGATTTTATGTCCCTTTGCTGCAAATGAGCGATCAAAATAATAAAAAAATACTTATGTACTTGTACTTTTAAAACGTATGTTGAAAACCGAAACTTAAAGCTTTTTATTTGATGGGTTTTCCATTAGATTAGGGCAACGCTCCACTCCGCGGCCACGCCTGTTTAATTAATTGGTCACGAATTAGTTAATTACTGCGGTATAGCCCTCAATTCCACATAGAACTTACTGGATCTATTGTCCACATTGAACTTTGTTTACAGTATGTATGTTCAAAAGTACTTTTTTGCTGTTTAGATCTGTCGCTACGTTTAATTACTGTGCTTAACGTTAGCATAGCAATGTAATGTAATTTCAATACAGCTGGATTTTCACTGTACTGGCTTAATCACTAGGTCTGCCGAGTGGTATGGTCTAAAATAGGACAAGTCCATCTCTTTCTGTGCATATCGTTAACTCGTAAGAAACAACTACGATAACCTCCGTCGGCAATAAAAAAATAAAAATTATAATTGTGGTAAAATTGGGAAATGGCCTTTTTCAAAATGTCCTGGTCCTGGGTCTTGGGTGTTTATGTATTTATTATAAAGTATAGTATCGATGAGTTCCTCATAACATCCCATGCCAATAACACAAGTTTAAACTTACCTTGGGGCTAACTCAATCCGTTATTATCGCGATGGTGAAATTTCTCGATTCAGTAATTCGTCATAGCAAACTTTCGAAATTCGGTACATCGCAATTATGAACATTCTTATTTAAGAAGTTCGCCTCAGCAAACTTCCGAAGTTCTGTACATCGAAATGATGAACATTCTAAATATAGTACATCGTTATTTTAAAAGTCGGAGTTCAGTATGAAACTCGAATGTAGTCGTTGCAGAGGATGGTTGTGTATTTAGTTCTAAAGTAAAGTAAAATAAAATGTAGTAATAAGTCTATACAAATTACACGAGTGTCATACTGAACTCCGACTTTTAAAGCTGCTTCTTCTTCTGCTTCTTGTTCTTAAGAGCTGCGCTTTTGTCGGCGGAGTGCTTATCACTATGTCTCTCTTTCTTCCGCTAAGTTCTTAACCTTAATGTTATGAAGCTACTTCTTGTAATTTAAGAGCTTGTTCTTTTCTGTGGAGTTTAGCGGACATGCCTCCATTCCACTCTTCCCTCTGCCATCTTTTTAATGTCTTGGTAGGACTGTAAAGGTATGAAACTACTGTAGGACTAAAAACAAGAAAAACATTCCATGCAACGACTGCATTCCCCAAGGAGATGACGTCACGACAGCAAATCGTTTAAATGTGCCTTCCGCCACTTCATTTCGTGATCGCCACAAACAGCATTTGCCGCGCCCTCCATCCTGCCAGCCCTCCACAATAAGTAATTTGTTTCCGAGGTTGTAGCCGTCAATTCAGATGTTATTGAAGAGAAATAAACCAGAATCGTACATGCGTATGCGTACACACAAATACCGAAAAAAAAAATTAACTTCTTTTATATATTTTTATTTATATCTTCAAGCGCCTCTCTATCTCATCTCTCTCATCTCAGCGTATTCCCAGTTGCATCCTTAGTTGCAACGCTGCGAAGCCCGGGGTCCGCTTTCCGGCTTTTCCTTCTCCACTTCGCACGGTCTTGAGCATCCTTGGTTGTAAGACCATTGGCACGTATATCATCCTTGACTTCAAGCCAGCATTTCTTGGGTCTACCACGTCTGCCGGGCCCCGGTGGAGACGGCATGGCTATACATTTGTTTCCCACTTGCCGGTTTCCGCAAGACATGACCGTACCAGCGTATATAGCCGACTTTCTTGCAGTTTGTCTGCTATGTCACGGACATGAAGGCTGCTGCGGATGCGGGTGTTTCTCACGCGATCTCTCCGTGTTACTCCGCATATCCAGCGCAACATTTGCATTTCCGTGACACGCAGTTCCTGCTTGTGTCGCTCAAGCAATGGCCACGCTTCGCTGCCATATAAAAGGACAGGTCTAATGATGGATTTGTAGACCTGTCCCTTTATTCTAACCGGCATTTTGGGGTCACAAATGACACCCGTCACCTCACGCCACTTTGCCCATGCGGCAGATATACGGGCCTTGACGTCGGCATCGATGTCTCCGGACGCGCGTGAAGTACAGATCCCAAGTATTTAAACTGGTCCGTACGCTTTACCAAGTCTTCGCCTATGCGTACGGGCGTTATATATTCAAGCGCCTATCGCAATTAAATTAATTTTGGTAGAGAATGAATTAGTGTTAAGTTCACCTTTTGTACCATTGTTGTCAATTAAGATTTTATTACATAAATAAATAAATAGACGTTATTTCTAGCTCAGAATAGGACTACATCCATCTTTTGTCTGCGGATGTCGTAAGTGGCAACTAAAGGACTAAGTCAACTCAGATATAAGTACGTGAAGAGAAATGAACTAGCTTCGCATGGTGCTGCTTACATAATTTCGATTGAATTTCACTTTGTAAGTTCGTTTGATCTTCAAATGAATAAGTAACTATTTTTATAAGTTGCGTAGACCAATTTTTCAAAATCATTACTTGTTATCTCACATATGTATTGTATACAGCTCTCAGAATCCTATATACCGATAAACAAAACAAGAAGGTAATGAGCGATAACGCCCATCATCACGCTAAACGTGGCCTTTAGTTCTTACAGCCCTAAGCTTTGTCTACCCCCTTAGGGATAAGGACTAATTACAGAGAAAAATATATTACAAACTTATATAAAAAATAACAAAAATCAAATCCAAAAGATGTTATTTGTAAGTTGGAGCTATGTAATAGGATTTAATACGAGTATAAAAGTGAATTTAGAACCGGAAGTGGAGCGGAAGTGGAGCGGAAGTGAATCAAGTCGCGGCGCGCACGACTGCCGCCGGAAGCGGGGATTGGGGACTTTATACACTCGCGAGGCGATGACACGAAGGCGACGGCGAAATGAATTTATAATTCATAAATAACACGATAAACATAAATGTTTAACCATTTCAATGCCGAAAAGATTAAAGGCCGCCACCTGTTTTCTGTATTTGCAGAAAAAGTGTAACTATGGGCTAGGAAAAAAATATTTTTAAGGTTTTATTTTAACGTGATTAATATGTACGAGTACACCTATGCCAAATTACAGCTTTCTAGTACTGCTGCGAATTCCTTTTTATTACTCATTTTAAATGTATTTCAAATTCTTTTTGATATTCTTTTTGTTTTAGTGCGTCATGGCAGTTTGGAAAGTAAAGTCATAAGCGTATTAAAAGGGTTTTATTATTTTCTCTATCGAACCCAGCGCAATAAAATCGATTGGTAATAAGTACCAATAGTCTCTGAGTAAAATCGCAGACAGAAAGACAGACACACAGCTATGGTGAAACTATAAGGGTTCCTTTTCTGTATGTCATAGGGATAAAGTCGTGCGTGATTGTGTATATTTTGTATACTTTGCTTTACATATATGAAGTACCTTAGTCACAATTACACTTGTTAAATATTCAAGAAGGCAGGCAACTATATCTTAATTACGAAGCATTACAACTTAACAATCAAAAAGTCGTTTAACAAACTGAAGTGACCTACATACGGGTGGGTATCGAGTAACTTTTAACGCAAATTTTAGGGTTTCAGCAATTTATTGGGGCAATCTACGGGCTTGCCGAGGACGGGGCGGATTTGTTTATATCGGAATGCTAGTTACCAGTTATGTCACAACACTGGGCTCTTAAGTCTTCTACGTCATTAGACATTGCACAGATTGCACATTCCCAGTATTAATCAATGACCTTAAGGTCATTTATTATAATCAATATTAAGGTCATGTATTATATTATATATAATGAACAGAATTTTTGGCGGGAAAGCAAGAGGTTCGGTTAAGGTTTGCTTTAAATTATTTTGCAAATTTTTTTTAGTGGATTTCATATGAAAAATATGTAGTTTGGTGTTATAAATGCTCATACTCATGATATGTGGAATAGTTGAAGTGGGCAGTCTTAGTACAGCTGTAGTTAAATTTTTTCGAACAAATATTCAGTTCTATACAAAAATTTGGACTCGCGTGTATAGATAGATTTTCGGCCTTCCTTTTGAGCTTCTAGTTAATTGAATTTTTATTAAATTTGACGTTCTTATTTCTGCAAGTTTAGAAATAAAACGGACCCTCTTCAGTTTTTTTCTCACTAACGCGTCACCTTTTTCCATTTATCAAAAAAATCGACGCGTCAATTAGGCGGAGAACTAATCAAGAATTGTATAGCCGAAAGTTTTTTACACTTGGTGTTAATTTTGACAAAAAGCAAGTGGAAAAAAGTTATGAGGTAGCGAAAAAAAACAAAAACGGCTGTCGGTAATAAAAAGGTAAGGTAAGTAATACTTTTAGCAAGGAAGCAAAATAAAATGCATAGAGCAAGATAAAATGACGGCGCTGCGCCCCAATAAAACTGCGCTCAAACCAAAATGTATATATGAGCGGCAATTGCAGATCCAACTTAGGCCCCGTTGTATTGGAATACCAGGAAGAGCCAGTCACCGGTACCATCGCAACCAAGATATTTATATTGTAAAGTAACTTTAAACGTTATTGGGTCAAGGTTGTTGAAGTCGTACCGTTTCTCATTTTAGAGGAAATTAAAATTTAGGATGCTATACTAAACAAATTGTAACTGAAAATAATAATAAACAAAAATGGAATCTAATAATCTTCATCATCACCTCGCCTTCTCCCTATTTGGGGCCGGCTCTGTATGTCAACTCTCTCCGTCGTTTTCTATCACTTAACTTATCTGTACTAACCCCACTCCTTCATGTCCCGCTTCACGCATTTTATAGGTCCCCCACGTCTTTCTAGGTCGTCTTCTATCTGTGTGGCCACCTTCAAGTTAACCATTTTATTAGCCAAATGTTTGGCATCCCGCCTCTTGACTTGCCCGTACCATGTTAAACGGTGGAATTAAGTAAATGTAATTTAGTAAATTTATCCTATAAAATCCTCTAGTAGTAAGGCAATGTGAGTCCGGCCCAAGTAACTATTTCGAATAAGACAAAACACAAACATTGTGGTGTTTACCCTTCGGTCGACAAGAACTTTAGTTAAAGATCACAAGCTTATCCTGCCAAGTCGCAACAAAAACGATACTACCACCAACATTATACCTCTATGAAATTATCAAAGATAAACTGAAACAAAGCCTTTCTTCGTCCTCCGGCCAACAGGCACTCTTTTTGCTCTCCTTTGTCTGAGATAATAAGCAGGTAATCCTCCGCGAGGTCAGAGGAAACTACAATAAAAACTGCCGTGTAACGCGGCCTTCGAACTAAAACCGCCTGGGGTTATTTTATACAGCATTTTATAATCGGGACATTTCCTCCTTTACATGGTGTTATAGTTGATTCATTACGAAACGCTTAGAAAGATAATAAGAAATAAAACAAATAACTATTCAAGATTTTAGAAATATGACTGACTAAAAAGTAACCGTAAAGTGTATTTATTTGTTGGTCTGCCTTTACTTTACATTGAGAGGAAACCGTGCAGATCTTTGCATACAGATGCCTACTAGATTTTCATTAGAGATTACATGACGAATCGCTATACTACTCTTACCCGCAGTCATTTTTTTTGGCAACATTATGCCTAGAGTACATAAACTTCGACTACTTAGCAAATTGAACAAGCGTTTTAAATACGTCATAAATAGTGTTTCATGTCTGCCTCAGCATGCCGTCTCGTACATCAGGCTGCACTCAACGCGGTGACGGCAAACCACTCTACTGTACTCTATTACAACAGGCTAACTACAGCCACTGAAATAGGCTGTTAGACAACATTTAAAATCCTATCCTAATCCTAACTTCCTAACTAATATTATAAATGCGAAAGTGAGTTTGTATATTTGTTTGTATGTTGGTTTGTTTGTTTGTTTGTTTGTTTGTTTGTTTGTTACCTCTTCACGCTTTATCTACTGAACCAATCGTCTTGAAAATTCGCATACACATAGGAGTACTGAGAAGAATATAGGGTACCTTTCATCCCGAAAAAAGTAATGTTCCCGTGGGATTTGGGATACGCGAGCGAAGCCGCGAAAAAAGCTAGTAAACCATAATTTGTTGTCATCCTATCAGATAAACGTGTGAGGTGAGCGTATAGAATCATATTTCACTTAATTATTATTTTAAATAAAACATGGTTTTTGCGAAATATACGAATAAAATAATATTTTGTTATTACTTATGTGACGGAAACGCCCTGTGAATGGCTTCTACTCCGATGACGTCACACAAAAATGAACAAGGTGTTTTGACGGACTTTTTGCATTGTATACGTGCGTATTACCTGTGTGACGTCATCTGCAAGTCATCTGACAAATATTCCGCCGCCATGAAAGAAATTGTGTTTTAACGCAGTTGTAGACATTTAAACTTCAACATTGTTTATTATTGATAATAGGTACAATAGATATCCCGGAAATATGTTGTGCTTATTATGAAGGAATTTTAAAACGATTTTTCAAAACTGTATTCAGCAGCATGATCTGTCCTTCCACTCCGACCATCTAAACCGATCCAGTAGTTCTGCATAATGGAACTTACTTATGTATATTCTATCTGACTATCTAATGTGCACACATTGCACTCTTTAACGCTACACGAGTACAAGCCTTCTGGATATTAATTGGTAGGGCGTTCCAAAGGACCCACTCCTATGAAATGGTGTATCGAGATGGAGATTGCTAGAAGAGCGAAGATTTTTGGCATGAATATCACCAAGAAAAGTAAATTTAGATTTGATTGGCTGTTCTTTCGTTCATGTGTGTAAGTGGCCAACACTGGTGGCAGATTTTTCAAGCTGCCTAAGGCATCTGACCCAGCTTGACGACTGGCATACAATTATAACAGCTGAGCCGACGGCTTAAAGTGCCTTCCGAAGCACGGAGGAGCTTGAAATTTTTTTTATGCTACTTGTGGTCACCCATCCTAGTGCGGATTACGCCCAGTATCGCTTAACTTGACTCCCGCCGGGCCACCAAGTATTGGTATTGGCACAGAGTAGATACTATGGTATTGGTTAATAAAACAAAAGGTCTATTCACTTTACGCAACCAACCTTCCTGAAAAACAGATATTTACGACAGATTGGTATTTGGTGTAAAAACTCAGCGGTCCAAAAAATAAGGCTTTCTTGCGCAAAATAGAATTCAAACGATATTAGAGGACACGTCGGATATCAATGTAGTGGATTCATATCCATAAGATACAAGTGCACTCTCACGTTTTTATCCCTAATGGGGCAGACCCCAGGGTTGTGAAAAGGCCACATTTAGCGCGTTACTAGTCGGCGTGAAGATCGAAAAGGGAATTATAATAGTGATGGGATGCTAGCCGCATCGCCTATATAGGAAGCAGATTCTCGTCCATTCCATCGATCAGTTTTAACGATCTGCGTGGAAAGACAAGGAGCTGGTAAATTCTTTTCTCCCAGACCATTATCGAAGTTAGAACTTAAATCCGTAGGGTTGATTGTAATCTGAACAGAAAGCAGGACAATGAGATACAATAAAAGTATCGAGCATGCTCCGCTGCTCAAGATTAAATTACTTTTGTTCCGAACTTTACGACGGCATTTTCATGCAAATCTCGCTCAACTTCCATCGACGGCGGACATTGATTTCTCACGTCAAGGGCGGTCTTATGTTTCCTAAGTTCGCACAAAGAGAAGCGTGTTACCCTTCGTTTTTGTATAAAAATCCTTACATCCTTGTATGGGGAAACATCGACGCAGGGAGGGAATTCCACACCTTAGTGGTTCGCACAATGAAGGAGAAGGCGAAACGGGAGTTACGATGGCGACGAATATCAACTACAAATGGGTGGAATCCCTGTTTTCGTCGTGTTGTCCGATGGTGGAATGGTGCAGGGGGAATTAAATTGTGCAATTCCTGCGCACACTCCCCGAAGTGCAGCTGTAGAAGACACACAGACTAGTCGGCGTTGTTCGAGTTTTTTCATCAAACCCATACGTGTGGGGTATCTATGGATAGGTCTTCAAATGATATTGAGGTTTTTAATATATTTTTTTCCTAAACTGAATAGTTTGCGCTAGAGACACTTCCAAAGTGGTAAAATGTGCCCCCCCCCCCCTGTAACTTCTAAAATAAGAGAATGATAAAACTAAAAAAATATATGATGTACATTACCATGCAAACTTCCACCGAAAATTGGTTTGAACGATATCGAGAACCCTTCATGGGCAAGTCCGACTCGCATTTGGCCGCTTTTTATTTATTTTAGTCGTACGGTGTACGTAGTGTAGCTCTTGAATTTCATGGATCGTAGCCACACCATTGTCATAGAATAATATACGAGTAGACCAACTTTCTCACTCACATATTGGCTCCTGTTCTATATTTGAATATATGGCGCCGTATTGTATGTATTTAATTTTAAAACAATTAAATCTGGTTACTTACTGATGGAAAATGATTTCTTTACATTTTGCTGTGTCCCTTGAATTATTCTTGCTGTATTGTAATACATACCTAGGCATTTTGAATTATGTTTACCATATTTTCGTATGGTTTTTGGTTAGAAACTGTCGAAAGTACTAAGCGTATAGAGCTATAACAACTAGAAAGCGACTAAGTGAAGTTAGTTAAGAAAAAGATAGCTACAATTGATTGGGACAAAACAGATAAGTGTTGTCTCCTCTAGTTTACATAATACCTCTTTGAGCCACACTGGTCAGGTCGTAGTTTAGCGCATAGACCCATGTAGCAACACTACGCCGTAGACAGTGGTAGCACTCGTAGCGAGCTACGTAAAACGGAATGCCTGCCACGTCACATAATTTCTCGGAAATAATTTATTAAGGCCGTACCTGAATTTTCCGGGGTCCAGTGCTTAAAATTTTGCTACTATCAAATCCTAGCGTATGTGCGTAGTAAAGCTTAACGTTCTCACTTTAAACTGTAAACAGTAGTTCATAAAATACTTTGAAGGGTTATCTAGGATTTGATAGTAGCAAAATTTTAAATAATGTCTCCGTTTTCTTTGAAATTATTTATTTTAAATGGGGGCAGCACTGGTCCCCGGAAAATTCAGGTACGGCTTTAAGGGGCTACATAAATTTTCCAGGGTCCCTTTATTTGAAAGAAAACGGAGATATCATATAAAATTTTGTCTTGTATCATTAACCCTTAAAATAGTTTTAGTGTATTTTGTTCTATCTATAATTTAAGAACTACGTTCTTGTCGGTGGAGTAGTTTCCATGTATCCCTCTCTTGAGCCATTCTTTTGACCTCCCTATACGACACGGCGTATTTTGTTAGACGTTATAATTACTTAAATAGAGATGGTAAGTTGAGTTTTCACCTACTTTAACTCCCCATACATGTAATACGGCCGGTGGTCCCAGCTAGCTACTGACACTCCAGGATCCGGTGCTGCCCCCATTTAAAATAAACTATTTGAAAGAAAACGGAGATATCATATAAAGTTTTGTCTTTGTGAAGCCCTAGAAAACCTTCAAACTATTTTATGAACTACTGTTTACAGTTTAAAAGCTTAACGTTCTCACTTTAAACTGTAAAAAGTAGTTCATAAAATAGTTTAAAATTTCTAGAAATTTCTTTTTAGAGCTATTTTATTTCGTTTAAAATATTGTCCAAAAACAAACACAGTCAAATACCCTATTATCAACATTTCACGCTCGTGTATTATTTAGGTCAGAGGTTCATCCCGGAACACTTACAACTCTCGAGGGATGGCACTATCCCCTACTTACACAACACACACACGGCATACATACATAGAAAGACGAACTTCAAGAGAAAACTACAGACATAAAGCTGAGTTATAATTGCATATTTTGATAGTGAAACTGTCGGAAGGGGTTGCTCGTAAACTGTCAAACTGTGCTAATGTTAGGTTGGGGTTTGACTCTTATATATTCTGTGGTTGGGGTTGGAATGTTCCGAGACACGGATTTTATGGCCAACTGTGGGAAAGTTACAATTTGTTGCTTTAGTTAGAGAAAATGCTTCGTGTTTCCCGAAGCCAGTAAGATAAATGTCGCCACTGATAGTAAATATTATACAGTTTCTAAGTATGCAAGGTCCATTTTAAAGTGCAAATGATCCTTTCAATGATACTAATATTTTCTAAAATAAACTTGACGTGACGTGTAATTGACATATACATCGTGTTAATGAAAGAACACAAAACCTTTCAGATGGTACCTCAGCCCATGTAAATGAACAACTTTTGTTCAACTTTCACGAAATCCAAAAAAAATATTTGGATTTTCATACAAAGTGACTCGATCAGCTGATCAGTTGGTACAAATTTTTTTTTTTTTTTTAATTTTCTGAAAGTGGTTAAACAAAAGTTGTTCAGTTACATGGACTGATGTACCATCTGAGAGGTTTTACGTTCTTTCAGTAACCTTAATTTCATCAAAATCGGACCATCGGTTCGGCAGTTATCGCGAAATAAACATACATACATACATCCGCCATTTGTACACTTTTTTATGTGCAATAAAGTTTAAATAAATAAATAAATACATAGAAACAATGTGTTTTCGCCCCAACTTGAATTATAGCCCTCGCTCGCTTCACTTGCTCGGTTAATAATAATAATGCAACGCGATAGTTTAAAAGTATTTATGCATTACAAAGTCCTAGACATGACAATTTCTTCAATCAGAACAATCGTAGAAGAAAAACTAAAAGAGAGACAAACAATAAGGAAAAGGAAGACCGAGGATGAAGTTTTTCCGACAAAAAAAAGTTAGGAATAATTTCCGGCCAGGACATTACACATATAGCAGGGAGACGAGAGGAATGGAGGCATCTCCACTTAACCCCACCGACAAGAGCAAGCTTGTCAATTGCAAGAAGAAAATTCCTACGACTAAGTAGACGTGTGGTATTCTTTAGCTAAGGTTGCTAAACATTTTTCGTAATGGACTAGAGAACTTTCTAATTCAGTACCATCGTGATTCACAAAAATATATCAATGTTTCGTACGAAAGAGAGCAATAAGCAGCAGAGGCTTAATGCAATGCTATTATTATTTTAAACAATTTATACTTGTGTTTTGGATTTCGGGGAAGAAGTTAAACCTTCAACCTCTATATGGAACATTCAAAAGTGTAACAAATAGTTTATGTAAGAAATAAGGAGGTAAGAAGATACTAAGGTCACCTAAGATCTTCGAAGAAGGTCCGCATGACTGTGTCCTCTATTCCATTCTTCGAGCTCCATATGAATAGAGAGAAAGTAGGTAGGTATATGTGTAATGTAGGTACATCGCATCATTCACAATCGTTCCATTTTTCACGAGCAGTCTCTCATACTTATATCACCAGAGCCCGGAATTCCAATATGGGAGCGGATGCCGGCTATGCCGTCAACTATATTCTTAAAGCTCTTTAATACCCGGCCTCTGTCACCTACACAATAGGGCTCAAATTGCGAGGCACAGACGTTTGTTTGTGGAGGTATTACTTATTGCGTGTTTACCTACTGAGGCTGGCATCCAATATCTAACAGCAATGATGACGCGTAGTGTGGGCGTGCGTGTGTAATAATGATTATACCACGTGACTTAGTGAACTTGTAATTTCGCAAATGGATAATATTTAAGATCACTCTAAGCACTATCAGGGTCATACGGGCTCTTAACACACATGTCATGCGGCGCCGGCGGCGTTGGGAGAACAATAAGCGCGACATTCTGTCTTCAATTTTACATCTTTCACACTTTCTTTCCCATAAAAAATGTAAATAGGTAGGTACTTACTTAGTTCAAAAAAAACTATAAATGCATTCTAATATTACATCGATAGTGCCTTGACAGTGCGGTGCGCCTACGACGCCGCTTTCTGCGAATATTACTAGGAAAAGATGTTCTCTTCTACGGATATGTAACTACCTACGTAGGTAGGTATTCATCAGATAATCTTCGAGCTTGCAATTTAATTTCTTCAACGTATTATATAGTCACAGGTTGGCGTAGTAGGTAGGTACCTACTTAAATTATAAATTTTCCCAGGGAAGCAATCTTTTTGTAAATGTAATAGGCCTACCTACCACCTTAGTAAATCTCAACGATTCATAAAGGGTACATTCCACATAACGGATATGTACTCTTTGGTTTATTCCCTTACCCAAGCTCATTGGTATTAACAAATAAATGGGCAAGTGCGAGTCGGACTCGTACATGAAGGGTTCCGTACCACCATACAATGTTCTAAAACGCTCAAGAAACACGTTTCTTGTATGACGACCCCCTTTAATTTTCAACTTTATATTATTTTTAGTATTTGTTGTTATAGTGGTCATAGTAATACATAATCTGTGAAAATTTCAAGTATCTAGTTAATGCCATTTTATAGATCAAGTCAAAAACGTTGAAAAAAACACGTTTCTTGTATGACGACCCCCCTTTGATTTTAACTTTTTTTTATTTTTAGTATTTGTTGTTATAGCGGCCACAGTAATACATAATCGGTAACAATTTCAAGTATCTAGCTATTACGGTTCAAGAGATATAGCCCTGTGACAGACGGACAGACGGACAGACGGACAGACGGACAGACGGACAGACGGACAGACGGACAGACGGACAGACGGACAGACGGACAGGCGGACAGGCGGACAGGCGGACAGGCGGACAGGCGGACAGGCGGACAGGCGGACAGGCGGACAGGCGGACAGGCGGACAGGCGGACAGGCGGACAGGCGGACAGGCGGACAGGCGGACAGGCGGACAGGCGGACAGGCGGACAGGCGGACAGGCGGACAGGCGGACAGGCGGACAGGCGGACAGGCGGACAGGCGGACAGGCGGACAGGCGGACAGGCGGACAGGCGGACAGGCGGACAGGCGGACAGGCGGACAGGCGGACAGGCGGACAGGCGGACAGGCGGACAGGCGGACAGGCGGACAGGCGGACAGGCGGACAGGCGGACAGGCGGACAGGCGGACAGGCGGACAGGCGGACAGGCGGACAGGCGGACAGGCGGACAGGCGGACAGGCGGACAGGCGGACAGGCGGACAGGCGGACAGGCGGACAGGCGGACAGGCGGACAGGCGGACAGGCGGACAGGCGGACAGGCGGACAGGCGGACAGGCGGACAGGCGGACAGGCGGACAGGCGGACAGGCGGACAGGCGGACAGGCGGACAGGCGGACAGGCGGACAGGCGGACAGGCGGACAGGCGGACAGGCGGACAGGCGGACAGGCGGACAGGCGGACAGGCGGACAGGCGGACAGGCGGACAGGCGGACAGGCGGACAGGCGGACAGGCGGACAGGCGGACAGGCGGACAGGCGGACAGGCGGACAGGCGGACAGGCGGACAGGCGGACAGGCGGACAGGCGGACAGGCGGACAGGCGGACAGGCGGACAGGCGGACAGGCGGACAGGCGGACAGGCGGACAGGCGGACAGGCGGACAGGCGGACAGGCGGACAGGCGGACAGGCGGACAGGCGGACCGGCGGACAGACAGCGGAGTCTCAATAATAGGGTCCCGTTTGCATTCTTTGGGTACGGAACCCTAAAAAGAATGGCAAAGATTTTTTTCTACGTTTAGCTGATGTTGTCATTATCGAAATAAAAATCAGCAGCTTGATCTCACATTTATGAACGTACTTTATCGATTAAATATCGATTTCTTTAGAAGACGATCTTGATTGCTTATCAAAGTTGTTTATTTTTAACTAAAAAGGAGGTTATCAATTCAACTGTTTTTTTTTAATGTTTGATAACCGATATTTTCTTCTTTTATATGGGAGCCTTTACTACCAAGTTGGTCCCATTTTAATTTGGTGAAGACATGATGAAGAACTTTGGAGATATGGAAGAAACTCCTAAAAAAATGAAGTTAGTTGTTTTTTTTTTACTTAAAAAAGACTAAAGCAGTAGGGTAGGGTACCTTACTGAAAATGTAATATAATATCTACTCGTAGGTTTTTTGGCATTGTCCAGTAATTACTGGATGAATGTGTAAGTATTAAATACAAGAAAACTACTAAGTATAGCGCAATAGTGTCTTCTTCGTCTAAGCGCGTTCCCAGCTGCATCCTCAGCTTTGAATGTGTTATGTTATGTTCATATGTTGTTCATAGGTTGATATCTTAGATCATATCTAACAAGTAACAACACATACAAATCTCAGATACGCTGTGTTTGATTGAGTTGCCCACATCGGGGCAGCAATCGGCAAGCCTTCACTGGTCTGGCCTACCACCTACCCTACCCCACGTTATCGCGTATCGCTCTCGTACGTAAGGGAAGACGTCTACGGGCGCCGGGTGGGCACTGCGTCGCGTGTCGCGCCCTTGCAGCGCCGCTAACTAGGCCATCGGGTGAGCTCCCTGCCGTTCGCCTCAGTATCGGCCGTCGCTGCTGTGGAGCGCGGGAGAAGCCCGCCGACGTCTCCGTAGCCGCTCGCCTGCGCCGCTGGCGCTCTCGCTGCGACCGTCGCTTCTCGCTAGCGCCCCGCAGTGACGCATTGCAGGTGCGCGACGGCCAATCGGCGCGCGCCGACCGCTACTCCACGCCGCCGCACCCGCCCGATATAAAACCGACTATCCTTTGCGGATTAAATGTAATCCCGTGCCGTGCGTCCCGAGACATGGACTTCGACGTTCGAGAAATACGTATCTGAAACTATACACGAGTGCGCTAAACGAATACAAGAATCGGAATACGGATATGAGAATACAGTGAATCGAGTATACGATTCGGAACGATTCGCGAGTTCGCGACCGAGCTCGAAGCGAATCGCGGTCGCGAGTTTCCCGGCGCGGCCGCTCGCGCGAGTGAGGGCGGCAGTATCGTTTCAACCGTCGGTCCGTGCGGTCGCTTTTGCGGCGTAGTCTGTGATTTTTTAGTGTAGCTCCAGATAATCCAAGTTAATCTACAATGGTGAGTGTTATTTCTTCAGGAAGGTGTCGGGAGTGAATTCGGGGGATTGTCCTCGAGCCATGTTGGGGTATATTTCGGAAATCTAGTGCATCGGTGTTTATAGTGATGACGGCCTCCATTATATTATTGTGATGGCCGTTTTTTACCGCATTGCGGAACAACGACGTCGTCTAAACAAAGATGAGGAGTGAATATCAGCCCTTGCAGATAATAATCTGCAATTGGGAGGCGAAACGGTTTCTCTCGGTTCCGAAAGGCTCGAGAAAGGTCGTCGCCATAGTTCCGTACCGTAGGTGGTGCCGGTTATAATGACGTTACTGGTAGATGCCGGTCGGTTGATGACGGTTTAAAATGGCGCTCGCCGTGTTGTCACTGGGAAACAAGTGGTTTTTGTGTTAGTCGTGGTGTAGAAAGCCGCGTCGCGCCCTGTTGACGCCGGATCGATCGGCCGGGCGCAACTGTCAAACGCCCGTTGACTCATCGCGTAGCCGATATTTTCATACGCAATTCATTCGCTGCGTCCTCCTGGTGACCACAGCTGCTGTAGGAAGCTCCCTGCAAAATATGGTAATGTGTCTTCGCTCAGAAATGCGTGTGTTGTCGTTTCTATGCCGTATGTAAATACCGGCGCAATACCCTGTTGAGTGTCCCCATTCAAGGCTAGCAAGTGTTTTTATGAAACCAGTAACTCCTTTTTGGATGGTTGTGATTGTGAGTCATGTAGGCAAGTCTAAGCTAGAAATGCAGTCGTTCTAACTAGGTAGTTTTTATATTCTTTTTCGAATGTATGAATGGATTACCTTTTTGACAAATATCCAGAAAGATGTAGGTAGATACATCTACAAAAGGGTCCGTTATGAACGTGTTTTTTAATTTTATAGCTGACAGAGATATTGGAAGAATAGAGGGGAGGTCTTTGCCCACACAGACACAACAGGCTAGTTAAAAAAAAAGCTTTTTTACTTCCAGCCAATAAAAAATCAATAATTTTTATGGAAAATGATATTGAAACATTCATCCTATAATAAAGGTATATTTATTATTGGAACATTAATGTTTCACCTATTTTCTAATCAGATTTTTGTTTTTTTCCTTGGTAGGTAGGTATCTGTCCCATATAAAAATAAAAAATATTTTGTCCATCTTCAATTATAGCATTCAGTTTCTCAATTTGCATAAACTTGTCAGTTTTTCATAGCATCAGAACAAACATTGTCATTTGATAAAAAATTCTTATTGTTCTGCGGAACATTCTTTTGCTGCCTGGTCACACATTAACTTGCAATTTGTCTAATTAGTGCTTCATTGTCTCGGATGTAGAACACTCCCCTCGAGGATAACAATTGTGTCGTGATGACTGGTGTAATTGTCACATTTTGCAGATGGAGAGATTAGCCTGGCCTCTTTGTTGATGGTGTCCTTGTCTTATGCTGATAGTGGTTGTAGTTGCATGCAGAAATGGGATGGAATTGTGATGGAAATGTTCAGTAAATCAGTAGTAACATACAAACTATAAAAATTTTATCCCTAATTGGGCAGACAGCATTTTGGTTTTTGTGGCTCTAAGCAGACAGAGCCCACAGCTGCAAGACTCAAAGGCCACTTTTAGCCTGATGGTGGATGAGAAGGTACTAAAAGGAATCAAAATAGTTATGGGTAGCTAGCCGCATCGCCTATTAACATGCGTTTCGCCCAGTCCCTCAATCGGCTTTTACTATCTGCACAAGAAGAGAGCAGCTGGTAACATTCTAAGTTTTTCTTTTCTTCCAGTCCACTGACCAGCATGGAAGAACCAGTAGTAATAATGTAGAAAATTATTTATTTTTATGATGGTAGTAGGTACATATGTTTGTACACGTTACACAATTAACATCTTTATTCCTTACAAAGTAGACATCAAACGCAGCATTATCTATAGGCCTTGCTTGGCCAGGTAGCAAGCATATTGATGGAAACGTTTCCACATACTTACATATTTTTTATTAGGTTGATAGAATTTACCAGATCACTTGTTCAAGAAAAAGCTTTGTCTTGAATATGCCTATGAATTTCCTTGCCTTACCCTTATATTAGTTTGCAGCATGTCTATGCAAACAGCATAGTTGTTCATAAAAGTTTGTTTTGGACTTATGCATGTCATTGGTGGATACAAAAAAAGGTTATGCATGTTTTTAGATCTTCGAGATTAGGCTCATTGTGCACAGTGCCCTTGACTGACCTGATAAGACCTGCAATATGTTGTATGGAAAATACCTCGCTAAAAAGCAGATTAATCATACAATGTTTTAAGCAAATTTGAAGCTTACCATCCATGCTGGTCAGGAAGAAAAGATAGAAGTAGAACATATTGTTACCAAGTACCTTAAAAGCTGATTGGAATGAATGGGTGAGAATTTTAATCATGTCATTAGGTGATGTGGCTATCAACCCATCACTATTGATTGCCTTTTCCACCTACATGAACATGGCATCATCATGTATAGATAGTACCAAATATCCTTACAAATTCTTTCAGATTGTTTCATGTAGATAACTTGTGATTTTGTGTTCTCTATTTTTTTATGAAAATATTTCTTATTACATAGTTAAGTTCGTTAGCTAAAATGGTGCATTCTGTCGGCACGTCACAAAGGCCGCGTCTTTGAAATATCCGATGCCGAGGGTATACCATCCATTTGAATGGATAGACTATATTATAGCTGTACTTGTATTAATTACTCGTAGCTATAATTATAGTATAGTATATTCATTTTTTACGTTTTCAAATTGTCCTGGGTCTTGGGTATTATCTAAATCTAATACATATAAATATTATTAAAAAATATAGTTACATTTACATTACTATAAAGTTTAAACTTGCTTTGGGGCTATCTAAATAAGTGTGATTTGTCCTTATCTATATATTTCATTATATACTGTGTCGTTTTGAGATCTATAAAATCGCTTGCAAATACACCTTTCATTATTATTAATGATGAAACATTACCAAATAACATATAATATTCACAAAGTTACTAATACGCACTTATTTGTGAAAAAATTATTATCTTAAATCACCTAGATACACAAGACCTATCTCTTACATCAGTTCAAAGGAATTTGACTGTAAACTTGAAGTATCTACCTACACCCACCCATCACATCTTTTATAGCTATGTGACTAAAGCAAGATAAGTGCAACAATTTGATAAGAAACATAATTTTGGAACTTGGCATGTTTGTACCGCTACAGGCAATAGTATCGAAGGCATATCAATTTATCGCACATTAGGATTGATAAGTTTTATTGTAATGCAGTATTCGGTATCTCGCCGCAGTGTGACGTCGAAGGCCAAACAGGTAATTACACGTAATCTGCCTGATAAGATACCTGATAGTCCTGATACCGCGCCATATTGCCTGTCTGCTGCTTCTGCTCTTCTTGTGTGGATACTCGGGAAAGATGGTCGTCACTAGCGTGTGTATTTTTATATTGACATTTTGTCCCTTTACTAGTCCTAAAAGAAATTATATTTCTTCACGCGTTTAGCAAACGCCTGTCATATTGTATAGGGGTTTGAAGCGGGATTTGTAGAAAACTACCTACTCGCTTAAATAAATCGCCGACTTACAATATTGGATACTTAGTCAAACTTGATTGATAGTTCCCACCTACTGTCTTTTATTGTACCCTTTAGTTGATTATCGAACAAGGGAACTTGGTTACGATTCTCCCTCGATCGAGCTTACGACAACTTAGAGCTCTGATATTGAGTTCATTCAATCTTTGATTGCCTTACATTTACACATGTCGGTAATTTTATCATGACATTGCATACGAAAACATAAGCAGAACTTTTGCCTGTGCGACCGGCGCCTCATTAAATAGGACTCATTCTAACTTGATACTTGATAATTCCAGGCGGATCAGTTGACAGAAGAACAGATCGCCGAATTCAAGGAGGCGTTCTCACTTTTCGACAAAGACGGCGATGGCACGATCACGACCAAAGAGTTGGGCACCGTCATGAGATCGCTAGGACAGAACCCCACAGAAGCCGAGCTTCAAGACATGATCAACGAAGTTGACGCAGACGGTGAGTGTTTTACTTCTTTTCTTACGACAGACACTTAATTTTCAAGCGAAATAAATTCCAGGTGGCAGGCATTCGTGAATGTGACCGACCCAAATAGGCGTGGCGGTATCGCCTCTATTGTCTACTACAAGCGTGTTTTAAAGATCTTGTATGGTATGGTACGAACAATAGACGAAATATACATTTGCATTATGACAAAAGATTTTATGCTAGGTTTTTGGAAAATTTACGAGTGCTATCGAACTTGAAGTTTACGTTACCATCTACTGTCAGATCACATTTGAAGGAATAATATTAGCAACTCGTTAAGTTCCTAACAACCTGAGTTGCTATTAGCTCACATTCCATCATGTATTACATTATATTAACGACCATTGTCTTATCGACATAATTTCCAACATTTATCACTAGGCTATCAGCGCCACGTCGGCAATTTAGATAATTTAATAGCTATTAACTCCTAATGAAGCTTTAATTCGGCGAATGCGTGAAAATCAATGCATCAAGGCCGAAACATTTTTAGATCCGTGTAATCTAGAATCCAACAATTCAAATCATACACTTTTTTCTAAACGTCAAAACAAACATTTCCTATGGGATTTGTATGAAATATCAGACTGTGACGTCATAGTTTTTTGGAGTCAAATAGCGCTCTTAATATCCGTTTTTCGGCATTAATAAATGTAAATTCACGTTCAAAATGGATGTAATCAATGACAAGTGACATTATTTTGTGACGTTCTATTCTCTGAACAGTATCACATAATTTGTTTTTTACCCAGGAAACTACCCAATTAAATTCGTAACGCGGAAATCGCTAGGCATCTGGGATTCTGGAGTAAGGCGAAACGGCTCTGAAAATGTTAGCAATATTTTTGTGGAGGGTTTCTTGTACGTTTACGTTATTTACACGCATCGTACACGTGTGTCGAGTATCGCGACATCTTATCTTTAATTGAAACTCAAATAGGTTTACAATTGGTGATAAGCATGCGTTGATATACAAGTTGCTGAACCATATACTTTTTAGGTGAAAAGAAAATAAATCATTTTATTAATAACTAGCTGTGCCCGCGACTTCGTTCGCGTGGTTGTCGGAACGTAATGTTATATAGTCTAAAGCCTTCCTCTATAAATGGACTACCCAACAAAAAAATAATTTTTCAAATCGGACCATTAGTTCCTGAGATTAGCGCGTTTAAACAAACAAACAAACTCTTCCGCTTTATAATAGTATATATATACATAGGTTCCAATTATTTTCATCATGTAAATTAACGCATTTTTTCTGTAACTCACCAGATTTTATTTTACTTTTTACTTTATAAGGCACACTAAACAGACGTTTTACAAAGTTGCATCACAACTAGCATTATCTAATAGATACGTCTATACAGGGTCCAACTAAATATACTGAAACTATTTTAACGGTGGATTCAGTCCATGATACTGAACAACTTTTTCCAAGGAACACATATACCGAAATATGAAAAATAATTTTTGACCTCCCATACAAGTTGACCGATTAGCTGATCCGAGTTTGTACGGAAAGCCAATAGTTATTTTTCATATTTCGACATATGTTCCTTGTGGAAAAGTTGTTCAGTATCATGGACTGAATCCACCCTTAAAATAGTTTCAGTATATTTAGTTAGACGTTATATATTTGGATGTAGTAAAGTAGTCAAACTTGGTGTACCCAGCAGGATCTACTAATGTGAGTCTATTTTAAAATGAAAAAGAGGTACTCAAATTTCTAAGTTCTTAATTTAACAGAATATAATAATAACAGGATTACAGTTAATATATATCACGCAAAACATGGCATTTAAAAAAATCCTATGGGCATAATTTATGAACAAAATTGAGGTATTGTCCGTGACTTAGTTAGTCCAAAGATATCAAAACCATCAAGTTCAACATTATTGTAGGATCTGCACATGACAGATATTGGGTTGTTGAAGGAGACTAGAGATTAATAGAATCCAGTCGATTATTTACTCGTAATGTTTCTTATCGCTTAAACTAGACATTCCTCAGCTATGGTTTTCAGTAGACCCATATTTCTTTTTCCAACGGTTTCTTTCATCCGTTCGCTATTTTATAAATGATCATAAACACTAGCAAAGTCAATAATCAACATATTTACCCGTCTTGTTTATCTAAAAACCTGCGATAAAAGCACAGTGAACCGTGTGATGACGTATGGTATAAATTTACACGCTATGTAATTTTGATCACATGAGATGATTTTTAATAACATTTTAAATGATACTAACAACAAACATGCAAGGATACCGCATGTTTGTTTGCTCTCAGAACAAAGAGCTAGTCAATATTAGTGCGGACTACTTGATAACGCTGTTTTGTATTTGCTCGTATGTTTGTTTTGTGTCTGAAAACACTGGCTGTAACGCTGGTCGTTTTGAAACCAGATAAGGTTGTTTTGCATATAAAAAAACTGATGAGCGGATTTTAATTCGCATTCGTAGACATTCTACTCTCTTTATGTCTCTTGAATTTATTTCTTGATACACGACGACACAAATTACTAAAAGTTGATGTAGACATAGGCACTGGTGTAAAGATGATTCTAAAGAAACGTCTGACGCACAAAAGCGAAAATTAGCGGATCTTCGAAACAATCGCTTCGTAAAATCATATTTTTAAGCGACTTTAAAAAAAGGAACCTCTTAATAAAATTCGAATGCACCTATTTTTTATGTCCCTTAATAATTTCTCCGTTTTTAAATCGATTTAGAAAATTATTTTTATACATTATATGTATTTAAAAGCAAGGTATACATACATGCAAGTTGGTCCCATGGTCACCACAGGTAAAATATCTGATGGGATCTTATGCACACAAATGATCTTGATGTTTTTGTCAATAAATGAAGCATTTGCATTCAGAAAGTGTGTTTTGATAAAGTGACTGAAACTCGTAAACAAGATCAGAAATTTAAGTCGCTTTTTTTGTTTTAAATTATACATGATTAACATCGGAAACAGGAGTTTCAAATGCAATTATATTTTTACTGCATTTACACCTTCATTCCCTTTTTTTTTAGAAAGATTGAAAGGGTTAAGAACTTCAGACATTTGTATGCTCGATCGAGCATGGCATCAGTTTAATTAAAAGCCCATTTTGTCTTGGAAGGCAATTGGAAACTCATTACTCATTAGCTTAGAAACGAGGCAGCCTTTAATTGGATGACCTAGTGCCGGCCTACTGTCAGGCTGAGAGGCTGCTAAACAGGATTGTCGAGGCTTGAGGCTTGTGGGCGCGGTATGGAAATGGCTTTCATGTCGCGATTAGTTGTTTGTAGCCTTTGCACTAAAAATAAATTACTAAATGACTTTAATGTCGCGATTAGTTGTTTGTAGCATATGCACTAAAAATAATTTAAAATACTCGTAATTACTAAATGGCTTTCATGTCGCGATTAGTTGTTTGTAGCATATGCACTAAAAATAATTTAAAATACTCGTAATTACTAAATGACTTTCATGTCGCGATTAGTTGTTTGTAGCATATGCACTAAAAATAATTTAAAATACTCGTAATTACTAAATGGCTTTCATGTCGCGATTAGTTGTTTGTAGCATATGCACTAAAAATAATTTAAAATACTCGTAATTACTAAATGACTTTCATGTCGCGATTAGTTGTTTGTAGCATATGCACTAAAAATAATTTAAAATACTCGTAATTACTAAATGGCTTTCATGTCGCGATTAGTTGTTTGTAGCATATGCACTAAAAATAATTTAAAATACTCGTAATTACTAAATGACTTTCATGTCGCGATTAGTTGTTTGTAGCATATGCACTAAAAATAATTTAAAATACTCGTAATTACTAAATGACTTTCATGTCGCGATTAGTTGTTTGTAGCATATGCACTAAAAATAATTTAAAATACTCGTAATTACTAAATGACTTTCATGTCGCGATTAGTTGTTTGTAGCATATGCACTAAAAATAATTTAAAATACTCGTAATTACTAAATGACTTTCATGTCGCGATTAGTTGTTTGTAGCATATGCACTAAAAATAATTTAAAATACTCGTAATTACTAAATGACTTTCATGTCGCGATTAGTTGTTTGTAGCATATGCACTAAAAATAATTTAAAAATAATTACTTCACTAAGTGATAGGTATATTCATCATATATTTAATGAAAAAATGACTTGATTATTAATAAATGACGGGTTGCATTGACCGTACTTCTTTCATCATCAATCGCAACCTTGAACCTCCCACTGCTGGAAATAGGTCTCTCTCAGTGAATGCCATTTACCACAGTCCTTAACTCCTGAGCTACTCTTATCCACGTTCGATCCGCGAACTTTTTGGTCTTGCTATCGAACAACCTACGATGCGTTTACCATTATTAATCGCTGGCAAATTTACGCCAAACATTTCATGTATTAAGTACCTACCTTATCTATTTTGAACAGTGACAGTCAATTACAAATACCAATAATATGAGTAATATAAAGTTATGTATTCTGCGTCGATCATATCAAAAGTCCGAGCACTCCGAGCCCATTATCACGAAAAGATGATTTTTTGTAATGTTTCTTTCGAGTGTTTCTCATTTGGTCTTGAATGTTTTCGGTATATGAGCGTAAACATATACATTTTGTTAATTATGATGTAAACAGTGATTTCAACTTAGTAGCACTCATAAAATTGTGATGTACGGAATTGATAAATTGTGACCAGAACCGATACGATACTTTATTTACATGCATTATTACTCCGATATCATCAGTACTGCGATTTTTACAATGCAATGACTTCTCCAAACTGAAAGGTCTTGGAGATTTCACTGTAGTGCATTCACGGTCGGGAAGCGGGTCACAGGTTTTTGGCAAATGTGTCAGTTGCGCTTCTCGTCTGCCGCCGTAGGGTTGGCAATATCACAAACACTACATTCTGAATCTTATATGTACTGTAATTAATCATCTTGCAGTAATTAATTGTTCAAGACTCGGGACGCTTGTAATCAAATGTAAATTTTAACCGCTGCCGTATTCATGAAATATCAATGCCCTCTCAGTCAATATAATCAGTAATCTACCAATTTAAAGAGTTCCTTCCATGGTGGTCTGGGAGAAAAGGAAAAACTTAGGTTGTACCAGCTGCTTCTCTTTCCGCGCATATCGTAAAAGCAGATCGTGAACGGGCGAAAATGCAAATAATTTATTATCACAGGATATTTATAATATCTCTTAATAATAGTCACTTTGTTTTGTTTTGCACAAATGTTGACGTCAAATCGTTACTTAAAGCTAAGTTTACGCCGCTTCCTTTTTCCACCTTCTCATCAACCATCACGTTTATAGTGGCATTTGAGTATTGCGGCCCTGGGCTCTGTCAACCAATGTCATTTATGGCTCCTGCAATCCTGGCGTCCTGGTAACACGAGCCGGCTTGATCTAAATTTGCAAGTCGGCATTTTATACGCTTATCATAGCATCAAAAAAAGCCACAACATACGGGAAAGCCTGGTTGAAATTAAATGCACTAAGCGAAAGCCCTTTTTGATTGCATTTGAAAGGTCAGGGTCAAGTTGCAAGGAATGAAGGTCAAGATGTAAGTCTTATGTTCGCTTCGGTTCTCATAATTTAATTTTAATTTAAAAATGTTCCGGGTGCATAAATTTAATGGTAGGTATATTCTATTTATGACTTCATGCGTATATGGGGCGAAACGTTTCACAGGGTCTTTATCAGCTTCTCTCTTACGTTACACCGGTGAACCGGTCTGTTCGCGCCTAGAAGCGTCTTTGATAACTTTTGTACTTACCAGCGTGCAAGTCGGATCACGAAACTTATAGATGAACTGATAAACTACCATCTCTTGATTGATCACAAATTAGTTGTTTTTTCGCTCTTTTCAACAATGACGTCACTGCCCCGACTTTGTTTGTTTACTTGTTTTCTTTTCACTCGTTTGTTTGTATGCTAATGAAAACGTGGGCCGTGTTTCCTATTTCTAGTGTTTTATATATTACCAACGTTGTTCGTACGTAAACGTCGATTTGGATTTGGAATGAAAACATTTTGCAACTTCGTTTTAATGTGAGAGTCGTTTGCACTTGCACCCAAACCTTCTGTTATAATTAATGGTGTTCGTAATTCGATTGTTTTTGGAATAAAACTATCGTTAAAGTATCCATCGGTATTAAGCATTTTTTTTATTCTTACCTAGTACGGCCTGACTGGCTAAATCCGATAACATAAATGGTGTCAAGCTAAATGCTATGGTTAGTTGGGTATTCGTAAGTGGTTTCTATTCAATTCAATTCATTTATTAATCTTCAGACAATTGGTGAAAAAATTATTTAAGTGTGCATTTAACATGCTATCAAACACTTTGGCGATCACCGTAGCCAACGAGATAGGTCTGTAGTTCCTTTTGTCTCTCAAATCGCCTGTCTTGTTTTTAACGATAGGCACTACGACCGTTCTTATCAGCTCCGCCGGCAAATAAGAATGTCCCACGCAGAGCGTGTACAACATTGCCAGTATCCGCGGCAGGTGTGGGCCGGAATGTTGGAGATGCTCAATACTCAGACTATCGTGACCAGGGGACTTCCCTCTAGAAATTGACTTTATGGCAGTAGCAACATCTTTTGCTGTGAATCTAGTCCCTAACTGGTCACATCCAGCCTCAGCACTGGACACCTCCTGCTGTTCCGTAGCTAAAGGTAAAACGGTAAACGCATCTTTAAACAAATTTGCTATTTCCTTCTCACCGCTAACACCTTCAACACACTCAGGCAGGCCAGGTCCAAGATTCATCTTATTGGTATTTTTCCAAAACGCGTGAAAATCGGCTTTCGAGTGATTTTCGGCTAAGATGTCCATTTTTATTTGGTCCTCATGGTTTTGACACCATTTTAATTTGGATTTAAATATCTTCCTAGTGTCCCGCATCTCCTGATATACAGTGCCCTGAGTAGGCTTGCCGTGCCACAGCCATAGTTCAAATTTCGACCTAGCCTCCCTATGTGCATCCTTATTGCATGTAGAACAATTTAGTTAGGTTACATTGTAGGTGATATTATTTAGTTACCTCCTAAAAGTTAAATAGGTACATTTATTAAATTGATTGTGGTTTATGTTTCCATAAAGTTATTATACCTGTTTGTTACATTTTACCTATATGTTCATAATGAGGAAATGTTTTCTGATACTTAGTATCGTCCATTATTTTATAGGCAGTTATATATAACATCCAAGGTAAAGTTAAACCCAAGTTTCCACCAATATTAGTTAATAAAACAGTAAAAGTATATATTTTCGGAGCCACCTCCAGCAAGTTCCACGATTGGCATCAAAACGATAGCAATCCGGGCTAAAGGCTTTGTTTTTACCGAAGTGCGGGTTTCTACGGAAGCAAGAGATTGACCCGTAGATAAGTCGCTGAACAGAATACTGCTGACGATACCGTCATTTTCGTGAAAAAACCAAAGAACGACGTCATTCGCATATCCATTCCATCACCAAGGTGTTCCTTGGTTGTTGCATTTATTAGCATGCTTATTGTTCAGCGACAAGACGCCAGAGAAGTATAAAGTCGCGTGTAATTGAACATTAGGTATTCCACGCTCAACAGACTCGTGACGAGAAATCATGTTTGCACGATAGCTTTCCCTGAAAAACATTTACTTACTGTCATGTTAATAATAATAATTAAATTCTGCTTAGCTTACTTCCCAAATGCCGAGCTATTGCATGCTACCGAAACCCGCCGACGACGGTATAAATGGGGAAACATCGCAAGAGCAGTGGGCTTGTGCGAAAGGACAATACATGATCGCGAATTCACCATTCCCAGAGGGAACGACCAAGATGATTAGGTGCTTTTGTTAATGACATATCCCGTTTCATTCTACATTGCATAGCTATCAGTCAGTCGAGTCTTCACATTCACTGATTCATCTTCACATTAATATTATTTTAAATACTGGTTTGGGCCTACATTTTAATGAGCTGCAAACTTGGATCATATATTCTATTGATGCACAGTTGCCGCCTAAAAAATGGCACCGGAGAAACAAGGCATAAAACAGTATTATGCCTTGTTTCGCTGTCATTCGCTCGGTGGCCGCGCGCGTGACGTTACGTCAAAGATGACCAATCTAACCACAAGCACAGCGGCGACACTCCCTGTACGTGCGAGTTTAAACGCCTGTGACCTTGAGCTCGGAGCTCGTAACGCCAGGGTTGATACCGAATCGAAATGGAGTATCGTGCGGTGCGTGAGAGACGCGAACTAAGTATCAGTCCTCGGCCAAAGCAGTCAGCGATAGCTCGTTTCACGCCCCGCGCGCCCCTCAAGGCCCCCTCTCACATCCAACCACCCACACATAACCGCAAGCGATTTTACGTGCACACATGCTTAAGTATCGTTTCTTTTCGCGTAGTGTATATATTCTTTGCCACAAGGTAATATGTAACGAACTTAATACGGATTTATTTCCACGCTTATCTCAGTTACTTAAGGTTTAAATTACATTAAACTGTTTTCGCAATACTTGACATATATACATCTACCTATGTACGTATTGACACGGGGACAATATTTTGTTTAATTTTTTACAAAGAACTGTGCATCTATAGAATATATGATCGAAGGCTGCAAAGGCCTAATTACTGAATAAATATTTGATTTTGAGCTTAGTTCTAAAGTTCCACGTTTATCACGGTCTTATCGAATTCGTGTCGAATTCGAACGTAATGTAACATTTATTAATTGAAATGAATCGTTGGAACCAGTGATTATTCCGCTTATCGATATTCGATATGATTTGGAGCCAAAAGTCGGCCGCTCTAAATACATTACATTACGGAGATACTCTAAATAGAATAATTTTAACTGACATTTTTTTTATATGGCTTAGCGCTACGCACGCGTGCTCTAGGTATCACAAAACAAATAGATGTAAATACCTACGATTCTTCTAAAATAAGAGAGACCTATATTTCCAAAAATCTATTCTTTTACCTGTTGATCTTGAATATCTAGGGACGCAATCACGTGACTCTATGTGACTTTTGAGACATTTAGAATACCAAAATAAAGGTGTATACAAAAATCCAGCACAATCCGTTTCATTCCGAGATATCCCTATCTTTTTGCTTGACTACTATCACATATCGAAAAATAACTCGTAAGCTAAGTTGACACTGATATCTTCGGATAACATACGCAATAGACCCGCATAATCGACACCGCACTCAAGTAAAAAGTTAAAAGTTTAAAACTCAGCTAAACATGTATTAGCAATCTTTGGCACGTATCGTCGCAAAATGTCCCCCTTGTCGCAAAACGTCCATTTCGCAAAATGACCCTTGCTCAAAACGTCCCTTTCGCAATATGTCCCCTGGTGGCAAAAAAATATCCCTCGCAAAATTTTTGGAAAAGGGACATTTTGCGAAAGGGACGTTTTGCGCAAGGGACATTTTGCGGCGATACCCTTTGGCAGTACCTTAACTGCTGTTTAGGCTTAGCATCTTAGACGGTAGTGTTGAATGAATGAATGAATGAATGAATAACTCTTTATTGCACCTAAAAAGTAAATAAAAAAAATTAACAAAACACAATTTGTAAATATATATACATAGGTACAATGGGCGGTCTTATCGCTGACAGCGATCCTATTTTTATATAAAATGGTCCAAGTCAAAAATGTAATAGGTATTTTTAAATAAATTTATATTTGTTGCATGGATTTGTCGTTTGATATATAATGTTGGTAGGTATTATGTAGGCTCACGCGGCACGACCGTGACATTCCGTGTCGGATTTCAAGCGACAAACAACAATAGTATATTGGCACATCCGGCGGCCGCGCAGGATCGCAATGCCACGAATTAATTTGTCCTGACGGAACACGCCCGATAGCGCCGCTTTCCTGTGCCTCGATAGCTATTGTTAACCGCGATAATTAAGGATAAAGTTTTATATTGTATTCATGTAGCTTATGTTTTCATTCTGTAAAACCTGGTTTAGTACCTACTGGTAACGAAAGTGTATTTTCCTGATTCTCGGTAGCTGTTGTTAGGCGCGATAATACCGAATTCACGAATTTAAATACGTTAAGTATATAAAAAGGGTTTATTTTCTGTAAAGCCCGGTTATTCGAAGAAATGTTTACTACCGACATCTAGGAAAATGATAGATTTATCAATACTAGCTAGTACTGAAAATCAGCAATGTCATAGGAAAAGACCTATTATCACAATCACACCTTTTATTATACTCGTATATTCTCTCAAAAAGTTATTCAAACAGACACTTGTTCACTTTGTGGGTGTACTCGTAGATGCACAGATCCACGTTATTCAAAAAGCAAACTCCAAGGCTCGAAAGTCTACGACTATAACGGGAAGCATTCTAGCATAACTTGCTCCGTTACAATCTAACTTTCAAAGTTTTAGCCAGCTGTAAATTGGCTCATTTACTAGACTCGCCGGATTCCACCTACAATTGGTTTCATCTGGAAGGGTTTTTAGGCGGTTAAATATTGTTATTCGTTTCTTCCGTCGTGTTATATTGAGATTAGTCAAGTCATCATCTATTTGGATAAAGTACCCACCATATAAATCATACGAGCGTCGTTAGATTCGATTTTAGGCCATAAATATTATTTTGGGCAATCTTCCATCTAATGAGCGTCGTCGGTGTGGTAGGGTAATTATTTTAATGTGCTGTCTATTGTTTACAGCACTCGCGCTTGGCAATTCTTCGATTTCCGAAACGAAATAGTTATATTTTGATATAAATACTCGCCAATCTTTAAGAGTTCCAGAGCCATCATGGCTAAAACGGAATACAAAGTCCACTTTTTAGTTCAGCTTAGGTGTTTCCAGAGTTCTTCTCTTTTGTAAAGAAACAAACTTTGTATATTTATAAAGATGATGACATATTTTAGTTCGAATACGTTTTTCCTCGTGCTTACTATGACAAACATTGAAAAGAGAGATAAGGACAAAACTAAAATAGGTTAGCAAGTTTGATATTTTTTATGAATAAGAGGCTTATAAAATTTAGCACTTGGTTATTCTTAATCCCATAAAGTACAACCGACATATCTCTTCATAACACGTGTTCTGCATAATATGCCTGTTCAATATCCGCGAATATTTATGTAAGCGCGTCCTCGTAACTTACGCGGAAGAATTTACAGTCACAGACATAATTTTTATAATTTAAGCCCTGCACTCAAAACAGCAGCTTCGTAATACCTTGTAATACTTTCACATTTCATAATTTCCTCTTGACATTTTGGAAAAATAATGATCATCTTTGGCCTCTTCATCTCTGTCTCTCAACCGAAAAATTGTTTTTACTATCGTCCTCTTTGATAGTTTTCTAACGAATTTAATCTTTTCTTAGATATGCTTTTTTCTTTCTACTGGGTGGCGCAAAAGTACTGGCACTAAAGAAAATACTTTTATTTTTTTTATATGACATTTTCTGTCATTCTGTTGTTGAAAATTGTGTAGTGAACAAATGTAAAATACACTGAAAATAAACATGGACCGTTTTACTCCCCAAGAACGTGGAATAATTGTGTCAATGTTCTTACGGAATAATTCATCAGTGATAAGAACACAACGTGAATTTCGTCGACGATTTCACCACCGTCCGGCACCGATTGGTCGCACAATTCGACGCTTTGCCACACGCCTTGAAGCAACTGGCTCAACATTGGATAGACCTAAGTCTGGGAGACCAAGAACAGGCCGTTCAGCTGAAAATATCGATGCTGTGCGCGAAGATGTGGAAGAGTGTCCAGAAACATCAACGAGGCGACGTGCCACGCAATTGGGCATTTCCAGACGGACCCTGCAGCGTATTTTGGTGAAAGACTTAAAGATGTTCCCGTATAAAACTCAAATGACTCATCAGCTGCTGCCTGCTGACCACCGAGCTCGTCTAGATTACTGCCAGCGCGTCATAAACCTCAACCTTGAAGAGGATGATTTTCCTTCAAAATTGGTTATGAGTGACGAAGCGCATTTCCATCTCTCAGGGCATGTCAATAAGCAGAATACTCGGTTCTGGGGCACTGATAATCCGCGCATTATTTAAGAAACACCTCTACACCCACTAAAAGTTACTGTATGGTGTGGCATCTGTGTTGACAGAGTGATCGGACCCTATTTTTTCGAAGACGCTGGAGGCAATGCGATAACTGTCACTGGAGAACGCTACAGAACCATGTTACGAGAGTTTTTGATACCCAGTTTGGACGAATTGGGGCTGGAGCACATCTGGTTTCAACAAGACGGCGCTACGGCACACACAGCGCGCGACACTATGGACTTAGTGAGGGACGCTTTTCCAGGCCGAGTTATCTCTCGTTTTGGCGATTTGCCTTGGCCTGCAAGATCACCCGATCTGACCAGTCCAGACTTCTTTCTTTGGGGTTTTTTGAAATCTCGGGTGTATGTGAACAAGCCACAGACTCTCGCAGCTCTAAAAGAAAACATTCGTCAAGAAATAACGAACATATCGCAGGAAGTGTTACGGCAAGTTATGCAAAATGTCATAAATAGGGCTCAAATGTGTATCAACTCTGGAGGTCACCATTTAAAAGACATCATCTTTAAATCCTAATGGTACGAAATTTAATGGCACAAATATACATTTAAAAAAACCTAAATCTAGTTTTCTAATTTAGAAAAAATGTTATAGCTGAACCAAATAGGGTATTTACTTTTGCGCCACCCAGTAGTACATGTATCTCATAATAATAATATTAACTGATATAGCAGGTAATCGCTTCCTTTTGAATATGTGTGCGTTTGGACATTGTAGAAGACTACGAGGGCTGTTTGAAAAGTACCCGTTTATGGAAAAAAAAAATTTTTTTGTATATATGCATTTATTTTTCTACGTAGTCACCTTTTAACTCTATACATTTGTTCCACCTATACTCAAGCTTCAATAAACCATCCAAAAAGTATGATTTTGGAAAGTCATTTAATATAGGCCTCTGTGGCGGCAATGACTTCGTCATTCGATCCAAATCGCTTGCCACCGAGCCATTTTTTTAGGTTGGGAAACAAAAAGAAATCGCAAGGGGCCAAATCTGGAGAATACGGGGGGTGAGACAATAGTTCATAGCGTAACTGTGCTAATTTAGCCGTCACAACTCTGGACCAATGAGCCGGGGCGTTGTCGTGATGAAACAGTACTTTTTCTTTTTTAAATGGGGTCGTTTGTCCTTCAACACGGCGTCAAATTCATCCAATAAATTGGCATAGTACTGCCCTGTTATTGTTTTTCCCTTTTCTAAATAGTCAATATGTATAATACCCTGCGAATCCCAAAAAAACGGTCGCCATGACCTTTCCAGCCGATGGGACGGTTTTTGCTTTCTTTGGAGCAGGTTCACCCGGTAAAATCCACTGCTTCGACTGCTCTTTCATTTCCGGGGTGTAGTGATGAACCCACGTTTCGTCCACGATCACGAAACGACGCAGAAACTCCTTCTGGTTACGTTTGAACACGGCCAAACACTGCTCCGAAGTAGTCAGTCGGTTCCGTTTAGCTCCTCCGTGAGTAAACGCGGCACCCACCTCGCCGATACTTTTTTCATACCCAATTTTTCTTCTAATATGTGATGTACCCTCTCGATAATATGTGTTGTACCCTCTCGATTGAAACATTTACAGCATCAACGATTTCTCGAAGTTTAATTCGGCGGTCGGCTAAAACGATATTTTCAATTTTCTTAACCATATCGTCTGTAGTCACCTCAACTGGCCGGCCTGGGCGATCCTCATCAAAGACGGTTGTTCTCCCCCGCTTAAACTCGTTATACCAATATCTGACGGTTGTCATAGAAGGAGCACATTCATGGCTGCTTGCATTTTTACTTTTATTTCATCACATGTTTTTCCTTCCAAAAATAAGAATCACATCACCGAATTACAGACCGATACTGTTCTTTCTCCATTTTAACAATTTTAAGTTCACGCCTTCACTGAATCGTTGTCAAATGAGAAAAAAAACAAAAGAATGCCATTTTTTTTTTATTTTCCCGCCTCTGAAAAATGGCAACGGTGGTATACTTATTTCCGGCCAGTGATATTAATATATTTAGAAAACGGGTACTTATCAAACAGCCCTCGTATAAACATTGTCAGCCGCAACGCAACGCTTATTTTGTCTTTTACCAGTTTAGTGTTTAGACGTATAAATATAAAATCGGTTGTCATAAATATGAATAAGTACGTGGGATATTTATCTCTGGTCCATAATAGCATACAATAAGATATTGGCAGTAACTGGTACATTTCGTGGTCGATGCTGTGGCTCGCACGTGGGCCGCTGGCGCCGGCGACCGAATTCGCGGAGGCACCGCTGCACAGGCACACGCCAAGTTTCGATGACCCCATCGCACCAACTCGCAACGCGCTTTTATGGCTTTTCGAGTGCAAATTTCAACTCAACTGAAAGATCAAAGGTACCCAGATGCACCGATCAGTTTATGCGTGACGTCTGTTCTCACAAGCTTGTAACATGTAGTTCGATCTGTATTACTTGTGTGTATTATGATGACTTGCAGGCTATTGTGCCACATATTGATGTCTTGATACAAATCAAACTATTGCCACCACATACCTAGTAAGTCACTGAAGGGGTTTTGACATTAGTTAAGGTAATACAGAGCGTCTTCTAGCGTGGAGCCTACATGATCTAACGAATTACCAATTTTGACTTTCGTTAAAGTCAATCCTAATACTTGTACCAAAATATCTAGTTAATATTTATTTATACTCGTATAGCACACGATTAGTGTACAAACAAAATCCACTATTCTCTAGTTGGCATGGATTTTGCCGGTGATGTCATGGACGTCGCGATAAGGTGTCGTTCACTCACTCGCTAGAGGGAGATAGCGGGAAGCCGCTGTGCCACTCCTCGCGCTACAAAATAATGAATTTACGGAAGCTATTTCCAGGCAACACATATAACGCCATCGCGTAATCTGAGCTTAGATGCCTTGAGCTAAAATCGGGCGACGGATTTAAAAAAAAAACGGCGCAAATTGAAGAAACACTGTCCTACACACCAGCTTTCCATGTAAATGCTTATGGTTCTGTACTATGGGTGGTTCGCGGTGCTATTTGTGGAACAATGCCGCGTGAACACTGCCTGACGAGACATTGACAGCTGACCACGGCGGTTAATCCATGCAGACATGACCTTTAATAGTGATTAGAGATGATTTTAAACTGGCTACAGCCCAATCACGAAAAACTCAAGTTAATTGTAGCGTACCCTTGGACACTATCAATCATATAACCCAAGAGATTATCGATTATGGCAATAGGCGAAACATTTCGATAACGTCGATAGGCTGACAAATGCCAATTCAATGAAAGATAAAAAAACGTATTGTAGTCTTTCGACTCACCAAAGATTAAAAACTTCATTCTTCATCTGTAGCTTGTAATTTTTTCATTGAAACTTTCTGACGTGGCACTGGCCGGCCGATCTGAAGACGTACGACAAAAAATTTCGAGTGGGGAGTGTCGGTCGTCAGCTGACAGCAGGCGCCGGGGTGATCGGAGATCAATACCGGGCAAGTGTCGATGGTAATTGGGCCGCCAAAGAGGACCGCCACCAATAATGAGGGTTTAGGACGCGATTTCATTTGTAAGCTGAGATAATATGTATTAGCCCGGTCAATTTAAACATCCGAGGTTACAATAATTCGCACCCAGCAGAAAGTTGGTAGGATTGTTCAAAACACCATCATAAATGAAATCAAAAAGTCTTCATCAATCCGATACCTGCAGAAAAAGTTATTTGGGGTCAAAGGTAGCTCTTAAGAAAAAAAAGTATCATAACATTTTTTATAGATAATTATCTGGTCTACAATTTTTGTCTCAACTATAATATGATAAAACTTACCTACCGTTTTGATGAAAATCGCGAAATGTTCGTTTTTGTGACCTTTGACCCCCAATAAGTTTTTCTGCAGGTATCGGATTAATGAAGACTTTGATTTCATTTATGATGGTGCTTTGAACAATCCTACCAACTTTCAGCTGGGTGCGAATTATTGTAACCTCACACTAATTTTTTGGTCTAATTTGACCGGGCTACATGGCTTACCTGATCTTAACCCGATGGATGAGCACATGTGGTACCTAATACGTGTGAAGCGGACACTGCAAAGAAAATATGCATTATTATCGAATGTAACAAGAACCTATAGTCCGAGAGCTGGCACGACACCTCTACCTCTCCTACACCACACCCAACACGGAACTGTAGACCTGGCTGGATGTATGTGACAAGTTTTCAACTTGCCTCAAATACCTACTCAAAAATTCGTGCCAGCTCTTGATTTACTAGTTCTTTTTATTATTTACTAGCTGTGCCCGCGACTTCGTTCGCGTGGTTGTCGGAACGTAATGTTATATAGCCTAAAGCCTTCCTCTATAAATGGACTACCCAACAAAAAAAGAATTTTTCAAATTGGACCATTAGTTCCTGAGATTAGCGCGTTTAAACAAACAAATAAACTCTTCCGCTTTATAATATTAGTATAAATGATCTAATGTCAATCTGGTCTTTCCCCAATTATCAACTATTATCAGTAGGCATATTGCTATTGACGCTAGATACATTTTCATTTGAGACCCAAGTTTTATGTAAGTCTCGGAACCCTATTTCGCTGCGGTTGGCTTTTTCGGGTTTTACTTTCCTGGTACGCTATGGTCACTGGTATGACTCTTCATTGATTCAGAGTAACGTATATATACCTACTACTACTACAAACGAAACAATTTATCTGTACACACGTCGATGTGTGAGTTTTATATTTAGGGTCGCACCGCAGAATTAATTTAATACTTACCTACTAACGAGTTCGACATATTACGATTATATCTTTCCATACCGGGAGATTTGCGAACACTATGACGTAAAAAATATTCTGTTTTATATGTATTAAATGTTACAGAAAAGTCTGAATCAGCTACATAATATCACTTCACAAATATTATATTAGTTCACTTTACTGATTATTATTGAGTAATTTATAATGTAACGCACTAAATTCACTATTGTAATATAGTAATTTGCATATTCGGCGCAAAACTATACGGTAATTATTTGAATAAATTCAATAAAAATGAACAAATGTTAATCTTATCACGCTTCCACGCACGGCTTGTCAAGATGTCATTGTCAACCTCAGAACAATAAGTCAACAAAGGCATTATAGCACTATAACCAGCGGAAATCTAGTTGGCATCTGCGTGTATGTGATTACCTGTAAGGAGCCTATGTAACATTACCGGATTATATATCTCTCTCTCGCTCTTGTGTATCTCCCGCCAATGCGAGAGAGCGAGAAGGGTATATATATCAAGATGGTTGCTAGGTGATAACTTGAAATTATAATGTTGCTTTGCTACCTGTTTTCATCATTTGGAAATCTATGAAATATGTGTTCTTTGTTGTAATCGGTGGATAAACAATTATTATATGCGCATCTTCTCACCATGATGGTAACTATTGATTGACAGTTTTCAAACCAAAATACGTCGTGTATTGCGTGCGGCTAGTAACTAAACCCTAGTTTAGAGCACAGAAAGGCGCAGAAAGTGCGGGGGAGAAGTGCGAGAGACGCTGTGAGATTCCATTCTGTTTGACTCTTATGTATTCTGTGCTATGGTTTTATGAAAATAATTTTAAAACAACCAAGCCATCGGAAATAATTCCTAGTCGTATAAAAATTTATAGACCAACTGATGTATTGATTTAATGAAGAATGGACGAGACATATTTAATGTACTTACTATGGCCCAGTAATTGATAGAATCACGAAAACGTCGCCGTGTTACAGGTGTCCCATAATATAATAAATAGGACACTAAGCTATCAATTTACTCATTTGTTTTGTCGCGTCGCGTCTTCATATCGATTGACCTGACCCCAGTGTTAACCTATGAATAAATCAAACTTACTACGACCGAGATCGCAATCGAGTTGATGCATAGAACCGATTACAACTCGATTGACCATAGTAGCTGGATTCAAGGACTGGATGCATTATAATAAACGAGATGTCCATGAAAACAAATCACGATAATAAACAGTGAACTCTCAACGAGACCGTCGCCCTGCGAAGTAATCAGTGGGGGCATCCAAGGGCGCGTCTTGTATTGTCTATTATGCCGCGACACAGAATACATACATAATAGTACAAGACCGAGATTTGGTTCCAAAATAAATAATGCCCGTAGAATATAACCATAATATCAGGGATTGTAACAGGGACGGTGATACCAGTATTGTTCTTGCCTTAATGATAATTAAGGCAACCTAATTTTTTTCATGAATGTTCATGAGAAAAAAATCGGGTATACTGGAAATGAAGGGTCCATTTCCAGTATATTCGAGTTGTAGGAGCTTCTAGCCGCTGCGTGAGTTTAGTAAACAAGCGTTTCGTGTGGTGGATTTAAGAACATTGCAGCAGCCAGGCGTAAAGGTAATGGCTGCTTGTTCTTCAAACTACCAGAAATAAAGCAGTTTAGGGGTGGTGAAAATTTAAAATGTTGTACAGCTTTGTAAGGCAAAGTTACTGCCGGCGTTATCATCGGCTATCGAATAGACAAACTGCTACTCTCAGGAACAGCAATGTCATCTCGCTAGATTTTTTAATGAAATTGCTTAGTCATATATCACAAGTTCGCTACAGTTGACGATTGCTCAGTGCCTATCTATCAGTTGTCGGATGATTTATGTCCGCTGTGATGTACGCCTTCGCACGACGCATGCGCCTGTTTACGCTTCTAATCCGGGATCACAATAAAAATAGGTTACGGGCCGGTCAAGCAACCCGCCATCGATCCACTTGGAAACCAATTGCCGTTCCTTCTAGATCTCGCCCCGATTGTCCGATACACTAGATTTTAATGGTGACATTTAGCGTGCTCCATTTCATGCCAAAAGCCTTACCATCAAACTATAAATACTAATAGCGCACCTGCGCTTAGCCTTACCGGATTGGTATTTTTCTTTCGGTATCAGATCTGTATTATTTTCATTGTCAAGTTACAATAACATCGACTTCAATCTACTGTTGGATTAAGAGATCACAAAGGTGCCTCTTGATAAAGATGCGTTACTATTACTAATTGCTGACTTCATTGTAGTATCGTGATTAAGTTTGAAGATCGCGGCCGTTGGTGATATCACCGAGCCAGTCATGGGTGACAAGATTCTAGGTGACGCAATGAACCATTGAAAAAACTACAAATTAATGTATTTTATAGATGCTATTTTAGAGGCCTTACGTGCGAAATTTACCTTAAAAAGAATTAGGTATTATGTACGGACAATAATTAAAATGGCCGCTATACATAACATTTGCTGCGTCATTATGGAATGTACTAACCGTCACCGATTGTCCTCTTTAGCATGTTTCCATGGTTATTTGTTTTCCTCTTGCTGTCCGTTTTAGCTAGTTACTGTCGTTGCTATTAACGGCTCCATATGTTTCCTTGTATTATCTAAAACGCTGAAGCAATGAGCATTTGTGTCGCACATTCCAGCGTAACTAAGTTAACGATGCTCGAATTTACGACAGCCAGAGATAATTCTCATTTGGCTCTTCTGGTTTATGTCTAGTTTTCGTCTGGTGTAAATCAGACAAGATGGCGGCAATGATTGGCCATGACAAAACACAGTGTTTTGTAACCTTGGTGTCAAAATCCCAGAGGCTTAAGATTAATTACTTTCATTTCGTTGGCCCACAAACAGGCACTTACATAAATAAACCTCGGCTTGAAAAGCTAGCCGTTGTCCTTGAAAACGGCCTGAACGCCCGTTAACGATATCGTGTTTTACTGGACTTATCGCTATATTAATCAAAATGTTGCGCTCGTATTATTTTGCAGTCGACCTTGCGCCGCGTAAACAGCGTTCGTAAACATCTGTCAGCCGTCGTAAAGGGCTATAACTCGCGTCGCCATGGTGGGTAAATCCCGAGACTCAGTTGGTAGCTCGCCAAAGTATCCGCGTGCTATCGGCGGTTCCATCAGGAGCGACACCCCCGAACATTGCCCAAATAGCTGACCCATTGTCGTCCTAATTACTCGGCGGGGTGCCCTTTCAGATTGTGAATCACACGCGTGATTCAGTGCCCCGATGTATTTCTAAAACGGTTTGGTCACGAGTATTATTACCGCACTACTTTTACATAATTAAACTGCGAGTAATCAGCGAATCTTATAAAAGACAAATGCAGCATTACATTCGTTTTGTAGACACGACAAAGCTAATAACTTGTAAAATCTGTAAGCAGTGTTGACATCGTACGTAACGTAACTATCTCCCTTGTCTGGAGCCGCTGCAGATTGCGAATGAATTTGCATATTCCGCTGGCTCCGTGCCAGTCCGTTTGTCGCAATTTACTCTCATAGAGGAGTGTCGGGTCGCCGCGGAGCATCGCCCTGTCTCTTACCTCGTTCGTGAAAAACGCATTGCCGACGTTGGCGTGGCCTGCAGATGCGCCGGTGCACTCGAACGGTGCCACTAAAATTCATAACGCGTGCAGTAACCCTGTGACTCGCTGCCAGTTTCCCGAGAATTACATAATTGTATAAACTCTTCCGCGTGCCATTCCTGTTGAATTTAACTTTGGTCACTGAAATTTTACCAGAGGTTTATTAATCGAATTGGACTTGTTAATTTATGATGAGTGCGTTCGTTTCATGGTAATTAAATCGAATCACGCTTCGTGTAAGGAATGTGCTAAAGGCTGACGGCAGCCGCTGAGTCAGGCGTCCTTGCTGCGTATTGCTCAGGCTTCACGTTCACGCGACGCGAGCTTCGATCGTTAATAATAATAATGCCTAAATCTTAACCGCCACCGGTACTACTTCGTCCTCTGATAAACCGTCATTTCGCAACCCATAACAAGAATTGTTGCTACAAATGTATTGTAATGAATTGACGTTGCCATTAAAATTGTTTACAATTGACAAGTCAAGTAATTTTTAAATCAGGCTGATTTGCAGAATATATCGAGAAATAGCCTCTAGGAGAAGCTTTCTCTAATCAGATTTTAAAATAAGGGCTTACTTGTTTAGATATATGCAAAAATCCCAATGACCTTCATTTCATGCAAGGTCAAGCTTATTTGAGGATGTGACTTCACGATAAAGATTTTTGTAATGTTGGCTATTTCCGCCGTCAGTACTCTACTGTCACTCACTACGGTTCTGTCACTGTCATCTACAGTTTGCTAGAGACTAGAGATCAATGTTTGAACGCAGGAGTCAGCGAAACACAAAATGTAGTTTTGAGTTTCGTTGACAGTCGCTGCTGCGTCTTGCGGTGCAATTTCAGGCGGGCCGTGATTTGCGTTATTGCGCGCGCAATAACGCAAGCGACAGAAGCAAATGTGCTGACGACTAGGAGTAGAAATGTAGTTATTCTGATGTAGCCTTGGGCAAAAATCATTAGCCCGGGGCAAAACATAAAAAATACGCCACCGTACGGAAGTAAGTAGTATAAAAAATTATAAAAAAAAATATATTAAGTCCTTACATATGAAATTGCCGTTCAGTATCAAAAAAGTGAAACAAGTTTTTTTTTAAAGAAATTATTATTTAATCAATCGAAGTATGCGCCGTTGTTATCGATACACTTCCGCCATTTTATAGGCAGATCATTGATACCTTTGGAAAAAAAATCCTAGGAGCGAGAGTCTATGAACTGTTTGAAGGCGGTTTTGACTGCCTCATCAGATTTGAAATTTTTTCCTTGTAAAAAGTTATCCAAATTTGTAATAGTAATAAATGAAAAAAGTGGTAATCGGTTTGGGCTAGATCTGGAGAGTATGGTGGGTGACGCAGAGGTTCCAGTCGCAGCTTCTCTAACTTGGCGATCGTTTGATGTGCAGTGTGTGGTCTAGCGTTATCCTGAAGGAGCAGTGGGCTAGAGCAATTCATCAGTCTCGGTTGTTTAATGGCGAGCTTTTCCATCATTGTTTGCAATTGTTGGCAATACAAGTCTGCAGTAATCGTCTGGCCTGATCTCAAGAAGCTGTAGTGGATAACACCAGCACTGGTCCACCAAACACTAATCAGAATCTTCTTTTTGGTCAGTTTTCGCTTAGGGCAAGGTTTTGCCGGTTCTCCAGGGTCAAGCCATTGTGATGATCGCTTCCGATTGTCGTACAGGATCCATTTCTCATCACAAGTCACGATACGGTTCAAAATCCCCTCATTATTGTGGCGATTAAGCAAAGAAACGCAGCAAGCAACGCGTGTTTGTTGGTTTGCTTCAGTCAATTCGTGCGGTACCCACTTTTCGAGTTTTTTAATTTTTCCGATTTGGCGCAAGTGGATAAGTATCGTTATGTCACTTACGCCGAAGGCTGCTGCTAATTCAGAAGTGGTTTGAGATGGATCCGCTTCCACTATCGCCTTCAATTCTTCGTTATTCACTTGAGTATCAGGTCGTCCACGAGGCTCATTGTGTAAATCGAAATTTCCAGAACGGAAACGTTGAAACCAAAAACGCACCGTTCGTTCGTTAGCGGTGCCTGGTCCATACACGTCGTTAATTCTTCGAGTTTTCGTTTCTGCAGCACTGGTGCCACGGTGGAACTCGTATTCGTAAATACCGCGAATTTTCAATTTGTCCATAGTTGTTGTTATAGCAATGTTGAAACTCAAACAGATGATGTTAAAACAAATGAAATACGAATTTCAAAACAATATTTTTCTGGCCTTATTTCGAAATAAATTTGAATTTGGAATTCCTAATGAAACGCAAGATATTTGATTTTAAAGTTGCCAGTATTGAAAATCGGCAATTTCATATGTAAGGACCTAATATTTAATTTAAAAAATAATAAAATTATAAAAAATTCTAGCACAGAATACATAAGAGTTCAAAGTTGGTAGTAGGTAACATACATACTAAATAACGAAATGAAAAAGATTTTTTTTTTTTTTATTTATCGTGTGCATAAATTTTCTTGTTTTTATTTGATTTTTTCTTAAATTACTTTTCAACCCAGTACACACTACTGGCACTTCGTGGTAAGGTCAGGCCAACGCGTCACGAAATACTATAAACCGCATTTTTGAAACCGCCCCGTCAGCGAAAAATAATATTCTTTCATGAACAAAACTTAGAAAAAATATATAAATGATTTAAAAAATCAACATGATATAGGTAATTCAATAATTAAATTTTTAACAAAAAAAAACAACCGACTTCAATTTTTTTTAGGAGTTTCTTCCATATCTCCAAAGTTCTTCATCATATCATCACCAAATTAATATGGGACTAACTTGGTAGTAAAGGCTTTCAAATAAAAAAAGAATGATCGAAATCGGTTCACAATTTTGGCGAAGATATCGCGTAACAAATTATTTATAAATTATAAACAAATATAATACATTTTTTTTTAAACATTCGAATTGTTAACCTCCTCCTTTTTTCAATCAATCAATCAATTCTTTATTTGCATAGTAAGAGTTCACAAGGTCTTATAACTATATACAGTTCTCCTTACTTACCCTCTCGGGTGTTGCAAAAATAATTACTTAATTATAAATCATTCAATATCATATAATTTGTCACATATAAATTCCTCTATACTATAATAACATTTTTGTACTAATAATTGTTTCAATTTAAATTTAAATAGTCTAGTATTAAGTTCTTTCAAACAGTCAGGTAATTTGTTATATAATTTAGGTCCTAAAATATACACTGTTTTGTCATATGCAGCCATGTTGGAATTTTGCTGTGGGTGTATTTGTATTTTGTTTCTACAGGCTCTGGGGTGCCTATTAGTAATCTGTTTGAATTTATCCAAATTTTGTTTTACATATAAACATGCTTCCATAATATATAAACTGTATAAAGTTAATATATTAAGTTTTTTGAAATAAGGAACACAGCTCTCTGTTTGCCTTGCACCAAACATGGCCCTGACACATTTTTTCTGCGTTCTAAAAAGTGGGAGTATATGCACATTGGCAGCATTACCCCAGTGTAATATGCCATATCTTAAAACAGAGGCTACATATGCATGATAAACACATACAGCTGTTTTTTGAGACACTGTGTTTGTTATTGTCCTCAATACATACACATATTTACTTAATTTAGAAATCATTTCGTCTATATGTGGCTTCCAGCTTAAACAATGATCAAGGGTAACTCCCAGAAACTTAATTTCTTTGACGAACTCAATAATGTTGTTTTCGTATTTAACTGATACATTACTTGGATTGGTTTGTGGGGCGTGAAATTGCATACATTTTGTTTTATTAAGATTTGGTATTAATTTATTCTTATCTAGCCAGTTAATAGTCTCCTTTAGTGCATTATTGCAACTTTTTTCATGGTCATCTGAATTTACGTCACTTATCAGAACAGTGGAGTCATCAGCAAATAAAACCATTTTTTGATTAACGTGTTTCGGCAAATCATTGATGTAAATTAGGAATAGGAGAGGTCCCAAAATACTGCCCTGTGGAACACCATGTTTTACAGTCCTTATATTAGATTTGGCGATTGTTTCTACATTTTCGTCATTTATATAAGTTACGTATGTCACTTGCTTCCGATTTTGAAGATAAGATTTGATAAGATGAAATGCTGGTCCTCTTATGCCATATGTGTGTAATTTATTCAATAGTATAGCATGGCAGACGAAATCGAAAGCTTTTGTCATATCCATGAATAGAGTGGTTATTGGACGCCTATTATTTATACATTCAGTAACTTTCCTTAATAAATCATCTATAGCATTATGAGTAGATTTATTTTTCTGGAAACCATGTTGCTCCTCGTTTATTATTTTATATATTTTGAAGTCGATTAAAAATAGTATCCTGCAAATCAAACTTAATGTCAGTTCGATTAATCTCTCGTGACATTGATTTAGAATATCACGAGTAGTGTCGTGTCGAATGGTCGCATCATCCGTTCAAAGTCACTCAAAGTCGTCGGTCGGGCGTCTGATGGCATGTTTGTAAATCTTTACGCTACTGTGTACGAGCCGAGAAGACAATAAGATGAATTTAGTACCTGCTATGAATTTGAACACGCATAGTCACTGCTGCATTTCCTGTGTTACAAGAATTAACGACAAGACTGTCACGTCGTCACTGTCGACAGACACACAAAAGCTTATCTACCAACCCAAAGACAACAATATAAAGAATAGGTATGTTTGCACTTTTTGCGTCCCACTTCTGATTAGTCTGAACCTTCGCCTACGTAAACTGCGGTGCCTTCGTGACTGCCTGCAAATTGCCGGAACTTTCCCCGGCGACGTGTTTACGCGGATTCAGTAGATTGATTAGATTGCCGATGTGATTGATTGATTCCATCTAGCTCAGATAATCAGCTGGAACATTCTTTTTTTGGATCTATTAAACTGGATTTAAAATTAGGTCATTTTTCCCAACTGTATTTATTTTTTTATTTGCCTACTAAAAATACTGAAATGCACCTCGTCAAATAAGCAAGATGATTAACACGAATTTGGTCTAAACAAGGACGAGGCCAATATAATTGCATATGAGAAGTCGTTGTTTTTGTTATGTACAATATATACTGCCATCACATCAACTGTGGGTGTTCTGGTTAAATAGCGTATTGTCTTACCAGCCAGTTTCAAAATACCTGATATCTAGTAAAATCATTGTATCCAAACCGTGTGGTAATGGATTGTTTATCTAACCACTAGTGGGTAGTCAACTTACAACTCAATAATCATATTCTCGCTATCGGGTGAGTTTAATGTAAACAGCTTTTAGTTAAACTGTGCCTTACGTGTCACGGGACTCACGGGCTGGTATTGATCGGCCTACCTTAGCCCGACCCCCGTTGCTCGGCCGTGCCGAGACGCTGCGACTCCTAATTATGCTTTATTTCATCGTGGATAGGCTGACAACGTGATGAACGATCAGCCACAGGCCGTCAACGACTGCTTGAATTGTTTGTTGTCTCGCGGATTCCGAGTACTGCCGATGTCATAATAAACGAGGTTTAAAAACAACAAATATGCTCTATACCACGCGGTTTAAAGCGAACCCAGCTTGCAAATCGACGCATGTGATGTTCTCATTGTATAAAACCATTTTCAATTCGTTATACGCAACCTAGTAATATCAATATCTGCACGGCTATTAAACTTTCCTAGTACGTTTGACCACCGATTTTATGCTAACAATGGAACAATGAAAAGATTACTGAATTCACGCCCATTGAATACAAATGAGCGTGATCGCATTCTTATATTCTCAGGTGAAATGTCAAATAAGCCATTACACAGAACACTTGAAACTAGGCAATAAATAATGCACTGCTGACATACATACTGCCCTAGTACATGAGCATTACTACGAACTTGACGATTGATAGCGCTGTCCAGGTGCGCGGCAGTTAGGGCGAGCGGCCTGCATTCTCGAAAGCTCAACGCTGGTATAAATAGCGCGCGAACCACCTCGCAAAGGTTAAACCCAGAATTAGACGCGCCAAACTTAACCTGCACTTATTTTTGCAACAGCCCGCGCCGTGCGTTCAACTCGCGCGAACCGATGACAGACGCACGTCACGCATAGCGAAATCTCGATAGATCGACTCGCGGCTTACGAAAGATCCACTTTAAATGTGCAACAGCATTCGAGGCAGTTGCCAGTATCAAACTGGAAATTCTATTGCTTACATATATTACACTTTTTAAGATGACCTAGCAAGGTAGTACAAGAACTGTCATTCTGAAAATCCTTGGAATAGAGTAAAAGAGTCTACTAGACCAGTAGACTCTTGAAGCGGAAATGATGATGAATGGTGATCTCATTGCCTGATGAGAAAAATATGCACTCAACACGCAATAGCTGATTCTGATGTTGAGACATTCTGTACCTAAATCACAAAAATAAACTCGTGCAGTATCCTACAACACGCAAAAACTTAACTCTTTGACTTCCTGCGCCAGCGACACGATGGCATTCATCGTAATGCTGTGACAAATGTATGTCACAGAATAGAGAAATCATGATAAATGGGGAGTCCTTAAAGGAAATCCTCTTGATACCCAACCAACCACGTGTGGTTTGCTAGATTTGGAAGTCTACGCACGTGCAACGACGCGGCTCTAGCATTCAAATCCTCGACAAAGCTTGACTTGCTGCTCACAAAGTCCATTCAAGTCATATTGAAGTGAAAATAAGTGGTGTTACAAGCGTCCGCAAGCTGGCGTTTCTATCAGGAACCGCGCCTTTTGCTACATGTCTTAGTGAAATACTAAGTTATCGCTATGATCTTTAAAATAGTTTGAGTTTCCAATCTTCCAAGTAGATTAAAGGGATTGAGTTGATTGTATAAAACAAGCGAATTATTCCCGTAGATAACTGTATTGTAGGAGGCTGTCAGTAGCCTGCCACGCCTGCCGCCTCGGACGGCATAAATAATTTGGGCGCAGCGCAGCACAGCGCCGCACTGTTGGCATTTTAAGGCCCCGCCAGTTTAGAGCCAAGAAAACTGTGAGTGTTTTTAAAAAATCACTAACTAAACTACTACAGTTTATTCCTCAAAAAAATTACTTAAGAATCTTAAGGCTTTTCTACAGACACCTACAATAAAACACGATTGAGCATTTTTGGCTTTGAGCATTATAAAGGCTTTAGAGGTATGTTTGTGATTTTTTTCTATCGAGCCAAAAATGCTCAATCGTGTTTTGGCTATTGTGGATGTCTGTACAAAATCCTTAAGATTTTTATGAAATTTTTTTAAAGGAATAAATTGTAGTACTTTAATAACAGTGATTTTTCAAAAACACGCACTGTATTGCAATTTGTGAACCCACCTCGCCTCGCTAATGCGTTGCTGAATCCCACATGACCGCGCTATCAATTTGATATGATTCCGTTAACTAGGTTTCCCAACAACTAAATACTGTCGCTGGAATCTGGCAATATCCAAAATCCACTAATGGGTATGTTTTTCCAAAACCTAATTTGAATGATCATAATATAATATTTTGTAAATATTATTCATTCATCATTTTGCTCTGGTGTTTTTTTATTTATTTTTTTAACTTCACACATTTGGCAGTGAAACTGTAATGGCTGTTTGCAGAAAAACTCCATAAGATTATGCCATGTTTGCCTTTTATCACGCGTCTGAATTCGTCTATTATTTGAGTCACGCAACGATTTCCAGCCTTGCTAAAGTAAGCACAGGCTAATGGAAGTAACTGCTGTACACCGACGCCGTGTCAACAAGGCAACTGCCTGGTAGTAGTACACGCCGCTACATGATTTATATTTGTCAAAAGCGGCGTGTGTATACTTCAATATGCATTTTATTCCAGTTGCGCATGTGTACTTTATTCCTGTTTAATTTCCATGTTAAATCGAAAGGCACTCTCGGATCGGAGTTTTGCCATTGCAACTGGAGGGCCAAATGTATTTTAACTACCTAACTCATATTCTTCGATGCACCAACAAACGAACGTGTACATCTAAATTCACTACAAAAGCCAAAGCTTTATCGATTTCCCAGAAATCCTTGTTTATTTATCTGTTCGTGGCAGCAGCGTCCAGACTCGGGACCGTAACAATCGCAAATATTCTCGCATATTAATGGAGCTTTAATGATCGACTTATTCGTTGACGTAGTGAAATGCGCCATAAATCGTAGACTCTCGACAGGCATTGAGACGCGTATTCTATTCACTGCTGATGGGATGCGATGGAGCTGAAGCAGAACATCTGGATGTGATTGCCGGGTCATCGCCGCGAATAGCTGCTATTGTTAATCGTGATTCGCGAATATGACGTTCATTGTAAACTTTAGTAGCTTTCACCGGCTCAGATGACTCACGGGCGCGCATTGCTTGATGTCCCTGACAAATCTAGAAAATTATAAAGTTCAGCACTGTTTGAGTATAAGAATCTTGCCAATGTCAGATCAGGGCGTATGGTGGTTACAAAGAGATGGACAATTTGATTTGGACGAGCTCTGACAAATTCATAACATAGCTACAAGTGTCTTTTCACAATTACTTAATACCTACCTCTAAATTCCTTTTTTTTCTAGCCATTCATAATATCCCACTGTAGGGCAAAGGCCTCCCTTATTTCCTTTCAGAATTCCCACGAAGCTGAAATAAACACTAACGAAACCGTATATCTCTTTACAGGCAACGGCACGATAGACTTCCCCGAGTTCCTCACGATGATGGCGCGCAAGATGAAAGACACCGACAGCGAGGAGGAGATCCGCGAAGCGTTCCGCGTGTTCGACAAGGACGGCAACGGGTTCATATCGGCGGCTGAGCTGCGCCACGTCATGACCAACCTCGGGGAGAAGCTCACCGACGAGGAGGTGGACGAGATGATCCGCGAGGCCGACATCGACGGCGACGGCCAGGTCAATTACGAGGGTGAGTACCGCCACTACGTACACCACTTCACCAGGTGGACGGTCACACACAAGTCACAACACACTGCTTACATGTTTTGCTAATTTCGGGCGTTGTTCACACCACCATCGCAAATTCTTGTGAACGAATAGTTGTTTATTGACAAAAGCCTGTTTCACTATATGGTTATAATTATAACGTTTGGTGTGAATAATGCCTTAATGTAAGCGGTCTTGTATCCTTTAAGTTTTTTGATGATTAAATTATTGGCCGTTAAAAATAAATTGAGCAGGTATCTTGCATGCAGGAGTACAGTACAGGTCGTTGACTTCACTAATTGTGCTAAAGTGTAAATACGACAGCATAGGAACACGGCAACTCGATGTCACACTGAGTTCCCTTACTCATGGGCAAAGATTTGCGATGAGCGGGGAAACATTCAATCCAGCAGGAAGGCTTTACATTCACGTTAAAGCTGGCCCTTCGTCGCAAATTTTACAAACATACTTTTGGTATAAAGAGCCAGCCCTACAGGTATTGAAACAACTGCAGAATCTCAGTCGTGTGAATGTTTGTAAAAATGATGATTTATCACACGCTGTCAGACGATTTATAACAACACTATACATCACAAGTGAGGTTCGCGATTTATTCGCTGATAGATATACAGATACAACTGAGGCAATACCACCCTCAGGTAACGTGTTAGTTCTGTTATATAGTGCCATCAGTCCGCGCCTGATCGATCTCTCACTCACAGTTGGGGTTTGCTTGTCGAAAAGATTAATGATGGTATTTCTCCTCATAAAACTGTGGAGCGTAATGTTTATCTTAACGTTTGATTTACGAATATCGCGTTTTAATTTTGTATCGGGTACGAGAGCTATTATTTCGCTGGGTTTAAATGGAAACCCAGCGATTTAGCCAGCCAGTATCAGACTTGTGAATTAAACATTAAGAAAGTATCAACGTAAAGCTATTTTGCCAGCCAGTATCAGACTTGTGAATTAAACATTAAGAAAGTATCAACGTAAAGCGATTTTGCCAGCCAGTATCAGACTTGTGAATTAAACATTAAGAAAGTATCAACATGAGGCAGTTTTACAATAAGTAGATATTGTACAAACGCTTAATTTACACGTAATTAGTTGTGACTTGACGTATGTAAAGCGGCACGAAAGTAATGTATGATTTTTGTACAAATGTTTACTCGTAGGTACAGGAGGCAGAAACAAAAAGGTCTGTTACTTCTGTTGTTAATGAGGCAGATACCGCATAAGACCACTTTATATTTATTTATACATGGATCGTTAAAATAAAGATTTTTTAAATTTTTTGAAACATGGCTATTTCTGTACCTGATTGAGACCGTTGTTTAAGATATTAACTCATCCGATAGTGCGGTCTTAATTTTTGTGATTTCTTAAATATATCATTCGTAGGAACATCATACATTAGCCAAACTTTTATCCCGCTGATTTTGCCACTGCCCGTAACTATGACACGAGTATTGTATGCTAATACCCCACGAGCGAAAACGTAGTGAGTCACAGTGGTTGTGCGAAACACGAGCAATTGGCGTATTCTATTGCTTGGTAAATTGACGCTTGCCCGCTGTGCATGGAATCAGTGTTATGTTACGAGTCTGATGAAAAAAACTGCACTTGGGCAGCCGCCAGCGCGTCACGTGGCCGCCGGTGTGCTTCCTACACAAACAAACATTGTAAAATCAGAACAGAAAGACGCTCTCCGTCTCTAATGCATAGAGATGACATTGTAAATATGTAAGAGTTAACACTAATACCAGTATTGAAACTCCTGAATCTCTGCACAGCCCCGGTTCCGACTAACAGACCCACATCCGCGTGATGCCGACATAACTTAGTGTCTGATTGTACCGAGCCAGTATCACCCGACCGAGCGTTCTCTCTCTTGCAGACTTCCATGCTCTCGCCCAAATCATATTCGGTCGCGGCGACGGCAGCCGTTAGCGCGCGGCCCGCCCCCGCTCTTGTGATATTAGTTCTGTAACTAACGATAAGAAAAGAGACTACGATAACGCTGTGATCTTGAAACGATTTCCCCTAGTAGTGTGTAGCAATGAAATCAACGGCCTACGTCGAGTGCGGTACGACAATAGGTACATGCCAGTGTTAATCTGAATGGTTTGCTGCTCGTTATTAACTGTTCCTTGGATATGTTAGTTGCTCCGCCACCGCCACCCCCGACTCCCGCCCTCACTCTGGCCGCCACCACACTCACCTGACTGTCTCTACCTCACTCGCCGGGCCAGCGAAGACCACCGCAGCGCTTCGCTGGCTCTGCGCGCACTACAACGCATGTCTTTAATATTTGTATAGTTTTCTCTAAGAAATACCACCTGGTGTTCCCCGGCGACTCGCCCAGTGCTTGCGACTGTACATACAAGCTCCACACCCGACTGTGTTTGACAAACGAGCAGCAAACGTTAGACAATCGAAACTTATCGCTATTAACTAGGTGTTCACGTTCACGCACGGCACACTTTCGGATATTCAGAGCACTGGCTGACGATTTTATTGTACAAATTGATTCAGTTGAATGTTAAAGTGGTGACCGGAGGGTGGTATTTCACATGATCCCCTTGTAGTGGCATGACGAGGTAACGTTTGTTTGGTTGTTGTCGCGGACGCTCGCCGGCGCTCGCCGCCGGCCCCTACTAGCAATTTCTGTCTAATAGCGGTTATCTTATTAGTGCATCTTTGTTATTTGTTGGTCATTTTCGTTGTGTTAAAATATTTTTGTGTTAACATCTTATCTTAGACATGTTATGCAAGGGTTTATGTGAAACAATTTGCTGCTGTACCTCTATTTTACATCTCTATTAATATTAGTTGTAGGATGCTCTACCTGCCGCATACTAATCGGTGTCGTTTGTTTGTTTCCAGAATTCGTCACCATGATGACGTCGAAGTGAGCCGCCGGCTAGTGTGTGTGTAAAAAGCAGAGAATTTAAATATACATTTTGTTTCATGACACACAATATTACCATCGTATTGGACCTGCATTTCTCTAGTGTTTGCGATAAATTAAATATTGTCATCGTTTGAGTTGGCGCCGCCGGTGGCGGCCGCGCCGCCTTTTTATTTAGATTTTAAAGTATTCCGTTAATTTTACTATGTAAGAAAAATTTTAACTGTAGCGGTACAAAGGGAAACGAATAGGTGTGCGTCGCAATGTGGTGGTGAAGTGTCGGCTCATATTTATATTTGTGTACATTGTATCGGCGTCGCTGGTTGGATGTGTGTGTGCGAGCCTCTGTCTGGGCGCGCCCTGTGTATGCGGTGCTAGCGTCCGCACCTTTCCGATACATTTTAATGTAAATTTTTTTCAAGTATGAGATATTTATAAAGTACGTGAAGATAAAATTTAAAAAAATCCCAAAAAAATATACTGTGCCCGTTTCTGCGGTCCAGCCGCCCTCACTCCGTGTACATTAATGACATCTTAATAAATGTTTAAATTTGATTGACTCAATAAACGAATAAATTAGATTTATCGGTACTGCATTAGTTGTATTGTATCTGTAAATGACTTGATAAATATTATTAGTTGTATCTGTAAATGACTTGATAAATATTATATTTCTATTGTTGGTGAAAGTAATTCTATCGAATGGAAAGTACTCCGCTCTGTTGTTCTCTTACCACATTTGATTCATTCTGTTATTAAATTTTACAAAAGACATACTGAAAATAAATGTTTCTTCATTTTTAGGTGAATAAGCATCGATGTTTCATTTCGCCCCAGTTGTTCTCTCGCGTATCATTCAGTCGCCTATGGCCGCCATCACTTCCGCTCGCCGTCTGTCTGCCTGTCTGTCCGTTACGGGAATCGTGATTTATTGTTGTTGTTAGTGTATTTATAATAGGTACTTACTTAGTCATAATTACCATGTTATAAGTTAATTAATGTATTAATGTATCTACAAACGCAACCCGCATCGGCTTGGAGTTTTCTACGAGTATTTGAATGTGTAGAGTGGCCGCGAAGTATCGCGGCGCGCCAGCGACCCGACGCGAAACGTCCACTCTATCGGTTGAACGACCATGTTTACTATTTATTTTGCCTTTTAATTTTGTGACCAAAACTCTCAAGCAACTTTGAATTTTCACAATACAGTCTATACAAATCTCAATGAATGTTTGTTTTCTTTTATTTTTATAGTGTTTTTGAATAAGCGGAGAGAGGAGGATGTAAATAATTTATTTTATAAATCGAACTTGAGACAGATTGAAAGACAAGTTTACAAAACAGTACATAATTGTTTGATATTTACATTCAATTAGCTGCAGTCCGGCCAGCAGCCGCTAACATTTACTGAGATGTGCAAAAGGCGTTCGGATAAGCCGCTTTGCACATTTCATGATTACTCTCATATGTATTTGCAAAAATAAACCTAAAAATAATTAGAAAAGACTACAATATGGTAAAAATCAGTGACGATATCATGGTTAGTCATTGTTCCTTATGCAACACACTGATTTGTCACCATAGACCTATCTGAAATATCCGCGGACCTCGCTGGGAGGCGGCTCCATGTCCGCGAGATCAGCAGATATTTCTTTACAGACGTGGACCGCACGGAAACAATTGTATCACCAGATATTTAATGTATTGCCGAACTAATAATGGGACAGACATCTTTATTTTTATACAAACTATAATATATATTCTAACTATAGATTCAACCCAAGATTTTGTCCCATTAGTTTCTTAGTGTTGCGATTTGAAATTGAAGACAAGAAATGCTAGACCGAAAATATGGTCGAAGCGTCATTTTTAAATTTAATATAGCAAATCACCCTTATTAGACACAAGTCACGGGCATTCGACGGAATTCAGCACTGCGCGCGAACAACGCTAATTGATCAGCGCGTGTGTGTGCAATTGTGCGTCTACTTACCAGAAGTGCCATTTTTTAAACGCGGATTCACGTAAACGAATGATTTTTTTCCTACAAAGAAACGTTCGATTAGTGATTCCGCGTTTGAAAAATGGCGCCACAGGAAAGTCTTATACAATGAAACATTTGTTGTAATGAATTCCCTACAAGGAGGTCGTCAAGCGTGGTCCTGGTCCGCGGCCACGGCCTGCAGCGCCAGCGCCAGCGCGCGCGCCGGCCGCCCCGACATGCGCTGCGCGCGCAGGTAGGGCGGCGCGGAGTGCGCCACCTTGCCCACGCCCGTCACGTCCACGTGCACCCAGTCGCAGCACACGAACCGCTGCGGACCACGGAAACTGGCTGGCTTTATCAATACACCTATGTTTATGAATACGAGGACACGTATATCCTCGTAGTCATACTGGTATGACAAACTAGCATGACCACGAGGAAACAGCGGTTTTTTTTTAACTGTGTAGGTAGAAAGACCACCATAGCCGAGTGCGACAAACAATACAATAACGGTCACCCTTACTAAAGCAAAAGAGATAGTGACAAGTCTTTATGGTAGGTACAAATATCAGCCATTATTAGCCGGGTTTGTATTCCGGTACGAAAAGTGTATTTTTTCAAAAAGTAACCTGTGTCGGAGGAAAAGTCAACGGTTTGTAATGTGTTGATGGACAAATCGCTATGTTCAAGGTCAGTGATAAAATGTAACTAGCATATTCGCGCGAGTAGCGACCATAAAAGCTGTTTCCTCCTGGTTGTCCGAGCACGAGAGCCACTTGTGGCTCGGGAAACGTATATACAACGTGTAACAAAAAGGGGTATTAACCCGAAAGGGAGTTACCAATGTGAACAACTTACTATGGAACCATCTCTGAAATCACAAAAAAAAAGCTGCAGCTCCATACATATTGGCTTCGATATGATCGAAAACGGGTAGGTATTTAATTTTGTATGGAGCTGCAGATTTTTTTTTTCGCGATTTCACAGGTGATCCCATACTAATAGTTGTTCACATTGGTAAGTATGTTAACACCCTCTCAGGTTGATACCCCCTTTTTGTTACAGGTATAGTCCAAAATAAATCCATGATAATGTGGAAATTTCATTACGTACTGTGGACGTTTTGATATAGTGGACTTTATGCAACTGAAGGAACTATATGTACTCACCCTGAGGAAAGCTGCGCCGAGACAAGGAGTGGCCGAACCCGAACCCTTGTTCCTCAGGTCCACGGACGGCTCGTCTGGAACAAATCGTCGATATTAGGCTACAGGCTTACAGCGTTGTATTGGTTTTAGAAGAGTATCTAGTAGGAGTTTATAAGAGGTGCTTTTAATTAAGTACCTACAAATATTTAAGGGGTGATTCAGTCCCATCATTTTGGACAACTTTCCCAAAAAAAAGTTTGTATTTCTAATTTATTTATTTTCAAAAACCTTTTCATTTCTTTTAGTAACTAGATCACGTCATTTCCTACTTTGATTTGTATGGGAACTTAATATATTTTCGTATTTTGATAAACGTTTATTGGGAATTTTTTTTATATGGTTAACTGAATCACTCCTTTAAATATTTGTAGATAAGTAATTTAAAAGCAATCTATATAACAGTATCTAGTTTCCGATTCACGCAAGCAGACTCCTGCAAACGAGTAGAGAGCTAACGAGGCTTAGAAGTCTTACCTTCCTCCAAAAGCGGCACGCCGACGTATAAGACGACGTGTCCGCATTTCAGTGTCAAGCAAGATTGAGCGTTACGTACGTATAAACATCAATAAGATCTTTTCAACACGTCTGGTCAGTGTGGAGAGTGTAGACCAAATCCTCTAATATATGGCTCTGGTACAGCAGCAGAGGGTCATGCTCTTGCAGTGGAGACTAAAAAAAGACTTGATGATGATGACTTAGAAACAGGACACATAATATGTACTGTCGGACGCCTATCGTGTAATTTATGGGTCAACTCACACTGACGCAGAGTCGATGCGTGGCGTCGCGTCGTGTTTTTTCGCCTAAAGTATATTCATCTATTATCCCATTATTTAAGGTACAATTTTGTGATAAATGCAAATATTGAACCTCGCAACGACGCGCGTCTACGTTGGCTGGTGTCGAACGGTTTAATTTGTACCTTAATGATGGGATAATAGAGATGAATATACTTAGGCGAAAAACATGACGCGACGCTGGCGCTATGCGCCAGTATGAGTTGACCCTGTGGAGTAATCGGTGTAGGTGTCGCCCCGGCCGGCGCACGCACCCGCGAGCTGCCGCTGGTAGTACCCCCACAGCGGGAACCGCCAGGGCCGGTCCCCGCTGGCGGCGCCGGCGGCCCGCAGCGCGGCCCAGGCGGGCTCGCAGTTGCTGAAGCAGCCGTACGCGCCGCCGCCCGTCGCCAGCAGCACGCCGCCTGCCAGTGTACAGTACACAGTATACTAATTACTGCAGATCCCCCACTCCAAGGGAAGCAAATGCTCTCATCTCCACAATACATCCTTATTTTTAATTTAGTACACAAATTTTAAGAGGTGATTCAGGCCATCATTTTAAACAACTTTTCCCAATAAATGCTTATCAAAATACGTGATCTAGTTACTATTGGAAATATATATTTTTTTTCGCATTTCGATATACATTTATGGGGAAAAGTTGTTCAAATTGATGGACTGAATCACCCCTTAAAATTTGTGTACTAAATTAAAAATATGGGTGCATAATGTACATATTTCATCTGAGATAAAAAAAGACGCAGAATTGATGAAATTCGCGCGTCATCACCGTCAGTCGAAACCTAGATGCGTACGAATGCGGGAATTCACGAGAATACGCGAGTATTCTAGGCAGTTCTAGGCATTTAAGCAAGACGTGTAAATAATTTGCCGCTTCGCCTCTGCGCTAGTTAACCCTAAAAAACGTAAAACATATTCAAAAATAGTGACACTGTAAATTCGCTCGTTCGTATTCATAAAAATAAACGTTTGCTAAACAAACATTTTAAATTAACATACGTTTTGTCCTTAACTCTTTTTCAATATTTGACATAGAGAACAAGACAAAACATATACCTACCTAGTTACTCCAAGTTTATCAAACGTTAATTACTTTTTATAAATAAGAGGGTACTAAGTATGAAAGAGAAAGTAGACAAAACAATTTCATTATAGGAATACTAGAGGCCTATCCAAATATGAAATTATTGATATTTACGTGTGAGAGTAGCGACGTCTATGACGAGCGCCGGCTTATACAGCGCCTGTCCGTAAATGAGCGCGTCGGCCATCATCAGCCGGCCCTCCATGTCCGTGTCCTCGATCTACCATCAAACACCACCTCAATGATCTAACAAATTGTAACATATATTTGTCCCAATCTTTTATAAAATAACGCCGACAAGGTGTAAAAAACCAGAAGGATTAACATGGAAATACTAGACGCCAGCTCCACGTTATAATGGAATAAGTTTAAAAATGAATAGAATAAAGACTACTGCCAATTTAATTCTGAACAAGATCAACCGGGATTTTTTGTCAATCTACCAGTAGTTTTACTAAAACTCATATAATAGTGTTAGGTATTTAAAATTAAATTTTCAGTCAAGTAGTACTATCAAATTTGGCCGAAACTAAATGTGAAATGTAAACATTAAGCGCGTTACCAGCGTAAATAGATCGGTTTCAATTTCAATCTCTCGTAAAGCCATCTTCAGGACGAACAGAGCACACTATACGGCGAAGTTCCAGCTTGAATCGATTTGATCCTTAATTGCCAAACTGACTATTGACATGAGCAACCAGTTGGTACTTAATATTAACACCTTCAACGGTGTCTCATTGCCACTTCAGAATGCAGCCTTGTAAACTGCTGCTAGGTCAGTTTTAAATGGCAGGTTACTATAGAAGCGACTCGTCTCGCCCCACCTGTATGTTGACGCCGTTGAGCGCGCGCACCACGTCGCCCACCTTCATGCACTGCCCGCTGATCATGTTCTCACAGAGCGGCAGGCACGCCACCACGTTGATCGGCACCTGCGCACCAGAATGTGGTCGGACGAGATACACGCAAAAGTTTCACGATCAGGTGTCCAGAGTAATATGACAAGATGATGCAAGCGAAACTACGCCTTATAGGTACGTCATAAAGTCTCTAGTCTAATGGCGACCACGTACTGGTAAGCGAAGCGTAGGACACCCACCCACAAGGTAATCAGACGACCTGACCAAGGTTGCTGGAAAGCGCCGCAGGCCGTTCTAGATCGGTCATTTTGGAAATCCTTGTTATGCGGCTGAAATGATGAATCTACAGTTGTTTGTCGGGTTTGCCAACCTTGGCGAGGTACCTGGACCTCAAGTGCTCTTGGACATTAGGAAGACCATCTTCATGTGTCAACCTTGGGTTCCGCAGTGAATAAATAGCCTCATACATAGCAGTGGCGTAGCGTGAAAAAAATGACAAGTGAACCCGGTCCAAAAAACGGACATAAGTAAAATATAGACAATCGTTCTTCTTTGGCTCGGTACAGCCGCCATCGAAGTAACCTTTTTTAATTATGTAGTTACCTAAAACAATACACAGACTTGCCTCATCGCGCGCCCATCGCCGGTCGCCGCGCCGACCGCAGTTACGACAAAACAAAACAAATCACTTATTACATAAACATCCATTGATTAAGAAGATCACTACATACACACCTTAATTAACTAAAACACGGCATTTCTCAAGTTAATTCACTCATCTTCACTGTTTTTAGTAACATCTATCATATTATTTTGCAATAAACACAACGTGTAAACAAAACACTGCAGCCATGATTCACCGCGACACAGTAACAGAGACCGGAAAACCCCTTTATTTGATTAAGTCTATCGATGGAGTAACTCCATCATAAGCTTACCCTTTGTTAGAGTTAGCATATCGATTGACTTACCCTAACGTTATGGTAACTCCTTTGATCGAGTTAACTACTAGTAACTGGACTTACCAGTAACTTTAAAGTTCCGATTATACCAGTTAGCATTAGGTTGGTGTTACCCTTTCCCCCTCTTTGTTCTACAGTCTTGTCTTGCTCTTTCTAGTCGAATGTTAGTTGAAGGATACCTACGTACTTTAGTTTCGATGAGAATCGTGTCCAGTCCAGTCTTATTTGTTAATGAGTGTTGTGTTAAGCTATTGCTCGTGGCTATTGCAATGGAATCGGATAAGGATAACAACTATGATATAAATGAAGAACTCAAGAAATGTATTAAACTGGCTTTTCAACGTAAGTATAAACTACCATTAATAACATACTCTTTGTAATAATAATACAAGTGTAAAGCTATATTTTTAATATTCTTACGTAATAGTACGTGTAGTACCTACCTATGTTTCGATGTTTGTTTGTTTTTCATGTGTGTAAGTGGCCAACACTGGTGTCAGATTTTTTAGGCTGCCTAAAGACATCTGACTTAGCTTAACGACTGCCATACAATGATGACAGCCGGGGACCAACGGCATGTTCGGATCAAATCGTAAAGGCTGATTTAGACTATTTAGCCTCTGAACTGATACCTATACCTACTTATTGACGTATCTTCGTTGCAGGGCTTGTTAACTTTACTTATTTACCGATCTTAAAAATAATGTGACGTAACTTTGTTTCCATTAGTGTGGTGGTGCCGTAATTTTTTTATATAGTCTAGCAATATAATAACGAAGTTATGGTTCTGGGTTCTACGATTAACATTATTTGTCCCGGGTTATCATTTCGGTTTTGTCGTTGGCGTTCGTGTTCAATTGTTCATAAAAAAAATAACAAGAAGCACACGGTGTCACTCTGCAGTTTAGGGTGAACGTCGTGCCGCCCGGAGCGTCCGGCGTATCACAGCGAGCAGTCAGGGCTGCCGCTCGGCTCACGCGAAACGATGTTATGTAGGTATGTCTAGCTGTTGCCCGCGACTTCGTCCGCGTCAAGTGATGTTATACAACGTATAATATTATATGTATGTTCCGCTATAATTTTCGAACCTTTGAACTCATTTTGATGATATCAAGAAGAAGACAAATACAATTACATATTCACAGCATTTTTAAAACCGTTGGGCATCAAAATCAAGCCATTTTCGAGATATACCTACGCATTTGAGAGAAAATAAATGTTATTCTCAAAAACATCAGTTAAAAATGGAGAAAATAAATTTAAATAATGATCAGTCATTCTGACATAAGGAGGGCTTTCAAAGTTCAATTCGCCTTTAGAAATCTTCAGTACATGTTTATTTTTTAATCATAATATAAAATAAAAGGCGAAATGATATCTTGCTCGTTCTATTCATGTTAAATATTAAAAAGTGCCTATCTATATGGCACTTTTTAATATGTAACTCCATAGATTTATGAAACGCTTAAGTAAATTATATTTCTTACAGGTAAAAGAAAAGGCACTTCCAGTAATTTGGCATCAGACATATTATCTCCTAAAGAAAAAAAAAATTATAGCGGCGGCAGCTCAGAGTCATGTCGTTTAACTGCACCTACAGTGTCCGCACCACAAGGACATGTACAAACAGTTGAAGCCGCAACACAGTGCTTGCTGGATAATTATAAAAACGCAATGTGTCCTTGCACTTGTAAAAGGAACTTCATCACCGTTTCAGTACGAAAAAAGTTAGAAGACGTCCCTGAAGATAACCTATTTAATTGCTATTAAGAAATAAAGAAGGTTTTAGAAAAATATTCAGAGAATTAAAATGTTGATTTAATAAAATAATTTTGTTTCATAATGATTCTTTATTTTACCACAATTATTTATGGGTGTGTAATATAAGACTTAATAACATCTTTTTATATAATGTTAATTTGTCATAATGTTCTTTTTTACTAATTCAACAAAAATGCTATGTATATCCAACGTTTAAAATTCGTAGTTTAAAATACATATAGGGTTTTTGTAATAATATAAAGGTTTGATATATTTTTAAGGTGAAATTCAACCCATGACATTGAACAAATTCACCCACAGAAATGTGGAAATCAATTTTTGGCGTTCCCTACAAGTTGATTGATCAGCTGATTCGAGTTTGTATGGAAAGCAAAAAAATTTTCATATTTTGATATAATTTTCTTGTGAAAAGTTGTTCAGTATTATGAACTAAATGTACTTGTAACATAGTTCAGTATATTTTGTTAAGACGTAATAGGAAAAAGAAAACATTAGTAAATCATAAAAAACTATTTAGAAATTGGTTACACATTGGTTGTTAAAATATTTTTTTAACAACCAATGTGTAACCTAATATTACTGTAAATGAACATTATATAAAATGTTCATTATGCCACATAAAATTAGGTCATATGAAATTATATCAATAATACGGTATATCAATTGATCTTTATATTAAACAAAAGTATATCAATTAACATTAGCTTCTATGATCGTTAGACGATTTGTTATTATGCCATATATTACACACCCAATTATTTATACTACAAATCAACCAATATAAATAAAAAAAAACAACACAAATCAACCAGTTGGTTAATAACAAAAAGGTAACAAATGAAAATTTAGATTGCAGTAGGTGTCACTCTCATTAAATGATTAGTTTTATTTGTATGTCTGTCGCAGTTAGATTGTATAATCCGCTGTTACACAAAAACACAAAGCTTGCCTTGCTTTCTAGCTCGATGCGTCGTCTCGCTAACCCTATAAACTGTTTGCTTAAGCAGTTGTGTGTTGTATGCCATTCAAATAAAGATTAAATTGCTTGAAGCCGTATAAATAATATTGATAGGGTAAGCCTATCATAGGGTTTTGAGTTATTAGTAAGTGCTTAGTTGAATTAACTGTATCGTATTAGTAAGCCTTTTGTCAGGGTAAGCAAATGATATGGTAACCAAATCGTTAGGGTTTACGAAAACCAGTCGATCAAAAACCCGAACGAAAACCCTTCAAAAGGTAAGTGGTTCCGGTCTCTGTCACAGTAAGAGTATTTTAATTGGCCGCGATGTTGATAAGTGATTTTGATTGGATATTCAAAAATCGACACACTAGCGCCAGAGACATTGTAAAAATGACTTTAGTTACGTGTACATTAAGTTTAATTTTTAAAATGCATAAGCCGCAAAAGAACCGAGTTACCTGAGCACTATTTTGCTGTATATATGCACAAATTGTCCTAGGTAAGTAGTGCGTCTGTGTGCGTGTGTTCATAGAAAAATGACATTGTGTGAGCGTGATAGAATTCCTGATAGATCGGCCGAGTTGTTTGCAGGTTTTATCTGTAGGAGTGCGAGTTAAAGTGATAAATGTGTGTGTGTATGTTTATTATGTCTATTTGTTAATATTTGAGTGTGTGCGATTAACTAAAGCCGTGAATTAGTCGGCTTATGAGATGGGGAAAAAAATTAAAGCGCAGTACGGAGATGAACTAGCGAGGGTAAGAATAATTTTTTATAATAAAAAAAATTTAATATATTAGGATTCGCCAAGGCAACTCGAAAGGAATCGTGTTATATGGAGACGACGCTCCTGATACATAGTTATTTTCTCTAAATTCAAACTACAGTTTCATAACAGTATAGTTAGGTAGGTGCTCATAAATATTTCAAAGGGAAACCCTTGAAGTTGAAAACCCGGGTTAACACTCTGCCCCGGGTCTAGAGGAGGCAGACTGGCTGGAGCACTATCCCAAGCTTAAATGTTTAAGGGGTATCAAAATCAGGCGTTCCTGTGATGTGTGTGTGGGGGTGGTGTATTGTGTAGGCAGGGTAGAAACATAAACCTTATGTTTCTTCTCGTATCGAAGGCTAAGCCTAAAATACACTTCTTTTCAAAAGGTAGTCACTTTTACATAAATGTTGCTAAGTATACCACCTACCTAGTTAACCATCAAGGAGCTTAAATTTGAGGCAAACGGCTCCGTTGAGATTGAGTGAAAGGAAATTATAGTTATCGAAGTACCCAGTCACTGGAACCATGGAATATAACTATACATTGTTTGAAATCGCGCTAAAGAAAACAATAATATTGCGTAGTTAAGTAAGAAATAAGTATTCGCACCACGTCGTCAGTTGAGCACATTAACATTTTACGTTATTTTTCAAACTGACATCTATTACTTTTCGGTTTGTTTATTTTCTGAAAGGGTGACTTGAACATAATGTTAATAGCAGTAGGTGTAACTGTGTGTGGAAATTGTGACATAAAATAAGTCGAACTCTTCCGTTGAAGAGCTAGTTAGGTTAAGCTATACTGGGCGTGGTCCACACTTGGATGTGTGACTATAAATACCATGACCATAAATAGCTTAAAAATACCTCGAACTCCGTGCTTCGGAAAGCACGTTACACCGTCGGTCTGGTCAACTGTCACCATTAGATCGACAAGTTATTTCAGACGCCTATTTAAAATAAAAAATCTGACACCAGTGTTGGCCACTTACACACACTAAAAACACACCAGATCAAGATCGCCAGCGACTGATTTCCTTACGAATTGAGGAGCCAGGTCAGATTTTTTAAATTTTTAATAAAGTACACCATTTATTATGTGAAGAGATAATTTTGTATTTTGAAACCTGGAATACGTAGTAAAATGTATCACATAATCAATAACTCTGGTAGGTATGGTCTTTCCAAAAACCTAAGGTGGCTTCTTTCAAAAACCTTAGGTGGCTCCTCACTTGCATGTAGTGGTGTACCTTAAGCGTGGCGAGGATCCTGAGCACGGCCAGCACGACGGCCGCGCCCGCCATGCTGCCGCGGTTCTCCGCCATGCGGCGCGCTGACTTCAGGCACAGCCCGCCGCTGCAACACACAACACATATTTGTTTGTGTCCCACCAGGAGTGCCATTTTTGAAACGCCAAGTAATTAGATGAACGGATTTTTTCATACAAAATCCGTTCAATTAGTGACTCCGCGTTTCAAAAATGGGGTCCACAGAGCGCTCCCGCAAGTGAAGCCTGCCTGAGCTCTTATTTGACCATGAAATGTGCTTTTGATTATGGTTTGCAACGGTTTTCAGATAAGATATTTTTTTATTTGCATTAAATAGTGTATACAATAACAGCTAGTGTTGGGAAAATACAATTAAGTACAGTAGCTTAACCTATTTAGCCATATTCAGTAGCATGCAAATCAGACTTTTCTTACATAATATTATTAAATCAATTTATACATCCATCGAATTCGTAGTTTTTAACCTTATATTCTAAAAACCATTAATTGAATAAAATAATTTTTTAGCTGCCATTTGCGCAGAGATGATTTAAATTTATTAAATGAGAGGAGCTCTTTAAGTGCATTTGTTTGCATTCGTCGTTACCATCATTTCAGTCGCTGCAAGTCCACTGGTGGACATAAGACTTCTACGAGGATTTACAATACCTATACAGATTGCAAACGGCAACCTTCGTCCATTCGGCATCATTTGTGCGACGTTGCACCACATAGGTATATGTGGTCAATATAGCGTAACAGCTGAAGAACCAAAACTGTGGTTACGAATGGAACCAAAAGACCAAACAAAAAACAAGCGAGCCTTACAGTAGTCGCATATATGACGTGTAACATCTCATCTCAGGTAATAAGCAACCGCGATCATTGGTCAAATCAAAAAGCGCGCGCTTCTCCAACTTCCTGTTACATACTTCCGTCGCATTTCACGAGCGAGAGAAAAGATGTTACACATCAATAAATAAACGTACAAACAATGCAAATTAGAGAAAGTCTGAAAAATATTCATGTTAGTACATAACACTGATCATTTGGCCGTGTGGTTCCCGACAGAGTAGAATATAATAATATACAATCCACTCCATATCTTCTTAGGCGACTTAGGAAACAAGCTAAGCAAAGCTTATAAACATCAATGAGATTTCTCGAACCAGCGAGGCCAGCGTGGAGAGTATAAGGCAAATCCTCTGACTGCTCTGGCTAATAAATGTAGGTCTGGTAGTACAGAGAGGGTCGTGCTCCTGCAGTGGAGACTAAAAAGACTTGATGATGATGACTGACCAGTCGAAGGTGACCCCCTTGGCCACGAGCAGCACGGGCGGCGAGCGCTCCTTGGCTCCCTCGTAGCGGCACTCCAGGAACAGCGGCTCCTCGCAGGAGCCCTGCGCCACGGCCAGGAAGGCGCGCATGTCCTGCGACTGCACCCACGAGCGGTCGCGGGCCTCCACCACCACGCCGAGCGGACACAGCATGTCCAGCGCAGACTGGACACAAGTAATAAGTTAAGGCAGTTGCTAACAGACCGCTGCTGCTCGCGCCGGTCGCGGTAACTTCTTACACTGCCAAGTATGCGCCCACTAGCCAAGCCGCTACATTAGGTACTCAACGCCTTGATTGCTCGGATGCCAATAGACATTTTTCCGATAATTGTAAGTTTGGTGATATATTTATTTTTATTTATTTATTTCCAATACAGGTCGTTTTTACAGGCTTTCCCTAATGCAACATAGCTATAGACCATATAACAAAGAAGGTATATGTTTATATGCCTCATTTGTGAATTTCCCCAGCGAACAGTCAAGCACGTCAATGTCAACACACTTCTGACCAAGAGAATTGAGCAAACTCAAGGTTATTTGTCTATTCAATTTAATATTAAACTTGTACCTGACTGACGTGCACGCGTTGGGAAACTGTAAGTGCACGGAGTATTTTTAAAGAATAAAATACATCATCAGAGGTTGTTTAATAGTGTAGAGGGGGGCGGCGAAATTTAACTTTTTTTCGTCCACCCCCATGGCATGACATGGTGCGGCATAGATTTCGACCCTCGTAAAAAATCTGACTCCTATATCTAAATAAGAGGGCGGCAAAATTTTCTTCTGCACCATGGGCTGACACCCCCGCTCCGCCACTGATTTGATGTATCTATTCAGAAAGCTTACACGCATTACAAGTAATGTTCAAGGAGTTATTCATCAAATACAGCACCGTGCTGTGTGGGAAGTCGTAAGAAAATATAGTCCTCATGGTCAAGACCCTCGACCATGAGGAATGATGCGACATTGAAACCTTCAAGAAACGAGTCTATATTTTTCTGAAAGGCCGGTAACGCTCTTGTTACACCCCTGGTGTTGCAGTTGTCCATGGGCAGCGGTGATCACTTACCATCAGGTGACCCGCTTGTTCGTTTGCCGCCCTATAACATAAAAAAACAAGAATAGAGTGTCACCTGTGCGAGGTCGGTGGGGGTCATCTTGTTGGCGGGCATGTCGGACAGGAAGCGCGCCCAGTTCTGCGCCTCGCCGCGCTCGCGGCCCGCGCGCCACTCGGGGCCCGGCTCGCCCAACTGGCTGAGCTTCAGGGGGGGCTGCTTGCAGGAACGGAACTCTTGGAACCTGCGGGAAAATATGGTATTTATCTGTCTCTTTTTGGACAATATTTTTCTGCAAACACTACAAAAATTGGTTATTACATGAAGCAATAAGATATGAATAAAAAAAAATACCGTAAGTAGTTAAAATAGCTGAAAGAAAATCATAGAGAGAAAACGTTTCCAATTTCATGGCTGATGAAGTCCTCGTCTGTGCGCGTTCCCTGTTGATTCCTATTTGCACACTCGCCAGAAATACCTAGACATATTTAAATTTTGCCGAGTTACACCCGGTGCGGATATCACCGCACCGCACCAAGTGCCACCCATGCCAACAAAGAGCTTGGACCTTATACTTCCATAACCTCTGCAGCTACGCCACAGAGTGTCCCATTGTATATAGATGTAATAGATTGTAAGTGCAATTAAATAAATATCCAGGTTACTTAAAAACGAAGAAGGTTAGATAGTAGAATGGTGGGTAACCTCCAGGCGGCGAGCGCGGCGGCCTCGGCGGCGGCGCCGGGCCGGCCGCCCGCGTCCACCTCCACGAGCCCCGCGCCGCGCGCCTGCAGCGCCCGCACGCCCGCGCCCACGCCCCACCTGATGTTTTCCTGCAACATACCGTAGGCGTGCCGAGGGGGGGTCTGGGGTTTCAAAGCCCCCCGGAACGGAAAACTTAGTGCCTAGTTTGAGACGGTTAAAGTCCTAAAAGAACTTATTACTAAGTTAAATCCTAGTGTTTATCTTGACATAGACCGACATTAAGCGTCTACAATCTGGTCACAGTACGAATCTGGGAAATAATTCATTTCTCCCTTACTAGTCTGGGAGAAAAGAAAAAATTAAGAATGTACTAGCTGCTTCTCTACCTGCGCACATAAAGGGTATAGGCGGAATTACAAATCATGTTAATGATGCGGCTAACAACCCCCTATTTTAATACCTGTTTCCGCCTTCTCGCTCACCATCACATCTTCCGGCCCGGGGCTCTGTCTGCCCCATTAGAGATTATGACATTAATGTATTTATTTAATAGAACGCTCTGATGTTTAAACGATCTATACAAAAAAAGCCGCCAAGTGCGAGTCGGACTCGCTCATGAAGGGTTCCGTAGCAGCAAGTAACATAATATAAAAGTTCTAAAGGTAAATTGCGGTTTACGATTTATGACGTATTAAAAAACTACTTACTATATCTTGTTCAAACCAATTTTCGGTGGAAGTTTGCATGGTAATGTACATCATATATTTTTTTTAGTTTTATCATTATCTTATTTTAGAAGTTACAGGGGGACACACATTTTACTACTTTGGAAGTGTCTCTCGCGCAAACTATTCAGTTTAGAAAAAAATATATATTAGAAACCTCAATATCATTTTCGAAAACCTATCCTTAGATCACTCACAAGTGTGGGTTCGATAAAAAAATATTTTTGAGTTTCAGTTCTAAAAAAAATTATTGGTTTTTTTCTATTTTTGTGTAAAAATCTTAATGCGGTTTACAGAATACATCTACTTACCAAGTTTTAACAGTATAGTTCTTATAGTTTCGGAAAAAAGTGGCTGTGACATACAGACGGACAAACAGACAGACATTACGAATCCATAAGGGTTCCGTTTTATGCCATTTGGCTACGGAACCCTAAAAACGAGCGAACCTTAAAAATATGATGTTAAAATCTGACATCTACATCTAGACCTTAATAATAGCCAACCACCGCTACCTCCGCGCGCGCTCATTGGTCCAATCAAATAGCGCGCGCTTCCCCGGAAAAGGACAGAAAAAATTTTACACATCGTCTCTTACGTTCTTCTCGTCCAGCTCCTCTAGCTTGTTGTACCCGGCGTCTTTGGGCCCCATGCCGGCGAGCGCGACGGCGCTGTAGTCATCCACGCCCATCACTGCGAACGCTTTGCCCAGCTTCAAGCGGGGCGATAACCTACAAACTCATTATAATTACATTTATGAGCTACATCATCATCACGATCAGGCCTTTTTTAGTCTCCACTGCAGGAGCACGACCCCTCTTTGTACTACCAAAGCCATATATTAGCCAGAGCAGTCAGAGGATTTGGCCTACACTCTCCACTCTGGCCAGACGGGTTGGAGAGGTCTCATTGATGTTTATGAGCTTTTTCTTGTGTTTCCTAAGTCGCCGTACTACGAGAAAATTCTTGCTAAAAAGTATGTTTATCCAGATAGCCTATAACCAGCGGAAAGCCACGACGCTTCCAACGATACCTGATTTGTCTATCCATATACCATGGATATCATAGAAGATATGAGGAAACCGATGAACACGTACATACTTAGCGGCGAGACACGTTACCTTTATTTTGGCTTCTCTCTTCTTATGTGAAACTGAGAGTATTCCGTCATACTTACTCGTATTTACTAGCAGACCATCACACTTACTCGTTCAGCTGTTGGCTCAGCTTGCCGCCTGTCTTCTGATCGAACTCTGCGGCGCATTCCGACAGCTCCAGCTTGCCGTCCGACTCGAACACACCCAGCACCAGCCCTTTCTGGAATTTGAATGTAGGGTTTCTTCAAAACCAACGCGATACAGGACCATCACGTATTTATTGAATGTTTACTCATAAACATGCTTGGCAAACCTCTAACATATAAGAGAAAGGATAATTTTTAAAACAGTTCCATTACTCGAAAATCTACTGAAAAGTCACAGTAAACAAATTATGCAACCATGTTACGGACTACATACTTGTATGACATATTTTTAGTTATTTTATAGCACCATACATAAGTGCAGTAATAAACTGCTTTTAAATAAAAAATACAATACACATCTGTCACTAAACAGCAAAAGCAGTCCTCAGGCTCCAAGGCAACAGCTAAGGATGTAACTGGATTAGCACAAAGATGAGAGAGAGAGGGACTATGCAGCATAATCTCTAGTAGACAGTATTGTCTACTAGAGATTATGCTGCACTCAGCTTTACTCTCTAAAAAACTTTAGTTTCTTACCTTATTTTCATCAAGTGCCGGTTCATCCTTGCACTCCTCGGATCCACTCACTCCCTGGCAGTATGGTCGAGCTACTCTTACAAAATTTAGACCTCTAGGGTAATAACTAGCCAAAAATAATTTCACAAATCTCATTTTGAAAAAAAAACTTACATAATTCTATGAAAATGTGTTACAATTTTTTTTTTATATTTTTAAACCAACTAGATTTAAAAATTATTTACATTATTTTTTTTGAATGCAGAATTAACATAAACAATATGAAACAAGCCTGTATGAAGTCATTGTTACTCATCTGTTTAAGAAATTATGTTAGATAATAAATAACTTTTTAGTTGTTTGTTTGCCGCCCTATAACATAAAAAAAAAAAAAAAAAAAAGTTTTCAAGACAAACAGAAATAGAAAAATATTTCATCTTTTATTTCCAATATTAAGTTTAAAACTAGTAGTCTTTGGAACATGTCTGATAGTAAGTGAAAGCCTAGTATCCCTCGGTATTGTGGAGCCCCTAACAAATGCCCCCAAGCACATATTGAGGTTAGCCACAGTATCATCTAATATATCCTCTGTGACTTCTTCAATGCAGTGAAGATAGTAACTGTACAACTGGTCCTGTAGGATCAACAGACTCCTTGGTTCCAAAAGCAGAGAAAAAACATGTTTTGAAGTTTTGATATCCTCATAAGAACCATTCTCCATGAATTTAAGTATTATATGAGAGCCCGCAGACAAGGTAGTTATCGTCGGATAAAACAGAGTCCCGTCTAAGTGCGGCATGATGCCTTGTCCTGGCAGGTACTCATTTACTAGAACATGATTGGGCCTCTTTGCACCCATGACATTTAATGCATGAATTTTTTCTAGATAATAGTCCAGCCAGGGCGGAATGGACTCTGCTATCATTCCGTTCTTGTGGGGAATACCGCCCCAGTTCTGCAGCCGCCGGTTCGATAACTGTGTCCACTTTGGTTTTGGAGCGGCATAAACATTTGACAAAATAGAACTCTCTTCAGTCTCCGATATGTAATTTGGTATGTAATACGCTGTCGGTGGTATCTAAAAGCAATCATATACAAGGCTATTATTTTTATATTCTGTGAAAAATATTGAAATTGAGTAAATTTAACTCCTCAGTCCACAATGACTTACGTTTTGCACTAGAAATCGATCTATAGTATTTTTTTTATCGTCGGACATATTGCACAGTATTTAACTTATAGAAGAAAATGTGATAGAAAAGCGTTTTTCAATGTAAATAATTTTAAAACACTTAAAAATAAAACCTTTGTAAAGGAACAAATAATATTATCACTTTGACATTGACAGTAACAGATCAGCTGATAGCTGTAGAGTTGCAAGATCACTATTCAAATTACCTCCCAAATATCTAAAAATGATTCAGGCCAAGCAGCAAACTGCACTGCAGGCAGGCAGAAGCAGGATATCATTATTATTTTTATGTCAGCTCCTATTCCCATTGAGTACTGTGCCGTCTTCTTCTTTGTGCGTCGATGGTAATTTTATTTTGTCTTTATATTTTGTCAGCCCTTTGCCACTATGCTATGCTTGTGCTGTGTATATGTGTGTGTGTGTGTGTGTGTGAGCTCAAGCTCAAAGCTGTGTATGCTGTATTGTGATTAAGTGATGCTGTGAAAATTGTACATAGAATGCAAACTGTGTAGGCCAGGGTAAGCAAACTTATGCTGGTTACGTCTGTCTGCAAAATGTTACGTCAAAATTATTTATTGCACCTTGCACCACACAAGCAGGCCTACATCACTCGCACAAGGCCACGCACTATATACCTACCGCTTGGCGTATCGTCAAAGATACAACCGACAGAGGGCCTCTAAACGCCCGCTTGAGCGCTCGCACCGCACGTTTCCCGCGCTTACGCTTCTAAATGCCGTAACCACGTAATTATTGTGCAGTGGGGTGAAAAAGTAAAAAAACAAAGGAAAATTTATCGTTTTTTTTATTGCCATATTTTCCATATTACAACTTATGAAAACCGTTAATTTTTCGTCGCTTTGCTCCTGTTTTCCTTATGATTATTTATTAAAAATATTTATGCGAATTAGGATATTTTCAACTACGCATAAAATATTATAACAGATAATTCCGAGGTAGGAAAAATATTATAAATCTATATATATATATATGTGGAAGGGACATACCTGTTATATATTGAACCACGGGCTATACTATATCACTAAAGTACTTATAATAAAATTTTAATAACAGTCAAAAGACAAAAAAAAATCGACATTCCTATAAAAATCGCTCGGGCAGCTGCGCACTTTTGTATGGGAATGCCGAATTTTTTTTTGTTTTTTTGGCTGTTATTTTAATTTCATATACTATAATGATATACTATAGACCTGGTTCAAATTATTACGTGTATGTCCCATCCACGTTGTATATAACTAAACATATTTTATTGACTAATAAAAAATATGGTTGTATTGTATCGCAACATTCGTTTCATTACAAGAATCATCATAGGTACAAATTACAATACAAGTAGGATTGTTGTACCTTTGGGTATAACCCTAGCGCATTCTTAGTATGACGCGTTGGCACGTGACTCGCCCGGCGGGCAACACAGTATTGATCTTGACTTGACTCTTTGTGCGCGTACATAGGGTACATTTCTTCTCGTTCTGAGCAGCAGGTATTATTAAGATCTTGTTGGCTATTATAGCGTATGTATTTTCGCGTTGTACGGAAATGATGTATCTGTTACGTAGTAAATATTTATTAATCTGTGAGTCTGTGACACAAGGTCTACAAGCAAGTGATACAATACAACCGAATACAATACAATGACACAAAAACAACTGTAATTTTTGTGATTGGGAATAAAATTTATGAAATTCAACTAGAAGCTCTATTTCTAAAATAAGCAGTTTCGAGCTAGCTGCGAGGCTCGAAATATCAAAACTTCGAGTTGAGTCACTTCTTATCCTACTTAATCTTAGTACTTAATGTTTACTTTGCTTTGAGGAGTTTTTATTTCATGGCAACTTTAGAAGTATGCGCTTAGTTTTTGTTTGCCGCCTTGCAATGGATTTGATGACAAAAATACTTATTGAGTGAGAACAAAACGCATAGAATACCGAAATAAAAAATAAAAAGAACGTTTAGTTATTTCCATTATTCTTTTGATTTATTAACAATAATATCATTAAGTCAATAAAAGTAAAGGCAAAAGCAAAAATTTCTTTATTTCATAATATTTATATGTATTGAATTGGATATATCGTTAATTTCTAAATTAAACATACATTTTGTGACATCCACAAATCCAGAACGCAACCAGTGGAGTCACAAAACTTTTACAGCTAATCTTTTTTTGACAGAAGTGCACAGGAGATAAAATGTTATTTGTTAGATATATTTTTGTAAATATTTGTTAGAACAGCAATTGTATAATGTGATCACAATGGGTGGTTGCATAGGAATAACTAGGAGTAGAAGCGGGCCCATAGAAGAATCGTCGGGGACGGTGTCGCGGCCCAATTCCGGTACGTGAGCATCGCCTGTCGCCGTGGAGACGGCCGTGGCTCACTGCGTTCATAAAACTTGCTTATTTTGTTGTAGGAGGGCTGAGGAAGAACCAGTCGTTGTGTCACGAAACGATCAGGTGGAAGAGTGATGTTCCTTTGACTGAAGGTCAATTGCGGAGTAAGCGAGATGAGTTTTGGGACACTGCGCCAGCATTCGAAGGTCGCAAGGAGATTTGGGACGCACTGCGGGCGGCGGCGGTGGCGGCCGAGGCCATGGACTTTCAGCTGGCGCAGGCTATCCTGGACGGCGCGAGTGTCTCCGTGCCGAATGGATACCTCACTGAGTGCTATGATGAGTGGGGCACTAGATATCAGGTAAGAAAAGTAAGAACAGCAGGTAACTATGTGTCTGGTACTATTGTGAAGGTTCAAGGCACATCAGTGTACAAGGGCAAGGGACTAAAAGTTCATTTACTACTTATGAACTTTTGTTGGTCACAAACAGGTTTTAACTGTAATTTGGCTCAATGTTAATACAACTGTATTCTTTTACTTCTTTCTGCTTGTATACATTTTTGAGCCGGTTTATGTATTTCTAAGCCCTTTATGTTATTAAAAATAGCTTTGTCTACTCAATGATTAAAATTTTAATGCTACTATAATGCTAAATATTGTTTATAACTTTGTTGTACTGAAAACATTTCAAAGGTGGACTTATCCCATGTACTTTTTAAGTCAACCAGCAATATATTTCTCTTCTGCAGTAGAGTTATTCCTAAGTGAGGAATCAATACTTGTTTTATAAAATAACAACCCTCTTTGCTATGGGTGGCCTTGTGAGCTTGCATGGGGATTTAATTAATGAAGCAATATGTTTTACCTACTTATTTATAATGTTTGCTTGTTCTAATAATTTCTAATTTATGCACATAGAAAAGCATATTCAAACAAATTCTGTAATTAAACAGACGAGCTTTCTAGTAAGTCTCATTTTAAATAAAAAGAAACTAATATTATTTTAATATCTTATCGAGTTAAATAATAATCTAAATAATACTCATGTCAGGTTTTCGAGCTGCCTAAAGGAATGTAACAAAGCTTATTGATTGTCATCTAGTGACAACAGTTATTTCTACCCACCAGTGAACTAGTGTGCAGGTTTCCTTACAATATTTTCCTTCACCGGAAGTAAGTGGTGGTAGTTGAAAATGATTATACATGAGTACAAATTGAGAGGTACAAGTTGCGTCTAGTGAGGATCGAACTTGTACCTTACAGACGCACAGCCACTGCCTAAACACAACCAAAAACTTTTGTCTCATTTTAAAAATGACACTTTCAACCTGCTATGTGTCCAAAAATAAAAATGTAATGTGAAACTATTGATTTGTGCATATATCATTTATAGGCAAGAGAAACTTGTTAAGGGTCGGCACCATGTAAACTGGGTTTGCGCGGGCAACAAGTTTGTACAGAAAGCGTTTGAATTATAATGACGTCTGTCAAGGCCTTAATTCAGAAATAATAATTCAAACAAAATAATTCTTTGATTTGATTGATTTGAAAATTTTAATAAGTATTGTGGACTCGAAGTCTTGACGAAAAGAAAAAAGTAAGCTGTATACTAATTCTACGTTACAATAATTTATGATTACCTACATCTATTGTCCCGTTTACACATTATTAACTCTATGCAACTTCATCTTGACATTTTTATCCCCCTAGCGGGAAAATTTTGCATATTTCAGAGCCAAATCCAACCACGTGGCTTTGTGCATACGGTCCTTAAGTTATACACAGAATTAGAAAAAAAAAACTGTGTTTATATTGTTCCCACTTTTTTTTTTTAAGTTAAGTAGGTAGATTTTGTTTTGAACTTTTAGGTTCCAACAATTTACTTCCTCTTATAAGTAAGAATTTCAAAATATTAGTACATTTTTGATTAATTATACCAATTCCTTAATACCATGCCCATGTTTATTTAAGATACTTATTCAAACAATATAATTGCTTGTAAAATATTAAATATATACAATAAAATTCAGTCAATGGTTTGGTAAGTATTTATTATTTGAATCTACAAAACCATAACTGCAAGTGACTGGTTTAGGCATCTTTATCACCCCCCATATAGGTCACCCTGTGGACAATGTAACAGGAAACTTAATGGATTTTACCCAATGTCAACTCCTAAATGCTGTTCATATCAATTTTTATTTTTTTCCCTCTATGCTTTTCCCTATCATTCCGAAAAAAAATGATTTTTCTTTGTCTTTTTAATAATACTAAATCATAAATAATCATACTTAATGCACAATTATTTTAACTATGTGTTCAAATATATTTAAGTTGAAACAAGCATTCAAGCACACAAGCAATTCATTGGATTACATTTCTTACAATCCACTGTTTTCAACTGATCGTCTGAAATTACTCTAAGCTATGATATTGCCAATAATTATTATTATACATTTAACATGTCACAGAATTAATATAAGTATTAACATACAGAATAAGTAGTTGATCTTGATAGCTTTATGTTTCACTCACACATGGATGCGTGTGTACGAACCATCTATGGTCGTTTAAAAATGTAGCTCAAAATGTATCAATTTTCACTGGTGACGTGGTTAGATGGGTCGTTACACTTTTAACTGGTAATTTAATTATGTTTTATAAGAAAAGCATATACATTTTACAACTTAAATAAGAGCATTTTAGCCTATATTAATTTAATATTAAATTAAGATTTCTACAAGTTTTTTAGATTTCGAGAAAATCAGCCGCACCTACCCGTAACGGGCGTAACTTGATTTTATTTTTACCTCGCACTTCCGCATGGCGCGACGTATTTTTGAAAAACTGTGAATTGCCCCATTTTTATAAATAAAAATTAACTATGAGCTGTAGCCAAATAAACAACGCACCATCTACAACAATTATTAAATAAAAAAAAGCGATATTTTTAAATTTACGTAATTATTTGTGCGTAACGGGCGTAACAGGCTTTTGTAACGGGCGTAACGAGTACGAATAAGAAACAAAATTATATGAAAAATCTTTTATTTCTTAAACATTTTGAAACATGAAACAAAGTAAATTATGTAGGAACTCAAGTAATGTAATTAAATGTTAAATTTTGTTAATTAAACATTTAATTACATTACTTTGCTTACCAAAGTATTGATATTTTTAAAAAGTAACCTGTTTACTTTTCAAAAATATTAATACTTTGATCAACATTATAGTATGTGTTTATTTTTACCCTACTGCGCCATTATGTTTTTCCAGTGTATGTATGTATATATGTTTGTATCTAAATTTTTCGTTACATTTTTCAGTCAATTCGTATGATTCAATGTTTTAAGGCTTACTTAAGCAGCTACTTATGCAAAATAAAAGTACTTTAAAAAAAATGGCGTAGTAGCGTTTGACATGGAATGACCCAGATGTACATGTCCTGAAAAGGTCTACATTGCTTTTGTATGGTATACAATAATGAATTCATTCACGCTGACAGAGGCAGAAGCTAGTTGGTTTGTAAAATCTGTGTCATTTCTCTCGGGATGCCCCACTTTGATAACATTTTTATTTGCAAAGCAAATTCATTTCAATCCTGATCTAGATACGCGGTAGCGTGTCCAGCCAAGTTCCAAGAAAAAGGAACTGGCGACACATTTCAAGCTACTTTTGGCCCCTTGAGAACTCGAAACCTATTTAACCTACATACATGGAATTTGGCACATTTATTAAGGCCGTACCTAAATTTTCCGGGGTTCAGTGCTTTTGCTTTTTCTTTGAAATGATTTATTTTAAATGGGGGCCCATTTAAAATAAATAATTTCAAAGAAAATGAAGACATTATTTTAAATTTTGCTACTATCAAATCCTAGATAACCCTTCAAAGTATTTTATGAACTACTGTTTACAGTTTAAAGTGAGAACTTTAAGCTTTACTACGCACATTTGCGAAAAACGGCCACTTTTGGCAAATGTACGCACATTTGCCAAAATGTAATTTGTAAAGCTTAACGTTCTCATTATAAACTGTAAACAGTAGTTCATAAAATACTTTGAAGGGTTATCTAGGATTTGATGGTAGCAAAATTTTAAATAATGTTTCCGTTTTCTTTGAAACGATTTATTTTAAATGGGGGCAGCACTGGACCCCGGAAAATTTAGGTATGGCCTTAAAGCCAAATATAATACGATTAGTATGCTTAAACTAGCCAGGTCATATTGAAATTCTTAATTTTTAGGATTTTAGGATTCTCTTTAGAACTTGGCACCCATTAAATCTCAATTCTTTTGTTGGTGTAGTTAATGTGAATATGAAATATTATGTATGAGTATGAGAATTGAGCCACGTTCAAAAGAACTTGGCTCCCATTTTCACATCTATGTTTTCTGTAGAATTATATAAATTTGCATATGTATTCATCCCAGTTTGTCGCATAAACAAATGATAGCTACTACAACATTTAAATAATAGCAATATGATAAAATGTCCGTCTGTTGACACGGTAGGTATGACATCATTATTCAACGCCACACAGCAAATGGTATGAGGCAAGACAATGTTTTTAACTTAATATTATCAATACTTATTCATCCTTGGATATCTATGAAATCATTATTATTTATTAACGTTTATAGTCAACTTGATTGATTTTACGACAATATTGTTGACATCGAATAGTTTTAAGTTTAGAGGTTTTCCGTTTCAAAGAGGCGACAAACTGCACTGCAGCATTTCCTCCGGTGAATTTACAATTAAATTAATCTTGAAACTAGATATGTCGACATGAGGACACATTTTTCTACATTTTGCTTTATTCCTGATTGCAATATTAGTTGTGTGCTGATTATGAGACCGTGGTGCAATTTCCGGTGTTTCTTCTAGGATGACAATATGTATGTCAGTGGTCACCGAAAGACCTATCAAAGTGGAGAAAGTAAATCATGATTTCACTGCTGGACATAGACTCTCCTAACGATTTCTAAACTAAACGGTCTAAAGCCTGCATCCAGCATTTTCCAGCAACCTTAGCCAAGTCACCTGACCACTTTGTAGGTGGGTGTCCTACATTTCGCTCTCCAGTATGTGGTCGCCATTCCAGAACCTTTGAACCCATTGGCCATATTATTTTATGGTTCACGGTTTGTTTAGACAATGCAAATGTTGTTTTATGGTAGATTTTGGTCACCCATCCAAATGCGGACCACAATGCGTTTTACCTCTGGGCCACCGAGCTCCACAAGACTCACTGTATTGTTATGTTTCATCTGGATAGTATTGTATGAATGTAAAGCCACAGAAGACAGTCAGAGTACGAGTACATTAAAGCTTGGACCATCAACAAGTGCGTAGAAGCAGTGGGAATATTTAGGAATAATTGTATCTGTTGGCATTGTAGGTACCAATATACTGCCTGTCGCCGCCCATCAACATGGTAAAGGAGGCGCACGGGCGCGACTCTCCGGCGGAGTGGTCGGAGCCCGTGGAGGGCGGCGCGGAGCTGACGCTGCGGCTGCGGCTGTCCAGCACCTGCAAGGACGTGGAGCTGGCCGTCTACTCCCGGCACACCATCGCGCAGTGCAAGAACAAACTGCATGTAAGTTATATTATTAAGAGCGCGTTCTACCCTAAAGTTCTTAGAGCGATCTTCAGTATTATCAATATTAACTAAATACTTACTTTGAAATAAAAACACAGCAAAGTCCAGGACTAACTCTAGTCATTATATGTTTAAAAAACACGATTGCTTAAAATTTTGACAATAGAAAAAAATTACGAAGTTGCCTCCAAATCACCTCCGAATTATACTAAAACGGTTAGTATTTAAGAAATACAATAAATTATCCCTTGTAACTTTGGATTATTATTGTATTAAACATAAGGCAGTTATCATATGTCTTATTTTTTTAATAACTCTTAAATATTCTTTGTAAAACGAAAAAAACCTAAAAAACCAGAAACGCGTAAACCAGCCGCATTGACCTGCCGCGTTGCCCCCATCCCCGCATAGCTCGCTGTTTCGCTTCGGCTTCGAGAGCAAAATTTAGATTCTCAGCCTCAGGCGCCCTCTTAAAACTAACGCGAGGTGAATTCATTATAATACGGTATTTTATTCTATTATGAGGAAAAATCTAAAAATACATTTTTGATAGCTTCGGCTAAAACAGTAGGAAAATGTTAGTTTTAGTTCATATAATAACAAAATAAATTATAAAATTTAATTCAACGTTTGCAGTTTTTACAAACTGTTTTTAAACACCAATAGTAGCCGCCATGCTATTACGTCGTACGCCCGTGTAAACTAGTGTCAACTGTCAAAAAACATAGGTAGATCACCGCATTTGTTTACATGCATAACTGACGTCATTTTATGGATGATGGACTTATCGATTAAATAAAAATTTTGTGTTTTGTTGGGGTTTATTAGTACCGTAAAATCTAATTGAAATACTTTTTAAAAATTGGTGTAATACCCAATTATTATTAACACGGTTTACTCAGTAGAGTAGTCGGAAACACGACACGCGAGGAGACGACGCTCAGTGCTTTGGGGACAGCGAATCCGTCGGGTCGCCGCTCCTAACACTCGCCCTCATGATGATCGTCTAAACCGATCGAAACTAGTCGGACTTGGACCATCAACTAAGAAAAAGTGCATAGAAGCATTTAAGGTGTTAATATACAAACTTATAGGTAGACGTGTACTGTCCTGCTAAACAACTTCATCCTTAAGGTGGAGGTATAGGCAAATGACCTTGAAGTGGTGCCCTCACTTGAAATAAATTATTAACTCGTAAATATGGAGATAATTTCCATATTGCTCTTCGTCATGCACTAGATAGCCCTTCAAATTATTTTATGAACTACCGTTGAAAGTATTTACATTAGTCCGTCTAGCTTTAAAACTTGCTTCCGCCAAAAGTGGCCACGGCAAGTTTTAAAGCTAGACGGATCACTAATAATAGTTTCAACGGCAGTTCATAAAATAATTTAAAGGGCTATCTAGTGCATGACGAAGAGCAATATGGAAATTATTACCATATTTACGAGTTAACAATTTATTTCACACTTCAAGGCCATTTGCCTATATCTTCGCCTTAATTGACCAAAAGCGCGATTTCATATTTAGGTTAAACTTCTCATTACCCTAAAGGGAATTTTTGAACTCTCAGGAGTTTGTGATTATTGTCTGGATCAAGATCAATTTCAAATGTTTGATAAACAAACATCAGTTTAGCGAGGTACTTTTAACTTCTACCAAAACATACTAACACTTCTGTGTTCTTCTAGAATAGATTAAAAAAGTAATTATTTAATAAATATTTTTAAACACGCTTTTATGTAAAACAGTGAACTAAAAAGTTTAAAGTGCTCCCCAAGCCGAATCAATTGAGCCCAGAGACGGTGGGGTTATGTGGTTTTATCACAGAGATACCGTGGCCACCTTCCGGCTTCATCATGAGATCAGGTTATTGGTACCATAATATTGCATTGTCACCCAACTAACATAAGTATGTGAAGTTTCAACTCGATCGAATAATGGGAAGTGGGTCTAATTTAGCTTGCAAGATTTTATTACGGACACCCAGACAACGGGACAGGTTAAACTAAATAAAAGCTTGTAAAAACAATTCAATAATTTAAGAATCTTGTTTGTGCCGCCATGTACGCCTATGCAATGTTATTGAATACTTATTTTTATATTGATTGTTGAAATCAACTTCCCATTAATGTTTTTTACAAAGTGATTACGTAGGAGCGACCCTGACGATTATAGCTGCCGTATTCCCATAATAGGTTTACTGTGATGACGCACCCGAACACCATTTCCTGTAAATTACCCGAGAAAGTAATCGCTTTTCAATAAATCCATTTGACTCTGGTTCATTTGTGAAAGTGTATTTACTAATTTAATACTAAAGATTGTTTTGAAGGACTTCTCTTTTTGACCTCTCATATAATTTTTACCTACAGCTTAACTTCTTTTCTCAGATTATGATAGAAGTACAGGGGTTCGAACCTCTCCCTTATCTTCTACTGAGAGAATCCTTAAGATGTGCCGTGTAGCTCCCGGCCTAGAATAGGACAACTGCATATCTTTCTGTGGATGTCGTAAGAGGCGACTAAAGGAATAAGCACAATTCTCTAGGAGGGTTGACGTCAGGCAGGCGGCCGGTCGTAAAACTAGCTTAACTGTTTCAGCTATTTCTTCTCCACTGGCATCTTTGGTTGACCATTGACATATATATTATATTTGGAGAAGAAAAAGCGGTAAAGCCCGCCCTGGGCTCCGAAACAGCACAGCTGAGGATGCAACCGGGAACGCGCTAAGATGAAGAGGAATCCTTTTCTTAACTTATTGATTTCCTGTGTGTACAGTTACTCAGTCTTGGGATGTGGGCCTTACAAGCCTTTAGCCTGGGCCTTAGCTTAATTTCTGCTCGGAAAGACAAGCAGCTGGTCCATTCTATGTTTTTTCTTTTTTCCCCGACCACCAAAGAAGTTATATTCTACGGTTTCTCCTTTGTCTCGGAACTCATGGAAGAGACATAAAACAACATAAATTGTTGAAATATGATATGCAACACGATGGCGACATTCCACTTGACCAGCGAGATCTCGTCATTCGCCGCACGTAAGGCATGCCATTGAACCGGCGTGACGAAATAAATGTGCAATTTTAATGCGGCGCGGTTATGATCCTGATGGCACATAACGTTTTATTGCAGGTTTTTCGGGTAATTGATGTAATAAGTGGATACTCAGGGCCGTGTCAACCATTAGGCTGAGTAAGCAACTGCCTAGGGGACCAACGGTCCAGGCGAGTCCGGATTATATTTTCGGAGAGCCATTTTGAGATTATTTTGTTAAGGGCGCCATTCTTGCTCCCGTTCAGCTTGTTAGGGGTCATCCGCATGTTACGTCACAGCAATGGGGGGGGGGGGGGGGGGAGAGGTCATACTAAATGTGACAGTACCTGTTAAAGGAATCGAAAAAAAAACGAGCGAGCCTTATCGTCGTCGCATATGATGTGTAACATATGACATCTCATTGGTCAAATCAAATAGCGTGCGCTTCTCCGGCTTCCTATTACAAACTTCCGTCGCATTCAAGAAAATACCCACTTATATACCACAGATTGCCGGTAAGTGAGAGGAAATCTTTCTTATGTTTTGTCACGCTTTTTGACACAAACGGACTCACAGGGAGAGGTAATACGTAGACGACCCGAAGGGCCCAAAGCCAAGCATCTCCTTCACTCTACCCTAATCAAGGTCTAAGGTCCCCAAGCATGGTTCATCCGACCCTGGTGGCCTCCAGCCATTCATTGCCTAAGGGCCCCAGCATGGTTGATCTGGCCTTGTAAATACTTTAGCTCTGACTAGATACTGGAAAGTTATTGTTGAGTTACACAACCATTTAGACTCGAACAAGTTAATTTTTTTTTTATTTTTATTAATAAAATATATTTATTTTCCTCCAATAAATTACAGTTTTGTACAATATATAAGTACAGTGAGAAAACATATTGACTAAATATACATTACATAGGTAGTTATTTATGTGTTAGTGGAGGTTATTCAGGAACATACATAAAAAAACATACACACAGGGTCTAACAAAATATACTGAAACTATTTTAACCGTGGATTCAGTCCATCGTACTAAACAACTTTCCCCAAAAGAACATATATCGAAATATAAAAAATAATTTTTGGCCTCCCGTATATAAGTTGACCGATCAGCTGATCCGACTGTATGGAAAGCCAAAAAATATTTTTCATATTTCGATATATGTTTCTTGGGGAAAGTTGTTCAGTATCATCGACTGAATTCACCTTTAAAATAGTTTCACTATATTTTGTTAGACGTTATATACGAGTACATTCGAATTGAGAAGCTCCTACTTTTTGAAGTCGCTAAAAAAATATCTTTTAAATCGGTTCATAAATGACGGAGTTATAGAGTATAAGGTAATAAATATTAAAAAAAATATAACTCAATTGATATTCGAAAATATTTAAATAGATTCTAGTTTATATTGAGTAGAGGCGCGGTCAGTCGTCAACACGCTATTATGTAGTACTCTGTGTCAACACTGAGTCACCGGTGAATTAGCATTCAGCGTGCGCCGCCCGCGCCGCCGCCGATCTAGAGCATTATCGAATTGATTCACAGCACAGGGGCTGAGCTGAGGCGATCTGTTTGTTTTTGTTGTTTGAACTGACACGGCGAATACATATTAAGAATTCAGCTTATGTTTATATAGATATTTTCTTCGATCATATATTCTATAGATGCACAGTTGCCGCCTAAAAAATGGCACCGGAAAAACAAGGCATAAAACAGTATAATGCCTTGTTTCGCTGTCATTCGCTCGGTGGCCGTGCGCGTGACGTTACGTCAAAGATGACCAATCTAACCAGAAGGTAATATGTAACGAACTTAATACGGAATTATTTTCACGCTTATCTCAGTTACTTAAGGTGACGTGGGTTCACAATTTGCAAACCTGTCTGTGTTTTTGAAAAATCACTGTTATTAAACTACTAAAGTTTATTCCTCAAAAAAATTACATAAAAATCTTAAGGAGTTTTTACAGACACCCACTATAGCCAAAACACGATTGAGCATTTTTGGCTCGATAGAAAAAAATCACAAACATACCTCTAAATTTGCCTTTATAATACGTATTACTATTTTATACAATCACCTTTTTATATGAATACTAGCTGTGCCCGCGACTTCGTTCGCGTGGTTGTCGGAATGTTATATAGCCTAAAGTCTTCCTCTATAAATGGACTACCCAAAAAAAAAAGAATTTTTCAAATCGGACCATTAGTTCCTGAGATTAGCGCGTTTAAACAAACAAAAAAACTCTTCCGCTTTATAATATTAGTATAGATTATAGCAAAAAATGTATTATCTAAATATCTATCCATTTTGGCTACAAAAAAAAATATAAATGTAATATAATAAATAAATAATAATAAAAAATGCTGATGTAGAGAGGGAGCGGAGGGCTTTGGCGATCCGAGGTAATATGCTGGCCCGTAGATTCGCCCGCTGTAGCGACCAAGTCAAGATAACTTTATTTAAGGCATTTTGCCAGGGTTTCTACACGGGTGGTCTGTGGGCCTGTTGCACCAAAAGATCGTTAGATGCTATCCGCGTCCAATGCAATGATATTTTTAGAATGTTGTTGAGACTCCCTCGGTTCTGTAGTGCCTCTGAAATGTTTGCGCAGGCCAGAACGGACGGATTTCATGCCGTGATCCGGAAAAAAATGGCATCACTGTTAAGAAGAGTGAGGTCGAGTCACAACAGCATTCTAAAAACTGTGGCGGATAGACTGGATTCGCAAATAATGGGACACCTTGTGCAGGGGACCATGCCGGTGGCCTTATATGGTCAAATTTAAAGGCATGCCCGCATTGCCCTCTGTACACAGAGGTTGCATTCTATGTTACCAAAATACTGTGTAGCTATAAGTACTAACACTAGTTTTAAGTTACTGTAATACTAACAAATCATGGATCATGGTTATCCGAATAAAAATAATTGAATTGAATACAAAAAAAATAATAAATAAAACACTGCGAAATATCGTCGAGCACGGCTCCGATCCTTCCTTCGCTCTCGACGAATATTTCACTGTGTTTTCTTTATTATTTTTTTTGTATTAATATTTATAATTTTTCAAAAACACGCACAATATTGCAAATTGTGAACCCACGTCGCCTTAAGGTTTAAATTAAACTGTTTTCGCAATACTTGAAATACATCTACCTATGTACGTATTGACATGGGGACAATATTTTGTTTGATTTTGCAAGGAACTGTGCATCTATAGAATATACGATCCAAGGGTATTTTGTATTGTTTAAGTGTCTTTTTAGGGATCCGTACTTAAAAAGGTAAAAAACTGAACTCTCATATGATCACTTGCGTGTTTGTCTGTCCGTCTGTCACAGCTATTTTAAAATTTGGTACACATATGTTAGTCGGAGACCCAAATACTAGCGTGTAACGAATAAATGAATTTTAATCAGGGGGACACTTTTTGGGGTTAATTAAAAAATTAAAAAAGAAAACTTGCAAACTACATATATCGTGTAACATCTCAAATGGCTGGTCTTGTTGTAGCAATTACAAATATATATGTTTTCATTTTAAAGCGTGGAGTGTAGGTCAAATCCTTTTGACTGATCTGGCTAATGTATGAGTCTGGTAGTATAGAGAGGGTCGTGCTCCTGCAGTGGAGACTAGAAAAGACCTGATGATGATGATTAATTTTAAAATAGTTTTAAAATTACTTATACTTACTAACATTAGCGAAAATAAATCGAATGGTCAATTATCGGTCTTTAAGGACTGTATGCACAAAGCTATGTAGTCAGATTTGGCTATGAAATATGCAAAATTTTCCCGCTAGGGGGATAAAAATGTCAAGATGAAGTTACATAGAGTTAATAATGTGTAAACGGGACAATAGATGTAGGTAATCATAAATTGTAACGTAGAAGCTTACTTGTTTCTTTTCGTCAAGACTTCCAGTCCGCGATACTTATTAAAATTTTCAAATCAAAGAATTATTTTGTTTGAATTATTATTTCTGAATTAAGGCCTTGGCAGATGTCATTATAATGTACTTAACACTTTAGTAGACAGGCTATCAGTAGAAAAAGGCTAAAGTCGAAAATACAGTAGTGTGCGTGAATGCAAGACGTTTATTTAAAAAGCGATTTTAAATATATGTGAAATTCATATAGCACTTTCTAAAAAATCCAAGTTATAGTTATTCGAATCTTGCGTAAAATTTATTACTTTTTCAATTTATTAGTCGACCTCCGTGGCGATTCCTTAACACGCTAGTCCGTCACTCGGAGGTTCGATTCCCAGCCAGGGCAAGTTGGTAAATGGCCTTTTTTAATTTGTCCTGGTTCTTGGGTGTTTATTTTATCCCATCAAAAACATAAATGTAAAAATGCCAAGGTCAAATTCCGACAAAACAATTGAAATTTAAATAGCTGCCAAGTTATGTAGGTAGAGAAAACTGAAATTTATTCATAAGAAATTCATTTGACTTGGACAACATTAAGATTGAAAGCACGGTCACCCATCCTAACTGTGACCAAGCTAGAAATTGCTTAACCTGTAAAAGCACGGTCATTCATCCATCAATTTTTGAATTTATCGTATGCGAAGTGGAGCGAAATATTTGCACAAGTGGTTTCGATTACTCGTATTTTGAAATTTGTTAAAGCGCAAATGACAAAGAACCCTTAGAATAGAGAATCTTTTTAGTTTCACGCAGCTTTTTAGGGTTCCGTAGTTAACAAGAAAACCTTATAGTTTCGTCATGTCTGTCTGTCTATCTGTCCCTAGTTTTACTCATAGACTATTAGTACTAGAAAGCTGTAATTGGGCATGGGCATGGATATGTGGTAATAAAAACTTGAAAAAAAAAATGTGTGGTGTGAGACGTCGTTGAATAGGTCTTTCAAAAATATTGTAAGATTATGAACACTCTTTTTCGTTTTAGCAATCCGTTTGTGAAATATTTGGTTTTTGATTGCAAATTTTTGTTAGAATCATGTGTCTTCCCTCTCTGTCAGTTAAACGGTTGTATATGGACACTTAAAAAAATTCACGGCAGTAGTATATAACGTCTCCCTGTACTAAAACTAATTTAAGGTGGATTTAGTTCATGATACTGAACAACTTTTCCTAAGGAACACATAATTAAATATGAAAAGAAAATGTTTGCTTTCCATTCGACCTCCGTGGCGTAATTTTTAACACGCTAGACCGCTAATTCGGAGGTTCTGGGTTCGAGCCCCAGCCAGGGCAAGTTAGAAAATGGTATTTTTCAAATTGTCCTGGGTCTTGGGTGTTTATCTATGTATGTATTTATCATAAAATATAGTATCATTGAGTAAGTATCCCATAATACAAGTTTAAAACTTACTTTGGGGCTAGCTTAATTAGTGTGATTTGTCCTTACATTACCATACATATATTACATAAATATTACATTTTGCCAAATCTTCTGTGTAAGAGATCAAAAATAATTTTTGTATTTCATTTGTTCCTTGGTGAAAGTTGTTCAGTATCATGGACTGAATTCAGACCTAAAGTTAGGCAGTTGTTAGTTACATAAAACAAGTAGGTACTGACTACGGAACCCTACACTGCACGTGGCCCGTCACGGCACGTGGCCCGTCACGGCACGTGGCCGGTTTATTTTGGTTAAGTTGAAATTTTAGGGAACCATAGACAAATTTATGATATTTCTGTGTAAATCAATATTACTTACCGCTGACATGACGTTCTCAAAAATACAATCAAATAGTATTTTACGCGAGCGGTGACTTGGAAAACTACACGTTTTGTGTTCCACTGACAGAAAATGTACACATTTGAATTTTCTTTGTGAAACAATACGTTTAGCGACCATCTGCAATCGTAACACCTTTCACTTCTATTCACCTTATTATGTAAGTACGGAGGGTAAAAAAGGATTACACGTTGAACAGATCAACAGTCTTGGCGTAGCAGCTGTATGTGCTCAATCAATGACTTGACTGTTTGATTTTGTACAATATTTTTAACGAATCAACAAAGAGCACTAAAAAGAAATCTTTTCCTGAAAACAGCTAAAAAAATTGGTTGATTAATGAAGCAGTAATTAGCATTATTGCACCCTTTTATTTTTTATCTTCTAATAGGTTTTCCTGTAATCTATAGGTAAAGAACTATTAACTGTATATTTTTCAAAAGATTGGGTTCAGTGGTTTCGGAGATAAGTGTATTTTTATTATTTATTTTCAAAAATAACTTCAAAAACACCAACTTAAAAAATATAGAAAAATATATTTAATATTATCATAAAATGCTCTTTCATTTGATATTTTACGCGATATAGTTCACAAAACCCTTTTTTTAATGTCTCTTTTATCTCCCATAAAGTGGCCCCAATTTTTATTTATTTATTCATTTACCTACATTTTACTTCCGTTTTTGGGTCACAAATTTACATTATGTGCGCCACATTTCAACTGAATCGGTCCAGTAGTTTAGTAGGGGGGGGGGGGGGGGGTAAATTTTCGCCCATTTTCTTAAATAACTTAAAAATACCGATCTAAGAAATAATAAAAAATAAATATATTTAAAATTGTCATAAAAAGTTCTTTCATTTGATATGTCACACGATTTTGTTATCAAAACTTTTTTTTAATGTCTAATTTACACACAATAAGTGGCCCCCTTTTTTAAATTTCATTTATTTACATTATACGTCTATCTTTAGGTCACTAAGTTACATAAGTGTAGGTACTAAATCTCAACTAAATCATTCTAATAGTTTCGTAGCAAATTGGCTGTGACTTACGGACAGACAGACAAGCGAAACCCTAAAAACAGTAAAAACACCGAAAAAATCGGTTCCTATACAAATTTCCCGGGCGGCTGCACACTTTTGTATAAAAATGCAGATTTTTTTTTTGTTTTTTGACTGTTGTTTTAATATCATTATACTATACTAGCAGTCCACCCCGGCTTCGCCCTTGGTACACACAAAGCCTATGTCACTCGGGGATAGTGTACCTTTCCAACGGTGAAAGTTTTTTTTAAATCGGTCCAGTAGTTTCGGAGCCATGTAATGCAATGCAACAAACAAACAACCAAATCTTTTCTCTTTATAATATTAGTGTAGATAAATAGCCTATTATAGCCTGCCTGCCAAGCCAAGTATAGATCTAGTATAGCCTGTGGTTCGATATATTACGCATAATGTCAATTCGTATTTTGATATACATTCATGGGGAAAAGTTGTTCAAAATTTCAGACTGAATCACCCCTCAAAATAATTGTAAAACCCTAATTAAACAGCACCTTTTATTACAAAAACAGTTAATATGATTCCGCGACCCGAGAAAGTTCCAATCCGATTTTCACCCTAATCGCCAATTAAAAAATATAGGTAATAAATCAAACCAAATTATTTTTTTCATTGACTTAATTTTCAATAAAATTTAAAAAAAAATGTGCGATGCCGTATCTGCGATAGCATTACATCTTTACTTGAACGTCAACAAAATGTCAAAACTGTACCATAGTGTAGCAAAAGTATGACATAATTTGGCAGTTTGTACATAGTTTTTTATTGAAATATTTTAGACTGTAATGCAATTTTACGTAATTTGAAAATGGATTTTTTTGAAAAATTCGACACGGCCTCCTTCCTGAACGCCCGGCGGGCAACTGAATTTGTATGGAAGAATCATGGCCGCCATTTCAGAGATTTCTGTCAAAAACGTTGCAAAACGTCCAATTTTTAAAATTATTTTTTTTATTATTGCTTGATTGCATTGTAAGCAAATATTAAGAATAATGTTTAAAAATAGCCTTTATTTTTATAAAATATATGCAATCCCTTGTTAGAATATTTCTTTACTCAGAAAAACAAGCCAGTTTGTAGCAAGATTTTCTAAAATATTTCTTTCAGGTTTCTTTACAATTATCTTACTTTTTCTGAATGAAAATTAAAAAAATACGATTTTCGTCTACTGGCTAGTCTATTCACCTATAACTAGGTATGTAATTTTCTTAGTGGTCTTTTCTACTTAAGCCATAACTATTGCCCGCGCAAAGTGCGTTTTGCATGTTTTTGGGTAAATTCAATGCTTGTTTTTAGGAAAACTACAAAAAATTTAAAAAAATCCTTTTTTTCGTCTACTGTCCCAACTCTTCCTCTATCTATGTGTATACATTATTTGACTTAAATCAAACGCTTTCTGTACAAACTTGTTGCCCGCGCAAACCCAGTTTACATGGTGCCGACCCTTAAAAGCACTATATTTAAGAATACTGCGCCTAGAATTTCTCGAGATTTTTATGTTACTTGTAGTTACCCATCGTTACCGTCCCCGTCCCATTCCCCGTCATGATTGCTTTACTTGCGCAAGCGCCGCCAGCGGGCCGCCGAGCTCCGGTTTGACACGGTGAATGTGTGTTGCAGGCCCAGGAGAACATCTCCCCGTGGCGCCAACGCTGGTTCTACGGCGGCAAGCTGCTGGGCGACCGGCTGCTGGTGGACGAGGCGCGCATCACGCCGGGGTACGTCGTGCAGGTGGGTCTCTCAACGCTCACACGTCATGTGCAGCTTTTATCTTAAAAATTAAAAATTCTAATGTTTATTTAGTTAGAGCTCGTTCCCACTTGTCGGCTATCGGGCCCGGATTTTAATCAACAGTTGGCAGGCGCGGATCCACTGTAGTGGGCACGATAGGCACGCCCACAACCATAACGGACTTGTGATGTCCCACATTCACAAAAAAGGGGTTGTAAATAGGAGTATAGAGTCAATATTTTTTTTACGAGGGGCAGTAAAATCTAATAAACTATAAATAAATATGCCGCCATGATTGCCGCCTACGGGAGCAAATGTAGTAGTTCTTAAAATATATCAAACGTTTATTAAATCTATTTTAGTTAAAATATGTTTTGTTCTCATCTCTCTTTCTTCAATATTTGACATAGTAAGATCGAGACAAAACATATTTCAACTGGTTTAGCAATCGGTAAATACGTAAGACGGTAAATATGCCGCCATAGTTTCTGCCGACATTTTGACCACTTAGTAATAACTGTACTAAATACTTCTCACTGAAAGTGACAGACTTTACACAAATCGTTAAAATGTATGCCATTAGAGTAAAGCCATATAGTGTTTTTTTTTAACAAGACCTAACTAGATAAAAGGACCGCAGTGTTTTTTTTAAGGGGGGGATAGATCCCCCCTCGATAGACCTATGTAGCCAAGTCGAATAAGTTATACGTAATAAGTGTGTGTCCGCCGCAGGTGATCGTGAGCACGGAGCCGCAGCCGCCCAGCTAGTCGCACATGCACGTGGTCGCGTGCGCCGCCTGCCGCGCGCGCGCTGAAGCGGGACATTGCAATATCGCCGCTATCTTCACCGCGTAAGGTGCGAGTGAGCCCAGCTGTCGAATGTCTTATGCTTACTTCGTAGGATTTGTTTGGACTTCATCTGGAGTGGGATAGACGTGCTACTTAGCTAATAAATAAAATTGGATTCCAAATCTGCTATAGTCCGAGCGCTTCGTGCGCGACCCTCCTGCGGGGTGACAGACGGTGGCGGGGGCGAGGTAGCAAGATGTCGGCGGTAGCGGGCGGTGGAGCGGGGAAGGGCAGCACGTGCTACCTAATGTCAAATCCTGTGTAAATGACGCGCTACCTCGCCGTCTTTTTTCGTGGAAGGTTTAAACCGAGGAGGGATGGGACTTATTGGTGGTGGAGGTGTTTGTAGTCCACTATGGTCACATAAAATAGGTCAAACTACCCGATTTACTTTGCTACACGACTAACTATTATGGTGGAAAAGATATTGATATCGTTTTATTAGTTCGGGCTTTTCTTCTCCTCCACTTCGCACGGTCTTGGGGGGGTGGGAAGGGGGAGCGTGACAGGAAGGGAGGGAGGAGAATTCCGAAATCGCACCCCGGGCTCTGAAGCAGCACAGCTAAGGATACAATTGGGAACGCACATTGTGATGATAGATACTCGTAGTATCTCGCTTATTATCCCACTTCAGTTGTCTATTAGATAGATTTGAAAGTATTAACATATCCTGTTGAAGTAAGCTGTAGATACGTATAAAGTTCACCTGGCGACGGCTGGGAGCCAGTACACTACGGATTACCGTACAGCTTGAACCTCGTTAGAACTGCTTGCGAGCGGCGTGCCTGACCAAACTAGTTGTAAACAATCTACACTCCTTACGACAATTCTTTAATTTGAATAATAAACCTCAACGACATATTGCCATATCTCCTTAAACCAGTTATACAGGGCTAACAAAATATACTGAAACCATTTTAACGCTGAATGATACTTAACAACTTTCCCCAAGAAACATACGTAGTATGTAGCAATGTATACAGGTATACATTGCTGGCTTTGTAATGATTATAGTTCGACCTAACGTTGCAAAACAGGCAATGTAAATAAAATCAGCATCTGAAATTCAGCATAATGGAAGCCCAGCCTTAGAAAATGACATATTGCATCAGATAAGTCATTTTTCGGAACGTTTTTGCGTAAATAAGTAATCTAGACTGTATACAAGTCGTTTGGCTCTGTAGCATTTACCGATGTACACACGTTTGACGCCGCCATACAGGTTTTACTCATATTGTTTGCCATATCTAGGTAGGTAGTTGGAGGGCCGCGCTGTGTGACAGAGAAGGAAGGTTGGTGTACATACGTTTTAAACCTTCCTTCTCTGTCACACGGTGTGAGTGCTAGAGGTTGAAGCGGATTGGACGCGTGTATATGTCGAGACACACTGAGACGCGACGACTACGGCTCTAAGCCGACAGAGCTCAGGGCCGTAAGACTAAAAGTCCACTTTTAGCGTGATGTCAAAATATACTGAAACTATTTTAAGGACAGGTTGAGTCCATGATAGTCCAGAGCAATTTTCCTCGTGGAACATATTGAAATATGAAAAAAAATATAGAAATGAAGATCGGTTTACAAAATGTTTTGTATTTTGCTATTCCATTCTTGTTCAGTATCATAGACTGGACCGTTACTCCAAAAGTGGCATGGCATACGTACGTAGCTACGTTTCTACGTTGCAGTGTCAAGCAAGTTAAGTGCTACGAAATGGTGATAAAGCCTATTTTGATTTGACTTTGAAATTTAAAATTAATTTGGCTTTCAGTATATTTTGTTAGACATTACCAGCACGCGCGCATCCGCATGACGCGACGTTGACCCTCACAGATTTGCTATAGTTTGTACAAATAACGTTTGACACCTGTGATAGAAGCTTTGCGTTAGAAAGAGAGAGATGTATGTTTGACAGTTGTAAATATTTGACTTCTCTCACTGGTGTACAACTGACATTTAGTTACAAGTGATTTTGTGTCAAATGTAAAACCTTGGGCTATCATCTAAAGCCGAAAAATTATCGCAATAATATTAACATACACCAACATTCATGTGTAGTGTGAATAATAGATAAAAACAGAGATATTTTTTGGTGTAAACGGCCTTAACTTCATAGTTTCTTCTTTAAAAACAAAACTAACGTGTTTTGTCACGACCAGGAGGACACAGTCAGAAGTGTCCCGAATAGGGTTAAAAACGGTGATAGCTCAAAGGTTAACAAATACCCATCGTGTTGGCTGTATTGGCGGGTCGGACGGCGAATGTGACAATATGCTTGAAACAAGAATATGATTAGAAATGAGCTATATATCGCTGTCCTTTTTATAGATATTTTAAAGTTTTAGCAGAGGTGAAGAAAGACCACTTTAAATTGGACCTTATGCCATTAAAATAAAGTTCAAAACCAATGAATAAAATATAGCATGCCTGGCTTAGGGTTGATAGCATTGTAGTCCTTTTCTTAGTTGAAAGACTTCTTGTCGCGCGACGGGTGCGTCTTTGTGCTATAGTGTGGAGAGCGGGGGATTTTGTTTGGGTTTTGATTTGAATGGCGCGGAGAAATGCTCCTTAACTTAGGCAAATATACCAGGACAGTCTGGAAAGCCTTATTTCACTTAACTACGCGAAGGTTTTTCCGAGTCCGAGTGCGAGTGAGAGGTAGTATTGTTACCTCTCACTCGCACTCGTTTGCAGTCACAGTCCTACTGGAGTTTAAGTGGCTAAAGACTTCTAAGTTGAAAGGAGAGTGCTACACAAAACTCGAATTAGCGAGTCAATAGGAGTGTATTGACTTTATCTAATTATTTGTGTCACACGCTCACATTGTATACTGCCATCTAGCGACAATGTTAATCTTGCTGCGTAATTATAAGAGCTTGAGTTCGATTCCCGACTAGATCAAGATGGAAAAGCTGTGTTTTCAAAATATTTTGGACGTTATAAAGTATAGCATCATAAAACAAGTACTTTTGGGCTCATCTGTGTGTAAGCATGTGACAGGTCAATGTCCCCTACTGAATCGCTAACCAGCGATCGTTCTAATCGGTGCGGAAAAATGCGCACACTGACCATCAGGAGCCAGTTTATTTTGTTGGAGGTTTCAGTTGAAAGTCTGATACTTTTATTTATACTTAGTGAAAGTTTAGAGGTGTAATTTTACTTTTGTTTTTATTTTCGATGTAACGTAAAATATAGTTTTCGATTATTATTTACATACGTTATATCACAAAGACGGATACTCGCGAGCTTGCTCGTCGCTACATACTCCAAATCCGTAGACTTGGGAAAAAAGTTATTTCTATTATTCTTTTATCCTAAGTCTATGAATGATCAAATATGAATATGAAAAAATCAAAATTATATATTCTAAATATATGTAGGCACTGTATTGATCAACTGAAAGTTAATATTAGGTATTTTGTATCATTGCAGTAACAATAAATATAACATGTATGTATATTTAATTAAATTTTAAAATTTTAACTGGTTGTTAAGATTTTGCGCACACAAATTATATCAAAATATTTACTTTGGGATAAATCATAGTAGTTATCTTGTATGAATGGAGTGTAGTGGGCCGTTATTGGGACTTTTTATAATCCCCCATAAGGCTGTTCGTATTGATTTCGGTTTCTGATTTGTATTGAGGTTCAGTGAATCGTTGAGTTCGTCACAAATATCTATCTAGTAGTGGAATAATGAATTTGCAAATTTTTGTATAACATGTACCTATTTATCGAGGAAGCCCCAATGTAGAATAATGTTAATGTGGGACTGCGGGACATAGGGGAAGCTGAGAGATTGAGATTTTTGCGGGCGGATGACAGGATAAATAATGCAACGCAAAAACAAAGTTAGGAAACTACTTGTCAAACAGGCAAAAAGTCAACAAACCATATCGCTTTCTAATACCACTTGTCAAATCTTAAAAGCTGGTCCATGATACTAACTTAAATATAAAAAAAAATCGACCAATCATACAAAAAAAAACTGAAATATAGGTTACCCACTACCCGAAAGAAATAGTTGAATAGCCATATACTTACGTCCAATGTCCATGTATTCAGTAGTCACTTTGATATAATAAGACGACATCACGGAGCGTGATCCCGTTGCATTATTGACCTGGAGCCGCCCGCGCTGCGCGAGTTGTTTTAGTTAGTTGTAATCTATTACTCTATTTATTTATTGGCGGCGCGCTGCCTTTGCGCTGCTTGCTTTGTAACAGCGCGCAAATCTGACTCGTGTAGTACAGAGCCTAACGAAATTAGCTGGATAAATTTCAATCACTAAATTAACTAAACATAGATATTGTACTTCATAGAAGTGCGAGGGTTTAATTTTTGAGAGCCGAAATGTTTCGTGATCTTAATTGTCTTCAAGGAGTTTTTGTGATGTAGTCTGTGGTGATGACTAATTTCATCGGTAGTCATATAATATCCGAAATTAGTCGGCCTGAACTACTTGTGACATTCGACTAAACTGTGGAATAAAATATAATAAAACGTGTAATATTAACGCGCCTCTTGTATAGTCTAAAACATGCCGCCTTCATCAGTTAACTTCGTTAGGCCTTACAGCTGGATATTTTATAAATTACCCCATATAGGTACATATTTAAGAGATATATAATATAGCAGCGCGACCGCTCTGCGTACACATAAAGTGACTGCCATGAATTGTGATGAGAGTTTCTTTATACTTACTAATGTATAACATATTGTTTATTTTAAATATTTTAATGATCGCTAGACGTTAATTTTGCCTGCTGTACCATATGTCGGCGCTGCGGGGTCGGCAGCGGCGGACCAAACTATCCCTTCCTTTAAAATGTTCTCTAATAATATGTAATCAAGTCTTTTTTGGATCTTGGTGATAGTTTATCTGGGATCTTATCCAGAATACGCAAGAGCTTGTCAATATGAACAACTTAACCAATGGGATCAGTGTTGGGATCTCGAAATCTGTCTCGACACTCCCATGCCATTCTTGCGCTGAAAAATTGTTGTGTAAAAAGGTACAAAAAAATACGATCCTAGGATCCCATTGAAAAAGTTGTTCATAATACTGGAACTTAGTCGCTCGTCGAGCATATCTATTTACATCTTACATTTATTCTCGCCTATTTTGAATGCATGTTTCGGATCAAGGTGGATAGAATTTGGTTCGCTGCAGCCGGCCTGCGCGGTCGTGGAGGAGCTACCATTGTCTGTGACGATGAACCTCAAATTGCACCCGAGTGCAATATTTTATAAACGCTGTTTCTCGAAGGTACACTATTCAGCTAACTTGGCTTAGTAAAAGAAATCATCGCAACAGGCTGACAAATAGGTATTATTAGATAAATATATTGAGTATGTGAAATACGTTTTACTTACGCCGTATAAGTCAGAAATGCCGACTTTTGGTTGACTTAGACGACTTTTAACTGTCACCCCGAAGGTCGTCTAAATCGGCCGAAACTTGACGGCTTTTCCGACTATACTGGACGAGTAAAACCGTATTTTAATAGGAATTATCATAATATTGGAATGAAACACATTCTTTTTTAGTTTTAAGCGAAATAGTGTGCCTACGAAAAATATGTCTATAGCTTGTACTAAAAGTAGTGTTAGCCGCAGGAGTGGAGCAGGTTTCACATCGTTGAGCTGTTTCAGCGATATCATTGGTTCTTTCGCTCTGGGAGTCTGGCTGAATGTCCCGGACTGCTCACAAAACCTTTTGGTACTATTTTTGAAATATTAGTTATAAAATTAACAAACTTTATCTGTCTATTATAAAACGCAGACTTACTTTAGAACCTGGTTTAAACTAAATTCACCCAAATAAAGTTGACAGTCACAAACGAGAAGCTGACATATTGCGAGAAAACTTCTTGTTATGGGCGGATAATGGCTTAAACCAAGTACTAAATAAAGTTAGTCGTGTTTTATAATAGACGGTATATGACAACTATATATAAGGTTAAGAAGTACATCTGGCAAAGGACTATAGGATTTCATTATTGACTAATAGGGATGATGGCTGGGTCAGATAATGGATTATTCTAATTAGTCCGTTAGTTAGATTATCCAAAAATAATGTACCCATATTTTTCAGTTTATCAAAAAAGTAAAAATTCACAAAAATACAGAGTATCTAAGTTCCAGAGTGGGGGCTTGTGACGTCACCGCTGTGTAAAAATCGTACGAATCCGTGACGTCATGATGAGAAATTTAAATGCGCTGTATCTTCGTCATTTATTGTTTCTCAGGGAAAAGAAAAAATATGTGTACAATATTTTTTAATAATCTACCCGATGGGGCGAAAACAAATTTTGAGTCATCATGCCTATTGACAGAGATAAACTTAACTCTTATTTTTTTTCCAATGTGTCAATCATTAAATCCTATTGGATATTTGAAGTGCACACAGGTCCGTACAGTCTCTCGCCCACTGTCTGTATAAAGTTTGTTATTTTACGAACAGCTTCAAAGCTAAACTGGGAAGCCATGTCTGTAAATTCTCTGCTAAGTTAAGCGTAGCTTGTAAATGAGTTTTATTAAAATAGTGAGTAAATTTACGTACGTTTTCGTAGACTGTCCGTTCAGAGTTCCGGTGCACGTTACATACCGATGTGATGTAAATTGTAAGTTTGTTTGGTCCACTGTTCACCCGCGATCTAAGGCCCGTTTCACACGGACGCACGCCGGATAGCTGGCTCGGTGGGTCTGCAGGACAGACGATACTTCGAAACCAGTGTAAATTGTGAGCTATATAGAAGGGGTTTCATACAAGTATGTTTGATTTTATTTTGAAATTAAGTATTCTATTCTGAGGGTGGATTCAGTCCATGATACTGAATACATTTCTCAAAGGAACATATTTGGAAGTATAAAAATAAAATTATCTTCCATAAAAGTCGACCTAGTCGGGAGTATATACAGGAAACAAACACTTATTTTCATATTTTATTATGTTTCTTGGGAAATATATTTCTGTATAATGGACTGAATTCACCCTTAAATGAATTTCACTATATTTTGTTACACCATGTATAGGCTGGATAATCATTTGGAAAAAATTGGTTATTTTTTTTCATACGAAAACTATATTTGGAATTGTCGCTTACGCATTAAATCAAACTATATTTGTATGGATTTCTTACTAAAGTCGGCTACGCGGCAGCCAGACCGTGTGAATGGGTTACCAGCACTGTTTTACTTTAAACTTTTTTAAATAGTTTTATTCTCTACTGTCAATTTGTTAAGTATTGTTTCAAGTAAATATTGATTTAACCACGATGTTTGTTTTTACTTTATAACATATTCATAGATACCACCTACTAGTCCAGTCATCGTAGGGTTGGGCCACATCTGGCCGCACGGAACAGCATTTTCCTATGCTGCTATCCTTTTCTGTCGCTCAGAACCGTCATTTGCTAGAGCGAGAGAGAGTGACGGAATACAGCATCAGCAGCGCCGATTCCGCAGCGTTCCGTCGCTCTCTCTGCTCTAGCAAATGACGGTTCTGAGCGACAGAAAAGGATAGCAGCATAGGAAAATGCTCTGATGTGTTCGAAGCATCCCTAATGTGAGCGTCCTTAGATATTCAAGGCCAAAGGTCGCAAAAACAGTTTCTTGGAAATATTTCTCTTCCACCTTGACCTCATTGTATTCGCATTTATTCGAAAGTTGTAGAATATAAAATTCTCTAAACATCTATTACATTTAACCGCCCGCCACACACGCCAAACATAATATTGGGCCGGATGAGGAAAACTTGAAATAAAAACGCATATTTGTTTTTACTAAGTTTTATATTTGCCTTTCATACAAAAAATAAATACTGAACGTAATTCAATGACTGTATAACTTAACTGTGAATAGGTCGCTTAGCCGAAGTCAGATTTACTCAATCGAAATACGGTTTTCACGAAGTTAGTCCACAACGACGACTTGTTTCGGCTGATTGAGAAGCTACATTTTTCCGATGCGTACATACTAAATGCAGGTGACTTTTTATCCACTACCCAAATTTTTGGAACAAGTTCAGTCCATGATACTGTATCATGGACTTCAAATTTGGCTGGTGTGTAAAAAGACACCTGCAGTGGCGTAGCTAGCATGGGTGGTTCTGGCACCCGGATACCATTTATATCCGCATCGGGTGTCCCCCAATAATACCGGATGTAGACTTTTTTAATATGTCGCCTTATGTTCAGTTATTTCTGGTGGCGTTGGGCAAATAGGAGTCTTTTATAGTATGCCGGCTCGGATTATGATTTTTTGTGAGACAATTTACTGTTGGTTGTCACTCTCAAACGGGTGACATCCGGCCCCGGGGCCCTAGCTACGCCACTGCCTGTATAAGGGTTGGGACGGAACGCCGCGGCATCGGCGATGCTGCCGTATTCCGTCGCTCTTTCTTCAAATGACGGTTCTGAGCGGCAAAACAGGACAGCAGCATAGGAACATGATTTTCCGTGCTGACCGATGTGTCCCAACCCTAATTATGTAGTGTAGTTCTACTTAGGTATATACTTGAGCAGCTTGATCTCGTGCGTCAGCCAGATGGCCAGCGACAGCAGCGCCAGCGAGCCCGACTGGTGCGACGCGGCCAGCGGCGTGGGCACGTAGTGCAGCAGGGTCAGGATGCCCAGCCCCACCTGTGGGGAACCCACCATTAGGTTGCTAGCTATTAATCAAACTCGAACAAATGTGCTAGTGAAAGAGTAAGAACGTTTGGTTAATTGAACGATGCAGTTAAGTTCTCGAGTCTTTTTAGAGCGATTCGATGATCAATCGAGTACGAGTATATTAACTCAGGAGACCAATTTTTAAACGTGGGAGTCAGCGAAACTATTTAGTATTCTAAGTCACCGCTCGCGTTCCCAAGTCGTGAAATATTTATTTATTTAATTTTATTACAAACGTAATAGGCGGACTTAAAGCCATAGGCTTTATCTACCAGTCAACCCACTGGTGATGCCGAGAAAAAGAAAATTTTAGAAGGAGGTGCAAGTTATGTAGATATTGTCACATTTACCTTATGAGGATAGCAGTAACAATATAATATATATATATATAAATATATATACATATGAATATCATATATCAGTAAACGGTATCTTTGAAACTGTCACGAGAGCGAAAAATAATATTTCTTTTACGCAAAATCGAGTGGTCAAGACCACTGGTTACAAATCATTCACGTAAAAATATTAATGCAGCACTTTGGAAACGGAAAATCATTCGTTTTCTGATTCCCGCGTACAAAAATTGGTCTCCTGAGCGAATAGACAGTGTGTTACCTGCACCCACGCCATGCCCCCCACCGCGGCGGCCACGCGCGCGGCGGTAGGCGACAGCGGGCTTTTCCTCGCCTTCAGCCACAGCGCCGTGGCCAGCGCCAACGTCGTCGTGCCTGCAACACCCAGACATCTACCTTTACTCCACGACATAAAGAAAGGAAGCTTAACCCTTCCGCTCCTCCATTAAACTCACTTACGTACACTCCCAGTCTTGTCGAAACTATAATACATACCATGGACAAACAAATACAAGAGGATCTCAGTCCTCTTGTATTTGTTTGTCCTTCATAATTACAAAAATTGAAGCGTAATTCGATTTTTAGTTTAAATAATGTGTTAGATCGCTTCATACATTTTGGGCCCTCATTGTTGCACTACGTGTCGCAGCAAGTATTTTTACGTCATTTTGTAGGAAAAAATCCTTAGATTACAATAATTTTATCGACGTTTGTACTCTATATAAAAAAGTATTTTACTTTTTCTAAATTGGGAAATAGCAGTGACGCTATCTGGCAACAATGGCAACACGATAGGTAATGGGCTAATGGGTAATGCATCTTTGACGGAGCGTTTTGTTCACTGAAATATATTTTTTTACAATACGATAAATAAAAAGTGTATGGTATAAAATCTCATAAAAATAAAATAAAAACAAATCAACAACTTAACATCTTGCATCATGCATTTATATAAAGTGATTTGCTGTCAAGACGTTTGGTGACAGACAGTAAAACAAAACGCGATTAACAAATGAACGAACATGAATGATTCATATTGTATAAGCAACAGTAGCTTTAACATAAGTTCAAACCAGTGGCGCCATCTGGTAGCAAGGTTTCGCAACACCAAAGGAGTAAAAGAACTTGGACTTGAACTCGCGATCTCGGTTCAAATACGACCACGTTCTAAACAACTGAGCTATTTAGTGATTAGCCTCGCATGTCGAATTTCTCCACCATTTGATATTCCTATTCTACAACACGCATTAAGAGTTAGGTCAGAGCTTGTGGACTAGATGGCGTTTTATTGAATTTGTTTATCAAAATTCTGCTATGTTCTAAGTTTCATAGGCATGGAATGATTAATGATATCTCGTTCGTTCAGTAAGTATGGCGGTATAAAAAATGGATTATCATATGGGAAATTATAAAAAACCCAAGTATAGAAAACGTAAGGTTTTTTAGTTTTTCAATTGTAAAATATGTTTTTATAAAATGTTATTACCAATTATAGTGCTATGCTTGTTTAAATTAATTTTAGGTCGCTGTACACTTTATGCGACATGACACTGCAACAAAGAGGGCCCAAATGAGAACACTTTGTAGCTAGATGGAGTTACTAGTTCGAAAGAAGGTAGATTCATAGTGGTGACGCTTAATTTCGGAAAGTATGCGTTTATTTTCTACGAAAAAACAAGCGCCATCTCTTTTTTTTTGTGGATATCGACAGCCTAATTACCCAGCATCCTATGTATGGCTTGCGGGCGAGATAGTAGTGACATCTAGAAATAATACAGGATTTTGGCTTTCTACCACAGTATGCTTTTTTGTATGGGGTTGTCAGTTCTCTTGTATTTGTTCGTTCATAATACATACATACAAATTATAACTCCTATTCCCACCGCGGTAGGCACAGACTACAGACCTCCACTTGCTACGATCCTGACAGACCTCTCCTACTTCATCAGTCGTCACTCTCTTCATACATGCCTGCCAGTTACGGGTGCTTGTGACCTCTCCCTCTTTGAGAATGTCTGCAATCTGGTCGCAGTACGTTCATCGAGGGCGATCTTGACCGAAACTATCAGTAAATAAAATATGTCATTATGTACAATCATGTAGGTACCCATTATTCAGTGGTCGAACTACACTACGGTAGGGTTTAGGCGCAGAGTGAAGAAGAAGGCTAAGAAAGATGCCCCACTAAGGCTATTACATTTGTAATAAAGATAAATAAATAAAATGAAATATTTTATCTTACAAATGTAATATTAGCCGTGTGTAATTGAGTCTTCCCGTGGATGTCGTAGAAAGCGACTTAGAAAATACAAGCTAAACAAAGTTTATAAACGTCAATGAGACCTCTCCAACCCGTCTGGCCGGCGTGGAGTGTAAGCCGAATCCTCTGACTGTTCTGGCTAATATATGGCTCTAGTAGTACCGAGAAGGTCGTGCTCCTGCAGTGGAGACTAGAAAAGACCTGATGATGATGAAATAAAAAAAATAAAAGGAGGTCAGTACTCAGTGGTCGCTCTCTTTGCAACCAGCAGTACATCTCTGTTATAACCTACGACCTCTCACCCAGTATCCGGTGGTCGAACTGCACTGTGGTGGGGTTCTCGGTGAAGTTGCGCACCGCGGGGGAGAGCTGCAGGATGTCGGGCGGCAGCCAGCGCTCGCCCATCTTGGGGAACGAGTTGTACACCAGCCCCGCGTCCAGCCCGGCCACCAACGCGCCTGCGAAATACAAACAATTTGACGATGTCCGTTGGGGGTCAAAGCTCGAAACGACCTCTTTAGGGTTCCTACCGTTCTTACATGTAGTTTCTGCAACGTTACTAACATTACTACAATACTCGTATCATGCCCAGTTTAAAACGTATTTCAGTTATTTTTATAGTGTCGAAGAATTGATTAAATAAGGTAGGTATTTACATAAACGATTCCCAAAGAGGGTTGACGTCAGGCAGGCGGCCGGTCGTAAAACTATTTTCCGGCTATTTCTTCTTTATTTTGAAAGGTCTTTGCCATTCTTTGGTGACCACCACATGCATGTTATATTTAGGGAAGAAAAAGCGAGAAAACGTACCCCGGGCTCCGAAGCAGCACAGCTGAGGATGCAACCGGGAACGCGTTTAGACGAGGGAGTATTTACATAAATGATAAAAGTAGTAAACCACCACATGTCCTCCACTGTGCTTCATGTCCTGCTTCATGCTCTATGAGCGACTTCATGCATCGCACAGATAATGCTGTTTCTGCAGCCTCCTCCTGGTCGGGAGATATCTAAACTTAGTGTATTCAATCATCAATTCAATGAAGAAGAATTACCCAAATGTACGTGAACATGTTTCGATTGTCAGCACCATGTCGTCCCCACTGGGGACGACATTGGAAAGACATTCATTAATATTCCCATTTGTCCCCAGTGGTGGAAAATTAAATGGATATTATTTCACCATTTTCGTCCCCGTTCCCACGGGGGACGCATGGGATATACCCGGCTCCATCTGCCCCGGAGACAAAGGGATTATTACAAATGTATGTATAAATACATACCTGAGAGCGCAGTAACAAACGCCATAGCCTTAACCGCGTGCGCCAGCGCGGTGACCGCCCGCAGCCCGGGCCGCGCGCCGCCCGCTACCGCGGGCACGGGGCGCAGCACCCGCAGGGCCCCCGCCAGCAGCCCCGAGTACAGCACGAAGGCCAGCCCGAGGTGCGCCGCCAGCCGGTACTGCGACACGCGCGGCACGTCCGCCGGCCCTTGGAAGCGGTCCTCCAGGCCTGACTTGACCATGTACCAGCCCATGAGACCCTAAAACATTAACATTACTACTTTTTTAGCTTATGTAATGTCCCATTGCACAATGTAAGCCGTACGGTTCCCGGCAGAGTAATAGGACCACTCCAAGTCTTCCCGTGGATGTCGTAGAAGACGACTTAGGAAACACAAGCTGAACAAAGCTTATAAACATCAGTGAAACCTCTCCAACCCGTCTGGCCAGAGTGGAGAGTGTAGGACAAATCCTCTGACTGCTCTGGCTAATATATGGCTTTGGTAGGGGGAAGTGGGTCGTGCTCCAGCAGTGGAGACTAGAAAGAGCTGATGATGATGATAAATGTCCCATTGTTGAGCAAAAGCTCCCCTTGCTTCCACGATTCTCGATCAAGGCAGATTACTGCCATCCACTCGTATAGCTTTCAATGTCGTCCCTCCACCTTCCCCTACGCTCGTATTATTCTGGAACCCATAAGGTCATCTTTCTTGACCTACCGGTGCCCAATCATAGTGTTGACTAAGTTTTAAAAGTGCGGTGTAGGAGGTACTCGGCGTACACCTAATCGCTGAGAAACACCGAACTACGCTCTAAGATCAAAATTGTCGATGCAGACTGACGCACATTCTAAATGATTTATTAAAAACTACAAGGAGTTAAAATACTCATAAAATTTAGATATTTTGACGAGCTCGTACCGCTTATCCGTCACCTAGTAGCTTAATTTTCCAACGCAAACCAGTCATTACTTATTGTGTTCCGGATGCATTGTGCACAACTGTGTTTGTGACATCAGACCGAGGGGACCATTGAGTGATGTCAATAAATGATTCGGTCATCCTTTTCTCCACTTTGCTTTGCTTTCTCTGCTTTTTCTTCGCACGGTCCAAAGACAGTGCGAAGAAAAAGCAGAGAAAGCATCTTTGGGTGACCACTGACCACTGCCGAGACCTGAAAGCATACCTTGGATTCCGAAGCTGAAGTGCAACCGCTAAGACGAGAAGACTTAGTTTCACTGACCTGTGCGGCCACCAGCGCGCAGTACACCCCCACGCGGATCTTCATGGGCCGGTCGAGGTGCCCGCGCGCCCAGAAGAAGGCCGCGGGCACGAACACCACCGCGCCGATAGCGCGGCCCCAGCTGCGGTGCAGGAACTCCATCCACCAGATCCATTTGAACTCTGACAGGGTGATGTGCTGGTTTTTGCTGTTAAACAAACATTTTATAATGACTAATATTATATTCGATATTTTTGATGTAACATCTCGCCTCCTACAATCTGTGGGAGTGATTCCGTGAAATGCCACGGAAGTAACAGAAAGCCGGGGAAGCGCGCGCTATTTGATATGACCAATGAGCGCAGCTGTGTAACCAAGGTGAGATGACAGATGTCACACATCATGTGCAACTATGCACACAGCAAATAAAAATTAAGCGCGTCCTGGCTTTAAGCCATCGCTGCCAGACAAGGATGAATCTGAAAAGTTTCTCAGTTGAGCAAGACAGCATATTGTCCAAAAGGTTTTACTGTGTGCAAGATATTTCTGTCAAGAAACATAATGTGTCTATTCAGCGACCAATATAGTTAATATCTTGGCATTTCATTCAAGTCAATGAGATAATTAAATCAAGAAATTTATTATGGTAGCAGCTGCGTACTGTAATGGCATACGCGGAACAGTCGAAGTCAAAACAGAAGCACAATAAATACTGCTAATAGGGTATTTAACTGTGTTTATTTTTGCACAATATTTAATTCGAAACAAGAAATATTACTAAAAATAAATCTTATTTCGAAAACAGCAAGAAAATTGGTTGATAAATGAAGTAGTAGTTAGCATTTCAAATATTGGTATGAAGAAAAGTGGGAGCGTGGTGGGGACATCTCGCTATCTCTTTCGTACCCGCGAAACCTAATGGCAGTGACGTCACACAGCAGTACGTGCATCCTTTTTCTGATACTTGACAGTTTCCCTTTCCACCAGATTTGAAACTTTTAAAAGGTTAGACTACACATTAGAACTTACTTATTTTTGAGTAGATTAAAAACAATTATTGTTTTCGGTTTCGGATTATGTAACTTTTTGAAATGCAGATTAAAAAAAATTGAGTCAAATGCCGTATTTTGTGATATTCCTAAGGCTTGAAACTGCGTCAAGCGGACGCTCCGGACGGGTTCAGTCCGTCTCTGTCACAAACCCTACGTGCGATAGAGATAGCTGTGACCGTCGCGGGTCACGTGTCTCTGTTACACATAGTTTGTGACACAGGCGGACTAAACCCGTCGCGGTCTCCGCTTAACCCAGTTTCAAGTCTAAGGCATCGATTACAGTGTGAGCAAAATTTACTAAAAATTTTCACACATAACTTTGTACACTTACTATTTATACTCTGGGTACTGCTGATATTTCTCGAACTCGCGCACCCACTCCTCCTCAGTGGTGGGTAATTTCTCTCCTAATAACCTCCACGTCACCATCGACAGCCCAGACTCTGTCAGCCGCGTCACACCACCTGTACACGGAGACAAAACTTAAATGAAGTTGACTAAATTTTCATTTAATTGAACAAGGCCATAGAGAATTTGATTATGAATATATTGAAAAGAAAAGACCTACCTGTGAAAGTCTTAGGACATCATGGATATTAAAATCAATAACAAAACAAAGAAAAAAAAGTCAAAAAGTTGATCATTGTTGTTTCACAGTTGTTTGTTAGAAAACATTGTTGATGATGACATAAATAAATGAATAGTTTTAGCTTCGCAAACAATGACCTTCCTCGTCATTGTTCGCAAACATCTTTTTGGAATAAGGTACACGGTATTTTAGAAAGAAAACAACAGTTAACCATGATTTACATGATTTATTTCAAATTGTTACACAACTGTATTTTTATCTGCTTATAATATTAGGAATTTTAAAAATAAGGATGTTGATCCTATGAGACCTTTTAATGACTAATATTAAAATTTTGAATTAAATAATTACCTACCTAATGTAACCTAGCCCTACTAAACCTAGCCCTACTAAATAATACTTTATCACAAACTATTTGGAAAAAAAACATTAGAATACTTAGATCATAAATAAGTAAGGGTTGCTACACACTCACAATATCGGCTTTTCCCCCGCACATTCGGTGATCATCGATTTTACCGCCCGGCTGTGCCGATTAAAGCCGAATAAGTATGTAGCAAGTGAAGCAACCTTAAAAATTTGATTTATAAAAAAGCCAAAGTACATTTTTACATTTTCTTTAAATATTTAAACACCAAGACTTATTTTTCCCCTATTTACTTCCATTAGTGGTCTTCAAAGCTATTTTAACTACATGGTACACACTATAGAGCAACACTAAGTACCCAGCCACCATACCTAGCACGACCGCGGTGAACACCATGCCGCTGCAGCCCAGCAGCCAGTAGCCCACCACCTTCGGAGTCTTGGGCTTGGGCGCGCTGGAGCAGAGCCGGGCCACTATGCCGTTCGACTTGACTAGTTCACTTAACTGCAAAAGATATGACAAATTTCATGTTTTATTTGTCCTATTTAAAGGTTGTAAAAATAATAAAAATTATAGTATTAAAATTATCGTAAAATAAATTCAAAATATTGTGTAGGTTTACTCAGATAGTATAATTTGATTGAAAGGCTAACCAGGTTTTGATTGATTTATTCAATTTGCTGCACCCTTGTCGCCGTTCTTAATACTTGCACTGATGGTAGATCACACATCCAAATCGAATGAAACCTGGTAGGCCTTTCCGACTATACGTGATTGAACCATATACAATATTGATAATTGTAACAGTAACTTTGTGTGGATCATTAAAAAAGGAATCTACTATTTATTAGCAACAAAAATCCACTTCATGTAATCAATTCTTTGTATACATATTTTATTATACTCAAGAATAGCATGACAGGTGAGACAAATACAGTAGAATGATATTTTAAAACGTTTGCAATTAAGTTCAATTAGGTACTAGAATGAATTATAGAATTATTTCTTAATCCCTATTTTAAGCAAATAAATAATTCTATGGCTATGCAATGAATGAAGAATTTTTAAAAATTTAACATGAAAAATGTGTGTCAAATTTCTTAAAATAACTTACTGATACTCACCCTATATCCCTTATATCCAAGTCTGGTGTTGGCATTTCTGCTTCCGGTAGCCAACTGCCGGCTGCCAAGGGTTTGGAAGGTGTTCCTGGAGCCTGCCAGCAGCAGCTTGCTCTGCGCAGCACGCAGGGGCTGTGCGCAGCGGCACAGGTGAGATACTAACAACATTCTGGAAACATTAACAGTTGATTTTAATAATGCATATGTTAAGGGACTGTTTTTTTTTTTACTTTTATCAGGTAGGCTATGCCAAAGATAATATTATTAATAATGTCTATGCCATAAAAGTAAAAAATATGTTTGAGCACAAATCCCACCTGAACAGGAATCAAATTCAGGACCTTAGTTTTAGACAAGGTTATAATCAAGAGCATCCCCACTGCTGAACAGGAGTTGTCAAAGGATGAGGGACTCAGGTAACAAAGATGCATTCAAAGATATTATAAACACAAAAATAATGATTGAAGATATAGACAATTAATGAAAGGTCCATAATGACTTCTCATATGAAACTTTTATATTTTTGTCTATTTCTTCATACAGATAAGACAATTTAGAATAACAGCATTGATTAATTAAATTCAATATATACCTACTCCAGTATTATATAAGAATAGTGCTATTTAATAAATTTATTATAAACTAGCATTATTTTTAATAAATTACTTTTTCTATTGTTGTCAATTCGATTTAATTAATAATTTGCACAAACTTAGAGCAAAAAGCTAAAGGAATTTACTACAGACCTACATGTGGAATACAACAACAATAAACTTCACAACTGTGTGTAGTTGACACCTACCTAAAGTGTTTTCAAAATATTATGTAAATATTTTGAAATACAATGTGCATTGACCACTTATCATTGCAGTTTTTAGTAAACAAGAATATGAAACTATATTACTCAGGAATACTTAGAATTTCTTATAATTCGCCTGGCGCACTTTACGCGAGCATGAAACAAAACTGCATGTTAATATGGGATACATTTGATATTTTTTTGTACCATCTATTGACTGAGAATTAAGATCCATGGTTGTTTTAATTATGATAACTAGCCATCCTTTACCTTTAGTGGGATAGAAAATAAGAGTTTGAGTGCACTTTGGCTGAACGCTACAACATAATTTTATTGTATTTAGAAATGTGTACTAGTGCCAAGGTATATAGAACCAGCACAGATAGCACTTACTTGGAATGTCAGCAGTGGAACTAGTGTAAAATGCAGAAAGCAATCTCCTCGGTTTTCGTTGCACTATAAACTCACATTTAAAATTATTTACTAAAATTAAACGTAAAATCAATTTTTACTGCACAACTGGCAAAAATTATTTATTTTGACATATTGACATTAATGAATGACAGATGAACAGATCATAATATCATATCATCATAGACAACTGACATTGACATATGACCTGACAGTGACACTGATGTGTTTCTCTGTATTTCAACTTTTAACCCAACTGGCGAAGCCAAAAGGAGGATGCATTTTGCGGTTTGCCGCTATTTTGTATGCATAGAAGTAGGATTGTTTGAACCTATAGTTTGCTTGTATATAATAATATGTAGAGTTGTGTGGTGGGTGTGATGCTGTGATCTATGAAAAACAGCAGCAAATTTTATGTATATACCACCCTCTATAGGCCATACTCATAAATGATAAAGGTTTACATAAAAAATATTTGTAAGTGTAATTTATCAAATTATCACTAAAATATCCTCATAAAATTAGCCGTGTGGTTCCCGGCAGAGCAGAATAGGACCACTCCAAGTCTTCCCGTGAATGTCATAGAAGGCGATTTAGGAAACACAAGCTGAATAAAACTCAAATATCAATAAGACCTCTCCAACCCATCTGGCAAGTTTGGTTCTGGTAGTACAGAGAGGGTCGAGCTTCTGCAGTGGAGACAAATAAGACCTGACGATGACGCTGACGATGATCCTTATAGTAGCAGACGACATACAGCTTCATATAATTTATAAAAGTTAAGAAAAGATATGTAGGTAGATGTTCCACCAATTATTTTTATTTTACATTCATGGCAGTCATGTATAATATACGTCATGTAGTGACCTACATTACACTATTTCACAAGTACATGCACTCGAATCAGACTATGTACATCACATTATGATTCGTCTTCCATTTCTAAATAATCGTTAGACAAGGCTTTTACATTTTGCAGAGCATTCTTGAACTCCCCTTCTTCCAAGCCCTCCCCTACGTAATGGTGGACAAAGGCTCGTTTAGAATACATGAGTGAGAACTTTTTGCTGAGTCTCTCCCAGGCGATCCTGATTGCAGAATTATTTGACACCATCACGACGGCTCTTTGCAAAGCACATAGATCTCCTCCCGGCACTGTTAATGGTGGCTGGTGATTAACACCAATCTGAAATACACATGACACAACCATTGTCATTACATTACCTTAGAAATTCATTAATTACGAATCTTAGAGTAAGGTAGGTAAGGTTTGGCTCAGTAACGAAACTGACGAAACTAAGAAGCTAAGCTACCATTGTTAACATTTCTTCTCGAATTTTAAACACGAAGCAGGAGCGCAATTTTTGAAACACTGAGTCACTAAACGAATGGTTTTTTGTATAGAAAAAAACCATTCAAAAAATGCTAAGTATCTACTTAGTAAGTAGGTATTTAGCAGGCAATAAAACCTAGCCGTTATCATTTATTTTTATTTTATTTTATTTAATTTTATTGAGCCAAAAGCTACAATAGGTAGACTTAATGCTAAATCATTCTCTCCCTGTCAACCTTTAGGAGAAGAGAAACAGATAGAATAGTTGGCGTCTAAAATAGATAGAAACAATCCAGAAATAATAAGTACTTTTAAATGATCATACATAAATATCGTATAAAATAAATATACTATATTTATACATACAACATATTATATACATACATATATACATATATATATTTAAAGATCAGAAAGAAACGATGAATTCTCCTAATTGTTGAAAGATTCAAAAAGTAATTTATCTCCTGAGGCGCCATTTTTGAATGGTTTTACACTAGTAACTTACTACACACACTAATGTAAACGTAGTCTTTATGATCCTTCACTTCACCTATACGCACGCAAAGGACGTTACGTTTGATGATGTTCAAATAGGACCTTAGCTTACGAAATTCAACGAGTAGGTAAACATTACTGGTGGCGCAGCGAGAAGACACGAGCGTAAAACGGGGCCATTGCCAATCGGTGCGCCATTTCTGAGGTTGGTTGGCAGGAGTGGTTAGTACTTACCTTAAATCCAGTAGGAGACCAGGAAACAAACCTAATAGACCTCATTTGTTTGATTTGATTGATTGCGCTATTTATATCATTAGGATTGACGTCTCCCCTGAACAGCAGGCAACAGGACATGTAGCTGCCTTGTCTCGGGTCGCATTTCACCATCTGGTTAGCTGGTTCGAAGCAGGCCATCATCAGCTGATTGGTACTATTGGTCTCGTGGAAACCTCGGCTAGGCGGAACAAACGGGGCAAATGTGACCAAAGGAAAGTGGATTCTTGGATAAGGAATCAGATTTGTTCTAAACTCCACCAATTCTACATTCAGAGAGCCTTCAAACCTCAACGAAGCAGTCATGCAAGACACCACCTAAAAAAAAGAGTGATGGATGATAGCTGCAATTATAAAATTTCATTTCAAATAGGTATTAATATAAGCAGAAGAAAGTACCTGAGCAATAAGCCTATTTAAATTGGTGTAAGTTGGTCTAGGAACGTCTAACGATCTAGCTAAAATATCATAAAGAGCTTCATTATCAAAGATAAAGCAAACATCTTCAGTGTTCATACAAGCATGTGTCGTTAGGACAGCATTATACGGCTCTACGATAATTGGCGATATTTGTGGAGCTGGGTATATTGCGAATTCGATTTTGGACAACTTCCCATAATCTTTCGTTAGTCCTTCTAATAGTAGAGCAGTAAACCCAGATCCTGTTCCGCCTCCAAAGGATCTAAAGATGATAAAGCCTTGGAGGTGACTGCATTCCTCAGCTACCAGTCGGATTCGATTCAGCGCCAAATCTATCATCTCTCGACCAACGCCAAAGTATCCTCGAGCAAAGTTACTGGCTGCATCTTCTTTACCGGTTAGTAGAGATCCGGGATGAAACAGCTGGCGATAAGTTCCTGTTCTTATTTCATCTGGAAAATGTAGCGTATTGTTTATTACCTTGTTAGTTTCAATGTATTTGAAAACCGAATCTTATTTTGAAGTGGTATGCAGAGCAGACGATGTAAGTAGGTAAGTATATTAAGATGTACTTAGTTATATTATTTTTATTAAATCAGTCTAAAGCTGGACTGAATACATTTTGCAATACAGGGAAAGATTTGCCCATAATTACCAGGCGAAGTATGTAAGAATGTTAATAAGTCAAAATGTTGAATATCTTTATGGACTTGCCTATAGGGGTGGGTTCCAAATCAATCATGACCACTCTTGGTATCACTTTCCCTGCACCAGTGCCGCTGAAGAAGGTGCCGCTGCTCTGGTCATCGTTGTCAGCGAAAGCCAAGATGCCATCTGGTCGGACGCCATGCTCCAGGCAATACAACTCCCAGCAGGCGTTGGCTATTTGAACACCTGCCTGTCCGATGTGGATATGAATAACTTCTTTCTGTTGGAATGGAACGATACGAAGATTTTGTACGCATTATTGAAATTATACTTACTAACCTAGGTATTTAAGATTTATGAAGGTAAACTTACAACTGCCATGAATATTTATAATTTTGTAAGATTTACGAAAAATTTTGAACCAAATATGTATTTTTCTTGATTTTCTACATGATTTTATAAAAAATACTTACAAAAATACAATTAAATTACTCAAAATGTCATAATGTAGTTGTCGTGTGGTAAACAGAGGATGTGACAAAACTAGGTCTATTAGGCTGACGTCAAATATAATAAAATCTATTGGTATTTAGTTTTAATGCAAACCGTACGTTTGGCGTACGTAAGCGTGGCGCTAGCCGCGCAACGGCTTGCGCTACGCTTACGTACGCCACACCAATGACGAGTGAGCGTAGATATTTCTCCGAGTGTATTTTATTGTACTAAATCAATCTTCTTCGTCTAAGCGCATTCCCGGTTGCATCCTCAGCTGTGCTGGTCGGAGCCCGGGGTGCGCTTTCCCACTTTTTCTTCTCCAAATATAATATGCATGTCAATGGTCACCCAATGATGCCAAAGACCTTGTAAAATGTAAATGGATTTGGCTATAGTTTTACAACCGGCCGCCTGCCTGACGTCAACCCTGTTTGGGAATGTATTTATGCGAAAAGTTTTACACCGGCCGCCGCCCGACGTGCTCCTTGGGAACGAGATGTTGGTGCTTAGTCCTTTAGTCACCTCTTACGACATCCACAGGAAGAGATGGAGTGGTCCTATTCTAACCCGGAACCACACGGGTAACCCGGACTTTACTAAATCAATCAATCATTAATTTATTTGTCAAACAATTCAGCATTTTTGTATATGATCGACGATAATGATGTCGTCACATGAGGTAATAAAGAAGGTAAGTCAAATCGGTTCGTGCTTAAGTGTAAAGCGGTAGCGAGTTCAAAGTTCATGAAATAAACTAAGTAACTTATCTCTGAGATAGACGCTGGGCAATCTTACGCATGCTAAAAGTTCTGATAGTAGAAAAAGTTTTCATAACAAAGACTAGGCTGTAAGCGCTAGATGCTAGTGCCACTCAAAACTTTTTAATTGGGAAAATAAGACGAGGCATGTTTTGACGTTGACATACTTTGACATGAAGAAAATGACAGCATTGACAGCTTCGCCAAGCGCCAAGTCTGTTTTTCACGGATTTTTTATGCTATTTTTATTTAATTTTATTTAAATTGTTTGAAATCTCTAGAAGTATTTTTATTGGTAAAAAACAATAAGCAACCACAGCAGCGGAATATATGTATTGCAGATTTCAAGGTCAAATTATATCTTATCAGTGTCGTATGAAAACATATTGCTTGATTTTGAGAAGTAAACAACAATTTAAATTATTATTTTTGGAGTGATATCTCTGTTCGGTTCACAACAATTACGTAATAGTATTCTGCGTGATAGCAGTTGTCGCCGAACTTTCAGGGAGCTAATACTTTGTGGATATCACCATGAATTTCGCCGGCAAAGTGGTTTTAGTTACCGGCGCGAGTTCCGGCATCGGCGCCGCTACGGCCGTGTTCCTTTCCAAATTGGGTGCAAAGTTATCATTAACGGGGCGAAACGTCGAGAATCTGAAGAAGGTTAGTCAAGACTGCGACAAATCCGCCGCCACGCACTTCATTGCGGCTGATTTAACGAAGGAAAGTGACATTGAGAACATTGTGAAGAGTACCTTGGACAAGTACGGTCAATTAGACGTTTTAGTCAACAATGCCGGTATCATCGAGACGGGAACCATCGAGAACACATCCTTGGCTCAGTATGACAGATTAATGAACACAAATGTCCGTGCAATTTATTACTTGACCATGCTGTCCGTCCCACACCTGTTAAAAACTAAGGGAAACATTGTAAATGTGTCCAGTGTAAACGGAATTAGATCTTTCCCAGGAGTGCTTGCCTACAATGTTTCAAAGTCAGCTATAGATCAGTTCACCAGATGTGTTGCTCTAGAATTGGCTCCGAAAGGGGTCAGAGTCAACTGTGTCAACCCAGGAGTCATTTTAACAGAGCTGCAGAAGCGTGGAGGTCTCAATGATGAACAGTATAAGGCATTTTTGGAGCGATCCAAGGAGACTCATGCTCTAGGCCGGCCAGGGAGGCCTGAGGAGGTTGCTGCCACTATTGCGTTCCTGGCCAGTGATTTAGCTAGCAATATCACTGGAGCCAGTGTGCCAGTGGACGGTGGTCGTCATGCCATGTGCCCGCGATAAAGTGCTAAGTTTTTCACACATTTACTGCAGTATATCTGCTGTGTAATATATTAAGACGAAACACAAGGGCCGTTTTTCCATACAAACATAGTCCCCTGTTTCCTCCCTGGATAATGCTGGTAGTTATATTTTTTTTCCTGAATTTCTATAGCCATTATTAGAATGTCCCTATGTTTTCTTTTTTTTCATAAATTAATTATTAAAAGAGATATGAATTTTCAAAAACCTAAAAAAATGCCCAGATTTTCCGCTGTGTTCAAACATCCAGAAAACAAATTTGACTAGCTTATATAAAAAAATTAAAACAGGAACTCAGCTCAAGTTGATAATTCGTAATAAAAATAGTACTTATATTGGTTAAGATTTGGAGAAGAAATCAGGGGACTACGAATCGTTGATTTTCTGTTCTTTTAATAGGTATTTTCAGTCCAAGCTGCAGTATTTCTCTATTGCACTTGCTCGGTTGTTGTTCGGGCACAGCGTGACAGCAATAGATTTTACAAATACCTATTTTTCATTTCTCTAGCCCTTGGTGTTTCCTCTTAAAAGTACATAACAAGGCTGCTTTTATCAGTCAAATGATTAGTTAAGAATACATAACATGTGCCTTCCCATTGTTTACTTTTTCAATTTTTATAATAATTTTAGCCTAAGTAAAAGTTTATACATACATATATTTGTTTCCTATGCATTTGTTACAGTGTTCTTATATTTTATTTTATATTGTTCTTAAAATAAAAAACTTTGAAATTGTTGAGGTAATTTATTTTAAATACTTAACCTAAATCAGTCCTTACCCTATACCTTAGTTAATTATCACATTACCTTTCTAAACCTAATTTGTGAGCTAGTCTAGCCTTCAAACATATTACCAAATTCTGATATCTAAGAAAAAAAATAACTAATATTACATTGTAGTGCTGTATGTGCAATTATATTGATCAAATGATTAGAGTACTATTGGCACGCCGAATAAGCCGGCACCGGCTCTTTCAAAGACGCCGCCTTTGTGGCGCGCCAACAGTACGCACACCATTTTAGCAAACGAACTATACAATGTCTTAGAATATACTCGCAGCAAATATCAGAAATATACGCATTTTAGGGCATTTATCTTTATTAAAATTATTTAAATCTGGTTTATCTACTTGGCGTATACCGTACGCGATTCGATATACAAAGCGCAAAACGCATACGCCGCATACGCGTTTGACAATAGTGGTGAATGTTTTATGCCCATGTTCAAAATTCTTACTTGACATTACAACAACTTACGTAATCGAGAGGTTTAAAAATCCCTGGTTTTCCCGAAAAAAGTCTGGCAATGGCAACGCTGGTTGAAACCATCAGTTGCAGAGATACGAGTAAGTATACATATACAAATACCAAACAAAAGTACCATCGTAATCGATGCTCCGGTAGTTAAGTGTCCGGGGTGTGCTCATGGGCCTTGCAAAATACTGATACAATGCAACAGAACCTATCATAACGTAGGAAGTGCCAACCGAGTGTAACAAGGGGAAATTTCGTCGACAGCAAATTAGCAGCGTGGAACACCTTTGGGCAACGTTTAAACATCGTTAAACATGTGTTAACAATACTAGTTATGTTAATCACTAATTAAGTTGTAGCGTTGCAAAAGTTACAATACGACACGAACTTGATGGCGGTTGTGTGTGAATGAGTTGCAAGTTGCATTGTCAAAATGTAGTTATCAGAATTTTCCAGAATATGTTACAAGGAATGGGTCCAAAACATGACAGATTTTAATAATGACAGTCACAATATTAGCAACATAGTGATATAGGTAGGTACACTTTTTAACACTTAATTGATGGTATATTATTGTATGCGTCGCTATGAAAACATATGCGTTTTTATGGCGTCGCACACAATAAACGTATTACTTAATAGCCAGGGCCCATAACCTGATCTACCTATGAAAGTAAGCATACTCATTACATAACTGCCATTTTCGTTTAGCTCTTTATGTTTGAGGACAGTAAACAGGACACTTACTCTAAATGCAGAACGACAGACGTACCTAACTACTTACGTTACGTGTCCGCATTTCAGTGTCAAGCAACATTGAGCGTTTCAAAATGCAGAATGATTATACATAAAGTCCAATTTGGTTTGACACCGTCAAACAGCCGTCCGAGGCAAGTCCGAGGGTATATACCATGCATACCATTGAACAATTTTTAGTTTTGTGTGTTTCGATTGTCACCACTGCATTGTCCCCACTGGGACGAATGGAATTGACTATTATTTCACAGTTCCATTCGTCCCCAGTAGGGACAAATAGGAATTTTCGTTTTTTGACGACGCAGCGTGCATGATAACAATCGAAACACACAAAACTAAAAATTTACCTATTTGTCGCCAGTGGGGACGAATAGGATATACTCCCGTCCATTAGTGTCCTATTTCTAGGATGAATCGGTGTTTTATGGAGAAACGGTTCAGTTGTCTTTAACAGTTCTTTTAGGACAGTACCAGTTACCTAAGAAGAGTAACAGTATTCTTATAACAGAACAGTTATCTAAAAACAGTTTATCTTAGGAAAGCAGCAGTTGCTGAGCGGGAACATGGGCGAAAAGCTTGCTGACTTCGTCCACGCAGGATTTGATGATCTGTTCGAAGGCGACCGGCGCGATGTCGCGGATCACTGGCTCCCAGTTCTCGTTGATAGCCTTGCTGATGATGTCCCCTGGAAAGACAAAACAGTGTCAGCGTTTTCGGTTATCGAACAAGCGAAGTTCTAGGAATTTACAGATATTACATATCTCACGAATGCGCGGAACCCTTGATTGTAGCCGTAGAGTATAAAAATGCGCTTTTGTGTGCAAACATGATACGTACGTACGTATGGTATGTTTGATGATAACTCGAGTGTTTGGTAATTGGTAGGCATGAAGATGAGGCCAATATAATTTTAAAGTTGGAGCATGAGCCAATCCCTTCCTTTGATTCCTTACTATATGAGTCTCATAAGAAGGCTTAAGGTCGCCCTTCGGACTATGGAAAGGGCTATGCTCGGTGTGTCCCTACGTGATCGAATCAGAAATGAGGAGATCCGTAAAAGAACTAAGGTCAGACATAGGCCAGGGGATTAGCTTTTTGAAGAACCGGCAAGCGCAGCGTGGGACACCCACTTGGTAGGTGGTCCTGAGCAAGGTTGCAGGAAGGTCAGGATGCAGACCGCTTCCGACCGGTCGTTATGTAAATTATTGAGGAAGGATTATGTCCAGCTGTGGACGTCCTGTTGCTGATATGATGATAAGCCAAAACAGTAGGTTGCCGAGATACTTACTGGATTGTCAAAGGGTCGCGATCGCGAGTACATAAGTAATTCGGGACAAAAAAGAGAATACCTACAATACTAAATTTAGTTGAGAAGGAACCTTAGTTTTATGTTCACTCCCTTATCGACTTCTACGATCTGTGCTGGTATCTGGCTGCAAAAGAAAAAGATAGAATGTACCTACCTTATTTAGCTAAGATGAAAGATTGAAAAAAGATTAAATTTCAACAATTTCCTTACGTTTATATACTCGTAAATATGTATTTAATAAGTTATTTATCATTGCGATACGAGGAATTACAAAATCTATGTGAGCAAATGTTTGTTGTAGATAAAGGTGATGCAATGATGTTTATAATGAGTTATTTAGTCTGAAATGAGGAAGTATTGTGGATGTCGGAGATTCTGCGAAATATTATTTATTCCAAGCAAATATTTTGAAACGAGATGGTGTTAAATTCTTAAGTTTATGATGCTTAGTTCGACAAGCTTAGACACGTTAGTAAGCATATAAAGAATTAGTAGCTTACCTAACCTCTAAGTATGTAATAAATCGAATGATGTACATATATCATACGCTTTATGATTTGAATGTATGATTGTTTCATAAATATGAGCCTTGTCACCGTTCACATGAGTTTTAAAGATAACTTTTAACCCCGTTATTTTAAGTAATAAGTAAGTATACTTTTCTAATACGTACCTACTACCTGGGTTAAGCAGGTGCACGCAACGAGTTCAATTTATGTATGTCATAAACACTAAATGCGACAGAGCCACGGCATCACGCGACGGATTCTGCTACTCTTTCACGCGTAGAGTTGACAGAATACACTGAACACGTGGAGTGCGCCCGCTTAACGTAGCGGACGCCCTATTAGGTAGATACCTAGTCAATTATCTTATACATATCTTATCTATTGTAGGTAGTTAGGTCCTAATAGAAAGGCAGATCTCGTCAACCAATCTGAAGAATTGGATGTCGAAAGTTTAATTGTAACAACGCTCATAAAAATACACTGGTAAGTAAGCAATGAAGTAAGGGATGTTTGTATGATGTTAAGAACAAAAATGTTATCCAATTGCAACGGTGAAAGCCATGACAGATGACTCTCAAGCAGATCTGAAAGTCCAACCATTCAAGACGAAATCAGCTCGGCGGCGGGCACGGCTCCGAAGAACTTGTTGACCACATCGACGCAGTTCTTGATGATGCCCTTGATGGCGCCGGGTGCGATCTCCGACATGATGATCTCCCAGTTCTCGTTGGTGAACCTGTGCGTCGTCTCCGCTGCAAGAGTGTGCGGTTGAGTTATGTTTGTGTGTGTTGTACTGTTGTACGAGAAGGCATTGTAAAGTTGCTAAAGTTATTTTTCGTTGTTGTATTGTTATAAGAATCGAAGATTAATGTTAAATTGTACGTCTTATAACATACTTGTACTATATGCCAGGTTGCAAGTGGCATAGACGTTCGTTGTATGCGCGGAAAATGCCGCTATTGTGATATGATGAAAAATGTCCATGAGAAGTCAAAGGCATCGTATTTAGCTAGTTACCTGGGTATGCTCCATGGGAAAGTAGTACAGTATCATGGATTGGATCTGGGTTTGATATAAGTAGTTTCAAAATAGGTATATTTTGTTGAACTTCAATATTATTAGTAAGTTGGTTAGTATAAGTAGGTAAGGGCTGATATTATTAATCTTCTTCTTCTATTTAAAGGTATATAAGAAGAAACTGACTGGCTAACATATTGACTGATCGATCAACGCACAGCTGAAACCGCTGGCTCTAGAAGCATGAAATTTTTCACAATGACATAAGTAAAGAAATAATTAGAAAATGTTTGTATGAAACTTGGTCAATTTGTATATGAGCTCTAGTTCAAAACAAAAATTTATTGTATCACTAAGTATTAACAACAAAAAATATCAAAAAGGGTAAAAGAGAAGTATGAAAGTTTGTATGAAACTCTGTCATTTTTTCAAAATTTTACTACGCGGGCAACGCCCTGTGCATCAGTTAGTATAATTTTAACAGTTCATAAAACTAATCTGTGTATCCTGTGTTCACTCACCGAGTTGCTTGTTGCCGCCGAAGAGGTTGGAGAACTTGAACTGCGCGCGGTCCATCTTGTAGGTGTCCTTGTAGCCCGTGACTACCCAGTGGCCGTCCTTCGTGTCGAAGTCGTACTTGATCACGATGTTCAGGTTCGCTGTGAAGGAAACACTTTCATTACGGAGGTGCTACTCTTTCAAGATGTCTTATGGAGGTACTATTTGACATATGTAGGCACTTTTGGGGACAGCTCAATTTGTTAATTGAATAGAATACTTACAATTAATTTGATGTATAATTAAACTTGATAAAAATTCGTGTAGACGGAGCGTAGTCGTGCCGTGTGGTTCCCGGCAGAGTAGAATAGCACTTCTCCAAGTCTCCCCATGGATGTCGTAGAAGGCGACTTAGGAAACACAAGCTAAACAAAGCTTATAAACATCAATGAGTCCTCTCCAACCCGTCTGGCCAGCGTGGAGAGTATAGGCCAAATCCTCTGGCTGCTGTGGCATATACTCGTATATATATGTATACCTATACGAGTATACATATGGCTCTGGTAGTACAGATTCGAGAGGGTCATCCTCCTGCAGTGGAGACTAAAAAAGACCTGATGATGAAAGACGGAGCCACTACATAGTTATCTGAGTATATTGTGGTTAGTAAGTATACTATCACGTCTTTATCCCTAACGGCGCAGACAGAGCCTAGGGTGGTAAGTCCCAGGTTACTCTTAGCGTGATGGTGAACATAAGGGGTTTAAAGGAAAACATATAACATAACATAAACATAGTGATGGGTTGTTAACCGCATCGCCTATTGATATGATTCAGATTCTCGCTCATTCCCTCGATCGGCTTTTACGGTCTGCGCGGGATGAGAAGCAGCTGGTATTCTATGTTTTTTTTTCTCCTAGACCAGCAAGAAAGGAATTGTGTTTATGTAGTGTAGCAAATTTTAATTTATAAATACTTTCATTCTTTTAACGAATATAATATTGAATGAATCGACTTTATAAGGTCGATTCTGTATCACTCGAATTTGCTTAGAAGGTTACTAATGTTTCGGAAGTGTTGCCTTGTCCTTAATTTCTAATATAGATAACAAGTCATAATCAGGTCAAGATGTAGATACCAGTGATACGGACCAAAATAGAACTAGAAATAGGAAATATTTGTTATGCAAATCTGGTGTAGCAGGAGGCCACGGCATTGTCCTAAAACCGCCGCCATTGGGACTGCCGAGAGGAAAATCACGAATGTTCTGCGACCTTAGAAGCTGACTCATCAAATCTCTAGGTTCTAGATATTTTGGCTTGTTACTAGTAAACACAGAGAACACGATTTTAATTTATTCTTATTTAATGAAAAACGAGTCTTGGATTGATAACGTTGGCCACTAAACATATCTTCTTCTTCCTCACTTTGTCCCACTTTACGTGGGGTCGGGACAGCTGTCATTGTATGGCAGTCGTCAAGCTATGTCAGATGCCTTTAGGCAGTTCGAAAAATCTGACACCAGTGTTGGCCACTTACATACACGAAAAATAAAATTATAGCATGTGAGTCTTTTCCATTTTCCTCTATAAAATACTAAACATATAAATTTAACTACATGAAAGAAAGCAAGATGTTTAGCGAATCTATTTTGTAAGAGTAGGTTGTTATTTATTGTTAGCTTTTTGTTGATTCTCATAGTTAATGTGTCCAGTGGAAGATGTGAGTAGAACCGAGCCTTAGAAAGTATTTAAAACTGAGAAGAGCATGATACAGATACATTATCACGTCCTTATCCCTAACGGGGCAGACAGAGCATTATAGATTTTGCGGCTCCAAAGGCCACGTTAAGCGTTATGGGGGGCGAGAAAATGTAACAAGGACCCAAAATAGTGATGGGTTACTATTACTAGCCGCATGGTGGGTAAAATGCTAACATTTTACCCATTCCCTTCATCGACTTCCACGATCTGCGCGGGAGGTGATCAAGAGAAGCAGCGGGTACATTCAAATTTTTTTTTCTTGCAGACAAAATACAGCAGTTCTCTTTTCGGTTCTTGAGAAGAATATTGAAGCAGAGGCAAGAAGTAAGAAATACGTACTGATCCTGATCTTGGCGGGCCCATTGCCCCTGATAGGCAGGATGATGACCTGGCCGTCGATGTCGTAGTGCGCCTTAAGCGTCACGTTGGCCGTGAAGTCGATCATGGCCTTGCCCTTCGACATCTGCATTCTGTAAACAAACAATCAAATTAGCAATAGAAAATTAGAAAAGAAAAACAATAGTGAAAGAATATTTGCGAGTAAAGTCCTAGAACATTAAAATTATAGCAAAGGGAAGAAGAATAGAGGATTCTCCACCGACAAGAGCAACTCTTAATGAAAACAAGAAGTAATTTTAGCAAATAGCTCGATGGACATAAAATAATCAGAATACATATACCTACATATACACTGTCAGGTCATTATCTTTTACCTACAAAAAAGACAGAGTCAGGGTTTGCCAAACCTAAAAGGGGAAAACAAGAAGATCAGGCAGGAATTAAGTTTCAACTATGGCTTCAAAGTTGCCGTTTGCAATCGGCCCCGAATTTGGATCACCTCGCCTCCGAGTGGTGATTAAGGTGGCTTGATACTAGCCGTCATATTTATCAAAAATCTGCCCTTCTAAATCAATTATTAGCTACCAATTTAAAGAATGTTGACATTTGCAAAATTGACAGAAAAACAATGCTCCTTAAATTAGTAGAGTTATACGGAGTGAAGATTATTTAAAAATATGAGGGTGTGCCTTTAGCCCTTTACAGTTGAACAAATGAAACATTGACATGGTTTTTAGTGTAAGGCATGGTATAATAAAAAATGGTATTCTCTTCCCGTGACAGCCCAAGACTTTGTCACGAATGACACGAAAATTGTTACCACTGATTGTACTTTTCAGTAAATTTAAGGACTTTCTCAATTAGTTAATGAATATAAAATAAAACAGTAACTAACTTAACTTTTTCATAATTCCAACACAACACAACTCGGGCAACTCCCAACTGAAGACGTATTCTTGGGCTAATCACGTGACCAGCCGCGTGCCGCGGGAAGAGAATACCTTATTTTATTATATATGGTGTAGGGTACTTACTTGAAGGCGTTAACTTTGAATCCCCTCAGGCCCGTGACGACGGTGTCCGTGAAGGTCAGCTTGAGGGAGGGGTTGTTCACGACCACTTTGCCCAGCTGCAGCGGGTCCAGCGGCGCGATGCCCAGCTCTGGGATGCCGTCGGCGAACTGCGGGCCTCCAGCTTCGATGACCTTCTCGATGCACTGGTCTAGTGTGGGGTCCGACGACGAGCATGCGGAAAAGTAGGACGCTGCAAAGAAATCATCTTCATCATAATCCGCTACATAACCTAGGTGATTTGACAAGGTGACTGATTTTTAATCTTTTTACTCAGAGCGACTGCCGCCTGACCTCCGCAACCCACTATATTTTGTAAGACGTAATATATCACTTATTGAATTTTTAAATTATTTTATGTGCAAAAGCTACAAACTACTAGCTTTTCGGAACGACCGCTGCTGAGAAGATTACGGTGAAAGAAACCTAGTTCATTATAATACATACATATATACCTACTATCCTATCATGCCTGTTTCCCACAGGGGTAGCAAAGGCTATGTACCTCCACTTGCTACGACCCTGACAGACTTCCCTCGCTTCATCTGCATGTTAGCTAAGGTAAGATACTCGTAGGTAGGTTACTGTACCCGTTGTCGACACAATGAGGTAAATGCTTGTTTTTTCAAGTTTAAGACTTGTTCTCATAGCAACTGACTTTGTGTAAATTGTACTCTACGTTACAAGTAATGTGACAGAAAAAAATATGGTAATTTTAAACGTAATTAATCACTTTGTTCAAGGTCCAAATTTTAATTACCAAAAACGTGAAAATTCGAGTTTTTAACATGTTTTGCTTCGAACTTTGTACTCTACGTTACAAGTAATGTGACAGAAAAATTTATGGTAATTTTAAACGTAATTAATCACTTTGTTCAAGGTCCTAATTTTAATTACCAAAAACGTGAAAATTCGAGTTTTTAACATGTTTTGCTTCGTCGTAGTTTTACAACCAGTTTAGTTTTCCTGCACTGCCGTGTCGATTTTTCATGTGTTGAACGGGTTTTGTAAACTCGCCAAATAGGTAACGAGTGATGACTTGGTAGCTATATACGAGTACCAACCTACTTGTGAGGTTTAGAAAACGAATGAATTACGATGGCAAATTTACATAAATTTACAATAACCATTTCAAGATCCTTGTGTACCGTAGTTGCTTGAGTCCCGCTCAGATTTCAACGATTAGGTTTAGGATTAGAATGGTGCTGAAACTCGTAAAGTGAGTACATTTCCTCTTCGAGCCCTGTGGCTCGGTGGTAGTACTAATTACTAGGACTTTTGCAAGTTGAGCAACCCCGGGCGTGGTCCGTACTTGGACGGGTGACCACAAGTGATATAAAAATTCCTTGAGCTTCTCCGTGTTTTGGAAGGCACGTTTAGCCATTGGTCTATGTTAAATGCCTTTAGGCAGCTTGAAAATACATTGCCAAAACATTTCTACTACTAGCTTATTTGTGAGCTTATTCCTGTATTGATGTTGAAAGTTTATACTACCAAAAAATCTTACGAAAAACCACTTATCACTGTTACAGTTTTTACAATATCTAAAGTTCTTACTGTAAGTACGTCTAAATATACTTACAAAAAAGAAAGATAATTCTACTAAATCATTTAACAGTCTACGAAATTTACCCAATTTTATAATACCTATCGACATATTATATACCCTGTCATATTTGTCAACATGATTCCGATTGTCACCCATTTTCTCGATCTGCTTTTTAGAAGGTACATTCTGCGATTTCTCTTTTCTCCCAGACCAGCGTGGAAGAGAGATAGAGACAGAAAAGGAGGAATCAATTACATACGATGAGTATAACGCAAACAAGGGTAATTAAAAATATGTAGTTCTTCAGTTGACCATAAACTTTGTTCAAACAATGGGCATAATTACATTACATTTCTTTTATGTCGTAGTTATTACCGTAAATAAGCATATAACCAGGTAAAATAACCATAATTAAAATTAATAGCGGATCGCCGTAAATCTATACGAGTTATGTTTATCTGACCGGCATATTATGGCTCATTATCGGTTATTTTGCGAGCGTAATCATAACAATTACGTTCACGTTTGCGGACCAGACGAGAATCGCCAATGAATAGGGAAAACTGTATGGGGATCAAGTACGGTGGTCAAGGCGGTTCAAACAAAACGAGATAGGAGCAAGGAGATCAACAAATAGATAAAATAATACGGATTAGCTTGCCGTGAAGTAAGTTGTAGACATTATATAAATGATATTCTATTAGTATAAGTAATCGGCCCTGGCTATTAATGACCATGTTCTGTACAGAGTGATTTTTTACCCATGTGGTTCCGGGTTAGAATAGGACCACTCCATCTCTTCCTGTGAATGTCGTAAGAGGCGACTAAAGGACTAAGCACAAATATTCGTGCTACAATTTGAAGTATTTCCTAGTTTAATATATTTGGCAACTATAGTTTATTAACCTCTAACTGACTAAGTTACAGAAGCGTACAAGCCCAAGTGTCCAAACACACTGTGCCGAACTTGCGCAGCTGTAGTTCTGTAGCTAAGCATTGCGACGTAACTTCGCCGTAGTTCGGTCGCGCAACTTTGGCATAGTATGTTTTGACACCTAATTTTTACACCTACTCGAGATGTATCTCGAAGCATTGTAATGCTTCTATTATTTTATACTTTTATTATTTTTAAAGGACACATTAGTGTACTCACAATGATGAGAGATTGGTCAGTTTGTAAACGTTATAAGTGAAATGGCCTTCATCTCTGCAGAATGGCGAAACGCTGGCATTTGCCGAACGAGTGGCATGGCATGTCCTTGCTAGAGATAGCCAATGCAATTACTGCACTTCAATATAGAAAGACCACAATTAAAGTGAAGGTCACTGACATAGCCCAGCGGATTAGTGCATTGAAATGGCAGTGGGCATATAGCACCAAGAACCGATAGTTGGGGCAGAAAGATTCTTGAATGGTAGCCACGGCAAGCGCAGCTTTCACGCCTAGTAGGTTTTCGGATGAGTTAAGAACGGTTGCAGGAAAACGAAGGATGCAGGCCGCTTCTAATCGATGATTTTGGTAATACTTGGGAGGCCTATGTCCAGCTGTGGACTTCCTGTCGCTAGTAAATATGGTGATGAATATAAAAAGAGAGTAAACCAAACGAAATTGGAAAAAAACTTGAACTAATGCCGTAAAAAAAATCTAGTTGTTTTCTAAATCTGACCTGGTAAAGTCATTCATAAATCTTATATTTAAAATTCTCGTGTCACAGTGTTCGTTCCCGTACTCCTCCGAAACGGCTTGACCTATTCTCATGAAATTTTGTGAGCATATTGAGTAGGTCTGAGAATCGGCCAACATCTATTTTTCATACCCCGAATCTAAGCGGGCGAAGCCGCGGGCAAAAGCTAGTTACTTATAATATCCTTCTCAAATACTCGTAAATCGGTTTCAGTGGTGTATCAATTGGTTACCACGTTTGTTTGCTGCGCAGTTGTCCTGGGTTGGACTCCTAGTACATGTAAATGCTTTTGACTTTCCCGACTGATAATTTTCAAGTCACCTAAAGCATTAACAATGAAATTCATAGGAATTTCATTGTTAATGCTTTAGGTGACAGACTTAAAATACTTTCAATATATTTTGTTAGACCATGTATAGACATGGTCTAACAAAATATATTGAAAGTATTTTAAGTCTACATTCAGTTCATGATACTGAAAAACTTTCCCAAAGGAACATACTCGTATATCTAAATAAGAAATATAGTTGGCTTCCTATACAAATTGACCGATCAGCTGAACCGAGTTTTTTTGTTTGTTTGGAAAGCCAAAAAATATTTTTCATATTTTGATATATACTTATATGTTATTTGGGGAAAGTTGTTCAGTATCATGGACTGAATTCACCCTTAGAACAGTTTCAGTATATTTTGCTAGACGTTATATAGATAAATATCTCTAGTTTACGTATGATCTTGAAATAAATAAAATATCGATGGTATTTAAGATATAATAAAAGTATTCGGAAGCAGTAAATCCAGTTGAGACAGTTGGACATTTTTGTGCCAAGGGTGATGAAGAAATGGTAAAAGTTGCTGCCGATTCCGCAAAATATTCTTAAGTGGAGATTACAATATAATAATACGGATATTATATCCTTTTATGAAAATGTAACTACCTGTATGTAAATAATTTTAGTTTTAATTATTTCAATGAATGCGTACAAATATTAATTAATAATTAACTATACATGATAATTGAAACTATTTAAATTAACTAAACTAAGACTAAAAGAAAAAAATACATTATAAAAAATGGACCCCAGATCTCAGTGTTCGGAGAGTAAGGTACCCAAGAGGCTGGCGGCGATAATATAATAATCCGAAGATAATTTTTCGTGCTCTTTACTTGTTTTTTATGTACTTACCAAATACATTTTATCGTTTCTTAGTCTAGAAGTAAAAAGTAATATTTAAATGTTTTAATGTCGTTTACATAGGAGATATAACGTTTTTCTTTACATATATATAATAATAATATAATATATATATATTATAATCTTTTCTTATTCAAAGTCGACCACAAATTTAGAATTAAAGTCGACAGCCGGTCACAGCCCTACAAAAGTCACGTGTCAGGCAAATGGATCCGACATTGACCCGGCGTCGTCTCGTGCCGGCGTCTCGTGCCCGGCGGTCGTCGGACCGGAGTGGTAACACAGCTTGCACAACTAAATGAATGGATGAAGATCGGAGTGATTGGTATCTACCCAACTTTTTTAATAGTCAAGTTTTTTTTCGTTTGTGTAAGTGGCCAACACTGGTGGTAGATTTTTCAAGCTGCTTAAGACATCTGGCATAGCTTGACGACTTTCATACAATGATGACAGCCAGAACCAACGGCTTAACGTGCCTTTCAAAGCACGGAGGAGCTCGAGAATTTTTGTGCATTCAAGTGCAAACCACGCCCGAGGTTGCTTAACTTACGAAAGCGCTAGCAATGCGTAGTCTCACCGTGGCCATGGAGCTCCCCGATAAAAAATAAAAACAGTCACATATCTTTCATGTAAAAGACATCAACGCACTCTAGACAAAATATGCATAATATTATGATTTTTCCGATGGTTCTCATTGATAATGATGTCAGTTAGTGGGTATATAATTGTTCTCTATTTATTCACATAAAATTAATTGTCATAATGTAGCATTAATTTTCTATTAAACATTTTTTTAATAGGTACATATTTTTCTTAACATAATTTTACTTCACATAATTTTGTTGTTTGTTTGTTTAATATCTTTATTATGTATATTATTTAATACAAAGAGAAAAAGAAATAACTTGCACAAAGGCGGACTTATTCCAAGAAGGGATCTCTTCCAGTCAACTCAGTCTTCAAAAGGTTTAACATTTAACATTAACAAACCTAATCTTATTTCATTAAAATATAAATAATACTATAGTTAAATAAATAAAAATATGTTCGTGGCTTAGGGGTGGCCCAAGACCCGCTACACCTTAGACAATACTATAGCTGTTCTGTCATAGCATACATTATGAGACTCAAAATTATGTCAGAAAAGTTTAGGTTAATAAAGATTATGACTTCAGAAACACGAACGACGATCATCATCGCTTCGCTAGTTTTTATATAAAACATATTTTATTTTATTTTGGCCTTTAACTGTGATCCCAGGATAAAATTTAGCTGATAAATCTATTAAAAAGTGGCTTGCTTCGTTTTGACGTGATTGACGAACAGCACATTACTTCATACTTTCACATTAGTATTAAGAATTTCTGAAACCATGCACCTTGCCAATGCACATGCAACATTTGTTTCGACAGTCAGTCGGTTTTGCAACACTATGTCCTGGCTTTGGGAAATATAACTAGCTCTTTTTTACGAGTCAGTTCAATATATATTTGTCACCTGTTTTATTTACAATAAAAATTACAGAATATTTTTTCGAAATTTTCCAAAAAGTTTTATATTTTAAGTTAGGCAGAGATAGCTTTTTTCTTCAGATTTTCTAAGCTAGCGGATTGCTTTTAGAGGACGACTCACTCAACTGTTATAAAAATTTGCATTATTTCGCAAACGAATCGATTGAAAAATGATCTTTACAAAAAAATTATCTTACGGATATGACGTAACGTAACAATAAGGGTTCCTTGTGTGGAACCCTAAGAAGTACGTGGTGAGTGTACGATTTGCAAAAACGAGCACGTATTTTCCTCCGCATCTATTTGCATCTAGCAACGGTGGCGGCCACCTTGATCCAAGGCAGCGGTTCCGTGGAGAGATTCACGGTTCACGGATGTTTACGAATTACGACCAAAGTTTCTTCCACTTTGGGACGAACACAGTTCAAAATAGCGAGGACTTAGAAGGATAATTACCTAAGTACGTAATATTGACTATGTATTTACTTCATTTTACAATTGTGCCATTTTCGGTTCAAAGTAAAAATATATTTTTGGGCTTAGTTTTTTTGTACTACACAAAACAAGTAACCAAATAACTAAGCACACAACTCACGTGCAACAACTGCATTCCCAAGAAGGATTAACGTTGTAACCAGGTGTAAAATTTCTGGTACAGATTGATAGGCGATCTGCCTTTGTGTCCATCAATCATCAGGTGAGTCGTTTGGCGAAGAATAGCAAAGAGTCGGGAATCATGTTAATTTGGCTATAATGTATATTTCTTTGAAATTATATAATACCTACTGCCGAAATCTGTCAAAATAAAAGATAGCCTATGTTTGTATGAAAAATTATTTTATGTCCATCTGTTGCAATTTTTGTGATAAAAAAAGGGTCATATCTGTACTAGGTATTTTAATTTGTAGTAGGGCCCAAGGGCTTTGACATTGAATTCTTACTTAATCGACCTTTGCGTTTACAAACACGTTGCCCAACCGTGTGGAATGCATCTAACGCAACCGAATGTTGACTCTTTGATGATTGGCGATAATAATTGACTTAGAAACACCAACTCCTATTGGCACTTGGTATTTGGTATTATATTTATTGCAGACGCACTGGAAAAAGGAGAGGTCAGAAGTTTCGCCACCGGAGGACTTGTATGAAGGGAGTGATGAGTAAGAGTAGCAAGTGGAGGTCCATAGTTTCTGCCTACCCCTGTGGAAAAAGGCGTGATGATGTTTGTATATATGTATATTCTATTCTATTCTAATCTATGTAAATGTTACAAATAATATTTTAATTTTATATGTAGTATAAGTATCAAGGGAAGTTTAAAGAAGTTGACCGTAATATATTTTTTTTGGTTTGAGTTTATATTAGGTGTAACAAAACCTACTGAATTTATTTAAGGACAAATTAAGTTCATAATGTGAAGACAATTTCTTATGGAGCATATTCGTACCTAAGTTTACATTTGGAGTAGAAAAATTATATTCTTAGGGTGCTGAAACCAAAAATTTGGAAAACGTAATACAATACAACGCGCCTCACCGAGGCAACTGGAGACCCAAGAGCTGGCAGGTTTTTCGCCTAGCGGATTAGTTTAGCTATCCAGAGAGGGAATGCTACCAGATTTTTGGGCACTTTGCCTCGAAGGAAGATTACATGTAATTTAGTTTAGTAACTACCTAATATTTTTTGTCATGCAAAAATTTATTAAAAAAAAACTTACTTAAATATTTTATTGAAGTAAGAAAAGTTTTTTAGCTACCTATTACAAAAAAAAAGAATGTTTGCCAAAACTTTCATTCTTTGCTGTTTACTATGCTTCATAGTAACTAAGATAACACGAGCCACCAATTAATCCAAAGGATAATCAAACCCTGTTATGTCCCATCATCACAATAGACAATTATGAGAAAACGCCTCTGATAAGAAATTAATTACTCAAGCCGGACGCCATTGTGCGCACGCACTTTTTTATGCAGAAAGATTTTTTTTTAATGTGAGAGAAATAATTGGTAGCAAAGAGATTGTAAACAAATTGAACAAGATCCTAATAGTGTATAATTGTGGTACTGTGGACAATACATCAAGTTTTTTCTTCCAACTTCCATCTATTAGGCAGTAGTTACATAAGAATAATTAAGTAGCTATTTATTCATTTAGTTTACTAGGATTATTTAAGAGAACATTTGTAGCTATTTACAAGAACTCATTGTGGTAAACCGCATAAATCAGCTAATGTGTTTTCTTATGAAAATCTAAATAGGTAGTCCATATTACGCATGCTGTGTTTCCTACCTTGGTGTCCTACCATAAAAGATTTCTGTGGTCATTTTTCGCGTATTGACTACGAAGTATTCACGTATAAATTTTGTGTGAGCACTGATGTGGGTTTCTACCGTCTACTTTATACTATCATGTCTTTATCCCCGAAGGGGCAGACAGAGCATTTTGGGTCTTGCGGCTGTAATAAGGCCAAGGCCACTTTCAGCATGATGGTGGGCGAGAAGGTGGCAAAAGGAATCAAAATAGTGATGCTTTGCTAGTCGCAACGCCTATGCATTTTAGATATTACGATTCGCGTAGGAAGAGAAGCAGCTGGAAGCTCTAAGTTATTTCTGTTCTCTCAGTTCAGCATGGAAGTAAGTTTTTACCATCATTGATCTCATAATTAGTAGTAGATAAGAATCGTGCTTTTGACTAATGTTGTGGAATTGTAAGTTTCTTTCAAAATGGCTTCTATTTACCCGTATTCTAAGTACATTTGACCATTAGTTTTTCAATTCAATTCATATATATCTTTATTAAGTAGGACATTTATAAAACCTTTAAATAAATAGTCACTTTGTTTTGATTTTACACAACTGTTGACGTCATATCGTTACTTACAGCTTAGTACCGCTTCTAGGCACTACTGTAAAATAAATACAAACTGCACTGCAGCATTTATTCTAAGGACGTCAACTTTCAATTAAATTGATTTTTAAATTAGATAATAACTTTTTTCCCACCTGACGAGTCCAACACACTCCTATTAGTGTCCTACCTAGTGTTGCAAGCGTTCATTTGGTGTCCCTGCTTACTCGTAATTTTTTGCATAAATAAACGGGCAAGTGCGAGTCGGTCGCGTACATGAGGGGTTCCGTACCTCCGTACAATGTTAAAAACACTGAAGAAACACGTTCCTTGTATGAAGACCTCCTTTAATTTTTATTTTTATCTTATCTTTAGTATTTGTTGTGACAGCGGCCATAGTAATACATAATCTGTGAAAATTTTAAGTATCTAGTTAATGCCATTATAAAGATCTAGTTAAAAACGCTGAAAAAACACGTCTTTTGTATGACGACCCCCTTAAATTTTTAACTTTTTTTAAATTTTAGTATTTGTTGTTATAGCGGCCACAGTAATACATAATCTGTGAAAATTTCAAGTGTCTTACTATTACGGTTTAAGAGATAGAGCCCTGTGGCAGACGGACAGACGGATAGATGGACAGACAGCGGAGTCTCAGTAATAGGGTCCCGTTTGCACCTATTGGGTATGGAACCCTAAAAATCAACATAACGTTTAGCCAACCACACAGCATTCTGACGTACACACACATCGAACTGCAACTACAGGAAAATACCGTTACCAGTAATTTGGACCGGGGTTGTCATTTCCCATTTGCGAAACATCCAGTTTGTATGAACAATGAACATGGTACGAATAGCCGAATGCTACTGTTCGATTAATTGTTGTAGGGAATAAATTGTTAGGTACTTTTCTTTGGCTGGTAAAATTGCTTTCTCCGTTCCGAGACTAAATAAACGAAATAAGTTTTCTACTAATTCAAAAGTTTATACTGATGCAGCTCAGTAGATTTTTTATTGCATTTGGTTTGTTTAAATGTTTTTTATTGTTATTATTATGGCTCTACTAAGCACACTATGTACAAAAATCAGTTTTTTTTATGGATAAATTTAAAAGATTCTCTTCTACAAAAAAATAATAAAAGTACTAAATAAAAAGTAACAGATCGAAATAAAAGAAACGTATTCAATAAAGTAAAGTAAGATACTCGTAAATTCAAAAACAAATAGTAGAAAGTAAGTAAGTTTGTACAGTTTACATATTTTTTTAAATGAATTGTTAAATTACTAAAAATAATTAGCCTATTCGTGCGTAACCAAATGAAATACAAAGTTGATATGCACCTTGACAGCCACGTCACCAGTAACCTCAATAAATGGCCGGTCTGATGGAATCTTTTGCGGCTAGTTGACACTTAGAGTTAAGCAAACCAGCCGAGGCCAGCCAGCGATGCCGGCTCCACACTGCACTGTTCAAATTGGTCAAGTTCACTGGCTTATGGGTTTGGTACACAGTCACGAGTTTCTTAGGTTAAATACATTAAAAAGGTAGGTCTGAGTGTATTTAATCCATTTTTTTTATCTAAGCTCGTTCCCGGTTGCATCCTCAGCTGTGCTGCTTCGGAGCCCAGAGTTCGCCTTCTCGCTTTTTCTTCTCTAAATATAACATGCATGTCAATGATCACCCAAGGAAGCCAAAGACCTTGCGAAGTGGAGAAGAAATAGCCGGAATCGTTTAAATGATATGAGTATATTTAATAAACTATAATAATCACAATAATTTATTTCTTTGACCGATCATATACATTTCTAAATTTCTATATATATATTAGCCATTATTGTTAGCTTTAGTAAAAATGTAGTAACTTTTGTCTGTTTATAGCGTTAGATTACGTCCGTATTGTCTAGAATAAGATGTTTTTTTTTTTTTTTTCAGAAAATGCAAATATTTAATTTAATTAAGTATTTAATTTATAAAGATGAGAACCGAATAAGTAAATATAAATATCATGAATCATAATAAACTTTTACTATAATAAATATTAATTTTAATATAAAATAATGTTAACTAAACAAAAATAAAATATTTAAAATAGCAAAGTTACGTAATTTTAAGAACATTTTTCCGGCACACAATATATCAGCGAGCTAAAGCGAAGCTACGCTAAAAGTTATGTTTTGACCGAAACATTATCTCATTAAATGAACACTTGACTAGACCTTGCTGCCGGCTTGCCTTGGGTCAAGAACCGCTAAATTGTAGTCACTACTGTAACATCCTAAAACAAACCTATCGCTACAAAGAGGTCATACTCGACCAATATGACTAGCTAGGCTGATTGAGAGTGAGTCTCCTGAGTAGTCCTGAGAGATCACTTACTTAGCTTACTGAGTGTACCTTTAAATCGGTGGACTAGAAATGTCATGAAATAGCTGCCATGGGCCAACAGGCGAAGGAGGGGATATCTAGCAATAGCATGTAAACTGGGTTAAACATAAATAATTATGTAAGTTAGTTTAAAGTCACAAAACAATAACAGTTCTCATTGATCACTATTTTACATTTATTAATTCAGATAAACTGATATTAGGTGCGCTATTTGACTCCAAGAAACTACGACATCACAGGCCAACCTTTGTTTGTTTTGACGTTAAGAAAAAGTATTTGATTTGGCTTTTTGGAAACTAGCAGATTAGTTGAGTGGATGACATTAACCTGAGATATTTCTGAGACATTAACTTTGTCATTGTTATCAAGCAGGCTGAAACAGATGGCAAGGGAGAGTCAAGGAGGGATGAAATTTCCATGATCTCTCGAATGGACTAAGAGAACTTTGAATTTCTTAGTCTTGGCTTGCGTGAACAACTGGTTAGTCCAAAAAAAATAAAAGTAATTCTATTAACAAGATTATCGTTACCAACAACAAACGTTACGAAAGCGATTAGCTCGACCAATGTGAACCAGCCAGATTAGACAGATTGAGAATGCTATCTTCCTAAACGCAGTCTCGAACTGAGACCTTGCGACTGCCTTGCCTTGGCTCACCAGCTTCGACTTACCGGTATAGATTACTTCACTAGTTCATCTCAAAATAATCCAACATGTTACTAAAACTCAGCTTACACAACTTTTAAGTAATTAATTCAATGAGAAACTGGTTTTCGTATTGCACTCATAAATAAAAAGTATCATATGAAAATTAAAGTATGTTCGTTCATATTTCTTGTAGTTATTGACGTGTGTGTATGAATTTGAGAAACAGTTATGTTGACATTGATTTAGATTGACGCAGAAAAATTGGAGAACCGCTGTATTTTATACTATTTATTTATTTAACCTTTTTTGTTCATCAAATACAAATTGTAATAATAACAATAGGCGAACTTAACGCTAAAAGCGTTGTCTACCAACCAAGCTTTGGGCTATACAGAGTCTAATTGTGGATCGCAAGATAAAAGTGTAGTATACATAAATTAAAATATGTTATAGTATTTTGGTAAAGATATAATTAAATACATATGGTATTTTAGTAATATTTGTTTACAAATAAGATAATATTTTATAATAATTGTTAGATTAGACCTACATTAATAAACAGTTTCCGTGGCTCTAAGCCGTGGCTAGTACGAATATGACGCACGTGCGTCATATGCGTGAGGTGCGCAAACAGTTTTTTTAGTTACTAAATCAAAATATTTCTATGTTAGATACAATGTATATCAAAAGAATGTTTGCTCTTACGAAATGGTCGCAGTTAGGTACTAGGTTTATTTTTTGTCAGTTTGTTTATTGATTATAAAAACTCATTTTTTTATATTTCGTTTAATGTATTTTTATATTTTATCTCTTCTTATAATTTAATTTTAATTATAATATTTTATTAATATAATGTGATAAATATTGTGATAAATGAATAAAGTCATTTTGTAAAAGAAAACAACAATCTTTCTAATTTATTTAAATAGTTATATAAGTATTTAAAGGAAGGTGCTCATATTTTTAAGTATAATTTATTTATTGGAATTTAAACACATTTATAACATAAAAAGAAACTTACCTTGCTTTTGATTGCATTAAAAATAAGTATTTAATACTTACAGTGCATAATTTTAAAAATTAAAGTTATAATAATTTACTTTATGATCTAAAAAACTCACGTAAATTCGCCGCCGACGCCCCAAAAGCGCAGCAAACCGCCGCAAACAGACACAACTGCACACGCATGTTTAAAATTAAAGAAAAATAAAAGTAAAGATTAAAAATTAATAAATGTAGCAATGTCCGAGACGGCAAGCTTTCGACTGGTGGCGGCGCCCCGGCGTATAAGGCTTATATAGGTTGCGCAAAACTTGCCTACGATGATTCACGAATTGACCATTTAACTTTGGCCCTTGTGGCCAATATACCACTTTTAAAATAAACAACCTTAAGGGATGTACAAGACCAAGTTACGTTGGATGGAGACAACTAAGAAGGTACTTTAGAATCTTTTTGTTTCTTTTTGACTTCAAGTTCAAGGCTTGGTAATTAGCAAACAGTCAGGAGTACATTAAAGCTAGAAGTACTTATTGGTTTTTAGGATTCCGTAGTAAACAAGGACCCTTATAGTTTCGCCATGTCTGGCTGTCTGTTTGTATGTCCGCGGTTTTACTCAGAGACTATTAGTACTAGAAAGCTGTAATATTAATTGCGCCGACATTGGTAAAATAAAATCTTGAAAAAAAAAATGTATTTATAATATATTCATATAGATTGGGAATTTTTGTTTCGACTCACCCATTGTGAGGGCTGTCGTAGATAGAATAGGTTTTTCAAAAATATTGTGAGTTTGCGAATACCATTTTTCGATTAAGGGATCCGTTTGTTAAATGTTTTAAAGAAAAAAAAAATGTTAGAGTCATGTGTGTGGGGACACACACATGACTCTAAACGGCTGTATATGAACACGTGAAAAAATTCAGGGCAGTGAGTAGGTTTTATAAATTAACCCTATACTAGGTGGGGCCTAACACGATCTTGGCCGGTTTTCATTCTTTTTAATCTTTAAAATATTCAGTGAGTCAGTTTCCACCAAAAGGAAGAAAGTTGCATGGAATTCTAAAATTTAAAAAAATCACGAGCGTCTCAACGAATTGTATGTTTGTAATCTCTACAGAATCGTTTTTATAGCAAACTAGCGGCCCGCCTAGCGCCCCCTTTCTCTTTAATCTCGTTATATACTGGTAAAAAACAGCTAAAAAATCCGTTGTGTAGTTTAAAATATCTAAGCGGGACATACAGAGGGAGAGAGGAAGCGAAAGGCGCCTTTTTACTATGTTTTATACTATGTATTGAAGGTCTCTGGACGAATGTACGCTGCTGGTACATGTTCCAAACGTCATACATGGAAGCGTTGCACTGTTCCTTCCAGGCTGGGCTGTGACAAAAGAAAAACTTAGAATATACCACCTGTTTCTCTCTGCAAATCATGTTAATAGGCGATGCGGCTAGCAACCCATCACTATTTTGATTCCTTGTTCCACCTTCTCGCCCACCATCACGCTAAAAGTGGCCTTTGGGTCTTGCTCTGTCTGCTTAGTGCTGCAAGACCCAAAATCTTTATTCTTAATGGGCATACATATATACTATCACGTCTTTACGTGATAGTATGTATGTATGCTGTACGTTGTACTGTTTATGGAAAACGAAATACAAAGGTTGAGCACCGCTACTGGAATGCCACCGGCGGCGCCGGCGCATTACCAATAGTCATTATCATTATAAGTTGCGATGTCTCGCGGGTTTTGCTAATTGTCTAGAAAAGTGTTAAAATGTCATGTCTCTTTGTCATTATTATAGCAAGTCATACTTAAATACAGTCTAGGTATGACAAAGACGTATAAAACATCATGCCATTGCTAAGGAAAGGCCTCCCTATCAGCACTCCAAGTCTCCCGATCACCTTTGAGGCCCAATTCCTGCAGTAGAATTCAAGCTCGTCCCTCTATCTCTTTTTGGAATAAGTATATAAGAGTCCCCTTACCCTAGACAGAATCAGAGTTTTCCATACAAACGTAGTCTACGTTTTATTTTGAAACGACATGTCAGATTTCCGTAGTAATTTTGAACTTTAGGGAAATTGCATATATCTAGTTATAATTGGTTTTCACCGTCAAAATATGAACTTGAAAGAGAATATAGTGTATTATATCATTTTTAACCATTAGTATAGAAAACTTTTACACTCTTATATTTTCTTTCATGTTCATATTTTTACTGTGAAAACCCTAATAACCCTAGATATATGCAAGTTACAAATTTTTACCGAAATCTGACATGTCGTTTCAAAATAAAACGTAGACTACGTTTGTATGGGATAGTCTAGGGTAAGTGAGGGTAAGGGGATTCTTAAGTTCTAGTATTGTATATAACAAATTTTATACCTACGTAAGTCATTAATCATTAATACCTTTTTTGTTAATTCAAGATGGTTTATTTTTATACATTGATAAGAATAACATACATAAAAACTAAATCATCATTACTAAGCCGCAAGAAGCTGAAGTACTTTTATCAAAACAAATCGAACATTTAAAGTTCAGTGAGTAAATTTATTTATTTAACTTTATTACAAACGTAATAGGCGGGCTTCAAGCCATAGGCTTAATCTACCAGTCAACCCACTGGTGTGGTGATGAAAAAGAACATTTTAAAAGGAGGTGCAAGTTATGTAGGTATTGTCACGTTTACCTTATGAGGATAGCAGTAACAATATATAATATAATATATATATATATATATTATATATATATATATATATATATATATATATATATATATATATATATATATATATATTATATATATATATATATATTTACATTCAAAATATACATAGTTATAATATATAATATAATAAACTGTACGTATATAATATAAAAACTATAAATCCAGTAAATAAAAATAGGTTGTTACAAAAAGCTTAAGAAAAGTATATAATTTGCACGTGCCTGGATAACATCGATAATGTAACATCTCTTTGTTCTGATGAAAGCAAGGGCGAGCTCCGTGAGAGGTAATTACTGCGACCTGCGACGACCTATCCATTACCCATTTATAACTTTACACTCCATAGCTGTGGATTATGTGTTTTTTTGGCTTCTTGGGCTTCTATAATAAATAATTTGATTTATTATACATATATAAGTTTTCTGAAAATTTTAATTTTTTCGTACACACTTTCTTTGTTAAGCTTAGTACATATTAAGAGAAATGTAATAAGCCTAAACTCGATGGGGTTGCGTCGTTTTATTACGTGGTCACTTAGCCACCTTCCAGCTCCATCATCGGATCAGCTTCTTATTAGATAATAATATTGCATTGTCATCTGATTTACATTAGCAATATTAGCATACAACATTTCATCTCAATCGGAAATCCGGAAGTAGCTATTTAAGACGATAAACGGAGTCCAGTGCTGCCCCCATTTGAAATAATTATTTTGGAAGGAAACAGATATCATTTAAAATTTTGAGCTAGTAAAACCTAGATAACCCTTCAAACTATTTTATGAACCACTGTTTACAGTTTAAAGTGAGAACATTAAGCTTTAGTTTGCATTTTTGCGAAAAACGGCCACTTTTGGCAAAATCGAAAGGTTAACGTTCGCACTTACACTTCCACTGCTAAAAACGCACCGTATGTGTTTTCCTCTTTGGAAAAACACACACGTTGTATTTTTCAGCAGTGGAAGTGACTGTAAACAGTGGTTCATATAATAGTTTGAAGGGTTATCTAGGTTTTAGTAGCTTAAAATTTTAAATAATATCTCCGTTTCCTTACAAATAATTTAGTTTTAAATGGGGGCAGCACTGGACTCCGTGTATCGTCTTAACTTGCAAGATTTGACCCTACTCGTAAATACAAATAACAACAAACAGGGCAGGCTATATAAAGGCTTGTTTTGTTATAAAAAGCGGGAGTCATTACGAGTATGTGGCTGTGATTTACGACGCCTTGGGAATGCATTAGTAAAATACTAATTATACAAAAACACACAACTAACTTCTGTGTATTTTGACAGTAAGTTTTTTATGTCCCTATGTGGAGAATTGATGAGTCTAAAAAGAGATACGCAAATACCATCTCGTGAAGTAGAAGGAGGTAGGTTTAATTAAAAGTCAAGAGTCTGTTTCAAAGGTCAATAACTTTTCCGCATCTCTCGCAAAACTGCGTTGTTTTTTGTTCTTATTCCAATAAAGCAGTTCAAGCAGAACAATTAAATTGTACCGTGCGGTAAATAAAGTTTAAGATTACAAAAAAAACAATTCAATGTCAATTTCTTTTGACGACCTCTTGGCGCGTTGATAGCCAGGCTAGTCCCACAGATAGTCCACCACCCGAAGGTTATTGGTTCGATCCCCAGCCAAATCAAGTTGGAAAAGAGAATTTCTTTTAAATTGTCCTGGACCTTGGGTCACACTTGGATACAATAGTCAGTCACTTGGCAGTCAATTGGCAGTCCCAAGCAATCGTTTTGGAAATCCTTAGGAGAGGCTTATGTCCAGCAGTGGACTGCCTGATATGATGAGTACAATGGTCTTCGTATGGTTCGATCTTATTTACTATTAATTTAAATTTTCAAAATATTTTAAATTTATAAAGTAGGTACCACCTAGATACCTACTTTATACTACCTATATACATGTAAGTATTATTATAATCCCTAACAATGTCCCATCCCAGATTTAGCGCACACAATTTCCCATAGCTGCTTACTTTGCGATAACCGTAATGTGTTAGGGAGGGGGGGTCTGTCGACCTAAGTCTAAAAGTTATCCCCACGGGCCTGCACGATTGCTACGGCCTACACTGCTATAAAAAATTTTATCCTCCATTACAGAATCCGTTTGGCTGAGCGCTGATTTCTATGGGAGGACGAAACATTTTTATAAATTTTTAATAACTTTTTGTATAGAAAGTAGTTCAGTATCATCACAGAATAAATACCTACCTGGTATCATGGACTGAACTTGCTCCAAAAATTCAGGCTTTATATAGGTATGAGCCAAGCAAAAATAAAACTATTAATGACATTTTTATTTTGTTGTGTTTAAATATCTAACATACGAGTTACCTATGTGACGAAAGTAAAAAATTGGGATTGTATGTTCCACACTAAGCTAATTTTTTTCAGCCAAACGTGCACTAAGCCGCGGACACTAGCTAGTGTAAGAATAATTATAAAAGTAGCCTGGAGGTCAAAGGTCGGGGCAAAGTAGTATTCGTGTTAATGGCCGCTACTTATTACAAATATAGTTTTCTCGCGTGTTGCGATCTAACAAATATAAAATAAATAAATATAAATCTCGACTTGCGATAAGTTGAGTCCCCTTAACTTTTCCATATAAACGTAGTCTAGATTTTAGTTTGAAATTACACGGCAGATTCGGCAGTAGTTTGTAATTTCCAATAAGTTGCATATATCTGAGTATATAACTAGTTTTTTTACAGTTAATATATGCACTTAAAAGTAAATATAGGGGGGTAAACATTTTTCATATTGACTGTCAAATATGATATGATATACTACATTCTCTTTCAAGTTTATATTTCTACTGTAAAACTAGATATAAGCAATTTCTTTAAAATAACAAAATGTTGTCGAAATCTGACTTGTCATTTCAAAATAAAAGAGGCCCATTTACACGGTGCAAGTTTATTGCCTGTTGCATACAATTAAATTGAAGCAATAGAAAACTTACATGGTCTAAACAGAACATCAGCCATACAAATCATTTATTGCATCAATAAAATTGTATGCAACGAGCAATTATCTTGCACTGTGTAAATGGGCCTACTATAAGTTTGTATGAAAAAGTCTGATTCTGTCTAGGGTTGGACAAGTGTTTCATTATTACCGTTATTTATCTATCTGCTTCTAGGCTAATAAGTAGGTACATTTAACATCTCGTCTTTTTTACTCTTTTTTGCAATAATCTTTATTTGATTAGTACTTACTTTTAATAGCGTCTAGTTTTTGTACCGCGTTCCACTTGACGATACACTGTAGTACAGTCGAGAACAAAACTTTGAAAACCAATATTGGTTTTTGGTTGAAGGAAGATCAAAAGTTTTAAACCAAATTATATGCAGTTAATATATTTTTTCTCTACGTTAAAAAGTACGCGAACTTTTGTGTTTAGTACTTGGCGCCTTCCCTTACTTACTCACCAGATATTTAAAGGATGACTGTGTAATAATGTTGCATGTGTCATTCATCCTGCATTTTGTTATCCACCTCATTTCTTCATCATTTCATTGCCATATTTTGCCATATTTCCTACTTCATCATCTGTCTCATTCCTACTCCATCCTTCCTCCTGAACAGACAATCAGGAGAGCTATTATCTGCTTTTATATATAGTAAAAGTTTTTCTTTATTTTTATAATTTTAATGTAAACAGTGAATTAAAATAAAGTTTTAGATTCTTCTTGTATCTGTCCTGAACGATATACTCTACAAATACTTACCTATATGTAGGGCTCACCTAACACGCTGGGACAGGTGGGACCCTACAACTGTACTAATCCCTACCTTACTTATTCACCGGTTTTTTTTAAATATTACTAGAGTAACATGCTTCAAGTCATTCTAACTGTGGCTAAGTGATTCGACGCCTGTAGATTGGTAGATTGTAAGTTATGAATAAATATTAGTTTTTGATATGTAAGCACCTTGTAATTACATGTCTTTGACGGCGACTGTATCCAAAGAAAATGGTTACGATTTCCCGGACCAAACACCGTGAATTATAGCCATAGCTATGAATTACGAGCAGCTACCAGGCCGACATGGCCAAGGTCAAGATTCTCAAGGTCAAATTGTCAATGACAAAGGAGTCAAGTCGTAAGTAGTCACCATGTGGACTTGATTGCAAGAAAAAGTAAGGGAGGATATAAGATCTCTGGCAGAAGAAATCTTTGAACTTATACTTATTATATTTATTTATTACTAGCTGACCCAGCGAACTTCGTTTCGCCCTTTGCCGTTCCTTTTTCCATAATTTCTCACCGTTTAAGCCTTCCCTGGACTTTCATGAATATTTCAACACCAAAATTGGCCAAATCGGTTCAGCCGTTCTCGAGTTTTAACGAACAGCAATTCATTTTTATTTATATGGATAGATAGATAGATAGATATTGGAATGTTGCTAATAGGTCCCAAGATATAAAGTCCCATACCTACTAAGGAATATCGGGAATCGTAACTAGCTAGCCACAAAATGTTTAGTTTTAAATATATAAATATTAGTTACACAGGTTGCCACCCCCGAATGCTAGTTAGGTATGTTTTAGTAATAGTGGTCGAGCCAAATCATTACTGCCTCTGTGGTCCAATAGCCAAGGTTCAAATTCCATTGGAAAGCATACTTTGTGAAAAGTTTCCGGTCTGATTAGGATATTGCAGGCTTATCCCGCATATACTGGGTGGCGCAAAAGTACTGGCACTAAAGAAAATACTTTTATTTTTTTTATATGACATTTTCTGTCATTCTGTTGTTGAAAATTGTGTAGTGAACAAATGTAAAATACACTGAAAATAAACATGGACCGTTTTACTCCCCAAGAACGTGGAATAAACACTATGGACTTAGTGAGGGACGCTTTTCCAGGCCGAGTTATCTCTCGTTTTGGCGATTTGCCTTGGCCTGCAAGATCACCCGATCTGACCAGTCCAGACTTCTTTCTTTGGGGTTTTTTGAAATCTCGGGTGTATGTGAACAAGCCACAGACTCTCGCAGCTCTAAAAGAAAACATTCGTCAAGAAATAACGAACATATCGCAGGAAGTGTTACGGCAAGTTATGCAAAATGTCATAAATAGGGCTCAAATGTGTATCAACTCTGGAGGTCACCATTTAAAAGACATCATCTTTAAATCCTAATGGTACGAAATTTAATGGCACAAATATACATTTAAAAAAACCTAAATCTAGTTTTCTAATTTAGAAAAAATGTTATAGCTGAACCAAATAGGGTCTTTACTTTTGCGCCACCCAGTATATCAGGCACCTGGTTATCTGAATAGAAAGATGATTCCGTGCTTCGGAAGGCACGCAAAGCTGAGGGTCCCGAACGCCATCTAGCGTTTGTTTGAACCTATTCTAGCATTTTATCTGGTCACCCTTTTGGGTTGCGAAGGTCAGCGAAAAACAGTTGCATCCGCAGCTTTAATGCTGCGAAGCCCGGGGTCCACTTTCCGGCTTTTTCTTCTCCACTTTGCACAGTCTTGAGTATCCTTGATTGTAAGACCATTGGCAAGTATGTCAACCTTGATAACGTCAAGCCAACATTTCTTGGGTCTACCACGTCTGCCGAGCCCCGGCGGAAGCGTCAGGCTAAACATTTGTTTCCCACGTAGCTTGCCGGTTTCCTCAAGACATGACCGTACCAGTGTAGGCGACTCTCTAGCAGTTTGTCTGCTATGTCTTGGACACGAAGGCTGCCGCATGCGGGTGTTTCTCACGCGATGCGGCTAGCTCTCCGTCTCTATTTTGATTCCCATTATTTTTTAATTAAATATAAAATATAATTACGTATTTAGTAAAACATCACATCACAAGCACCTTGTCAGGGTTGCAATGGGACGATTTCTATGATGCTTTTCTACCTACGCGCCCAACATCACGCTGAGCGTACCTTTAGGTCTTATGGCCCTGGACTCTTGAATATTACAATATCATAACATTTCATGATATGCTTTCTTCTTCTTAGTGGAGCAGCCATCAACCTTCCATCTCTCTATCCAAAGCCAAGTCCTTTACATCTTTTTAGGTTGAAACATGGACTTGATCTTTCAGTTGTTTTATAAAACTGTCTCTAGGTCTTCCTTAGCCACTTCTTCCTTCTAATTTTCCATCCAATATTACTTTGAAAAACTCATCATGTCTTATAAGATATCCTATTATGTTGTTATGTCTATATGGTATAAATATAATTATATAGGGACAAATCACACTGATTAAGCTAGCCCCAAAGTAAGTTTTAAACTTGTGTTATGGGATACTAACTTAACGATACTATATTTTATGATAAACACCCAAGACGCAGGACAATTTGAAAAAGGCCATTTTCCAACTTGCCCTGGCTGGGAATCGAACCCAGAACTTCCAGATTAGCGGTCTAGCGTGTTAACCATTACGGTCGTCAAAGGTATGCTTGCTTGGTTTGCTTTATGACAAAAATATTTGATTTTTAGTATAGTGACAGTTGAAATCGCGAGCAACAGCTAGTCACGCACAAGATGCATATGATCCTCGCATAGATCCGTGTCAAGAGTCATTGCACTTCTTTATTATAAGGCCCTATTACACAGGTGTTTTTAAATAGCATAGTAATATGGCTTTTAGTTTCAATGTTATAAAATACTCGTTGAGAAGTGAAGTCAAATGTTAAAGGACAGTTAAATAAAATGTTTAGATTTTTACTTTACGATAGGTTTTAAAATAAAGGCCATGAATGTCATGCTATAATTTAAGATTGAAATAGTCTTCCATACCGCACTCACTTAAATTACAACAAGTAATTATTAAAAAAACCAAAAAACCCAACTGCCTGATATCACTTGAGCGAGATTATATGTGGTTCTTTTAGCATTTATCATTTAAAACTAGTTACATTTAAATAAATACGTTAGGTACATATTTGTAATCCTAATAAAATAGTTTCTTTTGATACCTCATTAAATAGGCTTCAAATAAAAAAAATTGAAGATTCGTTTTTTTTTGTTATACCCAGTGTCACTTTCACATTTAAGACGAATCTAACGACATCTCTCAGGCTGAAATTCAACAAGCCGTTTGGGCTGCAGAGCCTAATAAAAAAATAACATCCATACAAACATACACTCGAAAAACATAACCCTCCTTCTGGCGCAGTTGGTTAAAAAGGTAGAATTTAGAAGATTAAAAAAAATAAAACATGGCAGTCAAACTTATAAGTTTGAAAACAAATATAGGCATATATTTTGCTTGATCTTCCGTTTAGACGATGTCATAAATCAACCATCGACGAGTTCAGACTATTAAATAAGGTTTTAGAAAGGACAGGACACGGTAATGACGTAGAACTGACGTACGCGTTAGTACACTGGCGTCACATGAACTGGTATACGTGAGCCGAAGCAGCTATGTATATCGTCATTCTGCTATCTATTGGTAATAAGTTTGAATGAAAACGTCAAAGCTTCTGACCCTACAATGGTAGCTAGGAACTTTTTGATCTTGATTAAGTGACTTAAAAAAAAATAGTTCCATCCGTTTCGGAGCCACGATGCCATTATTCCGGATTTTTTTTATTAAAAAAGCGGCCAAGTGCGAGTTGGAATCGCCCATGAAGGGTTCCGTAGCAGCAAGTAACATAATATAAAAGTTCTAAAGGTAAATTGCGGTTTACGATTTATGACGTATTAAAAAATAACTATCTTCGATACCGACACCGCTATAATTTTGATTGAAAGTACATACTTTAAAGGATATACCACATTTTTTTCAGAATTATTTTAGTAATATTTTAAAAGTTACGGTGGGGAACACCTCAAATTTTAACTTTGTATTAGATTATCTTAAGACTGGGGGTTTGATCTACATAGTTTTAAAGCAGTTTATGTTGCATTTTAAAAGACCTTTAAACGATACCCCACAAGTTGGGATTTGTCTTATTTAATTTTTTAAATTCACTTTTATGTATGAAAAAAAAAAACATTTTTTTATAATTTTAAGAAACAACTTTTGGAACTTCAATATCTACCTCTCCACCAATTTTCGTGACAATCGGTGCAGTAGCGGCGGAGTACGAGCCCGGACGGACAGACAGATGGACGGACGGACATGACGAAACTATAAGGGTTCCTTGTGGACTACGGAACCCTAAAAATGGTCGGAATTTTATCCATATATATATATTATGTATTATAAATAATCAATACATATAATAAAATATTTAATATTTCCACTTAACTCCACCGTTGTCGGTGGAGTTAGCAAGCTCTTTAAGTTAAATAAGAAGAAATAATATTTAAAAAATCGAATATTTACTTATTTTAATATAGGACGCTTCGTTTCAGAGGCGCGTTGATGTTTTTCGTATCGACATATAACCAGAGATTATTCGGGAAGGTACATTACTAGCTCTTTGCATAAAAAAAGCGATCGATAATCTTTTTGGTTTTTAAGCTACCTGTATAATTTTTAATAATAAAAGATCTAATTATTATCTTTAAACAATAAAATCAAGTTTTTGACATAATACCCTGTTGTCATCTTGCGTATATTCAAAGTAAACGAAGTTAAAAAATGGGATTTGCCCCACCATTGTCAGCCGTGTTTACCTGCGTGCACAGTAAAAAGTCAATCTATTTTAGCTGAAAGCAGCTGACATCATCGGTGTCAAAGAATACTAGACCACGTTGATGACAAAAACAGAGCAAGCTCGTAAAAAATTTGCTGATAACTCATGAGATGGTACTAAGCAATTCTAAGTTAATAGGTTTAAACCGTAACTCGGGTATCTCAAATAAGTTAGAACCTTTTGGAATTCCGCATATAATTTTTTATCAATACAAGTACACTTATAGACATCAGTTTCACCAGCTCGTTCAATAAAATATGTATGTGTTTATGACGAAGATTTTAAACGTTAATGTGTTTTAACGCGTTGATGTCTTTTGTTTAACAATATGTAACTGATTTACTTTCAGTTTTCATTTTTGAAATTGAAATTTATTTATTTTTACCTTTATCCATTACTTGCGTTGGGGAAAAAAAGCGGCCAAGTGCGAGTTGGACTCGCCCATGAGGGGTTCCGTAGCAGCAAGTAACATTTTACGATTTATGACGTATTCAAAAAAATTACTTACTAGATCTCGTTTAAAAAAAAAATTCGGTGGAAGTTTGCATGGTAATGTACATCATATATTTTTTTTAGTTTTATCATTCTTTTATTTTAGAAGTTACAGGGGGGGAGCAACATTTTGCAAGTGTCTCTCGCACAAACTATTCATATTAGAAAAAAAATTAAATCAGAAACCTCAATAGATTCAGTTCTAAGTATGGGGAACCCCCAAAATTCATTGTTTTTTTCTATTTTTGTGTAAAAATCTTAATGCGGTTTACAGAATACATACTTACCTCCTTTCAGAAAAAAGTGGCTGTGACATACGGACGGTCAGTGAGACAGACAAACAGACATGACGAATCTATAAGGTTTCCGTTTTTTGCCATTTGGCTACGGAACCCTAAAAAAGGGGAAGTATGCTGTAGCGTTTCATATAGTCGGATTTCACTGTAATGGCTTTGGTAAGCTAGGTAGGGGAAAGTGTCGTTTATTGCATGGTTATAAGAGCTCGCGACGTCTTCTGTTCTCACAGAACGACTAGTAATAAAATGTTCTATTAAGGATACCAACGCTGGTACCATAGATCTAAAAATCAGTTCATCCGTTCAGGAGTTACGATGCCACAAACACAAAGATATCAAATTAACAACCTATTTTTTCGTTCCACATCGCACAAGTTTAGTACAAATGATGATTTATTAACAAATGGCAGAATTACTAGTATTAAATGAGTGCTATTAAATGACAGTAGACGTTCCGAGAACCTGCTGCGTGTACGTGACTCCAGGCACTGTCCGTTGCGTCACCAACACCAACGCCTTATTATTATATGAAGGGTATATTTAGTATTGGGTCTGTCAATCACAAAGAAACTAATGAGCTTATACATAGGTTTTTATATGCTTATTTCAGAAGAGTTATGGTCCAATGGCGTGCGCATTATAAGCTCTAGTTCAAGTTAAGGAACTCCTGGCGTGGTTCATACTTAAATTGGGGATATTATTAATTGCACATCTAATAAATAATCACCCATCAATTTAATCTCATCATTTATATACTTTTTTACATCAAATAAATCAACAATCTTATCATAAGTACTGATTGCACAGCAAATAAATACTGACTGCACATCAAATTTATTAGGTTAGGGCAAACCTATAGGTTAGGTTATGTTAGAACTGCGACCAACACACGCACGAGCCGAGCGAGCGAAGCGAGCGTGCCGCGGCAGCGGCCGGCGAGTGCTAGAAAAGTTCTATCCATTTTACTATGCCACAAATATAAATTGCAGTTTGTTTAGTAATATTTTCAGTTGAGTATTTTGCTGTGCAATCAGTAATTTTGATTTGCGTTTAAATACTACCCCTTAAATTGGTGACCACCAGTAGCATTAATTCTAATTATTGCAAAATGTATAAGAAATGGTCGTTCTCGAAAAATGTTTTCTTAGTGTTTCTTTAGTGAAAACGACACCAAAGAAAGGTTAGTAACTGCCTGTTAAACTCTTATTAGGTATATGTTGGTATTTTACTCTACTTTATAGGTATAATATTTGCAATTTTTTCTCATAGATGGAGATAGTAAGTAGAATGTGCTACGCGGTGTACAGTAATATACCTCGTACAGTAAGTACCTCGGGTGATTTACATAAATTCTTCGTTTCGCTCTGGATTAAAAGTAGCGCCATCGCCTTAAAAGTATGGGTAGTATTTAAACGCAAATCAAAATTACTGATTGCACAGCAAAATACTCAACTGAAAATATTACTAAACAAACTGCAATTTATATTTGTGGCGCAGTAAAATGGATAGAACTTTCCTAGCACTCGCCGGCCGCTGCCGCGGCACGCTCGCTTCGCTCGCTCGGCTCGTGCGTGTGTTGGTCGCAGTTCTAACATAACCTAACCTATAGGTTTGCCCTAACCTAATAAATTTGATGTGCAGTCAGTATTTATTTGCTGTGCAATCAGTACTTATGATAAGATTGTTGATTTATTTGATGTAAAAAAGTATATAAATGATGAGATTAAATTGATGGGTGATTATTTATTAGATGTGCAATTAATAATATCCCTAAAAGTATTACCTTCACGCCTTGTAGCTACAATCTACTATTACCTGTGCCTTACTTGTATCTTGACTCTGGTGGGTTAAATCAAAATGTTTTTAATAAAAATCCTAAAATATATGTAAACGTAAATAAAATAAAAAAATAACTAAACTATTTAACTACAAATAATTAAGATACGTGACTTGACACACGTGATCGTGTTTCATGGTCAATGGCCCGAGGGCCATGGGCGCCATGCCATGGTGAGTTCTTATCACATTGCATTTAAGTAATGCATGTAATTAATTTGGTATAAATTATTTGAGGCCAGTAAAAATATCTTATTTATAATCCGCTAGTTTTCAAAAAGTCAAACTGATACTTTTAGGGATCTGTACCCAAAAGGCGCTAACAGGACTCTATTACTGAGATTCAGTTGCCTATCCGTCTGTTCTGCCTGTCACAGGACTCTAACTCTTGAACCGTAAAAGCCAGACACAGAGTATAACTGTTGTTTTTGAATCTGTCTCTCTCTTGTGTACAATAAAGCTTTATAAAGAAACAAACAAACAAACTGTTAAGATAACAACAAATACTAAATATAAATTAAAGTTTAAAATGTAGAGGGGGTCTTCATACAAGAAACGAGATCTTTTCTGCTTTTTAAAACATTGTACGGAGGTACGGAACCCTTCATGTACGAGTCCGACTCACACTTGCCCGTTCATTTATTTATTATTATTATAAATATGCCATTATCAATTACCGGTTATTTTCTTAACGTCAAAACAAACATTTTTTATGGTATTTGCTCGGTATTTGTATGACGACACAGTCCGCTCTATGCCCTCATTATATATTGTTGGAGTGAAATAGCGCTCTTAATATACAAAATATAATATAGTACTGTAAAGTTATATCCAAATCACATACTTGTATGTAATTAATTAAATTCAATGAATTCTGACGACAAATATAACAACAATCAGATCTAAGAAATAATGTAGTATCGCCATCTATCAGAAAGTAGGTGAAATAAAGCAGTTAATCGATTACTTGTGAGTCTTGTCACTTGCTTGAAGTAGATTACGAAACAACCCACAAATTACTGATTGCACGGTAATCTACAGATGGCGTATAATGTATATTTATAGAGGAGATTTAGGAGGTCTATGGTGGAGTTTCGTTCGTGCTTTCATAGATTTGTAATTATAAGTACCTATATACCGAAACTCCATGCTTCGATGTCTTGCTATTTCCAGATATAATGCCCTACCTACCTACCTACTACTACTACCTACCCTAGACAGCTTCAAAATTTTGATGTAAATGTTGAAAATACTGTCTTTTGCAAAATATATTCAGAGAAGTCCGTCTAAAACAAAATATAAATATTTTTGTATAAAGCTACATAGTTTGACGGCTGCCATACATTGATGGCAGCTGGGACTGGGAAGAGCTCGAGAAATAGTTATGCCACTTGTGGTCACTCATCCAAGTGTCGACCACACCCGTTGTCGCTTAACTTGCGAAAGCGCTATTAGTGGAATATGGAAGTTAGAAAATGGCATTTTTTTATTGTCCTGGGTCTTGGGTGTATATCTATATATGTATTTATTATATACTTAGTATTGTAATAAGTATCCTTAAGTTAGTATCCTTTAACATAAGTTTGAACTTACTTTGGAGCTAGCTCAATCAGTGTCATTTGTACTTCATCATCATTATTTTAGCCGCATAACGTCCACTGCTGGACATAGGCCTCTCCCAGGGATTTCCAAAATGACCGATCTAGAGCGGCCTGCGTCCAGCGCTTTCCAGTGACCTTAGTCCAACGCTTCGCTTGCCAGTACGTGGTCGCCATTCGAGAACCTTTCTGCCCCATCGGCCATCGGTTCGTCGCGCTATGTGTTGCCCACTGCCACTTCAACGAGCTAATCCGCTGGTCTATATCAGTGGCTTTTGTTCTCCTACGAATTTCCTCAATTTTGATTCGATCACGTAGAGAAACACCGAGCGTAGCCCTCTCCATAGCGCGTTGAGCGACCTTGAGCCTTTTTCTGAGACCCATAGTAAGGGACCACATTTCAGAGCCATAAGTCATCACTGGTAACACACATTGATTATACACTTTAGTCTTGAGGCACTGAGGTATTTTGGACGAGAAGACGCTTCGTAACTTCCCGAACGCTGCCCAACCAAGTCGGATTCGTCGAAAGACCATTTGTACCTACATATTTATTATTGGGCCACCGAGCTCCTGTTGGTAATCTGTACTAATATTCTTACCACAGGGAAAATACTGATGTAGTACCTATGTGTAGTATAGATGCGGCATTTATACATTTAATTTATATTCCTAGTTTACCAACCACATCGATGTGTCATCTTAATCAACGGACATGATAAAAATAGCATTTAACTTAATGGGTTAAACACTTACCAGTCTAGAGATAGTTTACCGCATTGTTATAATGGTTTGGGAGAAAAGAAAAGACTTTGAATGTAACAGCTGCTTCTTTTCCTAGGCAAAGGAAAATTCCTTTTTAAAGGCAAATTTAGGCAAATTAGAGGTATGTTTGTGATTTTTTTCTATTGAGCTAAAAATGCTCAATCATGTTTTGGCTATTGTGGGTGTCTGTAGAAAGTCCTTAACATTTTTATGTAAATTTTTTGAGGAATAAACTGTAGTAGTTTAATAACAGTGATTTTTCAAAAACATGCACAGTATTGCAAATTGTGAACCCACGTCGCCTTAATAGGCGTGAATAATGTGGCTAGTAACCTATCACTATTTGGATGCTATTTTCCCCCTTCTCACCCACCATCACGCTAAGGCTTTTGGGTGTTGCGGTCCTGGCTCTGTCTGCTTCGAGCTGCAAAACCTAAAGGGCAATTGATGTATTGTCGTATAATAATACGCATGATGACTGAAATAATATTTATGGCCCGTCGGTAAGAATATTAAAAAATATTGTACACGTATTTTTTCTTTTCTCTGAGAAACAATAAATAACGAAGATACAGCGCACAAAAGCGCGCAAATTTCGCATGACGTCACGCTTTCGTACGATTTTTACACATCGGTGACGTCACAAGCCCCCACCCCTGAAACTTTGACACTCTGTATCTTTGTGAATTTTTACTTTTTTGATAAACTGAAAAATATGGGTTCATTATTTTTGGATAATCTTACTAACGGACTAATTAGAATAATACCCAGTCCCCACTCATCATCCCTATTATTAATTACCATATTTAAATTAATAAAAAAAAAATCTTGTTTTACTCTTTTCTTATGGCCCACAATATTTTTGATAAATTTATTATTTTTAATAATACCTTTTTTCTCACAATAAGACGAATCTAACGACATCTCTTAAGCTAAACCCCACCAAGCCGTTGGGGCTGCAGAGTATGCCAAAGAATTATACAAACATAAAAACACACACTCGAAAAACATAACCCTCCTAGCGCAGTCGGGTAAAAACAAAATAAAACCTCAATAATATTGATGACTATTAAGGACTAATTAAACAAACATTTTCTACTGTTGATACATCTTTATTGCTAACGAAATAGAGACGAAATTTATCAATTGGATTGCATTTTTTGAGTGTTCTAGATGCATTCGACAGCTATATATGGAGGTACTTGCCGAGTCAGCATGCACTGCTGACTGATTTTGATAGTATAATTGTAGGTGTTTTTTGATTCAAATGAAATCGTTTGTAGTTTTATTAATTTGTGCGACATTTTACTGTTGTGATGGACAACTTGAAGGTCAGTATTGATTTTATTTAGGTAAGTATTTCAGATGATCTATGATCATTGATTATTTAATTTAGAAAAATGAAAAAAAATCGAAATAACGATGTATTTACTAAAGTTACGTAAGTACACAAATATTCTTATTACAATTTTCAGAAAGGAAGGGACGTGGTCTACCTTTTCTACTCTTTCTGTAGAGAAATTACAAACATTCGATTTTTTTCTACCTAACGTACCAACCTCATAGTCATAACTTTATATACTTCTCTTTTTCTCTCTTTTTTCGTCTCTTGTTCGACTTCTACGATCTACGCGGGAGGCGGAGCAGACCAGCACGAAAAGATTAAAACTATCTTTTTTCGCACGCCATTCATCAACTTTACAATAGTATTTTTTTATTGTATTTATTTTTTTCTCAAACAGCTGTATTTACAGGCCACGACCCAATGCGACATTCTTGCCTTACAACTAGTTAATACAAATTATTCTCAAAGATATCCTTGTAAACTCACTCAGACTGCAAGTATGTTTTAAGTGCGCCGTAGTTTGTTCCTAGTAATTTAAATGCAATAAATATATATATACATAAAATTACGAATGCAATGCCTGCATTCGTAATTTTACCGAAGTTCAGTGGCGCAACTTCGGGATAAGTATGTTCAAATAAAATGCAGTGTTACGATACAAGGGGTTACTCCATATAATAAAACGATAATCGTACGATAGTGACGTTCTATTTATATGTCATAGAGGTATAAAGATAGGTTTTTGTTTTTCATATTACTTATTATCGATTTTTAGACAACGTCGTTGTTGACGTCAAATCGTTACTTACAGCTAAGTTCACGCCGCTTCCTAGGCGCAAGTGCAGAAGAAGCGGCAACAAACTGCACTGCACGTTTTCTCCAAAGACGTCAACTAACAAACTAAAAACTTAAAAATTAGTTATATGGATGGACTGAGATTACATTGTTTGTTATGTTATAATTAAATTGAATAACAAGAATTACTAAATTTAAAATAATGTCAATTTGTTAACCAATGTACCTAAATTATGACATGTCTAAATATTTAAACCTTTAAGAGGGACCCGCGCCAAGCTCAAGCCAGACTTTTTTGTCTTTAAGATAGTCATCGGTCTTATAATAAGCCTTCTCACAAAGTACTTTCTTAACATAGGCTTTGAATTTCCTGCCCGGCATAACATAATATAATGACTTCAAAGAGCCTATTATTACCGGTTTGCCTTCCTTCATGATGTCACAACCACCACCATACTCTGCCGGTAGCTGCACGTGGAATCGCCTTCCGACCCTGACACACTTGACATGCGATGTTTGTGGATCTGTGTCAATTGACCGCACTATCGCAAATTCAGCATTTTATCACACGTAATGACATAATACTCGGAATATTGCTACTCTTTACATGCATACTAATCACGTCTTTAATCCTTACGGGGTTAACAGAGCCCAAGGTCTATCCATATGCCATTTTCAGCGTGATAGTGGTTGCATACTTGTTTGGCTTTTAATTCCTTACTCTGCATGGTCTCCTGCATTGTGAGACCATAGGTATCTGTCATTCTATACTTATACTATCACGTCTTTATCCCTAATGGGGCAGATAGAGCATTTTGGGTCCTGCGGCTCTAACCAAAGCCCAAGGCCGCGAAACCCAAAGGACATCTGGTCATACTGAACTCCGAGTTTTAAAATAACGATGTTTAGACAATTATTATTAGAGTTTAGGACTGCCTGCGTAGTCCAGTGGTCAAGGCGTTTTCCTTGTGATCCGGAAGTCGTGGGTTCAAATCCCACTGGGTACAACACTTTTTGAAAAGTTGTTTCCAGTCTGGTTATGCCGTGATCTGATTATTCTAAAAGAAAGATGATTCCGTGCTTCAGAAGGCACGCAAAGGACTCACAGGTCCCGAACGCCATCTAGCATTTGTTTAAACCTATCCTAGGATTGTCACCATCACCATTGGGTTGCGGAGATCAGACAGCAGTCGCTCTGTGTGACCAGTAACCTCGTCAAATCACCTAGGTTAGGTAGCGGACCCCAAGCTCTGAAGCGTTACCGCTGAGGATGCAACCGGGAATACAATCGGGTGATGATTATGATTAGAGTTTACGAGTAGTATGCAGAATGTATATGAAGTGGAATTCTAGAATTAAGACGTCACGGAAAAAGAGTATCCTGTTTTATTATAGCAAGCTTCGTTCTACCCTTTCTTATACAACTTGAACTAATTTCTGCAAGACGCAACCGTGTCAGCATAGGCGACTTTGCTACAGTGTGCGTGCTACGGTTATATCTCGCCAACAACATCCAACATTGCAGTTACTTATAAAAACTTTCCTCCTCCAATTTATCTCAATTTTGGTAAAATTACGACAGCTCTTCTATAATAGCTTTTCACTAAATTAATTGGATTTTAACTGACTCGATCATTAAGTTATCTAGATCCTTACGTGGGATTCTAATGGATGGTTGACCACATCTGCTCCTCCGTGCTTCGGAAGGCACGATAAGCCGTTGGTCTAGGTTGGCATCATTAGATGAGTCGTCAAGCCGTCAAAATCTGATACCAGTGATGGCCACTTACACACACGAAAAACAAACACTTATATTTCACGTTAACATAGAATATATAGACCAGCTATCTCAAACATTGGCCCCTGTTCTATTTTTATATATATGGCGGCGTGAATTTTATCATACGTATTTAATTTTCAAACAATTAAATCTGGTTACCTACCGATGGATAGTTATTTCTTTACACTTTGTTCTTACTGTATAAAATTTTTAATTATATTTACCGGGTGCCCCTTGTTTCACAGACTGAAATTTCATAGAATTTCGATTCACAGAAAATTTTTCATAGAATATTTAATTCTTATATTTTTATTTCAAATATTATTGTTTCAAAGACTATTTACTTGAATGAAACACAATTTATATAAACACCGTTCAATGAATTTTAGAATCTCATATTTTCATTTAACAAACTAATCAAACAGTAGAATATTTCTTTAAAGAATATTGTTTGTTCGGTATAATCTTTCATGGAATTTTATTTTACTGAAAATTATTATTTATTTAAGTATAAAGTGAAAACATTGTTTAATCAAATTAAATACCATACACTCGTAATAAGTTAGACTACATCATAAATCGCTACCACAATATAGGTTAGGGCAAACTTATAGGTTAGGTTAGAACTGCGACCAACTGGAAAAGTTTTATCCATTTTACTAGAATAGGGCAAACTTATAGGTTAGGTTAGGTTAGAACTGTGACCCCCCGCCCGGGTTCTCATCTTGTCGCGATGGGGGGGCTCAGATGGCGGACTGCCTCATCCGCGGGGAAGCTAAGAGGAACCCATTGCTCGGGTTGAGGCTGAGGCCTCCCCGGGCCCGGTGGAGGCCATTCCTGGTGGGAATGGCCTGGCTGTGAAAGAAGGGGGTTAACTCCCTACTCTCACAGCCGTGGTAGGGGTCGCGGGGGAAGAGGAGTGTCGGTGTGTCGTTGCCGCTCGCCCTATCCTCCGCGACCAAGCGCGACCGTGGCGCTTGGCACGGCAACGGTGGGGCCGCAGGGGAAGAGGAGTGTCGGTGTTACGTTGCCGCTCTCCCTTTCCCCTGCGGCCGGCTTGGTGGACCCCGGTCACCGTCAGGTGGACTGGGGCAGGGCCTGCTTCTGCAGGCCCCAAATTATGAGGGCTGTGGAAACGGGATTCCATCGTCCAACGGACAGCCCTCCGGAGTGGAAGGCAGGCGCGTGTTCGTGTCAGCGCGCCTGTTCTTGTCGGGCCGAGAGGCCAACGCGACGGTTTCTCCGGCCCCTCTGATTCAGCAAAGGGTGCCGTGAGGCCGTTGGCGAGCCGGGGCCGCTAAGGTAGCGGCCGGCCGCGCCGGGGCTGTGGAGCAAGAGAAGCACACGGCCCCGGCCGATAGCGGCTGAGAGGTGACACCGCGGAGTTTTTAGTGGTAACACCACATAACCTTACCGGTGTCCCGTAACCGTATCCGAAGGAATTTTCTCCGCGTCAAAAAAAAAAAAGTTAGAACTGTGACCAAACAAAACTGTGCTGGGAAAGTTTTATCCATTTTACTAGAATAGGGCAAACTTATACGTTATAAATATTATATTAACTAAACTTATTAAAAATAATAATATTTAATTTGATATTCTGATATTAGAAACATCGCAATAGTAAATGTTATTTGTAATAAAAGTCTATGATTTCAAATTATTCATAATAAACATTCTAATTATTGATTTTCTGTGCAACGAAAATCTATTATTAAAAATTCTTTATACTGAGTAACCTACATATTGATTATTTTATGACATGATAATTTTCTTAATAACGAAAGTCTGTTAAACTTTTGTCTGTATAAGAAAGTACACCCATATTTACCATGTTTTCTTATGGTTATCGCTTATAAACTGCCGAAGAACTAGGCATTCAAGAGCCAAAAAGCGACAATACGGTATTTGACAAAAAAAAAATTATTATTCATATTAAAACGTTACATAATCCAAAACCGAAAACACAAAAAGATTACTTCAATCTGCTCAAAAATAAGCAATTTATAAGCCTTAGTCAAATACCCCATTGCACTGGACAAAACAGTGATATGTGGTGCCTCCTCTAATTTGACATTATAGTTCTTTGATATAACAATATTATTCCAGCTTCTTTCATCACCCCATGCGCACAAGAGGATCGGCAATGTCTGATGTCGTCCGCCCAGCGCGCCGTGCCTATTATCGCAGCCGGGGTACCGCAGCTGAAGATGCACACCCTGGACCCTATGCAACTGCCGAGGGTTGTCGCCAACCAGGCCGGCCTGAAGATGGACTTTAGAAACAGCGTTGTGAGGGGACTGAGGAACTGTCAAGTGCAGGATATAACGTAAGTTTCAATGTTGGTTTTTAAACTATCGCGCTTCGAAGACATGATTAGTATACCTATACAGGGTCTAGCAAAATATGCTGAAACTATTTTAAGGGTGAATTCAGTCCATGATACTGAACAACTTTCTCAAATGAACATATAATATAATATATCGAAATATAAAAAATAATTTTTCTCTTCCCATACAAGTTGACCGAACAGCTGATCCGAGTTTGTATGGAAAGCAAAAAAAAATTTCATATTTCGATATATGTTCCTTGAGAAAAGTTGTTCAGTATCATGAACTGAATTTACCCTTACATTAGACTTTATATATACTAGCTTTTGCCCGCGGCTTCGCTCGCGTATCCCAAAACCCACGGAAAAAGTAGGTACCCTATATTCTTCTCAGTACTCCTAACTATGTGTATACGAATTTTCAAGAAGATTGGTTCAGTAGATAAAGAGTAAAGAGGTAACAAACAAACGAACAAATATAAAAACTCACTTTCGCATTTATATTATTAGTTGGAATGGAATGGGATAGTTGGGATTGATTGAGATGGGAGTACGAACCTTTTTTATTGTATTGTCTAACGTTTCGAATAAGAGTTACATCTTTCGTGGTCGCAGACTGACTGGCCGTGGCATATCAGTTAACAGTTAACACGCTAGTCCGTCACTCGGAGGTTTTTAAGTTCACGGAAGTTGGAAAATGACCTCTTTTAAATTGTCCTGGCCCTTGGGTGTTTATCTACATAAATATTTATTACAAAATAAAGTCTCTAAAAAAATAGTATGGTATCTTCTGCGCCTTGTCCACTTCCAGTCCAGGTGCTGCACTGCACCCCTTGTCTTCTTACTGCCCTTCTCCGGCACCTACTTCATCCACCTTTTCCTTGTATTTCCTGTTTCTGCAATAACTCTGCTAGGTGGAACATCGAACTTAGTGTCATTTTCTATTTTTTCCAATATATTATTTTAGTTTAGTTGTTAGGACCTTTCCTTTAGTAATTGCTATCAATATGATAACTGCAAACTTTTCATGAATTTGGCAGAAAAAATAAAAAATCAGTGCTTCAATTCAATTCTTCCTCGGGAATCACCGTATTTTCAAATATGAACGAATACTAATTTCCAAGACCATAAATTAATAGATTTATCGTGTATAATAGTGTTTCGTTTTGATTTCCGTGTGAAGTATATAGAACTAAATCTATTTTCCTCTCCATCCGCTCCGGCTCCGGCTCTCTCATTCACCGAGCGATTCTGAGAAGCGGTGAAGCTACTACTCAGACGTCGATTTTCTGTGAGAGTGTGGTACTTCCCCGGACGAGCCGGCCCATTTATGCTCCTAGAAAAACTGAGTTTTGCCGGTAACATGGCTCTACCACAACAAAAAAAGATAGATAGACTAAGTACATAACTATTTTTATTAATATGACGGTTACAACTACTATTGGCTATTGTATTACTTTTTTCTTTTTCATTTTATTATATTTTAATCTAAAACAATAAACTGTTACACCATAATAATGATAATAAATAATAATAATTATAAAACCTAACTTAAGGATTAAAATAAATAAAGAGAATAAATAACAAAACGTATTTATTTCCCTCCAATAAATTACAGTTATGTACTTACAATAAATAAGTACAATGAGAAATAAGATATGCACTAGTAATACATTAGATAGGTAGGTATTGATATGTTAGTGAGACTGACGCCCTTGCTAGGTTTCCGAAGAACGTGTATATTATGACGGTCACCAGGACTCGCTATCTTATCAAAATTATTTTATTTGTAACAAAATTACAAAAAATATGCATTTAAACAAAAAACAAATGCCTGCAGAGGCGTAATTAATTACTAAATATATATTTTATTCTGACGATTCTTGAGTCTTTGATTGCAGGTGGTCGGGTGTATAATCGTACCAAAACAGTTTTATAAGTCAGTTTTAAACTATAAGGGCTGTAACAGAAGAGTGACAGTACGCCAACGACAGTTCGAGACACTTTTCGCCGACCAGGGTCGCGGGCATACTGGCGCATATCATATAGAATGTCGCCCCTAGCCTTGCGATTGACATATCTATGAATTCTATCATCTTTTGAGAAGAAAAAGCCGGAAAGCGCACAGCTACGGATGCAACCAGGAACGCAGTAAGATGAGCAGACTCAACATAATATACTTACTATATGTTTCAGTCGAGATGGAGACGCTATGAGCATCACCACGAAGTGCTCAGTGACGATAGTCGGGGACTACATGCTGGACGGACGGTTACTGGTCATGCCTGTGCAGGGAGAGGGCCGGTACAAGATCAAGATCCGTGAGTAAACGGTGATCTCCAATTTATGTCACGTAACCAAGGGAGCCACGCTGGGTTGCCAGACCAGCCAGGGTTGCTTGACATGAGCGAGTAGTGATGTGATGTGCCGTACATGGAAACAATACAATACAATACAAATTATCTTTATTGCACCATAATAATTCATAAAACAAAAATGACAAACACAAAGAAAATATTGGCACAAAGGTGGACTTATCGGTAGATGCGATACTTTGAGAACATTCCCGTAAACATTCCCGGAAATATTAGAAAAATGGAACTTTAGGGGATTATGGGAATATTTACGGAAATATTGGGAATATTCCTGTATATTTACAGAAAACGCGTTTCTTTATTTAAAAAATATCGTGTGCCTTAAAAAAAAAGAGTTACAGAATACAAAAAAATATTAATTTTTATTTTTTGTCTGTATCTCCAAAACTACTCAGCGGCACAGCTTGAAGCATTTAGGTTTGTTTCATTAAAATCTGATGTATTGAAAAACGTTATCGACATTATTAGATATCACGCGAACCAAGTCGCGGGCACCAGCTTGTAGTGGAATAAGAGGTTAAACTCGAAGAAAAGAACGCTAAAAAGTGCCTTTTAGATTTCTGGAGTTGTTACTACACAGCATTGACATTATAACATTTAATTTAACTACACACATTACATTAAATGTTGTCATAAATTGTCACAGATTCAAAGAACTTACAGAGCAGAGTAAAGTCTAATATTTGCCTGCTAAGTACGTCAAAGGTACCGGTGAGGTCACAGTAGGTATACTTAGTAGATCTAATCAAGTAAGTTATCACATTTTGTTTGTGTGTGGATTTGGCACTATACTTAGAACTACTGTAGATACATATAATAATATTTTTTCTTGCATGCTGGTATGGCAAAAAAATAAAAAACTTAATATGTACCAGCTGCTTCTTTTCCTGCGCAGATTGTAAAGGCTGATATAGAGGTATGGATGTATTTGCTTAGAGCCGCAATACCCAAAATGATCTGTCTTCCCCACTAGGGATAAAGACGAGATAGTGTTTATACAGGCTGACTTTTTAAACAGTGTCCAAATTTTTGGAGCAAGTTCAGTCCATGATACTGAACTACTTTCTATAAAAAAAGTTATTAAAAATCGATAAAAATTTTTCGTCCTCTCATACAAATCAGCGCTCAGACAGACGGATTATGTATGGGAGGACGAACAATTTTTATCGATTTTTAATAACTCTTTTTGTAGAAAGTAGTTCAGTATCATGGACTGAATTCACCCTTAGAATAGTTTCAGTATATTTAGTTAGATCCAGTATATAAGTATATATTATTTTTGAACAGGTGACATCGTGGTGAAGTTCTCGTTCGTGATGGGTCGGCGACAGTCCGGCGGGGAGACGTACTGGACCTTCGAGACCTGGAACTATAAGGACCACGTGGACACCAACGTCAACTTCCAGTTTCAGAACCTTTTCAACGGGAACAAGCAGCTCTGTAAGTACCAGCATGTGACATCGTGAAATATTAGCCGTGTGGTTCCCGGCAGAGTAGAATAGAATAGGACCACTCCAACTCTTCCCGGGGATGTCGTAGAAGACGACTTAGGAAACACAAGCTAAACAAAGCTTATAAACATCAATGAGACCTCTCCAACCAAATAAAGAACACTATGAAAATGGGTAATATCCTGATCTTTTGCTATTGGCCTTGTTCTTTTCATATGTGTACAATTTTTATGTTGACGAAGTTTTATTAAAATTCGTCACATGGCGTTGTTTGAATTTTTTTTTGTCTTTTATGGAATACCTACAAAAAAAACGTAAAAATAGATACACTCTTTAAAAGCTTGCTACCAATTTGTATTTAACGTGTGTTCCTGTCTCCAGCGGACTCGGTCCACGAGTTCGCGAACGGCAACTGGCAGGATATCTACAAGGAGCTGTCGCCGCCCATCATCAGGGCAGTCATGACGGACCTCGTCACCGAGATCCGCAAGATATTCAACAACGTGCCTATCCGCAGACTCGCTCTTGACTAAACTTCTTTTTTAAGTGACTTCAAAATAGGAGGAGCTTTTCGATTCGAATGTATGTACGAGTATATATATACATATACTTTGAGCAATTTCAGTTCATGATACTTAACTACTTTCTTTAAAAAAAGTTATTATAAATGGATAAAATTTTTCCGTCCTCCCATATAATTCAGCGCTCATTCAAACGGATTTTGTATGGAAGGATGAAATTTTTTTATCGATTTTTAAAAACTTTTTTTAAAGAATGTAGTTAAGTATCATGGACTGAACTTGCTTCATAAATTTTGCCGGTTAATAAAAAGTCAACCTGTATATGCAAGTTAGTCCCATTGTCATTCAGAAAGTAAGGTTTTAACAACAGTCGTTGCTACAGCCTGTTTACATAACCGTAGGGATTTAAATTTTTTGTGCCCATCAAATATTCCAAAAAATGTAATGGGTAACAAGTACCCATAACATTTTTTTCTTAAGAAATATAAATCTTTGAATTTACTGAAAATTTCTAAAGGAATCCTTTAGAAACTCAGTCAATTCAAGAATTTATTTTCAACTATCTACTACAACTTTTATTGTATGATAAATGGTACTTTTAGTAAAAGTATACTTTAATAAATATTAATGTGTTACTTGTAAAAGTTGATTTATGTTGTGATACTGTTCTGTAATGGTAAATGGTATCTAGTAAAGTTGTATTATAAGCGTTTAATATAAGTTTTTGTACGTCCATATACCTCGTTGTCTAAGATTGTTTGCAATAAATTTGTACTTTATTCAGTGTTTTTTATACCTATATGAAGATTCACGCGAAATAGGTTCTGCCTGTATTTAAAAGGTAGATTGGATATCCTATAGATCTGTATATACTACTAGATAAAGAAAGTCTTTCAATTTGTATGAAAATGGCGTGCCAATTTTCATACAAATATTTAATAAGAAATTCACTTACAAACGGAAGGAAACTTTTTTTTACTTCCTCCAACGTTTTTTGACGAGTTTCTAGGGCTCAAAACGGCAGATTTAGGTATTTTACAGTAGAAAATAACTGTCCGATCTAATTAGTTGACATACACGGACTAAAAGTGAAGATCCTAAATGAAGTCAATTTGACTTTAGATTGACACGCAAACTCATACAGAGGCTGTGTCTATCTAGATCCACGGTCTGTGGGATATCCCTAAAATCTTTTCAAGTATTCCTGTTGTTTATGTTAGAGTGGTGTAAGAGGTGGACTTTTTCTTTCGTTGGTCTTCATTAGGTCCTCTTTTGTGCAGGTGGTTGGTCAGAAGATGGTTGTGCAGGTGGTTGGTCAGAAGATGGTTGTGCAGGTGGTTGGTCAGAAGATGGTTGTACAGGTGGTTGGTCAGAAGATGGTTGTGCAGGTGGTTGGTCAGAAGATGGTTGTGCAGGTGGTTGGTCAGAAGATGGTTGTGCAGGTGGTTGGTCAGAAGATGGTTGTGCAGGTGGTTGGTCAGAAGATGGTTGTGCAGGTGGTTGGTCAGAAGATGGTTGTGCAGGTGGTTGGTCAGAAGATGGTTGTGCAGGTGGTTGGTCAGAAGATAGTTGTGCAGGTGGTTGGTCAGAAGATGGTTGTGCAGGTGGTTGGTCAAAAGATGGTTGTGCAGGTGGTTGGTCAAAAGATGGTTGTTTAGTTAGTTGGTCAGAAGATGGTTGGCAGGTGGTTGGTCAGAAGATGGTTGTGCAGGTGGTTGGTCAGAGATGGTTTATAGTTTGACAGAGGTAGCCACAGTCACATGCTTGCGAAGGAATGTAACCTCATTTGTGTAGGTCATAATTATAACTGCATCTGTCGGTTTGAGTACGAAGCCGGTTCAGAGACTTACACAAGCCAAATAACAGTTTGGAATTAACAGGAAGATGTTTTTGTTGTTCCGGGAAGCGCTGAGGTGATGGAAATTCCTCCCTCCAGAGGTGTGAGGTGAGAGGTGGTACTTGTTGGGGAAATCCTTAGTAGTAATAACACACATTTACATTTGCATAAAATATATAAACATACAGTAATGATATCCTAATTGGTCATCTTGTAACCGCCAGAGTAAAGGTCAAATAGTATGATGTATGCTCTTACTAGAACTAGAACTTGAGAGTCCTTACCGTAGGTAGGTAGGTAGTCGAATAGAACCAGACTTCCGTAGTCTAGCTTATATTTTGAATCAACATGTTAGATTTCGGCAAAGATTTGTAATTTCGAAGAAATTGCGTATATTTAGGCATATAACTGGTTTTCACAGTTAAAATATGAACTTGAAAGATAATATAGTGTATCATATCATATTTGACATCATTATAGAAAACTTCTACACCCTTATATTTTCTCTCAAGTTCATATTGTGAATGTCAAAACTAGTTATATTAGATCATTTCAATTACTTTGAAATAACAAAATGTTGCTTAGACTACGTTTGTATGGAAAAGTCTAGAGACTCTTAAATGCAGATGCATTTAACAACAATGAATCTACCAAATTTCTACAACCTTGTAAGTAAGGTAATCAAAATATTGTTTTGATTGTTATACAAAAATTAGTAAAGTAACGTAATTTTGTATAAATACTTTTAAACTATCGCGTTGCATTAATATTAAATTAATGCATACGTGAAATAATGCTAAACGTACCTTTTTTATTTATTTTGCTGACGTTTCGTTCGGGTTTCACCAAACGTGGTCCCAGCCATTGCAAAACACCTACTCGAAGCAGGCGCTAACCACTGGATTAAATTTCATCGTACGCAAGTCCTCACCGGCGATTGCCACTATCGCACTAGGATGGTACGTGAGGCGACCGAGAAGATGGCCTTAAATTGTCAGCAGCGTGGAATCCAGTGCTTAACAAAACACAACCCTGGTTTTATGCACTGCACAATTGGTTAACCGCCAGGATACGGTTGCGCAAGTCGTGAACGGGTACCGCCAGTAGGGACTGGTCAGCTTTTTAAGACTACTCAGTGTAACTTATTTCTGTAAATTGGATTTGGCACTCGTTTGCAAGCTTTACATATTATGTTGTGATAACATTGTATTAGGCATAATATCTTTGTAAACTGACAAAGCCCTTCTCGCGCGTAGGCGACCAATACTGTGTAAATGAGTTTCTTTCTGCGTTTCTTCTCAGCAGTAGTCGTTTCGAAACGCTAGTATCGGTAGCTTTTGAACAAAGAAAAAAATAATTAAGATATAAAAAACATTACACGTAATGTACACTATAATTATTGACGTGTATAAGTGCCTGCAAAGGCCTAATTACTGGATAAATATTTGATATTGATTTTGATTTTGATTTCACATAGACATATTTATCTACCTATTTTAACTAATTGCCTAATTTAGTACCTATGGCAAATATTAAACACGACACTATCGAGTCTATTCTGTCGTACACCGACCGAAGCCATGCTGATGTCAACGTATGGGTGAACCCCCACTTCTACTCGTAGTTATATATTTTTATCATTTACTCTCTAGTAGGTACATAGCTATATATTTTTTCCTTTTCTATACTCAACAAACAGAAACTCCACCGACAAGAGCTGCACTGCCCATTAAATTTTAATGATGATGATGACATACTCAACAGGTGAATAGGCATCGTCAACACATCATCTTGACATCAATAACGACTTAGATAAAGTTTACTTTAAGCATGTTTTATTTAATACCTAAGCTTCAGGTAAGTGTCAAAGATAAACTAAGAAATAGACAGACAAATGTTACGTACATAAATTTTACTTTTCTTCTTTTTTGTTTGTAGGTATGTGGGTATGTTATTTTCAACGATAACTTGAGTAGGTACATATCTTTGATTGGATCTTCGTGAAATTTAGTAGGATGCAGCCGATAGAGATTTAAGTTCGAACATAAGAGTGCGCGGACTGAGAGCGATACGCGTCCAAACTTGCAGCGAACATGCAATGAAAGGCAAAATGATACATTGCATGTTACTTTACCCCGGTTTGTACGCGCCTTAAGTGAAATCAGGCAAGGGGTAGTCGAGATATGAGTTCAGTTTGGGGCTAACGACTAGTCAATTCAATTAGAAAACGTAAGTGGGCCTAAACCAAAACCACACCCATTTATATTGTATTAAAAAATCTAGGTCTATGGTTAGTTGGATAGTTTGTCTATGACTTGTATATGTATTTAAAGTTATCATCTAAGGTAGGTACGCGGAACCTCTTAGAAGGAGAGTAAACATTTGCTAACATAACCAGAAACAACTAAAATTAGTTTTCAGAGAATAGGTATCTCTTCACACCTTCCTTACACCAAACACCTTTTTTATTACGTAGTTACTGAGCCAATGAATTCTAAATATATTCAGGAATTTTAAGTACCTGCTTACCTAGAGTTGCATTTTTCTCTCTTGCCTATAACATGAAATACTCTTACTGGGTTCTGTGCTATACTTGACACCTCACCCGTTTCCGTCAATCGCATCGCAACTGCAATCCGCAACCGTACCTCGGTTGCCTGGAAGAGATTGCAGTTGCGATAGGCCTTATCGCCTTTTGTCATATGTCTTCTATAATCTAATAATCTGTTCTGTATCACTCAAGGGGTAGTCGAGATATGAGTTCAGTTTGGGGCTAACGACTAGTAAATCTAAGTAGAAAATGTTTTGGTTCAATAAAGATTTTAACTTACTACCTAATCTAATTTCAATTTGGCCACTATCTATCCTCGATGCATAAAAGTGCTAGTTTGTAGCTTATCCTGCGGTAGCACATCGTTTTCGATGAGAAGGATCACAATTTCATTATTGACATCTAGAGCTATGGTGTAGTGTAGGAGAAACCACTGGTACTTCCTAAATGTTTTCTTTGTTCCCAGACCTGTAAAAAAGGGTCAGTGCCGGATTAGCCAGGCATCATGTCTTGGGGAGCACCAGAAACAGCACACAAAAATATTTGCTAGCACACTTAGAATATATTATACCTAGCACATGAAAGGCTGTCCAAAAATCCGTGCATTTTGAAGAGACTAGAGCGTTGAGTTCACACAGGTCAACAGGTGTGGATTGTTTAGGGCATCAGGTTGTCTTAATCCGGCACTGGCAAGGATAATAAGTTTTTCGAAAAAAAGACATTTTTCGTAGATACAAGTTTTTTTTTTTGTGGAGCCAATTACCTTTTTAGTCAAATATACCTAATAAGCCTAAACAGGATGGGATTTCGTCGTTTTATTAGAGGGTCCCTAGAGCCACCTTCCGGCTCCATTATCAGATTAGCTTCTTGTTATATTAATATTGCATTGTTATAATTTCCACTCAATCGGAAACCGGAAAGTGGCTCAAATTGAACTTACATGATTAAAACAAATAATCAACAAACATGGCAGGCTAAATTAAAGCTTGTAAAAAAATAAAGCTAAGGTGAAATCTAACTAGATATATCGGACAGTATTCATGTATTCATTCAATGTATTCTTTGAACTTGACTTTGAAGCGTAATCCATGACTGCGTAATACGAAGCTAATAGCTCTGACGAAGAATAACGCCTCCATTCAATCTTATGTAATTTTGCAGACCTGAAGTTCATTTGCACTTATTAAGGCGAAGTCCACAATCCGTACATTTTTGTTTTTTTTCTTCGTGTGTTTAAGTGGCCAAAACTCACAAAGCGCTGGGTGTAGTGTAGGCCGCTTTAGATCGGTCATTTTGGAAATCATTGCGAGAGGCATGTGTCCAGCAGTCCAGCAGCCGCATAACATCCACTCATTATGCAGCTAAAATGATGATAATGTTGATTAACTATACAATGACTTGTTTTCTTATTCGCTAAAATAACGCGTCGCTTTTATTAGGTAGTGAAAAAAAACCTGGAGAATGACCGACTTATAGGTACTTAAATCCGGGATGCCTATCCTATTTGCAAAGGAAATACTTAGTTATCAAGATATTAGCCGGTACTAAAATATTTAATGTAGTAGTTAACTTGCAATGGAATTTTATATTAATTATACCTAGTGCAAAAATATTACGGTCTCACAACAATTGACGCCAGATACCATGCGATGTAGAGAAGAAGCCAAGCAGCAGACTCCGGCTTGGAAGCAGCAATGCAAAGGATTTAACCATAACCTACGTTAAAATGAGAGATGTGGATAAATAAATTTTGTTTTTTCAAATGCTGTAAGCAGATAAACTTACCCTTAAACAAACAGCTCAACTGGACTCTAATCCTCGCGTGACGTCGCTCCATACAAGCTCATATAAACAGTTGACGTGTCATCTCCACTCACAGTCTGACATCTCTCTTGGTGACAGGAAGTTGTGAACATGTTCCAGTACTTCTGCTTTTTAGCCGTGATCCTTGGCGCTAGGAGTTCTTTGGGTGAGTGGTGAAATAAGTCTCAAATTCAAAGTCAAAGTCAAAACTTTTATTCAATATAGGATAAATATATATATCCCTTATTGAAGGTCATTATTTTTAAATTATTTATCATTATGACGATCATGATCAGGGTCTTCTTTAGTCTCCACTCCTCAGTGCTCCTGCAGCACGACCCTCTCTGTATTGCCAGAGCCATATATTAGCCATAGCAGTAAGAGGATTTGGCTTACACTCTCCAAGCTGGCCAGTCGGGTGGTCTCTCTCATTGATGTTTAAAAGCTTTGTTTAGCTTGTATTTCCTAAGTCGCCTTCTACGACATCCACGGGAAGGCTTGGAGTGGTCCTATTCTACTCTGCCGAAACTACACGGCTTAAATATTATATAAATTGTAATATATTTTTTCCATTTTACATTACGCGGTGCAGGAGAGGCCTCTCGGGCAAAGTTCATAATTTTAGGGTTCCGTACAAAAATTGAAAAAACGGAACCCTTATAGAATCACTCGTGCGTCTGTCTATCCGTCCGTCTGTCACAGCCAATTTTCTCCGAATCTACTGGACCGAATCAGGTGAAATTTGGTAGGATGGTGTAATCCTATGACCCAAATACATATGTGCAAAGTTAATAAATATTATTTTAAAATAAGGGTCATTTTCGGGGGAAAAATTAGGAAATAAAAAAAAAGTTTTGCAAAACTTACTATGTTATTGTTATACGTGTATATCAAATGAAAGGGCTTGTTATAAGGATCTCAAATATATTATATATATTTTTTTTGTTATTTTTAAATAAAAAGTTTTGATTTTATTCAAGAAAGAAGACTTTCGTCTTCTTTCTTGAATAAAATCAAAACTTTGACCATCCCCCCCCCCCCCCCCCCCTGATCTCCGAAAGTACTGAGCCTAACATTTTGAAAAAAATACAAATTATAGTTCATTGCTTGTAGATTACAGGAAAACCTATAAGAATTCAATCAATTGTACAGAACCCTCTCCACGCGAGTTTAACTCGCATTTGGCTGGTTTATTGATTTTTAGGGTTCCGTACCCAAAAGGTGCAAACGGGACCCTATTACTGAGACTCCACTGTCTGTCCGTCTGTCCGTCTGTCACAGGGCTCTATCTCTTGAACCGTAATAGCTAACACTTAAATTTTTTACCGATTATGTATTACTGTGGACTCTATAACAAAAAATACTGTAAATAAAAAAAAGTTAAACATTAAAGGGGTTCGTTATACAAGAAACGTGTTTTTTTCAGCGTTTTTAACTAGATCTTTATAATAGCATTAACTAGATACTTGAAATTTTCACAGATTATGTATTTCTATGGCCGCTATAACAACAAATACTAAAAATAAAAAAAAGTTAAAGGGGGTCGTCATACAAAAAACGTGTTTTTTTAACGTGTTTTTAAAACATTGTACGGTGGGACGGAACCCTTCATGTACGAGTCCGACTCGCACTTGCCCGTTTATTCTTCTACTATCTCAAAAACGAATGCATCGTCGTAGCGAAAACTATCCTGAAACTGATATTGCTGTTGTACTGCATAATGCTAAAAAAACTTTTTTCGCCTTTTTATACAAATATTAGGTTGGGGAAAAAGTCTCTACGCATATATTATGTATGAACTTTTTTTTTTAAAAGTGGAGCAAGATCGGCATATCTAGAGTTACGACGTAGCTGAAGAACTGGGAATTAACCAAAAAACAGTTTTGGCGCATTTGAAAAAAAATGGGTAAAAAAGTGGGTCTCTTAAAGAAACCTAATGAATCGTGTACTCATTTGTGATTCTTTATTACGACGTAATGAGACCGAACCATTTTTTAAGAAATTGATAACTGGTGATGAAAAGCGGATCACGTACGACAAGAACGTGCGAAAAAGATCATGGTCAAAGGCCGGTTAGGCTTTACAGACTGTGGCGAAACCCGGGTTAACTCGCAACACGGTGATGCTGTGTGTGTGGTGGGATTGGAAGGGCATTATTCATTATGAGCTGTTACCACCAGGCAGGACCATCGATTCAGAACTCTACTGCGAACAACTGATAAGATTAAAGCAAGAAGTTGAAAGAAAGCGGCCGGAATTAATCAACAGAAGGGGGTGTGGTTTTTCATCATGATAACGCTAGACATCACACATCTTTAACCACTCAGCAAAAATTAAGAGAGTTTGGCTGGGAGGTGTTAATGCATCCGCCGTATATTCCTGACCTGGCACCTTCAGATTTCCACCTGTTTCGGTCTCTTCAGAATTCTTTAGGCAGTGTCAGGTTAACATCACGAGAGGACTGCCAAAACTCTTGACGCAGTTTTTTGATCAGAAGCCCCAAAATTTCTATAGCAATGAGATCATGTCCCTACCTATAAGATGGCAAAAAGTTATTGAACAAAATGGTACCTACATACTTTAGTAAAATGTAAATAAACTATATTAAAAAATGTTTTGAATTTTCATATAAAATGCGAAAAGACTTTTTCCCCAACCTATTATGTTCCGCCGAACGATTTGTATGGGTCATTTTAAGGCTATAGTTTTTTTTTTGCACTAGGGCCTTAGGTTACCTAGCTACGCCGCCACTGCCTCTTGTTATAGTTACTACGATCAATACATATACAAGTTTATCTACCGATTACACTCATGAACCCCTGGTCGCAGTACGTTTGTCGAAGCCGACTCTTCCTGCTCTCCCATTCACTTGACATTAAATGCGGTAGAAGATATTAAGAGAAATCATTTTTTCAGCACCGTTTATCAAACCATGCCGAACAGGAGATAATGCCTGCATCGTAACATCAGCCCAGGCTGCGGTCCCGTTCCTAGCCGATGGAGTCCCAGCGCTGGGCATAAAGCCACTGGATCCCTTGTCCATACCACTCATCAAAGGTGACCAAGGAGGATTAAAACTGGTCTTCAGAGATACTTTGGTTACTGGGATGAAGGGCTGCAAAGTTGATGGCATCAAGTAAGTTTATTATTATAAACTTGAAAGGTAGGTAGTCCTTCTCATACTCAAGCCGCTAGATGACAACAAGTCAATTATAGGATCACTCGTGCGTCTGTCTGTCCGTCCGTCTGTCACAGCCAATTTGCTCCAAATCTACTGGACCGAATCAGGTGAAATTTGGTAGAATGTTGTAATCCTATGATCCAAACACATATGGGAAAAGTAAATAAATATTTTTTTTAAAAATAAGTGTCATTTTCGGAGGACAAATTAGAAAATTAAAAAAAAAAGGTTTGCGAACCTTACTGTGTCATATATCAAATGAAAGGGCTCGATAAGAGGATCTCAAATATATTTTCGTTAATATTGTAAAATTAATAGTTTTGATTTTATTTATGAAAGAAGACGAAAATTGACCATCCCCCCCCCCCCCCTCTGGTCTCTCAAACGACTGAGCCTAAAATTTTGAAAAAAAATACAAAATTTAGTTCATTGCTTGGAGATTACAGGAAAACCTATAATCATTCTATCAATTAAACGAACCCTCTCAACGCGAGTTTAACTCGCACTTGGCCGGTTTCAAACGGTCGTCAAAATAAAAGTTTTCTATGGAATTTGTATAAAAATCACAACGGTGACGTCATAGTTTCTTTAGTTTTTCTGCAATAATAAATCTAAAATGGATATAATCAAGGACAAGTGACACTAATTTGTGACGTTCTATTCTAATAACAGTACCAATTACCTAATTTATTTGTGACCCAGTCATCTACCCAATTACTAAGTCTCAGCACTGGGCATCAAGTCACTCGACAAAAAGCGTTCAACGAGAGCTAAACTGATATTATATTGTTACGGCATAAAAAGGCATATCTTAATACAGATACAGTTGAAATACTTGCATGTTAGTTTTTGAAAGATGACAATAAAGAGGCCTCGTATCGCAAGGCAATATGCAAGTACGTACGAGTCCATAAGTAGACTTTTGCCATGTTTTTGTCCCTGTAAATGAAAAATGTACCTTACATACATACCTATATACGTCGTATTAATATTTTTCAGATTTTCCTCTTGAGGTTAGCTCTAAACCACATAGAGGTAGTAATTTCCCTACTACAGAAGTATTGAATTAATAGCTATTTACCTACTGCTTGTAGTCTACGGAACAATTTATGGCTGTTTTATTGCCGTGCTATGTTATTGTCACGCTACACAAGTTGCTAACATGAACTATTTTCATTTTATTACAAATTGTGAATGCGGACCTTATTAAGTAAAGATGTAAGTATTATTTATTGTTTTAAGTATATTAATCCTTTGACATCGCTCATTGCCCCGATATCTTGGGTTTAAATCTTTAAGAATAAGTAGATTCATTTAATTGCGACTTACATATCGTTAAGGTCTTATGAGGAAATATACACGGTACCTACTTAGGTACCTACTAATGTATAAAAATTTTGAAAAAGAAATTACATATATATACTATACCTAAGCATATAACTGGTTTTCACAGTCATAATATGGTCTTGAAAGATATATTGAGAATATAGTGTATCATATAATAATTATCACTACACCCTTATATTTTCTTTCAAGTTCATATATTGACGTCAAGAACTAGTTACACAACGAGGAAGGGACATACCCGTAATAAATCTAGGCTGAATCGTCCTTGAATAAATCGAACCACGGTCTGTACTAGATAATTATAGTATAATGAAATTAAAATAACAGCTAAAGAACAAAAAAAAATTCAGCATTTCGATACAAAAGTATGCAGCCGCTCGGGCAATTTGTATGGGAATGTCAAAATTTCTTTGGTTTTTCGACTGGTATTTTGATTTCGTCGTACTATAATGATCTAGTATATCCCGTGGTTCGATTTATTACGGGGATGTCCCTTCCGAAATCTGACATGCCATTTCAAAATAAAAGTAAGTATAGACTACATTTGTATGGAAAAGTCTAGGGCAACTAGTTCCGCTCGGAGTCCGTTTTAAGAAATGAAATGACCAACGCGAACCGCATAACATTTAATAGAAAAAAAAAATTAAACAAATGTAATTACTTACGGAAATAACAAAGGTATTTTTTTACATATCAATGAGAAAACTTTAATTTTTTGTTAAGGTGAAATGGTAGCATAAGTGGCGCCCTCATTTGAAATAAATTGTTTAAAACTAAATATGGTTTAATACTAACAAATTCAAAATTTCCTGACTTCCCAACTTCGCAAAGACATTGGGACGGTCCTCTTTGCAGAATTGCTCAAGATTATTTAATAGAAACGTAAAGCAATTCTGAGCGTAGAGAGAATCTGGACTTTGGTTACAGGCATTACCATCTGTCAATTTGGGCACGGTACTGCATAACGATGCGTTCCGCGTAGCAACAGCGCTACGGGTAGGCGCCACATGTGTAGTCCCACATCCTTGTCCCTGCAGGGATACCGTCGATGGACTTGGACTCCACGGACTTTCCAGCACCAGGAGTGCCGGCCGTCTAGGGCGTCATGCAGCCCTTAAAAATATTATCCTCCGTTTTCTTGCCACCATCAAAATCCCCGCGACTCTAGAACCCAATGGTCTGGCTAGAGATGATGGCAAGAGGCCGGACGGGATGACCTTGGTGCCTTGGAGATTGGGGCGGCCCTTAGTATGGGATGCCACTTGTGTGGATACCCTCGCACCGTCTCATCTTCAGGTCACCAAGTCAAAGGCCGGCGCAGCAGCTGCCACAGCAGAGAGCCTCAGAAGGCGCAAATATGTAGACATCGAAGTAAACTACAAATTTGAACCTTTTGGGGTAGAAACTTTTGGTCCGTGGGGTCCTTCAGCCCATAAGTTATTTAAATACTTATCCCTAAGATTATCCGAAGTATCCCGTGACCAAAGGGCTGGAAATTATCTGTCACAAAGAATCAGCATTGCCATACATCGTGGCAATGCTGCCAGCCTTTTGGGCACGCTGCCGAGGGGTAATATTTTAGAGGGATTACATAATTTGTAATTATTTTAGTTTTAGTTCTTAGAGATACTTATAAGTTTTAATTTATAAAAAAAATATATATTATTTAGCTTTAATTTAAATTAAACTATATTATATTTCAAATATGGTGATATTTAAAAATTTGATTTGGATCAATGTCTAAACAGGAAAATCTCATTAAAAATGTTTTGACGTTTAGAAAAAAGTATCTGATTTGACTTGTTTTCATGTAGCGGATTACACAATTTCAGGTGAAATATATGTCTAAATAAGTATCGTATAAGTAGTAATATTTTCTATCGTTTTCTACCAGACACGACCTGGCTAAAAGCAAGCAGACAGTCACAATCCGGTGCTCGGTGACTCTGAAGGGCGACTACACTCTGGACGGCCGGCTCATCATTCTTCCGGTTAACGGAAATGGGAAATATACCATCACGATACGTAAGTAATCGAATGGAGTAAGAACGTGCCGTATGTGTGGTGCTAATTCTGGGCAGTGACCACATGTTATCGGGGCGGAATTAAACTAGGTACTCCATGTCTTTTTTAGGGTTCCGTATTCAAAGGGCAGCCTTTGGATACGGTTACGGGACTTTACTGAGACTCTGCTCTGTCTGAGATCATGAGGCCCAAGGGCCACGTTTGTTTTTCGTGTGTGTAAGTGACCAACACTAGTATCAGATTTTTCAAATTGCCGAAAGGCATCTGCTATAGCTTGACAACTGCCATATAATGATGACAGCGGAGATCAACGGCTTTACGTGCCTTCCGAAGCACGGTGCGGAGCTCAAGAATTTTTTTATGCCTTATAGTGGTCATGGTCACACATCCAAATGTGGACGACGCCCGCTAAAGGCAAAAGCCTACCTAAGGTACCTTCAGAGATAATTAATAGATTAAGTAGGTGAAAAAGACTCCAGAATCAAATAGTGATGGGTTGCACAGCCACCATGCAATAAATGACACTTTCCTCTTAGCAAAGCCATTTCAGTAAACATCGTTTATAAATAACGCTCCAGCAAACTTCTCCCCCTTTCCCTCCACTCCCCCCGTTGGATTTTTTTGCAACATCGTATAAAATGAAGTCTTTAGTGTGTGTATTAAATTTGAATTCAATTCGCCAATAAATAAGGCTACAGGCATTCCTCCTATTTCTTCCCCAACCAAAAAGCAGCCAAGTGCGAGTCGGACTCGCTCATGAAGGGAACCGTAGCAGCAAGTAACATAATATAAAAGTTCTATTGCGGTTTACGATTTATGACGTATTAAAAAAAACTACTTACTAGATCTCGTTCAAACCAATTTTCGGTGGAAGTTTGCATGGTAATGTACATTAACATATTTTTTTTAGTTTTATCATTCTCTTATTATGGAAGTTACAGGGGGACACACATTTTACCACTTTGGAAGTGTCTCTCGCGCAAACTATTCAGTTTAGAAAAAAAAAATATTAGAAACTTCAATATAATTTTTGAAGACCTATTCATAGATACCCACACGAACAGGTTTGATGAAAAAAACATTTTTGAGTTTCAACAGTTGAAAATCTTAATGCGGTTCACAGAATACATCTACTTACCAAGTTTCAACAGTATAGTTCATATAGTTTTGGAAAAAAGTGAGTCAACCAGTTTAAATTAATTAATTATGTGTCCTTTCCAGGTGACATCATAATCAGAACGTTCACGGAGCTAAAGACAGTGCCCGGCGCGGACGGCAAGCCTCACTGGCATGTCGGGGGCTGGACCCACAAGTACCAGGTGGACACTGACGCGCACTTCCAGTTCGACAACCTGTTCAATGGCAACAAGGTTCTCGGTAAGGTCCAAAAGTCACTTTTTGTGTGTGTAATATTTCGATGGTGTATAGTGAGGAAAGTCACTAACCCTTGTGTCAGGACCTTCTTCTTTGTCTAAGCGCGTTCTCGGTTAAGTACATCCTCAGCTGTGCTGCTTCAGAGCCCGGGGTGCGCTTTCCAGTAGGAAAGAAAAAGTGTTTTCTTCACTAAATATTACATGCATTGCATGTCAATTGTCTGGTCACCCAAGGATGCCAAAGACCGTGCGTTGGAGAAGAAGAAGCCAGTTATTTTTTTGGCTATTTTACGACCGGCTGCCTGCTTGACGTCAATTTAACCCTCCTTGGGAATAATGTCCCCCTTGTGTCAGGTCAGGTCCGAAGGTTTGACGTACTCCATAAAATAGTACGGTAGTCGTCCTGTTTCTGTGTCAAACCAAATTTTCATTTCAGAATTTATTCATTTCGGTGTCAAGCAACACTCGGTGTTGCTTGACACCGAAATAATATCAATATCGTTGCAAGTCTAGTAGTGGTAGGTCTGTGATTGTATGACTACCTCAATGATGACAGCAGGGAGGGACCAACGGCTTAACGTGCTTTCCGAAGCACGGAGGATCTCAAATTTTTTTTGCCACTTGTCACCCATTCAGGTGTGGACCTCACCCAGTGTCACTTGTAGCTGTGCTTGTAGGTAGTTGTTTAAGGCTGGTTTCAGAGTCACGCGTTTGAACAGCGCCGCCGTCCAGACGCGCGCGCTTGGAATTACACTAGACAGTAGCCACCGTTTCATACGAGTAGACACGCCGTTCAAACGCGCCGTTGGACAGCGCCGCCGAAGCGCGCGCTCTCCGAACTCTTCTGCTGGCAGTTAGCGTTTCAGAGTGACGCCGGCCAGACGCGCTATTGGGTACAGTCAAGTACAGTTAAAACAAAATATACGATGAAAAAACGAATACCCGACTACGAGTAAATTCTTACTGAAAAGTTTAAATTATCCAATTAATGTAAAGTCTGCAGCTATTTACGTACGGCTAACAATGTTTACCTTTTATTTGATATCCTAATCGTTATCGAAAACATTTTTTTTGTGAGACTACCGTTTTTTTATGTAACATTCATCATATTTACTTTATACATACAAAATGTAGCCTATGTCACCCGGACGATAAAACACATAGATATTCACATACATATTAGACTGCTAAAATCATTACTCTACCGTGGGCTTTGCCGTAGTCGGGTAATGAGTAATGATTTCATCGATACTGATCGACCAAGTTCGGCAAGATGTTTGTGAGACTTCTTTCGGCTGGTCATATGGGGATACGATTCACACTAGATCGCAGTAAAGTACTTTCCAATTTGTATAGTAATTAGTCAAAAGATCTTCACGAAAGGCAAAAATAATTATAAAACCTGTAACTATATTCTCGTAAATCAAAGAACGATGTTACAAAGTCGCCTCTCAGTAACCTTGTGGCATTAAAAGGACCAATTTGCAATCTTCTGACGTCGCTGTTGTACTTTTTTCCATAAAAAATAAATAGCTTATCCTGTTATTATCATATTATGTTTGTGCCCATGACAACAACTATACACAACTGTACTGAATTATGTGGAAACCACCCAATTCACTCATTACATATAATTTTAGTGAATAATGTGGAAGCCAAAAAGAAGCGATTAAATGGAATTTTGCACTTGACTGTACATTGCAACGAAACGCGCGATACTAACTCGTTTCACAGCGGTCCGCCGGCCAAGAGCGCGCTGTTGAAACGCCGGCGTCACTCTGAAACCAGCCTAAAATGTTGATGATAAAATATTTGTATCAAGATCGTAGCAAGTGGAGGTCCATAGTCTCTGCCTATCCCTGTGGGATACAGGCGTGATAGTATGTATGTAAAATATTTGTATTTAATTAATAATAAAAGGCCTTGTGTCCTTTATTGTAGTAGGTAGATTAGACATCTCATATAAATGGAAAGTCAAATGCTCTTATTTAATTTCAGCTGAACCCGTAGACAAGTTCTTGAATGATAACTGGCGTGATGTAATGAAAGAGGTAGCCCCGCCGATCGTGCGCGCCGTTGTCGAAGGCGTTGTGAATGGCGTCGAAGCTCTTTACAAGGCTGTGCCGGCTGAACAATTGTACATGGGCTAGACAATAAGTAATAAAGTATTTACATAATCACCCCCATGATTTCTTTTAAAGTTTTTTCTATGCTCTTAATAAGGCTGTATGATCTATACTACTTTGCTTAACATCTTAAAAAAGTAAGCAGATGGATGTCAACGTCAAAATATATTACTGTCAGTGTCACCTATGTGTCAACTGTCACTCAGCAACCGGCCAAATAAATATTTTTACTGTAGATTGAAGTTACCTATGTTGTTGTTTTATAAAATAAATAGGAATTAAAGTAATATCTCGTCATGCTTTGTCCCGAAGTTTCAAATTTTCCGCCGCCAAAGATAGTAACAAGTCACAAGAAATGCGAAAAGCTTGAAGCTATCGCAGACACAATCAAAATGAACAATTTCTACAGAAGTGTAATTATTACATGTCCTGACGAATTACAGACACCAACCTCTGTTGAAGAAGCACTGCTAGAGGACACTGAATATTATAAAATATCGAACTGCTCGCTTACAGAGTTCATAGAACCTACTTTCATTGAAAGTTTTGTGAAGAATGGTGGCGTTTACTGCTTATCAACTGGTAGGAACTGTGTAGTACAAAACTGTGCGGCTATAACCCCAAACGGCATCCTGACTTTACACATAGTGGAGTTTATTTACCAAACCTTAGGATTAGAAGGAATGAAGAGACCACATAACTTTTATGAAGTGAGCCTCGACCTAAAAAACTTGAGATACGTAGATAAATTGCAGAACGCATTGAGCAAGTTAGAGCTATTTGACTTCTATGTCTCTTGGGAGCCGAGCAATCAAGATATATGCCTGTCATCAATAGCAAAGTATTTTAGTGATAGAAATATATCAGTTGCACTTTGCTCTCAACATATGACAAGAGTAATGCCAACAATCACTGAAATTCCTTCAGTTCATGACGTAGACATTGAAGAGATGGTAGAATGGATTGGTTTATTAGCTCTCGATGCAGATTTGACCGAAACTGAAAATTATATCAGCACATTTTCCCCACCGGTTAGCGAGAATGCTTTGAAATCTACTAGAATTTCAGTTTTAATTGTTAAAGGATTTTTTACTCCTGCTACAATAGTAAAAGCTTGTGAAAACCTATTAGATTATGTTAAGTCTAGAGAGTTGGATAACTATTGGTCAGCGATCAGTATCCAGAGCTGCGAGGACAGTGTCTGGAAGTGGACTGCAGGAAGTCCACTTATGTTCCAGTCACACAACTCTTCATGCAATGTCTTCTTCACTCGGTCTGAGCATTTATTACACTGTATTGGTCAATTAAAATATTCATGATAATATTTTATTGGTTTTCTTCCTGTACACACACAATATATGTATATGTCGAAGTTGAATCGTATAATCCGCTAATTCACGAAACCTCTAGCTGTTTGGCATTACAGCTTGGTTTTGTAAAACAGCGAACTCTAATACGTGGAATGGAATGAACGACTTGTATTCATCCATGCGGCGAGAGAAGACCGTTGAACCGTTGACCGTTTCAAGAGAAGTTGTTGAACAATTCTATCTAAAGAAATAATATACAATTTAGAATGCTTACGTTACCGCTAAATCTATAGGTTAGGTTAGGTTAGAACTGCAACCAACACACGCTGCTACAAAAGTTCTATCTATTTTACTAGGTTAGGGCAAACCTATAGCAATAAAAATCGTGGAATAGTTTTCTGGGAAATGAAATTTGATGTCGAAAAGATCTGTATTCTAATAGACACCCAGTTATATTTCATTATGGCACAGGCACGTGTCGCAGTTGGATTGTTTAACGGTTTCGTCAAACAGCGGATGTTTCACAAAACCGTTAGCCGTTTGGAAACGTGGTTAGCGGTTTAAGGCTTAACTGGAGGGACGAAATCCCATACAAACGTACTTTCGTTTTAATTTCGAAACCATAAAACTCATCGTATTCAAATTTTTTACAAGCATTAAGATGATAAATATCTAGATCTTTAATTAGTTTTGGTTCGAAAATAATAAACAAAAAAAAAAGTTATAGCAACTTAAAATTTGCCTTTTTTATCGACGAAATCGAGTAATATTTAGACGCCTATTACACTTATAATTATATTTTCGATCCTTATGGAAACTAATTATACGACTAGAGTGAAGACTCTAAATTCCAAATAATTTAGTTTTATTTGGGTATGTATCGTATTTATCGAAATAAACGAAAACTACGAAAACCTTTCGATTCATGGCCTATAACGGCCCGTTTCGCTGGCGTTCAGTGCACTCTCTTTGTCGTACGCGGGGGTGTAGCTCTCACATGCGGGGGTCGGGACGGAGCTACATTTTTTAGCGCCCTTTCTCTTTCTCGACGAAATAGCAACACGACGAAGCGCGTCGGTAGGCAACTCGCTGTGGAGTTCGCCCGCGCCTCCAGTACCACCTTAAATGACTTAGTTAGCCCGTATTACAGGCTGAATACAGTCAGTAAGTCTTTTATGGGGAAGTGTATACTTTTTTATAATAAATTGTCAGAATCGGTCCTTGATATGCCAGACAGAAAATTCAAAGCTTATGTAAAGTGTAGTGTATGTGAGTGAAAGAGAAGGAAGCATTATGTCATCTCTAGCGCACGTGCGGTCGTAAACAGCTCAGTAAGCTGTGAGCGGCGGAAGTGAGAGGGCGCGCGCGTCAAAGAGCCGACAATATTAAAGGATATACCACATTTTGGCGATGAGGATAAACTGCAAATAGTATTAATATATTACTAATAAAAAAATTAAAAAAAAAAGTGTGTGTAAATGGGTGTTTTGAAAAAAAAAACTAATAAAATTTGTAGTACAAGTTTTAATAAATAATGTTATTCAGAAAGTTTTTACGAAACATGAACACAGTGTTAATTTTTTAACAAAAATATACTGTTGATATTTAATTTTAAAAAACAAAATCGTACGTTTATTATCTGTATGTCAAGTAAACAAAAACGTTGACTGCCATTTTATTTTTATAAGTGACGTTAAACTATCAGAATCGGACCTGATAGGATGGCATTGCACATGATTTATAACACTAGTCGTCCGTTTACTATAAGTGGAAAGAAAAAATCGGCACGGTGATGGTAGCAAAGTTCTATGCTTTTATTACTTACTTACTTATTTTCTGCTGAATGCAGAAATATTTCACAAAAGTAAGTACCTACATTTCATTATAAAGATATCTATTAAAACAATACAAATAATACTGACATTACTGATGAAAAGTTTACAATCTAGCATTTGTTACTACTGGTATAAAGTCACTATGATGGCTGTACCGTAAAGCCTAGATTTAGGATCTAGGAAGATAGATGAGATAAAAGAAAGACCAGATATCGGCAAATGAGATAAGTATAATAAACAACTATTACATTAGTTACAAGGATTCACAAGAACACTAGGTACAACTAGGTAGTCAGGGTCGTGAGTTATAGGCACTAGATCAGTTGAGTAGCCCTTCTAGGTAGAAGAACTACTTAGCTTGAGATGCTGCCGAAGACGAAAGAGGACGAGCGCCGGCCGCCGCGCCTTATATATATGAATGGGCTCCCCCGCTGCGCCTGAGAGGGGCGGAGGGGTGCTGGAGCCGATGTCACATGGCTGCTGTCGTTTCTGTGCAAGTATGTTTTGTGTAATTTTTAAATTAATTTTTAGCATTTAGCGGAATGACGCTAAAATAATGATTTTAAGGAAATTTAAATACCAGTTGACCTAAAGATACATTAGGACCACAATAAAATAGATTTTGAAAAATCATAAAATTGCCTATTGACCGCACCGTATCTGTTTGTTTATGCTGTAGGTTATTATTTACTGCCTAAGCGATTCAAGGTTAAGGCAGGCCTGTGTCACTTCCCGTTTGGGTGTCGAAAACGTACCTACATTATTACTGTGCGTGTGGCAACCACTCCAAGTGGTAATTTCGGTTATACGAATCGTTTGTCCAGAGTAATGGAAATGAGATTGGCCTGCAATGGATTTCTGGGTGTCTGAACGAGGGGGTGCTGGGTTCTGATGTGAGCTTAACCTCGTGAGCTTGAATCATATCCCTAGCAACATTGAGTGGATGATTCATTGAGTTTCTGTGCTGAGTGAGACTTCTGTGCGTAAGTACTAGTACTTATTCTGTGGTTAAGGTTGGACATTGCAGAAACGGTCGGCGTTTGTTTTTGTTATTGTTATAAGTACTTACTTATGAAGTCGTCTAAGCACTATTGAAAAATATGTCCAAGACTTAACTAATACATTTATATTTTAACGTATAATAAAAAAAATTGCATTGGATCTACGGGCCAGGTTCAATTCCGGGTCGGTTCATGATGAAGTATCTATCTCAGATTAATTAATTAAGATAAATAAAGAAAAAATGCCAAATGGCATTAGGTCCGCCACTTGTACGTTTGTTTTGTTGTGCAATAGAGAATAAATCGTCATCTCGAACTTCTCGGTATCGATCTCTCATCAAATCTTAACTTCGGTAGCTATATTGAATCCAGGGCTAAGACAGCTTCTAAAAAACTGGGCATCCTCTCCAAGGTCCAACGGTATTTTACCCCTGACCAACTGTTGAGCCTTTACACAGCTCAAGTCCGCTCATGTATGGACTATTGCTCCCACCTATGGGATGGATCTGCCCGCTATCAGCTCGAAGCCCTGGAAGCTATCGACAGACGTGCCAGAAGACTCGTTGGTGATGAGTTGCTTACGGCAGGACGGCTCCACAGCCTCGAACATCGTCGACTGGTAGCAAGTCTGTGTGTCTTCTACAGGTTCTTCGGGGAGTGTGCGCAGGAATTACATAATTTAATTCCCCCTGCACCATTCCACCATCGGACAACACAACGTGGACGGGGATTACACCCATTTGTGGTCGATATTCCTCCTCATCGTACCTCTCGATTAGCCTCCTCCTTCATTGTGCGAACCGCTAAGGTGTGGAATTCCCTCCCTGCGTCGATGTTTCCCAATACATATAATTTAGGGATTTTCAAGGCAAAAGTGAACAGGCATTTTTTGAGTCTGCGTGATACACCTTAGACCTCATCTTAGCTTCCCATCAGGCTAGATAGAGGTCAAACACACTCAAATTTCTAATAAAATAAAAAAAATGGGTTGGTACATTATGTGAGCTACATGATGGTTTAATACATACTACTAGACCAATGTAGATTGTTCAATATTGTATCAAGAAATTACGCTCATGCAAAGGAGAACATGGTCTGTTTTATAGACTAAATTACAGGTGATGCCTGTATGAGACGAGTACATGTTGTGATGCAATGTAAATATGTCAGAGTGTGATATAATATGGAAGTCATACGGTGACGCCCGTAATCAGAAGTTGTATGGGTAACGCCCGCCATATGAAGTTTTATTCGGGTAGCGCCCGTTTACTGAAGTGTGTGATATATGTAAGTCATAATGGGTGACGCCCGTAATTGGAAGTTTGTACGGGTAACGCCCGTAACAGGGTATTTGACTGTATTTGTTTTTGGACAATATTTAATTCGAAACAAGAAATATCACTAAAAAGAAATCTTATCTCGAAAACAGCACGAAAATTGGTTGATAAATGAAGTAGTAGTTAGCATTTTAAATATTGGTATGAAGAAAGGTGGGAGCGTGATCTCGCTATCACTTTCGTACCCGCGAAACCCAATAGCAGTGACGTTACACAGCAGTACGTGCATCCTTTTTCTGTTACTTGACAGTTTCCCTTTCCAAACTGAAACTTACTTATTTTTGTGCAGAAAAAAAAATTGTTTTCGGTTTCAGATTATGTAACTTTTAAAATGCAAAGAAATAAATAAATTGAGTCAAATGCCGTATTGAAAGTTTGTACGGGTAACACCCGTAATCTGAAGTTTTATACGGGTGACTCCCGTAATTGGAAGTTTGTACGGCTAACGGCCGTAATCTGAAGTTTTATGCGGGTGACGCCCGTAATTGGAAGTTTATACGGGTAACGCCCGTTTACTGAAGTTTTATACGGGTGACGCCCAATTACTGAAGTTTTATGCGGGTGACGCCCGTTTACTGAAGTTTTATGCGGGTGACGCCCGTGATTGGAGGTTTATGCGGGTGGCGCCCGCAGTCTGAAGTTTTATACGAGTGATGCCCGTGATTGGAGGTTTGTACTGGTAGCGCCCGTAATCTGAAGTTTTGTATGTGTAGCACCCGTTTGCTGAAGTTTGATAACAATTACTAGAAGTCTTGTAACGGCTGTCACTGGGGCGACATTGAGTTGGCATTCATTGAGTGTTTTGATGGGTTGTGTTGGCGCCTCGGGGTGTCCAGTGAGGCAGCTGCCGGTTCGCTTTTAAATGTTTGTGTTTAGTAATTGTACCATGTACCGTGCAGGGAAAAGTGAGAAAAATGTTCATTGTTATTATTAAGTTCATTTACAAGTAATAAGATTTTAATTTCATTTAATATAACACATTGTTAATAATATTATAAAGAAGGCAAAGAATGACTTTGATAAATAATATAAGCTATATGTTATACTCGTATTCTGCAGACTGTAGAATGCTCTAGAAGGCGTATCGAAACTGTATGGTTAATTACAGTGTTATTAATAACATTATAATAATTAATAATTAACTCTGGGATTATTAAACGCCTTAGTGTAGCCAGTTTCTAGGTCAGTCTTACAATACAAACTTTCCGACATTAAGCTGACAGTTATACTTATGTAGTTTATTCTTGCATTTCGTACAAGTGATTACGGTAATCAAGTTTATAAGCTTATTCCATGTTTAGTTTTGAGCATTTTGGTTAACAATTGAGACTTATAATAACGAAGTAGTTGCAAATTATTTTATATGTTATTGCTAGGGTTTGTCAATGGTCCAAGATATGTATCTTGGACGGACGTAAGTGAATTGACCAAGAATTGACGGTCAAATCAATGGAAATATTTCCGTCTTTTATTTTAAAGTATAATTACATACATATATAGGTAGGTGTTTAATGCTAGTAATAATAATAATAGCTGTATTGCAGACACAAAAGATCCATAGATAAAATATAATGAAAGTGTTTACGATGAAAGTAATAAGGATAATATTGTTATAAAAACTTGGCGGCAATAGCCAACCATGTCGGTAGGTGTCGGTGGCCAGACATTGCACAATGCTGTTTTTACGCATGGTAACCCTGGGCATAAGGTTAGCTACACGATGACGGCGTATGGCATTTGAAGTGTTGACACTTCCCAGACATACTACACAGGGCCCCATAAGCCCCATAATTTGGCCCCATGGGGTGTCTAAAGATGTTGTTACATGCTACCCTTCAACCCTAATTTGACGTATGTAAGCGTAGCCTGACGCGGCTTGGACGTGTTCAGTTGGCGGTTGGCATCTCTTTGATGTTTACGTGCGAGCTATACTGCTGAGTTTGATGTTGTGTGGCTGACCTCTGCCTGACTTCACTGCGCGTTCAGAGAATGGGCTGTTTTTGTCGAGATATCGGAGACATCGTTTGTTAATGTTGGATGCAAGTAGTCGAGAAGAGTGGGGCAGACCTTCGGCTGGGTTTCTAAGTTATTAGTTCGACGCCCACCTTTCGGCAAGTTTAGGAATGCGGGTAGAACAAGTGAAGTGAGAATCCGCTTCGCTATTGAGGTATTAATGCATCTACTACATATTGATATCCAACATGGAGTATGGGTCACTTCGTTCTAATCCAATTTAATCGAGCTGAGTATCATTCCTTGTTGGTTTCTGTGATTTCGGAGGCGGGATTACATGGTGACAAGTTGAATTGAGGTTTTATCTCCATGCCACGCGTGATAAAAGGAAAGAAATAGGGATTGCCGTCGTATGGTTCGTGATGACCGCTGCGTAAAACAATAGCCTCGCTCTATATCACTTACATATGATACATTTTTGATAAAATTTTATGCTCAACAGGATTAAATATATTATTTGATGGGTCTGGCTGGCTGGACGAACCAGGGGTTTAACATTTTGAACGTTCAATATTGTAACCACTCGATTATTTGTCCGCGATCATTTGGGAATCGAAGTGCATCCGAGAATTGAGAGGTTTTCTAATAGGCATAGAGTCCACTTAGGTACAATCTTATTAATAAGATTGTGTGATGTTTAATCTTGATTTCATTGGTAGGCTTGGGTAATTATTTCTTCCCTTATTTGTCAGCCTGTGTCGGCTCACTGCTGGACTGAAGGTCTCTCCCAGGGCTTTGTAATTATGTTTATTTACTAAAGTTTGCTGTTGATGCTTCACAAAAAAAAAAAATATATATATATATATATAAATAATGAAATCTGTCAGTCAGTAAAAGAGGAAGCAATAAAGGTGAATGTCTTTTTAGTTGGAAAAGGCGATGTGTTATAAAATGGATTGGACTATATAAAAGGAAACGCACAATGGGTACGCAACACATAAAAAAAAGTGGAGGGAGAATGGAAATCTGTGAGCAAAGGGATTGATAGACGGAATTTAGAAATTGCAGTAGAAGCGAGTTCAGAATAAGATATTTAAGAATATCACTCAGAAGACTAGAATAAAAATAAAATGAGAAAATTAAGTTGATTGTTAATTTTGTTATTAGAAGTCGTGGTAATAATAAATTTACGAAGTAAAAGAAAAACTGAAAAAAAACTAATAAAATAAGGAAGGGATGTAGTGTATGTGAGTGAAAGAGAAGGAAGCATTATGTCATCTCTAGCGCACGTGCGGTCGTAAACAGCTCAGTAAGCTGTGAGCGGCGGAAGTGAGAGGGCGCGCGCGTCAAAGAGCCGACAATATTAAAGGATATACCACATAAAGAAAGTACTTTGTGAGAAGGCTTATTATAGGACCGATGACTATCTTAAAGACAAAAAGGTCTGGCTTGAGCTTGGCGCGGGTCCCTCTTAAAGGTTTGTATACTTAGACATGTCATAATTTAGGTACATTGGTACATACTAAATTTACAAATTGACATTATTTTAAATTTCGTAATTCTTATAATTCAATTTAATTATGACATAATAAACAATGTAATCTCTGTCCATCTATATAACTAATTTTAAGTTTTTAGTTTGTTAGTTGACGTCTTTGGAGAAAACGTGCAGTGCAGTTTGTTGCCGCTTCTTCTGCACTTGCGCCTAGGAAGCGGCGTAAACTTAGCTTTAAGTAACGATTTGACGTCAACATTTGTGCAAAACAAAACAAAGTGACTATTATTAAGAGATATTATAAATATCCTATAATAATAAAGATATTTTGAATTGAATTGAAATGAACGTAACACGTTGCGCAATCTTAGACAATCCAGCTTAACAATATTCGGCTGTTTAATAAAACCGAGCTGTAATGCCAAACAACTAGAGGTTTCGTGAATTAGCGGTTTATACCATCCAACTGCGACATATACACAATTACCTACCACATTAGGATCATGGTATTATATAAGCATTATATAAAAGAATTTATTAATTATATTAGACCACGGCACGGTCAATATTTGCAACATGAAAAAATATTTTTTACATGACTCGCATTTATGATGCCACAAAGAATTTTTATCCTCAAATTAATTATGAGGTAATTTTTCCGTTTTTATCTATGGGACATGCTTATTTCTATTAAAAAAAAAACAGCATTTTATTTACATACATAATTACAGCCTCCAAAATCTTTGTATTCGTTTTATTTTCGGTTTCCGGAAATACGATCATGTCTCCCATTTTCGCTCCCAGCTCAAGTGGCTACCTATCAAACGTCGCCGGGAATGGCATATTCTTTCACTCCTGTTTTCCATATTATTCAATCCTGCATCCCCTAGGTACTTAAGGAAACGTTTCGTTTTTTACAGTGAAACTGCAACTCGCAAATTACGCAGCTCCAAAAATTTGCGACTAATCATTACTGATCATTCCACCCGGTTTTATTCTTAGTCCTTCACTGTAAAAGCTGTTCGGCTTTGGAACGCACTGCCACTATCCATCCCACAGGCTCGAACGCTAGCCAGCTTTAAATCACAAGTCAAATCACACTTCCTTTCTTCTTTGTAAGTCACTCTTTCCTTTCGCATCTTGTTTATGTTCTTACTTTCTTCTTCTTTGATGACGTAGTCGTGTTCAGTGAGCTGGTCACGTGATTCATGTAAAGAGAGTATCATTCTTATTATACCATGATTAGGATGACTAACTGTTAATTTGTTAGTTAAGATTACAAAAGAGCAAAAACCTTCTAACTAGTGACCTGACTCCACATTTGAACATTAGGGTTGCTACACATTTATTCAGGCTAGCATTAATTGGCACAACTGGGCGGTATAAAAAATATAAATGTGGATAAAGCCGATATAATTGCTTCGGGTCGGCTTTGTTGTTCGACAAATACTGCCGGCCCGAATAAGTGTGTAGCAACCCTTACAGCAACAGTAGTTTCTTTTTCAAAACAGGAAGAAGTATTTATATATTTTTATTACCTAGAAATTCTAGAATATATTATTATATTCCAGGAATTCTAGGTAATATTTAGAAAAAAGCAGTTTTAGGTCAAATTTTAGTATAAAATAAACTAAACCATAGTTCTATTATTTGACTGATGGACAGGCAGATCTGCATAATGAAAAGCAGTATTAATTAGTTTACAATTTATTGAAACACAACAAGTTGCATAAAGATAAAACTTTTAAACCATTTGTTCATTGAGAAATGCAAGGTGTAGTGTAGATACAATATACCCAAGAAACTCGACACCAATGGTTCTAAAACCTTATAACCCTAACTACACATTTAATCTTACAATGTCACGATTGTGACGATTTTGATTATAAATATTTTTTTTTAATTATAAATAAAGTTTTGTTCGTACTACTTTTCTCTATAATACATACAGTATTCTTATTGCTCAGTTATTATGACAAATCTTATAAGACAACAGTAGTATCAACAAAACGAACGAGCGATGTACCAATATCATAAGCCACTGGGATTTACACTTGTCTAAAGAAGAATTAAAACATCTCGTCCACTCAAAGTCGATTCTGTACACTGATTTTGACATTGCAATGCCTTTAAAATTCCCGAAATTCATGCACACTAAATAACAAAACTTATTCAAAGTACTCATATGTAAATAGCACTGTCAATGAGATTTCTTTTATATGCCACAGTGCTAATGGCACAAAAAGATAGTAAGAGAGATTTCATACTTATGTTCTGGCAAACGTAAGAATAGTGAAAACTTCTAATAGTGAGATATTAAATTCAACCAGATACACCGCAAATGTTGGCATCCAGTGAACGAGATGTTTTAGCATGAGTAGTTGAGCTACCGCTGTGCTCAGATCTTGGCGAGGCCGATGACCCCGCAGGCGAGGCGCGCGCCCGCGTTGCCGGTGGTCTTGCTGAGCTCGTGGCCGCCCAGCCCGAGGTCGTCGGGGTCGGCGTGCACCACCAGCGTGCGCCCGATCACGCTGTGCGGGCCCGTCAGCGAGATCTGCGAGTCTTGGATGCACACCTGGAATTTTGTATAAAAAAAAGTAATAATTTAAAGAGCAACGGCAGCGCCCCATGCATTATTTTAGTTCATATCCAAATCTAGCGTCTTGAAATGAAAACTATCCTGTTTAATAAAGCGTCTATCCCTGAGCTTGGTACTAAAAGAAGTTTAAATTAAAGAGTCCAGCCAGGTTTTTGAATAATTAAGTTTCGGAGTTCATTTCTGAAGATGGATACGGCGCAGTGTATTGATTTGATACACAGCAGCGTCGAGCCATATCTTAAAAAAAAGGTCGGTATTGGCATACCAGTTCACCGTCGCGTCGCCATAATTTTATTTATTTTATTTTTATTGTATTTATTTAATACAACCCACTAACTTTACAGGATAATTCCTAAAGCGTTAGAAGGGAACACTATACAAATAATATAACATGCTACACGAAACATAATACACAAATTACTACTAACTGAAAACTTAATTCTTTATTTTAAGTATACTAATCTCCTAAACTAATTACATGTAAGGTCACCTTTGCGAATTCACTCAAAGGGCATGAAAAAGTGTCCACTTTTTGGTGAATTAGATTAACCGTGGATATAGCTATACAGGGTTATTTTTAATTAACCGGCAACCTTTTTGGAGCAAGGTCAGTCCGTGATACTGAACCACTTCCCATAAAAACAATTATTGAAAAACAAAAAAAAATATTCGACTTTCCATACAAATCGGCGGTTAACCAAATGGATTATGTATGGGAGGACGAAATTTTGTTTTCGTTTTTCGATAATTGTTTTTATGGAAAGTGGTTCAGTATCACGGACTGAACTTGCTCCAAAAAGGTTGCCGGTTAATTAAAAATAACCCTGTATGTATATAATGCGGCAAAATTCTAAATTTATTACGGCACCCTCAGAACAGATTAACGTAAAAACACACTCGCGCACACACCCTAAACACACACACTCACACACACACACACACTTATATTCTCACCCTTCATGCGTACACATTGCATACATAAATTAGAATTTTTGTTTACAATTTTTTTTAAATTTCTTATCATAAATGTGCCTATACCCAGGTTCAAATGTTATTTTGTCAAAAATTATTCTACCTGATAATAACTGTTCCCTAATTTTTATTGGCAAAACAGCTGTAAACATCTTCTTTTAAATATTATAAATTATAAAATAAGGGCAGTAAGTTATAGTTCTTAAGATAAAATAATAATATTGTAAACTGCTGTTGATTCTGTGATGAATAAATAAATAAATTTTTAGCAAAAAAAAGAGAGTTTCTTCCATATCACCAAAGTTCTTCATCATACCAACAAATTAAAATGGAGCCAACTTGGTAGTAAAGGCTTCCAAAAAAAGAAAGAAATATCAAAATCGGTTCACAATTGGCGAAGATATCGCGTAACAAACATACATAAAAAAAAACATACAGTCAATTGATAACCTCCTCCTTTTTTGAAGTCGATTGAAAAAACGTTCTTCAGGGGCTGAATGAAGGACCACACACAGTCGTTCGTTCGCAGTTCGCAGCTTGACATACATACCTTAGTATGACTCCCTTGTCAGAGACTTCAATGTTGCCTAAATCCCCCACATGTATTACGTCAGGCGCCCTGTGTTCGGCGTTAAAGGGCTTCAAGTAGACTGTCACTGTCATACATGCACAATAATCATACATAAGTGCGTCCCTGGTCGAAGTAAGCCTCAGTGTTACCCAGGTCCCCTCACGTGGTGGCGTCGGGCGCCCCATCCTAGCCCTCAGGGATTTAAGGTCTTCACTGTTTTTGGTACCTACATATATATGAAGTTCTCAGCTAGACATACCTTAGTGACTCCCTTGTCGTAGTAAGCCTCGATGTTGCCCAGGTCCCCCACGTGGCGCATGGCGGCGTCTGGGGCCCCGTGCTCGGCCTTCAGGGGGTTGAAGTGGGCCCCCGCCGACGTACAGCCGTTGGTGTTGTCTCCAAACTCATGTACGTGGAAACCGTGCTTGCCCTGGAATTTTATCCATAAGTACTTATTATAGAAGTCTTCCGGCGCATATGTCCGTCTGTCTGTACTCGATAAACTCCGAAACCTCTGGGCAGATTTTATATGCTGCTTTTACTAACATGTAGAGCATTTCTCCGGGAAGGTTTACATGTATAATACATACCCGTGCGAAGCAGGGGCGATCAGCCAGTAATAGCATATTTAGACAAAACAACCATTTTATTTTCAAAAAAGTATTTTTGTACTTTATTTATTTAATCACAAACAATTTGTACATTGTCAGTCTATGATATGTTTGTTATACCTATGTCATAATAATTAATTAAAGTCCACAAGATTACTTATTAGAATTAAATTACACTAGTAAATATTAGTTAAATTATCCAAAAGCATGGTGTTGTCGGTGAAGATAAGCAGATAATCCTCCATTCTACTCTTATTTCTGTCTTTAGATTGTAATCTTAAAAAGATGGGATAAAGATTAGACCTAAAATGACATGCTTTGGTAAGTGAGCACTTTGGTAAGTGAGCACTTTGGTAAGTGAGCACTTTGGTAAGTGAGCACTTTGGTAAGTGAGCACTTTGGTAAGTGAGCACTTTGGTAAGTGAGCACTTTGGTAAGTGAGCACTTTGGTAAGTGAGCACTTTGGTAAGTGAGCACTTTTTTTCATCTCTCTATCTCTATCTTATTATTTTATCTGTAACTTATATAGGTTATAACTCTAAATAATCATCACAATAATATACTTTTAGTTTGTAAAATTGATTTGTTTTTGAAGAATAGGTTCTTTCATTTAATTTGCATAAAATAGCATGCTTCATTTAAATTTTTATAATATTATAGAACCATCTAGAATAAATTCTATTATACACCATTTTATTGCATTCCATTACCAATCCAAGGCTATTATTTTTTTAAATGGTTTATTTATGTAGGAGCTATATTGTACCATTCAAAAGATAAACTATGATTCGGGTCAAATAAATATATTATTATGATGTCATCAATACATGTCAAAATGCATTGTTTAACTATCAAGTCTGGTATTTCAGGTTTTGAAGGATTAAAGTTCTATATTTTATAACCTGTGTTTTAAAATTCCTATATTTAACAATGAATAAATAATATTTCTTATTTTATCTCTTCAAGATAATATACTTGATGTATTTCATTGTTCTGTACGCCACAGACTGTACGTACTTTTGCCTTCCAATTAAATGTGTTACTGTCCTCGGTCCTACTGGCCGACTGGAAGAGATCCCTTCTGGGTTATGGCCACAGTATGTACTATTGTATTTTTAAATAAAATATGTGTTAATATTGCTAATGTACAATAAAGTTTTTAATAAATAAACAAATAAATATACTTAACTATTTACATTTACACAAAACTACACAATTACCTAACTGCTTCAAACTTTATGAATTCTCACATACACCTGATGATAAGTAGCTACAATAGCCTAATGATGCTAGGCATACCAGAGTGTTCATGTGTATTTAAGAAATATTTTCACATCATTTTTGAACATTACATTACTTACTCTCAGACTCAAAGGCCACTTTTAGCGTGATGATAGACAAGAAGGTGAAAAATGGATCAAAATAGTGATGGGTTGCTAGCCGCATCGCCTATTAAAATGATTTGCATTTTCGCCCATTCCCTCCATTGAACATATAATAAGTATATTAAATGATAAAACCGTACCAAATTCTATACCTACATACCTATCACTAGAATATCAGCCTAAATCTACATTATCTACAGATAAAGTAATGTTAGCTACAAGCATACTCTTTGATCATTTTCAAAACACTTGAGAACCATTCAGTATACATTGCCAGTCAAGCATGAACATCAACTTGTTTGGTAACAAAACAAGCAATGTATGGTATAGTATTGCAAATCTAAATGATAAAGCAATTTTAAAGACAACATTATCAAAGTAGGTAGGTATTTTATTTCACCTATTTACACACTTGTTAGTGTGCATTTATCATTGGACCAAGGTCTTGAACTGTGATGTAATATTACTATACCTATGTATGGCATACATTTACATTTATGACAAGTAATTAAATATTTATGACTGGGTAACAAAGAAATGTTATAAGAAAAAATTACAAAGAAGGGTCGGTTCTAAGTAAATACTTAGTAATTGTACTGGTGTTAGAAATATAACATTAGCAATAGTTACACATAATAAAATAACAAAGGTAATTTTACAAATGGTGGACTTATCCTACAAGGGATCTCTTCCAGTCGACCAGTAGACAGACAGATTTTCCGCCCCATCAGTACGCCTATGCAAGGAACCATGTGCTTTACCCTCTTGAACCTATTGATCACATATGAAACACCCACATTCTAGATGGCATTTTATAATGCCGGCCAGTTCTTGCGAGGTTACTACAAAAATGCGCATCTCGAGAGGTTAAGGTTCAGATGTAGAAGTTGATCAAAGAATGGAAGTAAATCCAGGGAATCTTTTAACCCTTTCCATGCGGCTGGCGTAATATTACGTTCCAACTTAAACCTTTCACCACATGATGGGCGTATTATTACGTTAACATCAAATACATTTATATACGGCTAGACCAATAAGAAACGTAGTTCTCCTGTATGGTGAATGAAAACACAGCGAACTTGCATAAAACGATAGAAAAATACTCACTTATTATTATGTATATGGTTGTTGTACCTGGGTTGCACGCTTCACATGATTCAGTTTCAGTGTTATAATGGATAACAAAGGTAAGAAATTGATCAAAAAGAAATCAAGTTCTAAATATTTTTTATTTTTAGACGTAATATTTATTAAGGTTAAGTGTATATTTAAAACGTTTTAAAACTAGACGGACTACCAATATTACTATCAAAGATTATTCATAAAATAGCTTAAAGGTCTTTTTAGACATTGATACAAATCTAATTTTTAAATATCACCATATTTCGTTTAAACAATTTATTTCGAATGAGGGCGCCACTTATGCTACCATTTCACCTTAAATAACAATGAAAAAAAGTACAACGGCATTTGGATGTATAAATATCTATTACAAGTATGGCAACACCAATTTTGTCTATATAATAGCTGCAAATTTTCTCTTTCTTAGTAACAGAGTGGTCAATAATTGGAATAGACTAGCAGAAGAAGTGGTCACTGCGCCTTCCATAAATGCATTTAAAAATAGACTCGACAAGTGGTTAAGGACAAATAAAGTGTCGTTAATAAATATATGAACTGTGAAAAGACTTTATGGACTCTCAACACTGTGTGAAATAGACATATCAGCTCTTAGCTGCTCGTCTATAATAAATAAAATAAATTATTTTGAAAACGTAATATTACGCCAACCACCTCTGGTGACGGAATTGCCATACCAGAAATACCATCTTGTTAGGACGTAATATCTCGCCCACTGTTATATAGAAGAAACCTCACACAAAACCGTCCGTACAGAGTCAGCGCAATTGAATTATTAGTCCTGCATGGAAAGGGTTAAATAGACAATAATGTGAATGTGTAAAAAATTACACTGTGTATAAATTATAAAGATCTGTGCATACCTAAAGATTTTCTGTTTAATCCTTGGACCACCTAGGGGTCTCATGAGAAGCTAACCTTATTCCCACAGTTTTAAGTCTATTTTGGTATGGCGGCAGATACTGCTTGAGCTGGGTGAGGGGTAAATAATCAGGCTTACCTTGGCCAGACCCTTGACTTCTCCTGAAAGCACTACTGGTGATTTCTCATCCTGAAATAAAAAACCAAACATTAATTATTTAATTAAATGAACAGGTTATTTCAGCTCTGCATGGCCATTGCTTATATTGCTATATAAACTGCAAATTGTTTACAGCACTTTTGTACTAGAAATGTTAAGGGGCAGGTAAGTTTTGTGCTTTGACAAAACTGATGTAAATCTAGCTGTGTCTGCATCAAGTGGCTTAACTACAGGGTGGCAAGTCAGCAAAATGCCAAAGGCTAACTGGAAGGGGCCCGTTTCGTTTTTTTAAACCGGGGGCCGGGGCCCGACCGGAATAAAAAAAAAAACTCGAGATAGGCTAACTGACTCGTACCCACCGTAAAATAATTCTTAAATAAAAATGCATGTCAGTTCAATATGTACTATATACTGTATGACCTTTAATTTAGAATGAATTATTAGACAGTCCAGTAATTATAATTATAAAGTTTGTATGTACCTAACCTACTACACTTAGTGATTTATTAGCGTTTAAATAAGTATTATATTGGGGGTGCATCCGATGAATTTGCCATGGGCCTCGAACGATATAGTTACGCCACTGCCTGCATCATCAAAGTGTATTTGATTCGTAATTTGGCTTGAAAGCAGAACAAACACCCATCCATACATAATATATGCTTACAAACTAATCTAGTAAACTTTTCAGGCATTCACACTTGTATTGATACGCTTCACATTATCTATGTTCATCAGAAAGTTCGCCGGTCGAACATGAGAGTAGCTTAGGTTCGTGGTAAACTGCTTTCATTGAGAAAGGCCTAATCCCAGCAGTGGGAGTGGGAAATACAACCCGATCGAGTTAACTGCGCACCTCGCTGGTATGAGCGGCCGAAGAAGTTAGGTTCGCAGTTAACTCGATTGAGTTGTAAAGACCAAGTTCAGTCAGGCTTTGTTAATATTTGATTTGTCCCTTTACATTTATTTCCTGTTTGTCGAGTCGCGTGTGTGTAGGTACTTACATCCTATGCATATTTATATGCAAGAGCTGTGGCAAGAGTGTCTTCGGCGTCTGGAAATATCTTCTTACCTACTTACTTGTTTGACTGGTCTGATAAGAATCTTGTACTTATAATATGACGAAGTAGCATAGTGTCTTGTAGGTAATAATGATATTTATTATAATTTGTTCAAGGTTAACACCCAGGTAAAGAAAATTATCGCTGCAAGCAAATTACCTTCTGTTCAAAATATACCGTGCCGGTAACGTCGCCTTTAAGAACACACACTGCTTTTAGCGCCATTTTAGAGAAAAGTATATATGGAGTAGTTTTTACAATTAATAGTTTGTTATGGCAATTTTCACCGTGTTTTTTTGCTTAATTTTTATATTTTTATATCAGGGCAAAGCACAAACGACTGCGTCGCGGTGAGGTGATGAAATGAAATGAATGACGTTTATATGACGTAATAAGTTGCAGTGTTGTCAGGTATACGAACCATAAAGTAACCGATTTGCTGAACATTGGAACATCGGTAAAAAAAAACTAAAAACTAGAAAGATTTGAAATATTTGTTTAGATTTTATGTTAAGGTTAAGAAGAGGAAATGCAACGGATTGACGACTTGACGATATTACCAAAGTAGCACCTGGATGAGAGCAGCCCAGGTGGGTAGGAGCAGGACCAGGAAAGAGAGGCCAGGCTCAGCAGTGGGCGGAAGAAGGGCTGGATGGGAATGCTGGGATGATGATTAAAGGTTAAGAATAGTTGAGATGGACTTTGCCATGTTGCAAAAAAAGTCAATTTTTTATGGCACCACCCATACTTACCCATATAATATGATATACTATACCTAGAGATGGGCAAATGCCCGGGCATTTTGGGCACATTGGGAATATTCCCAATAGATGCCCGATAAATTCCTTCCCTTGGGCATTTATCTGGGCATTTATTTTTTTATGTCGATATTATTTTTTTATTCTATTTTTACATTGAAAATAAACAATATTGTTAATAGAGCTAATACTTATAGGTAGTTAAGTAATTTTCACGAAGTTAAGTAAGTTTAAGACCCCTCATTTTTAAAAAACTGCAAATTATATGCATTACCCGTCAATGTGGTAAAATTACCGTACAGATTTAATTATATTTAATGTCTGATTGCTTAATTTATCATATACATTTTCCAGTAAAAAATGTGAACATATACCTGTCAATTTGTTTGTTTTCATTGACGGGCGTAAATACCCGGCATGCTATTTTAGGGGAAATGTTATATCAAGTTTATGGGGTATCGAAGAACTTGTCAATACGAATATCTCCTGTTACGGGGCCAACTCCCAAATCAGTACCTAGTTTAGGCTCTTGGATAGGCAGTCAAAGAAGACTACTCTCAACTAATGTATGAGTGTGCTCATATGTTGACATCACATTTCATTTCTGTTTGCATATTTTAACATATAATTAGGTCTACAAACATTTGCCAGTAAAAAAAATTAACTAAGACCTGTCAAGTCATATGTCCCCTTCTGACGACGGGTAAATTGGTGTAAATATTATGCCAGAGCACTATCTACCTATTTTTAGGAAATGTTATAACAAGTTGATAGGGAATCGAAGAACTCGTCAAAACGAATATATTGTGTTTCGTCTTAGATCATTAAATACAGGATAAGTTACGCAGACAAATCTTCTTACAAAACTTTCTGCCGTTTTTGGTGCGGGGGAAGGGTACTAATACATCTTCTTCTTATCGAGTCAAAATGGTTACACTGTAGCTTCAATTTCAAATCACCTGTGACCAGTATGTGGCCACGGCGATCCCTCTGTCGTTAGCTTTATTAAGGTCCTCTATGGTACATGACGTAGGGCAGCCCGGACATGACAAAAGGTGGTCCATCGACTGAATGGCACCGCAGTCGCAAAGGTTTTTATCAGCGTGACGCCACCTAACTCGGTTTTCCCGACACCTCCCAACACCAGCCCGGAGTCTATTGAGAGACTTCCAGACTGACCAGGGGAGGTCTCTACCCGGTGGGAGTTTTTCAGCAGGAGGGATATTTGACTCGTAAGGTGGATACTTATTTATCCACCTCACTACATCTAAAAAACACACACAGTCACAAAAATAATTTGTGTCGTTATAAACGCACACTTACGTAAAATTGACACACTAGTTTATTTTCTGCACACTAGCAAGACTCACACTAAAACAAATGTGTATGTACACGTAATAATACACCCTAGTGCAAAAGGATTAAACAAAAAAAAAAAATATCGACATCGATATTTCGGAAAAAGAAATTTACGTTCGTTTTAACTCTGGAATGTTTTCATATAATTATGTCGGAAATTCGGGATAGAAGTTAATACGTCATGTGAGGCACCACGTGAGGAGTTTAAATAATAGAACTTATTATCTTAGTATCTATTTAGTTTTACAAGTTTTATTATTTATACTGCCCACGTGGCGTTTCACGAATACTATAAAACTTGTTAATTAGTTTAACAAATTTTATTATTTAAACTGCCTACGTGGCGCTTCAAGCATACTACAATATAATACAAGTTTTTGAGTATTTAAACTTGTATTATGGGATACTAACTCGACAATACATATTTTATCATCTTCTTCATCATCTAAGCGCGTTCCCGGTTGAATTCATAGCTGTGCTGCTTCTCCTCTGTTTTTTCTCCAAATATAATAAAGTTATATACCCAAGAATGCCAAAGAACTTGCGAAGTGAAGAAGAAATAGCCGAAACAGAAAACTAAAAAACTTGTATTATGGGATACTAACTCAACGATTGTATATTTTATAATAAATACATATATAGATGGGGTTATGGGGTTATGTCGTTTAATCACGGAGTTCCTATGGCCATCTTCCAGCTCCATTATCAGACCCTGGATACTATCTAAAGACAAAAAACCAGTCAAGATGAATCATACGAGCCAAAACTCGATGGGCTTATGTCGTTTAATCACGGAGTTCCAATAGCCACCTTTCAGCTCTATCATCAGACCCTGGATACCATCTAAAGACAAAATACTCGTCAAGATGAATATTACGAGCCCAAACTTGATGGGGTTATGTCGTTTAATCATGGAGTTCCTATGGCCACCTTCCAGCTCCATCATCAGATCAGAACCATGTTGTCATAATATTGCATTGTCACGCGACATACGTATGCGTGCAAAATTTCAGCTCAATCGGAAACCAGGAAGTGGGTGAAATTTAACTTGCAAGATTTGATTACAGACAGACAGACAACGGGACAGGTAAAACTAAATAAAAGCTTGTAAAATAATTAATGTATTTCGATATTAAAATTATATCACAAATAAAACTATATCAAGGAAATGTAATTTTTATCGACATCGATAATAATGCGATGTCTCGTCACTCATGGCAGGATGGCAGGAAAGCAGTTGCAAAATTGACTCGATTATTTTTGCCGTAATCTAAACTGAAAGATATTATATCGATTTTTAAGTAATTACATTTAAATAGAAATCAATGTTAATAAAATAAAAAAATACTTACAAATGAAAGGTTATTCCATATTTACTAAGATTAGAAGTATTTGACCTCTTTTTACATGCGTTAACTGCACAATTTGGCATTTTTAATCGAGCACTTGTAGACGTCCTTTCGATACTTTACCGATGCACATAATGATCATAATCGAGTACGCAACTAGTTTTTATGAACGTATTAGAGCATGCGATCTTATACTTCGGCAGAGGGGAACGCGCAGGTAAGGCTTATCCTGTATGATCTAAGTGTTCCGTTGATATAATTGCGGTTATATTCGATTAAATCGAATAAAAAGCATAAATAATAAAGTATTATTTAGACTGATTGAGAGATAAAAATTTTATCTTTCAATCAGTCTAAATAATGCTTGTAGCGTCAAAATCTGTCTGTGTTAAGTCCATACGAAATCTAAAAGGTATGAGACTGTCAAAAAAATTTACTACATATATCGAGGGTGCTCATTTGTTGATATCGCATTTGATATCCGTTTGCTTATTTATACATATAATTACGTCTTTTCACACCTCCCAGCAAAGAAAAAGATAATAATTCAACGAAGCCCATGAATGTATGATTAGTAGGTATGAGTGCAACGTTAAAGTTTATGAAAACATCATTGTTATAATATATATATATATTGTTATAAACTTTAACGTTTCACTTGCCGTATACCTGCATTTAAAGCATATCATAGCGTTTGCACACACTTTGTGACAAGTAATACCAAGTCATTATTCATGTAATTTACGCAATATGTCGCACCACCTAAATTTATTTCTCTATGTACATAGATAACATCATCATCATCATCCAAGCGTATTCCTGGTTGCATTCTCAGTGGTAACGTTTCAAAGCCCAGGCTTCCGTCCGCTACCTACCTAGGTGATTTGACGAGGTTACTGGTTTTTACACAGAGTGACTACTGTTTGACCTCTGCAACCCAAAGGGTATATCAATCCGAGGATAGGTTTAAACAAAAACCAGATGGCGTCCAGGACCCGCAGCTTTAATCATCATTCTTTTCGAATAATCAGGTGATTCAAGCCTACAATATCCTACGTTCCTAAGGTGAACTGGTAGACAATGCTTAGCATTATGTTTTACTTTTTGTATTATAATTGTTAGATTATTGTGCAATAAATATTTAATAAATAAATAAACTTTTAACAAAGTACCTATGTTTTTTTTTTATAGAAATTTTATTGTTCCACAATAAAAAAATGGCACAATTGGAGGACTTAACGCTAAAAGCTTCCTCTCCCAGTCAACCATAAGGATATACAGATACGAATCATGTTGCGGCTCAAAAAACTAGATACAAAATAAAGTATTTAAATATGTGCATAATATATATGCCTACTTAACACTATATAATATAATACAATATATAATATACAATTGAATAAAATATACCTCATAGAATATACCTACATACGTACATAAGACTATCTTTAATACGCTAAATACATATAACAAATAAATTTATACAAACCTGCAATATATATAAATAATGAATGATGATGGTGAAAAATAAAGAATATAATAACATCAATCAAAAAGAGAAGAGTGCACTCTTCTCTTAAAAGAAAAAATTGTGGAAAGAGACCTATAGCTTGTAAAATAAAAGAGCTTGATATAAAATTTGTGCAATGAGGAGGAACAGAAAGGAGAAGATTATCAGTAGAAAGAAGTTGCATGAGTGTCAGAAAGAAATTAAAATTTACATTTAGGTACTCAAAAGAATTGAAAAGAGAGTGCAAAGGATTCGCATTTGTCTGCGTTCACGGATAGGTGCCATTTAAGCTCAGAACGAAAAGATAATATATGATCATATTTGTGAAGGCAAAAAATGAAACGTATACAATTATTAACGAGACAGTCAAGCTTCCCAGTGGGATTTGAACCCACGACCTCTGGATCACAAGGCAAACGCCTTTGAACCACTAAGGCAGTTAATTCTCTATAAGTATAGATAACCTTTCTACAAATTGTTTAATAAGGAGAAAATAAATAAATACAATTGAAATTAACCTACATAACTCCAAACCAAACCTAATCTGATCTAGTGCGGCATTGTGTCAAGAACGTTTCTACTATATTTTAAAGCATAGATGCCCTTCAGAATTCTAAAAAACGCCTTTTAGCTTTTATTTTTTTTCTGCCCTGTGATTGGGCATATATTAGGACATTTATAGATTTATGCCCAAAATTCCAGAAATATTCCCAATATGCCCGTTTGGGCATAAACACTTTACCCATCTCTATACCCCATCATAATCTAGTTTTTTGAAAACAGAACTCACAACCAGGCTTCATAGCATTAATTTACATTACAGCATTTACAGTTAACTGCTGAGGATGCAACTAAGAATATACTCAGATGAATGAGATCATGAGGTAAGAATGAGAGAGAGAGGGATCCAGTTTTAATCTTGAAGGTATTTATTAATATACTATTTTCAAAAGTTACTTTTTTTTGCAAACACAGCTTTAAACTGTAGATTGCCTTACGTAGCAACACTGAATAGGTAATTTGTGAAAGTGACAATGGTGAATTGTTGACATTGACAATCACAGAACAATTTTAATTCGGAGAAGAATAACAACTACAATGAAAATGTAGACATAATGCAGATGACATTTTTAATTATTTTATATTTCATTGGTCGGTAAATTATCCCACCCATTGAGATTGGCTCTCAAGAATTAAAGAAACCAATCAGAACGGCACTTTTGTCATCGTAGTAGATAGAGGTAGAGGTAGGTAGCTACTATCTATACCTATTCCGTGGTGGTAGGTTAATTTATTATTATATGGTATGTAGGTACCTAACATAGGAAATAAAACAAATAAGAATTATGTTGTCACTACATAATTCTTATTTGTTTTATTTCTTATGTTAGGTACCTACATATATAATAATAAATTACCACGGAAGATTTAGGGTATAGGACCTACCTACCTACTACGACGACAACAGTGCCGTTCTTATTGGTTTTGTGGGGAAAGATTGACTGGGGATCTCGGATTTTAAACGAGATCGCAGATCCCACTTTATATTTATGTTCGTGTTCCTGCCTTGGGCTTGGCTGTCGCCAATGAAAAACTCCAATGAAGATTTCCGTAACTTTTATTCACTTTAACCTCAGACTTTAACAAAGATTCAGTTAAAGTGCGTTTCATAGAATAGTTCCTTTGCCGCCATGTTGGCAGTAACGCAAACAAGTGTTGCCCCATTACCTTTATTACATTACCTTACATAAAGGGAGATATTTTTTAGTTCGATTGACACTATATGAACTTTTAATAATTCCCTGAAGAATGTATTTGTCTATCTTAATTCGTTACTATTGACTACTAGCAGTGCCAACGATGTCCTTCGGTTGGTACGCGCTTTGAATAAGGACTTTCACATTATCGTGTTTCAAGACTTCGTTTTTTTAAAAAAAGTCATAATATTTTCACTAGTATTTAGAAAAATACTTAGCTAGTAGGAAGGACAGGATCATTGATTAAAAATACAAATCACGACTTCGAAATTATTTTTATTATGGTTTTACACAATAATTGTGTTCATCAAAGTCTACATCCGACATTTCTTCATACTCATAGTCACTGTCATCAGAAATATCAATATCGCCTCCTACTTCGATTATGAATTTATCCATTTCATTGTCTATGGCTGGGCCAGCAGCGTAGTATTTTTCTTCAATTTTTATTAGATGCTCGCATTCTTTCTTCTATTCCTCTAGTGATAGTAGCAAAAGCTTCTTCCGTAATTTGTACTATCTTATTAGCTTCTTGACCTACATTTTTTTCAGCTATCCTTCTTTTTAATATGCTCCATATGAGTTCAATGGGTGAACCCCATGTCAGTCACAATGGTAAGGTGGGCCTTACCACTTTATGACCATTTTCTTCCAACATCACATCTGCTTCATATACAGGTGGTTGTTTGTGTTCTTTAATAATTTCAAACAGCTGTGCTTTTAACATTGTCGGCAAATAAGAAAGTTCTTTATTTGTTATCCAAGATTGCATTTCTGACTTTGTGCTTGACATTGTGGGTGCTTTATCAATCTGCACGGTATGGTATGAGGCATTATCCATAAAAACAATGGACTGTGGAGGTAGATTTGGTATTAGTTTTTTTTAAATCCACTTATTAAAATTTACTTTATTCATTTCATCATGATAATCCGCTGATTTCGATTGGGATCTAAAAATCAGTTGAGCATTGGGTATAAAGCCCATGGCGCCACCTGCGTGAACAATTATCCACCTTCTTTTTCAATTATCCTTCTTCAGTTTCGCTTTGCCAACATTTTCCAGCGCAATATGTGGCGTGTATATATGTTTCATCTAAATACACGACTGGCCGCTGGGTTTCAAGACGATTGGTTCTTAATTCTTCCAGATATCGATGGCGCCATGCGACAATGTCATATCTTTCCATCAAAACCTTTCTTTTGGATTTGCATTTTTTAAATTAAAATCCCATTTCTTTTATATTCCTCCACAAGGTGGTGCGACTACCTTTATAGTCTATATCATTTCGCATTTCATATAACAATTTCGCCAATGTAGGCAATTCCTTTCTTACGGAATAAAATTCGTGTATTTTATGCCTTATGGCACTTCGTTCGAAATTATCAAGTTCGTGAGTTTTTCGTCGAGGACCAATTTTGCGCGGTGTTGTAACCTTTTTCGACGTTGAAGCTGCCTCCTTACCTTCTTTGGTAATTTTCGACACTGTTTTTTCAGATATACCTAAAACAAAATTAAATTATTTATTATGATTATTTTAGTGATATCCTAGATATATTAAGTTTTTCAAATTCGTACAGTATCGTTTGAAATTATTATTATCCAATATACTTATACAACTAAAATATATAAATCGTATTTAACAATATAGAAAGCCATAATATACGAGCTTACATATACATACATACATATTATGTATTTATCACTTACAAAAAGTATCTACTTTTTCCCACTAGCGGCATAAATGGTAGGAAAATTAAACTGATGCTGGTAGCCCTATTTCACTAACCTGTAATGGCGGCGACCCGAGCTTGTACACATCTTAATGGAATAATTGGGCCCTCGTTACGTTTTTCACGTTCACAAAAGTCTTTCACTTTCAACACCATGATTCTTTCAACACTTTTCAATGTTTTCGGTATGATTTTCTTAAGATATCACAGTCAAACTAATTAAAAATCGCAGAACGTATCTACCGTGTTGACTTAATTGACAAACAGGGATACCATCATGACGGCAAAGGAACTATTTGATGAAACGCACTTTAAACATCGAAAACTTTTCAAGCGGTCAAAACTCATCTGTCACAGTGGAAAAAACTAGAGTTGCCACTGTACAAAAATAAGTGACGTTCGGAAACGAACGCCACAGTTTCTTTAATTCTTTTGAGCCAATCTCGAAGCGTGGGATAGTTTACCGACCATGGACCTGGGGGATGGCAGATGGCGCTGCCGTCACAATAACATTGGCTCCGTATAAATTTAATATAAAAAATAGTTTAAATACAATTTAAGTCAAGTTCTCGTTATTAATAGTTGATTTAAGTTGCAGTGCACACGTGTTAGTGTTATCCTATCGATTAACCAAGTATTTGTGGCGCAATAAGTGATAAACGTTTCAGACGCTTAGTGACATTCAAAACTGTTATTTTATGATTAAAAGTACTAAACAGTGCAGTGAAATACAGTTTCTACTACATATCAGTCTTTAATTGTGTTGTGTACAATTCATAAACGACTGAAAAACATTCAATGGACGATTTATAGTAAAAAGAAGAACTCGCGCGATTTGTATAATCGTTACATTCAAATTTCCCACAATTATTTTAATTAATGGACTCCTGGCTCCATCTATTAAGGAATAGCAAAGGTAGACCATACACATTTACTCATTAAACTACTTACCAAAAGATGGCGCTACCATTTTAACATTTTTGGGATCAACATAGAGATGGCGCTACCCTATTAAAATTCTTGGGACCGAAATATACCTGGATTGAATATTAAATAACTACGCACAATTGAGAGTACAAGATGGCGCTACTGTATATGAAATGTAAAAAGGCGCTATCAAAATTACATTTTGGGACCAAATTGAACCTGGAATGAATATTTATAGCTGCATTGCATTACCTACTCTGATAGTTTACTGGATATAGATACCTAGCACATAAAAATTTACATAACTAAAGAAAAAATTACATGAGATCTAGTCTTGATTATCCAGCTCAAGATGGCGCTACTATGTACAAAATGCAAAAAGCTAATTGAAAACAGACAATATCTAACTTGTAATGTATGTAATAAAAAATTTCACATTGACTGCGGTAATGTGTCTGAAAAAAGATTTTATTTAATGGAACTAGAGAGAAAAAGGACATGGAATTGTACGAGTTGCGTATCGAAAAGGAAGAATAACGAAACATTAAAATCTACTCCCGATCAACATTCCTTAATATTACCAAATAACACTAAGGAAACAAAAACTAAATATCGTACACACATTCCAGTAAAAAACTCATTTCAATCTCTACCTGATGAATTCTTTGATAAGGAAGAACATGTACATACTGCTCCAGGATCTAGCTACATTGGATATAGAAGTATCACACACAACAAAACAAACAATCAAGATAGAATAACTGAACTTGAAGGTATTGTTTATAGCCTACAAGGTAATCTTCTTACAGCTGAAAATAAAATAGAAAGTCTATTAGAAGAAAATATAACACTAAAAAAAATTTTAGCATGTCAAGGAAAAATAACTCCAACGAGCCGAAGAGATTATACCATATCAACAAGTCAAACAAAAAAAACGCCCGTCAACAGTCACTGCAGCACACCAGAATTTCCACGTGATTTGTCACCATGTTTGCCAATATCTAAGCCAAAAGAACAGCAAGGCAAAGCCAGATATTATGAATCAACACCGAAATCACATATGAAAATAACTGCATGTTCTAATGAAAAGCAAGAGACATCCACCGTTACTGCTCCAAAAAATAGAATTTTCATAATAGGTGATCAACAGGCAGTGGGATTAGCTTCATTACTGTTTCATAAAAGATCTCACTATGAAAACCCAATTAAATATGATATTAAGAGTAAAACATACCCAAATGCCCCCACAAGCTACATCATAGAAAAATCTGATATTCTGAACTTAAACTTAACAGAAAATGACTGGTTAATACTGGGTATAGGGGCCAATGATAAAAATCATATTCAATTTTATACTGAAATATTTGCTCTTTTGAAATATGTAAAGAAACCTAGAATTCTTGTCATTAATGTTATGTATAATATGTATATAAATATTTTCAAGTTAAATAATAAGTTAAATACATTATTATCTTCTTTTGAAAATTGTTATTATGTTAAATTTAGGACTTATAACAATAAAACTACAGACAGAAGGAAGATAACTACATATGTAAATAAAATAATAGATTGTAACGATTATGATACATACTTTGTACACAGGGGTAAACGTAATTATACAAGCTCCACTATTCCTCAATTATTTAATAACATTAAGCAAAGTGGTGAGCCCAAACAAACTTCAGTAAAAAAATATATTGCAAATCAAGAAGCCCAATCATTTACCAACAAGCCAAAAAAAGGTACCATACCCTACTATTTTCGTACATGTGATAACCCTAGCAACAATAGCCCCATAAATAGCCATAAAACTAATATCTGTGACGATAACAGCTTAAATATAAATACAAACAAGAGCAGGCAGCTTTTTCTTGCCTAACAAAAAGGAAAACTATACATTTAATATTATGCATCTAAATACACAGGGCATGAGATCAAAACTTAACCAATTAGAGTTAATAACAGATACAATTAAATTAGACGTACTTTGCTTTAGCGAAACATTTCTTCAAGGTAAACATGTAAATATGCTTCAAGTACCAGGATACAAATTGGCATCTTCTTACTGTAGAAATAAATGTATGGAGGGGTTTGTATATATGTAAAAAATGGGTTAAATTTCAATCAGATTGACTGTGTTAATTCACTTAGTATTAATTTTAATTTTGAATGCTGTGGTATAGTAATTCCAGAATTAAATTACATTATTGTTTGTGTATACAGGACCCCTGACTCTAATTTTAATATTTTTATCAAGAACTTTGAAATATTATTACACAGGCTAACAGTTAGATCGCGCTATTTAAAGAAAAAAATATTTATCACAGGAGATTTCAATGTCGATACTTTGGTAAATGATTCGGAAAGTCGAACATTCTTAAATACTTTGGCAGCATATAATGTTAAAATAACAATAAATGAACCTACTAGAGTAACTTCAACATCTAGTCCATGTCTTGATAATATTATAACAAATGTAAAAACACAACAGTCAAGAGTTGAACATTTTGGTATCTCGGATCACTCTGGAGTAATCATAGAAGTACCCTGTACCCAGAGTTTTACTGAAAAATACTGGTATGTATATAAAAGAAATATTGATAAGTACATAGACGTATTTTTAAAATATTTATCGCAAATTAGTTTTGTTGAAATATACTTACATCAAGATATTAATAAGGCATATAAAGCGTTCTTAGACTTATTTCAAATGTTGTTTGAACTTTGTATACCTCTAGAAAGGGTTAAAATTACTTACAAGAAAAAGAAAACATGGCAATCTAAAGGAATTCGTATATGTAGCAAAAATAAAAGAACAATGCATAATGAAGTAATTAAGAAAAAAGTTCCAAAAGCAAATGAACGGTATAAGAAATACTGCTGCCTATTTAAGTCGATATTACGAAAGGCGAAACAGAAACAAAATATAAAATATATAAAAAATAGTGGCAACAAAAACAGAGCTACTTGGAATTTAATAAAACAATGTACTACTCCTACAAACGACATTAAAGATACAGTTGAAAAACTTCTTATAAATAATACCACCACTGATAACCCAAATGCTATTGTTGAATCTTTAAATAATTATTTTATTAATAATAATATACACAGTAATATACCAAATAGTTTTAAATGCTCCTCTCAAACACAAAGAAAAAGTATTTATTTAAATCCAGTAGATGTTGATGAACTGAAATCTATTGTAAATAATCTGAAAAATAAAAAAAGCTGTGGGTACGATAACATACCAATTGAGTTAATAAAAAAATCTCTGCATTTTATAAGTGACCCTCTTATTTATTTACTCAATCTTATGATAGAAACCGGAACATTTCCCGATGCCCTTAAATTATCTAAAGTAAAACCTCTGCATAAAAAAGGATCAAAAACAGATGTTAGTAATTATAGGCCTATAGCATTGTTATCAGTGTTTTCGAAAATATTTGAAAAAGTGATTGAAACCAGATTGTCTAGATTTTTTGAACATAATAATATCATTAATGAAAATCAATTTGGATTTCAGAAAAACAAGTCTACAAATACAGCAATATTTAAAATTTTGAAAGATATATGGAATTCATTAAATAATAAATCAATGTGTATAGGATTATTCCTAGACATGTCACAGGCTTTTGACTGCGTTGAACATAATATTCTTTTAAAATAACTCGAAAATGTAGGTATCAGAGGTTTAGCATACAATCTAATTCATTCATATCTAAACAATAGGAAACAGGTTACGGTTATTGATAAATATAATCCTAAAAACAAAACCATAGAAGAAGTCCGGTCTAAAAAGGCAGATGTGATCCTCGGCGTTCCTCAGGGCAGCATTTTAGGTCCACTACTTTTTCTCTTATACGTGAACGAGCTTCCATTAATCACTAAACACAAATGCGTTATGTTTGCTGACGACGCCACGATCTTCATATCAGACAATAATAAAGATAAAAGTAAATTCGAAGAGGAGATAAATAAAACATTAAACACTACTACAGAATGGCTTAGGTCTATTAATCTTAAAGTTAATCTAACAAAAACTAAAATTGTACAGTTTCATTGGTATAATAAAGAAACTTATAATTTAAATGTTCAGGAATCAAACACTAAGATAGAGGAGGTAAATGAAAATAACTTTTTAGGTGTTATAATAGATTGTCACTTAAATTGGAAAAGCCACATAAACAAAATTAATAAAAAAATATCATCTTATTGTTACGCCCTTTCTATATTATCCGAAAGTTCTTCAGTAGATGTAACACGGTCTGCATATTATGGAAACGTGTATCCACATCTTACCTATGGCATAATATATTGGGGTAATTCTGTGAATGCCCATAGCACCTTCGTTCTGCAGAAAAAATGTTTAAAAATTATACATAATATGTTTACAGATGAATCACTAAGAAACGTATTTAAAGAAAAGGGTTACCTTACACTGACTAATATTTATATTCTTGAACTCTGTGTATTTGTTAAAAATAATATGTTCTACTTTCAAAGAAAAGTAGAATTTAGAAGTAACCTAAGAGAAATATATTTGCATGATTTGTTCTTACCAACTGTAAATAATGAAATGTTTAACAAAAGCGCTTTTATTACTGGCATAAAAGTATTTAACCACTTACCGACTGAGATTAAAAGCATATATAACTGTAAGCTATTTAAGAAAAAATTAAAGACATGGCTACTTGAGCATATATTTTATGACTTAAGAGAATATTTTAATTTTAATACTCAAAGAGGAAGAAACATATAGTTTAGGTTAAATAAGTAATTACTTGGTGTAAATTATTATTAAAATATACACATTGTATTTTTTTATTTTAAAAATAGTGAAAGTCGGTATATAAATAATATTAAGGTAGCAATTTAATATTGGTTATAAGTGTAAACTGTTTTGCTTCCAATAGACAATATGCATGTGATTCAGAAACGAACAAAAAAAATGATGTGTATACTTTATTGCTAAAGAAAAATATCCATATATATATCTTTTCAATTTAACGTGTTTCCATTGAGAAATTAATTATTTAAAAGCTGTATTTTTAAAATTCCCTCGTAAATTTCCGAAACGCCACGTGACGTCACGAAACACTGTCAAACTCAATTTTCTAAATAGTCTGTGCTGTCAATCACAAATTAAAATGAAGAAGACTATCTGTCACTGTCAATAAGTCATTTGTAATTTGCAGTGTTACCAGATTGGGTATGTTTTTCGCAATTCTGGGTAAAAATGGGAAATTTTAGAGAAAAAAAAAAGTCTTGGAGAATTTTGGGTATTTTTTTTCTTAAATAATATACATTTGTTTAATAAATTACGGTAGGTAGTACATTATCTTATAGCTTATAGTAGCAGGCAGCTAGTCTACTACCTATTAAATTATAAATAATTGAAGTAGGTACTTACAATACTACTGTGTAGTTTTGCAAAGGAAGACACTACTAATTTTGCTCACAATTTGTATTTTTTGTTCACAATAGGTATGTACATGTCGCAGTTGAATGGTATAATCCGCTAATTCACTAAACCTCTAGCTGTTTGGCATTACAGCTCGGTTTTGTAAAACAGCGAACCCTAATACGCGGAATGGAATGAACGACTTGTATTCATCCATGCGGCTAGAGAAGTTGTTGAACATTCTATCTAAAACAACAGTACTTAAACACGATACATCGTCTCTTCTCATCGCTTTACACCACGTTTTCCTTACATTTGCATCTTTGGGCATATGAAAATATATTTTGTCAGGTGCAGTTACGATGTTATTTTTGCACATAGGAACCATACAATATTTATAATAAGATTTTGTGCGCCCTTCCATTTGTAATGAATTGATATTAAAAGCTTTAATCACTCACTTATAATCACAAATTAGATAGTATTACTTATAAAATAAAACTGTGAATCCAACACTTCGTTGTTTTGTTGATAATATTTTGAATTTGTAATTTGCACTCGACTGACACTGACATATAAGTGTATCTATGACATTGACAATGCACGGTGACGTCACAGAATAAAAGCGCAAAATGGCGCGTTTATAGTCGTCCAAAAATAATAGTAGTTTTAATAATTTTTTTAAGCTTATTTAATAATATTCTGTAAGTGTTATATTTTTTTCCGGTTATATAATAACTTATAGAATCGTTTAAAAAAATAAAAAAATAACATGAATATACCCTATTATTACGATTTTATTGTTATAGGTATAACTATTGCATGCCTGAAAGGGCAAACTGTTGAAACATACCACATTATATATCATTTTTTTATACACAGTTAAGCAATAAATAATTTTGACTTTTGACTTTTGACCAATGAAATATAAAAATGTCATCTGCATTTTGTCTACATTTTCATTGTAAATAGTTGTTATTCTTCTCCGACTACGAATAGGAGTAAATTGTTCTGTGGACATGACATGAGACATGACATGACTGACATTGACATAACGTGATAACAAAACCTCTTACTATTGTAGTCTTACTACGTTAGGTATTTGTTCCAATGATTATGGAATTGTTCTGATTGCTTTTTTGTTATATGGAATGTTTTCAGATTCATCGAAACATCAAATAATCATAAATACTAAGTCCTATTTTTCGCGTTCTTTCACCAACCTTACTAAATATCTACTAAAGTGTAATGGATATCGAGAACGCAACGTTTGATACAAAGTCAACATATTCTAATGTAAGTTTTCATCACGGTACCTCTTCGTCGTATAAGCGCATTCCAGGTTGCATCCTCAGCTGTGCTGAGAGCTGTGCTGCTTCCCCGGGGTGCGCTTTCCCGCTTTTTCTTCTTTATATTTTAACATGCATGTCAATGGTCACCCAAGGATGCCAAAGACCTTGCATAATGGAGAAGAAATAGCCGGAACAGTTTAAATGATTTGGCAATAGTTTTACGACCGGCCGCCTGCCTGACGTCAACCCTCTTTGGGAATGTGTTTGTGCGAAAAGTTTTACAACTGGCCGCCGTCGTAGCACGAGATGTTTGTGCTTAGTCCTTTAGTCGCCTCTTACGACATCTACAAGAAGAGATGGAGTGGTCCTATTCTAATCCGGAACCACATGGGTGATTTTTATCATGGTACCTAAGTATGATATTTTTAATAATGTTATTTTAGAAATTACTAATTTTATTGGCCGGGAATGAATAAAAACAACACAACGAAAAGATGGGTGTTATAATTTTGACATGTCTGTGCCAGTCTTGTGTGTGTTGTGTGGAAACAAATAGACAGATTTCGATGCGGTTTTTCGAATCAAAAGCTTTGTCTGTTGGGATGGTTCTTAGTTATGTTTGATGAAAGTCGGTTCAGCCATTCAATAGTTATTAGCGGTGAACGCTTGAAAGTTGGAGGATTTTTAATTTGTCTGGTACTTATATAAACTTGTTTCATTACTTCTGCAACTATTTGTAAGTGGCTAGTATCATTAATTGCAAATAGGTTTCTAACTATTATATATTTCTTATTACCAATTTATACTGTTATTCTTATTTACTTACAGGGTCTTGAAATTTCTGCAAATGCTACAATATTAGAGGAAGGTTTAAGAGTAAGTTTAATTGTTTTTGATCTTTGCATTGTATGTTCGTATAGAATTTTTGTTTTATTTGTTTAACTTCATGCACAATACTAGTATCAAGGTGGACCTAAAACTTTATGTCGTCAGACCAACACTTCTTTTGTCGACCCTTTTTCTGTTGTTTTGTTTTAAAAAAAAAAAAAAAATGGGAGTGAAACACCTAATTCGCTTTTAAAATTCTGCTTTCAGGTTTGTCCTCTATGCCAGTCAGAAATAAAGTTGTTCTTTATAAACTTCAATGAAAAACTGTTGATGTGCGAAAACTTGGAGTGTGAATATCCTTATGGGTATGAAGACCTGCAGTTCTTCAAAGAAGACAACACTGTGAACAGCATGGACGAATTGGGCAGTATCCGGAGCACTCGCAGCAAGCCAACTGCTGATGACAACTCTGCCACCTGCTCGGTGCTATCACAAACTGCTTGGTCAGACATCGAACGATTGAATGGAATATTTGAATCTGAAGACAGCCAGTTTGAATTCCGGCACCATACCAAAAGCAAACAAAATAAAGAAGATGAAAGAAAGAAAGATGAGAAAATAATGCAAAATATTCATTCAATTCAGGATTTGAATAAAGAACTTAAAGAAATAAATCAACTCAGCAAAAGGAGGATTACAAACAATAAATATATAAAAAATCTTTTAAGCATCCAAGAGATGTCCGGTGTGGAGTTGCTGCAGCCCGAAGAAATGAAAATCGTGGGGAAAGTGCATGATCGTTCCTGTCCGGTCAAAATTGATGTGAACACGGACCTTGAGGGCAGCGTCTCTTGCATTAAGATAGAGTTGGTGGATATCACAAACTTGGATGCGGCTGTTAGGGAGGAAAACAATACGAATAATAATGTAGAATCTTAGATTATATGTACTTAGCTTTAAGATTTTTTGCGATCTTAATAATGTTTTTTTTTTTTTTTTTTTATCTATTTTTTTTCCGAGGCTTCAGTTCACTTGGTGTGATATATATTAATAATGTTCCTGTGTACAGTTTGTTCAAATGGTATGCAGTAAACATGATTTATATGAAAGTAATAAATATACTCTTGTTAATCATGGTGTATGTGGTGTAATGAAAATCTAAATACATATTAAGTATATCCTCCAATAAATTAGCTGTTGAGATCATTTTTTTTATAATTAATACAAACAGACGCCGCATTGAGCCAATATATTCTGCAAATGTTTAGCGCAGGCGGCGTCTTTGAACCAACCGGCGCCGTCTTTGTCGGACCGCCAGCAAAAAATAAAATAGAAAATTCATTATACATTGATAAAGCATTGGCTCGGGTATTGGTGCAAACCATTTGGGCGAATGGACATGCAGAGGCGGCGTAAGGCGTGGGCGATGTCACGCGATGTGGGCCACCGCCTGTGGCCGCCGCCCACGGCCTGGCGACCTGCAGGGCCTCGCATGTGTAGCGGATAACATTTTTTTTAGAACGCCTCGTCTGAAAGCGATTTTTCTTACTAGCCAAAGGGTCTCGCAGAACTATCTCGCCCACATCAAACTGATCTTGCGCCGCCACTACTTGCATGTACTAATGTATAATTATAGTTATCCACTGTGCTAAATATCATTACTCCATTTTATAAATATATGACGGCTCAAAACACTTTAGTGTGATTGTAAAGATTGAAATCTTATATCATCTTTTATTCATTTTTGTGGAGATCTGCAGTACATAATTTTGTGCTATCTAGCTTGTGTACCAATTTTCTATTTAATTAATTATAAACTGTGTAACAATGTTGAGTTTTGATTTAGCACAACTTTCCAATAAGGCAACAATAATACAATATGCCATATTGCTTTTAGATTGCATAAAAAAAGGTAATAATTTGCAGTTATGAATGTTTAGAAAATCCTTAACATAAAATAATTTAAAGACTTATGTACTGGCGGTAAGTTTTAAAAACGACTGAATCATTTGAAATGATGGCGCCACTAAAAGTTCTAGGTCTATGGCGCCGCTGGACCAGGATCCGACATCCTATATTTAGGGTTCTGTATCTCAAAACGAAAAAACGGAACCGTTATAGGATCATCCGCGTGTCTGTCTGTCCGTTTCGTCGGTCACCGTCAATTTGATCCGAAACCACTGGACCGAAAAAATGATGATTGTAATTTTGCACACGTAGGTAATCATGTCATTTAGTTATTCACATAAAATGATAAATGTATTTTAACATGGGGGATACTTTTGAGGGCTAAATTAGCTCTGCGCGGGAAGAGATTATTTCACGTTAGTTTTGATGAAATAAGTCAGTAGGTACCTACTTAATTACGTAACTAAGTAAGTATATGGTAAATAAAACAGAATACAATACAATACAAAAATCTTTATTGCACCAAATAAAAACAATAAAAAATTACAAAGTTTACGGAACTTTGAACTAAATAAATAAGGTACAAGAGGCGGCCTTATCGCCGAAGCAATCTCTTACAGGCAACCATAAAGAGAAGGAGTGCGAAGTATATGAGTAAGATAACAGGTGGCGCAGTTAAATTTAAAATATAGATTATAAATAACCAATAGCTATTAAAATACTTATACAAAATATATAACATTATACAAAAAAAGATATATTTCTATAAATAAATGATCATATATATATACATATTCATACCTATATATACATAGCATAATAATAAATAATTTATTACATACATACAAATAAATAAATATCACAATGATGTAAACAGAAATAGTAGGGGAAAGAGATGAGGAACTAAACAGAAGTAAAAAAGTGATTTTTAGTTAGGGTTTTAAATTTATTCAAAGTTTTGGCGAATCGAATGGAAAGGGGTAGAGTGTTCCAGAGATGAATAGCATAGACAGTAAAAGAATATTTGTAGAAATTGGTCGAGTGGACTGGAATATTGAGAAGAAGTTTATCTGCACTGCGTAGAGGCCTTGAAGAGGTTCTAAAGAAAAAACGTTCCTTGAGGTACTCAGGATATGTGGGACTAAAAAGGATGGAGTATAGGAGAGAAAGGATATGCCAATCACGACGTAAGCGGATAGATACTTTCCCGACGTTCGTATTCTACGAATGCTCTCGATCGCTCAAGCATCTGCAATCTGTCACGGAGCCGGAAACAGGCACAGGAAGGCTCGAAAGTGAAATCTCACGAGTCCGCCGGTTTCTCGCAATCACGGTAATTGAAGGTCTGTGACTCGGGGGTGGTCTCGAGGAGTGCTGCGAGTGTCCAGTGCCTAGGAGCATTGACTTGTTTACTCTTCTTGACTTAGCCAATTGGCTATAATAGCTCCGGCTTTTTATTCTCCACTTCGCACGGTCTAGGGTGACCATTTACTTGCGTATCATTTTTCAATTTCCGAAGCCGTACCGCTATGGATGTAACAAGGCTCACGCTATATACGAGAAAAGGACTGCTGCGTTTAGCTAGAGCTTACCACCCATAATAAACGGGCAAGTGCGAGTACATGAAGGGTTCCGTACCACCGTACAATGTTTTAAAACGCTGAAGAAAGCAAGTTACGCAAGTTCTCCTTAACAAATTGGACCGATTGGCCAATAACTGCATCAGATTTATTTTTAATATTCGTAAATTTGACCACATCTCTTCATTTCGCGCTCAGCTTGCATGGCTGCCTATTCCCTTACGTTGTAATGCTAAAATACTCTCTATGCTATTTTCTATCTTGAACAATCTGCACTCCCCTAGCTATCAACCCTCTCAGTTCCACTCACTCTCGTTCACTTCGCTCCTCTAGCACTCTCATCCTTAGTTTTCCTCCTCATCGCTCTACCTTCATGGACAAGTCTTTTCAAGTCCAGGCTATCCGGCTATGGAATGCCCGGAGGAGTCTATAAGAAGAGCTCCCAGTCGTTTGGCTTTTAAGCGAGCGGTACATAAATTTTTCCTCCAGCAGTCCTAGTCCCAGTCATCCTGATTATATTTATTAGTATTTATATTTATGTATTCATCTATTGTATTTTATGCATGTTAGTATATATGTTTAAGTCCGTAAAACTGGCAATATAAAATCAGCGAAAATCGAAAAAAAATCACCAAAATTTGTTGCTTTTTAGTTGCTAATTAGTTGCCAAAACGATGATTTTTTTGCTTTAACCGATCGTGAGAAATCGGCAACAGTTCCAGCTTTACATTAAGCTACCGTGACACAAATCGGAGAAATGTATTATAGGTTGAGTAAATGCAGGTGAATTTGTTGCTACAAAAATATTGTAAAAATACAATTTTTTTTCAAATACTGGACTCGCTAGCTTAACTTCCGATTTCTGATAGTTAAATTCTATTTTTTAATTTTATATAAATTTTTATCGAAATCGAAAAAAAATAATTTTATATAAATATTTTTTTTTTCGATTTTCGCCGATTTTATATTGCCAGTTTTACGGACCTTATATGTTTAGTTATTATATGTTTAAAAGTATATTTGTGTATAAGTATACCTATGTGTTTTTGATTATATATATTATTTATATTAAGTTTGCTTATTTCTGTGAATTTTATTACGCCAGCCACACATATTTTCTGCTTGGTCTAATGGTTGACCGGGAGAGAATGCCATGGCATTAGGTCCGCCACTTGTACTTTTATTTTATTGTGCAATAAAGATTAAATGAATAAATAAATAAAGAAACACGTTTCTTGTATGACGACCCCCTTTAATTTTTAACTATTTTTTATTTTTAGTATTTGTTGTTATAGCCGCCACAGTTATACATAATCGGTGAAAATTTCAAGTGTCTAGCTATTACGATTCAAGAGATAGAGCTCTGTGACTGACGGACAGACAGACAGACGGACAGACGGACAGACAGCGGAGTCACAGTTATAGGGTCTCGTTTGTACCCTTTGGGTACGGAACCCTAAAAATGACCCACCCTCCAAACCACCCCTAAAAATGTCTGTTTCTCGTGAAAATAATGATCATCATCACAGGTACCAACCAAACCAACCAACAGAGATACTAGATAAGTCCACTAATTATATCTTGATTTTTGTTAGATCAATCTCTCAATCTCACGACATTTTCATTCAAGCGCGTTCCCGGTTGCATCCTCAGCTGTGCTGCTTCGGAGCCCGGGGTGCGATTTCCCGCTTTTTCTTTCCAAATATTATAAGCATGTCAATGGTCACCCAAGGATGCCAAAGACATTGCGTTGGAGAAGAAATAGCCAGAAGAGTTTAAAGATTTGGCTATAGTTTTACGACCGGCCGCCTGCCTGATGTCAACCCTCTTTGGGAATGTATTTGGGCGAAAAGTTTTACATCCGGCCGCCGCCCGACGTAAACCCTCCTTGGGAATGCAATTGTAGCACGAGATGTTTGTGCTTAATCCTTTAGTCGCCTCTTACGACATCTACAGGAAGGGATGGAGTGGTCCTATCCTAACCCGAAACCGCACGGGTAAACCGGCACGACTATCTACGAGATTTCCGAAGCACAAGCTTCTTATCAAAATGTAAGTGTAGTAGACTTAGCAAAAATTACGAAGAATGTACTCTCTCTAATCGAGTGTGTTATTAGCATAGACATAGAACACTACGTGGACTGGAAATCAGCAGGAAAAAGGCGAGATCAAAAATTTGCTGCATTTATGTGCGTGCGTATGCATGTGTTGTACGCGGCCACGCCGGCTTTATAGGGAATAATGGTCAAAACGAAATTCACGTACTTATTTTATAAAAAGTTATATTCAAATCTTAGATATTCTTTTAGTACAAAATACCTATAAAATAAGACAATTTTTGCCATCATTTAGTATACAAAATTTGAGTATAAGTGTGTTCATGTGACCGGAAGCAAGAGGTGGCAGTTGAAAATGACCGTACATGAATACACACTCGGCACAAGTCTCGCAAAGTACCTACTAAGAAAGTAAATATAGTACAGTAGACTGCGCAAAGTGAAACTATATTTCTTTTACCTCAACACCTAATCTATTCACTCAAGTTACGGATGTCAAATCTTTGGTGGGAACCTACTTTGTTGTATGATAATGGCGGAAGAAAGGTGATTTCCCGATTCGTACTAAGTAGACTAGACAATCCTACGAAAAAACTTGATAGTATTAATTTAGTGCAAAGACAATGGCGTAGTAACCCACCTACATCATCACCCGAGCGTATTCCCGGTTGCGTCTCAGCGGTAACGCTTCAGGATTTGAACCCACGACCTCCAAATCACAAGGCAAACGTCTTGACCACTGGACCACGGAGGCAGTACCTATCCTATTTATCCACGTACGTACGATTTTTATTATTTTCCTTTGCATTTTAGCAATGGTGTTATTAGAACTGCACACTCACTAACTAATGGAATTTAGGGATGGCCCTAGTGGGTAGGGCTCGGTGAGGAGCTCGGTGGATCGGTGGGAGTCGGGAGAACGTAATATTTGGGCGTGGTCCGCACTTGAATGGGTGACTACAAGTAATTTAACTTCTCGAGCTCCTCCGTGCTTCGGAAGGCACTTTGAGCCGTTGGTCCCGGTTGTCATCGTTGTATAGCAGTCTTTAAGCTATGTCAGATGCCTTTAGACAGCTTGAAATATCTGACTCCAGTTGCACACGAAAAACCAACAAACGCCGTGCAGTAGAAAAGAGTGCCGTGCCGCAAGACCCAAATGCCATTTTTATTCGTGCTGGTTGTGGTGCTGACAATGGAAGTCAAAATGGTGATGGGTTGCTGGTTTGTTAATGACATGGTTCAGATTCTCGCCTCATTCCCTCGATTGATTTATGAGATATGTGCAAAAAGAGAAGCAGCTGGCACATTTTACGTTCTGTTTTGCTAGAACAGACACATGCGCTTTTTAGTCGACGTACAGCTTGGGAGTGGAAACAGGGCGATTCCCCCTCTGGCAGCAGCAGTGGTCGTTGCGAAACGCTAGTAAGAGTATCGGTAGCTTTTGCACTAAAAATAATTAAAAATAATGACCTTCAATAAGTGATATATTTATCCTACATTGAATTAAAAATTTTTGACTTTGACTTCGGCAACGCAACCCGCCGTGGTGCGCGGAATCTGCTGCTTTTTTATGGAATCTGCCGTGTTTTTAGTGGGTTGGACTAGGCGTGTTTTCTATACAAACTGAGATAAATACATTATTAAAATCTGCCGCCCCGCCCATGCTCCGCGACGCGCGACGGTGCGCGGTGCAGTGGGATAAACGCCGAATGCTTGATATCGGCGCCCTCAAAGATATGCGGCCGGCTGCGATGACGAGCGGGACGTCAACGACCGCGCGTATAGTAAAGATGTAGGTTAGCCATTTTACCCGTGTGGTTCCGGGTTAGAAATTAGAATAGGACCACTCCATCTCTTCCTATGGATTTCGTAAGAGGTGACTAAAGGACTAAGCACAAACATCTCGTGCTACAATTGCATTCCCAAGGAGGGTTAACGTCGAGCGGCGGCCGGTTGTAAAACTTTTCACCCAAATACATTCCCAAAGAGGGTTGACGTCAGGCAGGCGGCCGGTTGTAAAACTATAAGCTAAATCATTGAAAGTGCTCCGGCTATTTCTTTTCCATTTTACAAGGTCTTTGGCATCCTTGGGTGACCATTGACATGAATATTATATTTGGAGAAGAAAAAGCGGAAAAGCGCACCCCGGGCTCCGAAGCAGCACAGCTGAGTATGCAACCGGGAATGCGCTTAGACGAAGAAGAGTAGGTAAGCTATTTATTAGAAATTCGGAAGACATTTTTTTGACCACCTAGAGCAACCGCTCTACCCTTTGGCCGGCCACGTACATACTTACATTATTGACCAAATGGAAACCAAATGGACTCTAATAATTTACTACTCTTATGATTTAATTGGATTAGGTACCTATCAAGAAATATACTTACAAACCCTTACATAGATACATACTTACACACTTTATGTAAAAAGAACCACGAGTTTCCTGTATCAATTACAGATATAGGTGTGGTGTAACACGATCCAGCGTGATTGATCTGTGATCGATAGATGACCAGTACAGGACTCGAGGAGCTTGAACTTGACTTTCCCTGTCTATGGTCACAGGAGGTATTGCGCCTGCGCTCTCAACGTGCCGTCTTTATACGACGAATTTCAAAGTAATTATAAAAAGTGTAATTGACATATGCGTAATAAATCGAACCATGGGCTATAGTAGATCACTATAGTACAATGTATAATAAAGTCGACATTCCCATACAATAGTCCGAGCGGCTGCATACTTTTGTATGGAAATGCCGTAGTTTTTAGTCTGTTATTTTAATTTCATTATATTATATCTAGTGATCTAGCATAGTCCGTGATTAGATTTATTTCGCGTATGTCAATTAGTTGTAAAGATAAACATTGCCATCCAACGAGACAACGCTGCCAGCCTCCTGGGCGCTCCTCCGGGGCTCTTTATTTTATAATAAGGTTTTATTCTAAGATGTATATATTTGCCTTTGGTGACTATATAGCTGAAGACATATAGTTTCAATCCCCGTAGCTTGCATATTCTAAACTTACGCACGCATCTAGAATTAAGACGTAAAGATTGCTTCAAACCTTATAAGTTCGTCGCAACAAATCCGCACCTCGTCGCCCCTACTGCAAGCAGGCGAGCTTATAATACCATGTTGAGAGAGCTCTCCTTTTACTTTCATAAAGCGATCAGTAAGACCAGTGCAGTGTCATGGTGTGGATTTAATTAATTCTAAATTTATTCAAGGTAAGTAAGTTTTTTTATGTATGTAGAGGAAAGAAGAAATTAGAGGAAGTGCTATTTGGTATACTTAGGCAATTATTTTCCGGAACACTTACATTGCACTCCATTTCATCTGTAAAAAAAAAATTGTGTCCAAAGTGTGTGTGCAGTGTCAATTCATATGTTTACTTACAACTCGTAGTAGGGTCATTCATACCTACAGCCATTCATTTGAAATAAATTATTTGAAAGGAAACGGAGATATCATTTAAAATGTTGTCTCTACCAAGCCCTAGCTAGATAACCCTTCAAACTATTTTATGAACTACTGTTTACAGTTTATAGTGGGAACGTATAGTATAAACAACAACAGTGGGAACGTGAAGCTTTTCTTCGCACATTTGCCAAAAGTAGCCGTTTTTTGACATGACCAAAATATGAAATTCGTACATACCTACCTATGTTCTAGACTGTACCCAAAAATATGTGTTTACAGCATAATTAGATTACAGTTGCTTTATTTATATAGGTATACAACATGCTTGAGTACCTACTTTTCATAAACATTTAATAAACTATAAGTGCATTGAATAGGTACTTCTAATTCATATCATTTATCAGGCGAATGTCTCTTCCACGTTGTTCAAATATGAAATTGAAGTTTTCAATATAGTCTTGTCTAAAGTAGATATTACTTAACCTTTCAGATGTGGCTGACTCTGGCATACGTGCTGGCATTTGTGTACGGTGGCGGTGGAGTTACTAAATCATCAGGTGTGTATCTCTTTCTTTCTCACTAGCCTACACTATGCCACTACTGGACAATAGGAGTGATATTTTTCAACGAGGAAGTTAGCGAAACACAAAACGTGTAGTTTTCCAACTCACCGCTCGCGTTCCGTCCGACTCAATGCATCGTATTTTTTTAAACCGTCTGTGTCGGCGGTAAGAAATATTATTTTACACAGAAAATAAGAGTTGTCAATGGTTTTCTAAAAATTTCAACATAAGAAGGAAAAGCAGCGTGAACGACGAACAACACGAAAGTTTCTTTGGCATTCCGCCTCTGATTTTAACTTTGTCTAAATTACGAGTGGTCAAGAAACTCGTGCAAATCCTTCGCGTACGACCAATTTAAAAATGCGCCTTTTTGGAAACGCTCGCGCAAACCATTCGTAATGTGATTCCCGATTTCGAAAATAGTACTCCAGGTCTCTTCCAAATAGGGAGGATTTGCCCTTGATCACCATGATCGAAGTAGATGGTATAAAGTCGTAGCACAGTAGACGTTACTGTCCTTTTTCGGCAACTATACCTCCTATACGTCTTTATCCCAAATGGGGCAGACTAATGGGTCTAAGCAGACAGGCCTATATAGGATTGCTAAACTCAAAGGCAACTTTTAAATTAGCGTGATGGTGGGCGAGAAGGAGGAAAAAAGGAATCAAAGAGTGATGGATTGCTAGCTGTATCGTCTACGGTTCACATTTTCTCCCATTCCCTCGATCGACTTTTACGATCCGCGCTCTTCCCGCGCAAATTGTAAAAACCGCAAGCTGCTGGTACATTCTAATCTTTTTGTTTTCTTCAATACCAGCATAAAAGAAACGACACCTATGGGGGGAAAAATAAAGCCTTAGTTCACATATTTATTACCTCAATTTTTTGCTAGGGTTGTTAACTACTGAGAACTGTGACTTGTCTTTATTCACTTTCCGCATACAAAATAATAAGCTTTGTCTTCCTGTCCTCTTCAATATTTCCTTATCTAGTTCGGAAATTAGGTAACTGACGGAAATAATAAAAGCAAACCATTAACCACAGTTTACTACTTCAGAGTTATAAAGTTTCACGCCTATTGAACATGTTGGGACGATGAAAACAGTTTGATAGCGGTCAATTATAGTGAAAAATAGGAGCTACTAAGTAGAATAGAAAATCTTTCTTTGGGGCATAAACAAATAGTTATTTAAAAATATTTTTAAAAGCAAGCTTTTATCTAAAACAATAAAAAGTGCTCCTCAAAACAAATCAATTTGTATGTTTTTTTTTATCACAGAGATGCCATGGCCACCTTCCGCCTTTATTAGGAGATCAGGTCAATGGTACAATACAATACCCTTTATTGCACAAAAGTAAAAAAACAGAACATAATTATCTTAAAAATTAGGAAATGCGCAAAAGGCGGCCTTATCGCTAAGCAATTTCTTCCAGGCAACCTCGTTTATATAGAAAAAATGATGGGAAATTAGGTAGTGCGGGGTGGTCAATATAATAAACATACTTATATACAATAATTATTAATAATGGTACCATAATATTGCTTTTTCACCCAATTTACATAGGTATGTGAAGTTTAGCTCATTCGATATATAGTAGTATAATGGGAAGTGGGCCTAATTTAGCTTGCAAGATTAGATTGATAGATGACGGACACACAGACAACGGGACAGGTGAAACTAAATAAAAGCTTGTAAAATACAGCAAATGACATTAAATATAAAAGAAACACAAAATATGCTACCAAAATGGTTACTCTTGTCGAGGCTTTCTGCGGCCAAGACGCTGGTTTTCAGAGGAACCAGTTCAGAAGGCATATGGCTCTGCCTTACAGTAAGTTTACTTATTATTTAAAATGCATTAGAATTGTACGGTCTAAGCGTAAAATAAAATAAGAAATAAATGTAGGGAAACCACCGGCCCGTTGGCCAGACGATGTTGTGAGGTCAGTGGGAAAGCAGTAGAGAATGACGCAAAAAAGGGAAGCCTATGCCCAATAGTGGGTTGATGTGGACTAAAAATGACGATGCTATCCAGTCTGTGTTTGCTGTCAATAAATAGCACTATAAATAAAACTTGAAAGTTAATGAAAGTTGAAAACAACACATTTTTTTTAAAGTCGTTCATTTCTGACACCTCATTTGCAAGTAGTAAAATAAACGAAAGTCGAACGTAACATTCTCTGCTGCTTTTCTTGTGAATGTCAGTTTGTTTTGTAAGTTACTAGTCATTGAACATTTTACGAATCACGTGGAAAATGCAAACATAGCGCAGAGCATAACTTTTTAACGTTAGCTTAACAGTCGTTTGCGCATCGAGCTATCCAAATTCATAGGTAACGATTTTGCCGCTATGACTGCTGTATAATTAATAATTACTTAGTCTGATGTCTAATACAGGTGACATTTTAATCGCCTGCCAAATTTTGGAAGCAAGTGCAGTAAACAATACTGATCAACTTTTTATAAAAGTAATTAATGAAAAACGATAAAATAATTTGGACCTACCATACAAATCAGCGTTCAGCCGAATGGATTTTCTATGGGAAGACGAAAATTTTATTACGATTTTCAATAATTATTTAATAGCAAATAGTTAATCAATCATGCACTGAACTTGCTCCAAAAATTTGGCTGGTGGTTAAAAAGTCACCCTGTATAACAACTACATAATGAGCTTAGTTTGAAATAAAGTTCGGTGTTCCCCAAGGTTCCATACTTGGTCCACTTCTTTCTAAGATCTTTAATTTTCAAATACAGATCTGTGATTTTGAATTATTTATGTGAGTCCTTTTTGTTTATAATGAACAACACAAGGGTAGCGATATTCCTGTTTTGACTTTCAACTCAGTGGTTATTTTAAATTAAAACGCGTGAATTGTTATTTTATTATATTTTTATTTAAATGACGTCCGTGGAAGACCAGCAGCGTCGTCGCGGCACTCGCGGCTCACACCGCGACACACGCTGAGCGAAGAACAATTTGATAGAATTTTATAATGTCTTATTATGTCAAAATGTTGTATATTTCTTTTGTTTTACCGTCGTTTCCAAACATATACCGTCATAACCAAATAAACATATTTCCTTTGTTTCTTTCTTTCTTTCAATACTTATCTAGGTACTCAATTCTTTGAACCATGTTTCTATTTACTATTGACTATGTATCACGAAAGCTCGTCTTACGATCTCCACAAAACACGGCGACTTGTAGCAGTACCTATTGCAAGTTCGTAATGGGTGACCAACTGGTCCAGGCGCGACATACCACGGGCTCCCGATGAAATCGAAAGTCGTTCTCGTGTCGTATCGTTTACGATCCCACTTTCGCGATTTCTCTTACGTCAATCGATTCGGGTTAGGGAGATTATAAGCCAATTGGGGCTGTGGTAAAGAAGTAAATTGCGATAATGTGCGCACGTTAAGAACGTACTTATTAGCGGGATTGACATGCCAAGCAGTCGTTAACTTTCAGTTAAACTTAACGATGTTTTCTTACAATACCTACTTACATTCAAGTATTATTTAGTTACTTACTAAAATTTAAATAAAACGATGTGGCAGTAATGAGGAGATCGGGGGCCGGTGGGAGTACGCATTGCTGGCACTTTCGCAACTAAAGTAACCCTGGGCGTGGTCCGCACTTGGATGGGTGGAAAAAAAAGCGATTCGTGCTTCGGTAGGCATGATAAGCCGTTGGACCCAGCTGTAAGCATTGTATGGCAGTCATCAAGCTATGTCAGACGCCTTTTGGCACCTTGAAAAATCTGACAACTGTGTTAGCCACATTAACACACGGAAAACAAACAATTTAAACGGGTCAGTGTTTACATTTATTTTTCGGGGCCTCCAAATCCCAATGCTTACTTTCTGTATGATACTCCCTATAGTTGCTTAACTGTTCCTCGCATATCGCAAACACATCTGATAATCTATCTACAAAATTATATAAACCGGCCAAGTGCGAGTTAAACTCACGTGGAGAGGGTTCCGTACAATTGATTGAATTCTTATAGGTTTTGCTGTATTTTTTCAAAATTTTAGGCTCAGTTGTCTCGGAGATCAGGGGGGGGGGGGGGGATGGTCAATTTTCTTTCATGAATAAAATCAAAACTATTCATTTTACAATAATAATTATTATTTTTGAGATCCTCATAACGAGCCCTTTCATTTGACATATGACACAGTAAGGTTTGCAAAACTTTTTTTTTATCTTTCCTAATTTGTCCCCTGAAAATGACCCTTATTTTAAAAACATATTTATTTACTTTACACATATGTGTTTGGGTCATAGGATTACAACATTCTACCAAATTTCATCTGATTCGGTCCAGTAGATTCGGAGCAAATTGGCTGTGACAGACGGACGGACAGACAGACGCACGAGTGATCCTATAAGGATTCCGTTTTTTAATTTTTTGTACGGAACCCTAATAACATGTGATCATTAAAAAAAATTAAAAAATATTATTTACCTATTTGAGGGAGATAAGAAGCTATCAATTTCCCAATTTATTACTAGGTATGTATATGCAGCATGTACTCGTACATTGATTAATCTCGCAACGTGGCGTCAGGTCCTCTTCCTCGTGTCCACCAATTTTTTTTCTAAAATAAATATTAAAACTATTTGAAGGGTTGATTCAGCCCAAAATATGAAAATTAATATTTGGCTTTCCATACAAACTCGGAATAGCTTGTATATTCTTATATATTTATTTATTCATACTGTGATATAATGTTTCTTGGGGAAAGTTGTTCACTATCACGGACTGAACTCACCCTTAAAATAGTTTCATTACGTTTAGTTAGACGTTATACAATATGTAACTAAAACCCTGTCCGAGCGGTGAACGCCATGTTGGGTAGCTGGTGTAGGTTCTATTTATCGGTTTCTCACCAGAGAATAGGTATAAAACATTACCCCTGAGAAAATTAAAATAAAATTCAATTTTAAATTGTATCTTACATGGCATCTCAGGCGGCGGCGGCTTCTTTGCGGCGATCAAAAGAGCCGACAGTCGATGCCGCGCCGTGACTGTGTCTATAAGACATGCCACAATAAGACGGTGTTGTTGCATTGTCTGAATTTTCCCGATTTTAGGGATAATGTAAATTTCTAATGTTTTAGAAATCCGATAACTTTCTCATTTTTATTACTATTTTCGTTTTCTTTTTTTTTTAACTTTTCATTTATGTACTTATATGCCCTTTTTCAGTCGGACAGGGTTTTCTTTACATATTGTACATTGATAACATCTAACATGTGCTGCTTCTAATTTTCAGGTATTTCAAAATTCTGGACGGATGACTACAAAGTGTTCGAACAAGTATACGGGAAGACATCTGACAGAGACCTCTACGGAGCTACGCTGCCCGCCAGCGTGAGCCACGTCCCTGACAGCTCCAAGAAGAAGGCTGAAGCAGCTGCATCAGAAAATAAAGAGCGGTACATAGACGCCCAGCCCTTAACCGACTACGATAGTCTCGCAGAACGATATGCAAACCAATACACAAAGCTGCCAGATTTGGCAAAATCCCAGCCTGCTACATCAACTTACAACTTCGTAAGCTACTCAGACTTCAAACCAATCAGCCAACAATCTGACCCAGAAACTTACAACTATTTAAAACATTTAGAACAGTACAACAATGAACAGAATATTGACTTCCCTAAAAGCATTGGTGGATTCAAACCTTACTTGACCTATGTAGGTGGAAACACTGAAGATACTGACGCATACAAGAGCATTCAAGATATACTCGTTGCTCACGAAGGTAACAAAGTGAGTAAAAAAACTAAAAATAAAAAAAAGGAAGTTGATAATGATGTTGATGACGATTTGAAATATGATGTACTTAATCCTAGAAGGAAGAAACCCAAGGTGAGGCAGGTTACTAGCAACTACGTGACGTCTCCAAAGTGTTATTCTGGCCGGTGCAGGAAAAGGGCTAGTGGTGCGAGACAGCGCTCTCGCCCTTACATCAGGAAAATAAAACGGATTGTTGGCTACTAATGGGTTTCTGACTAACTTGTTATAGTTCTATGAAGATTACACCAAGAACAATAATCAAAGTAATACGTCGTTGTTTCATGCTTGCTTTGATATTTTTGTCCTTCATTCATTTGTTGTGTTATTTTTTTGTTTTTATTAGAAATTTGAGTGCGTTTGACCTCTATCTAGCCTGATGGGAAGCTAAGATGAGGTCTAAGGTGTATCACGCAGACTCAAAAAGTGCCTATTCACTCTTGCCTTGAAAATCCCTAAATCATATGTATGGGGAAACATCGACGCAGGGACACCTTAGCGGTTCGCACAATGAAGGAGGAGGCGAATCGAGAGGTACGATGAGGAGGAATATCGACCATAAATGGGAATCCCTGTCCACGTCGTGTTGTCCGATGGTGGAATGGTGCAGGGGGAATTCAATTATGCAATTCCTGCGCACACTCCCTGAAGTGCAGCCTGTAGAAGACACACAGACTTGCTACTAGTCGGCGATATTCGAGGCTCTGGAGCCGTCCTGCCGTAAGCAACTCATCATCAACGAGTCTTCTGGCACGTCTGTCGATAGCTTCCAGGGCTTCGAGCTGATAGCGGGCAGATCCATCCCATAGGTGACATTTTTAGAGTGAAATTGTCTGAAAATATCAAAGACAACATAAGCAAGTAAAACAATGCATTGTTCTGTGACTCTCAAGTTATTATTCTTTTCACTCGTTTGTTAATGTTGTTAGAGTGAAGAAGATTCATAACGTTGGGCATATTTAAAATTTAGTTTTACACATTTGGTTTTGATCATGTTGTAATCTCCATAGGAAACAAACTTACTCATATTATTATATAAGAAATGTTAAGATTTGTTTTTAGTTGTTGTAAGGGAAGTAAATTACTAATTTATAAGAATTTATTTATGTTATTTATAAGGCATTTTAGTTATTTATTCTCGTTACTCTTTTTTTATATAAAAAATTAATTACTGCTTATTTTACGTGTACGTTCTACGGTGCATCAGGCAGGGCAGGTAGGTTCTAAAAATGAGATGAACAAATAGTGTTAACTTAGTTTAATAATTAAAAAATATCTTAAAGCAATATCAAATCTTTTAAAACAGAACTTTCGAAAGAAAATTGTCAAAAGATACCTGCATTTCCACTCATAGCATTGTCCCGCAGCTAAACGACTGTGCGTCCTCATCGCTTAGCCGGGGGCCAATGTTCAGGAACCTGATATAACTACACCAATTTCCATAATGTAATTACTTATTTCCCTCCATATTTGATGGAATTGAGAATAGTTGTAGAATCGTGACAAATCTTTGTGTTAACCACAGAAATCACAACTTTACGTGTTTACTTTTATTACCTTTCCATCAAAAATTGGTGTAGTCCCACCAGGTTCATTAACCCTCTAATAGATAAAGTTAGGGTTGGTATCGCTCTGCCGGCCGTTGGCCATGGGGTTCACGGAGCGGCTCTTGCGCTTATTCTCCTCGATGGCCTGCAGCAGGAAGGGCGGCGCCGTGGAGGAGCGCTGCTGCCGCGTCTCCAGCTCGCGCGTCAGGTCTTCTACGAAGTGCCCGCCTGTCTGCCTGGAGGAATACAAGGGTTAGTCAATATTCTTTATAGATAAGACAGGTATTATTAAATATTTATGGACATATGACACAGATTGAGCCGGCCCGAAAGTAAGTTGTTAAACTTGTGTGATGTTCAACGATACTATATTTAATGATAATTACATATATAGATAAACTAAACGCTTAAGGCCCAGGAAAATTTAAATAAGGCCATTTTCAAACTTGCCCTGGCTGGGGGTCGAACCCAGAACCTCCGAGTGGCGAACTAGCATGGTAATACCAAAATAGTTGCCTTAGTATTTTCAAATCATAAAATTACACAGTCTCGAAGAGCTGCAATGAGTCAAATAATTTATATGGCATTTATTAGTCATCAAATATAGTCCACAACGTACTACAAAGCCGTGTGCCCGATTTGGAAGATCGTAAAGATAGCAATCTTTACCCAATTAAGATTGCCCAAGTAAACACCTCTCGATTATTCAAAGATGCGAATCTCCGAGGAATAAATGTCTGAGCAGTACATTCTAGGTAGGTATGTTTTATTCTTTGCTCTCACACCAGTGTAGGCCACCAGTACTGAATCACCACCACTGAATCATATTAATAGGCGATGTGGTTAGAAGCGTACTCTTTGCTGAAAACCCATTAACACTATTTTGATTTCCTATTTCCATCTTCACGTCCATTATTACTCCACACTAAGCGTGGCCTTTGGGTGTTACGGCCCTAGCGTGCCTAGGTCTATCCCGTTATGGATTAATGTGTATGAAAAAGTAATGATAATATATCACAAATCAGCATGGAAGATTGCATACCAGTTTACTGATTTGCAGTCACGTCGCATAATCTTCTATAAGTGGTAATATCGTTAGTGAGTTTTTCTCCAAGAATTTGAAGCAATCTACCTGATGAGTCGTGTACAGATATCTAAATATGATATCTTAGATGCTTAAGGCGTGATGATTCACGTTTCGATGGCTATCAGGTTGTTTCACATGACTAATAAGCGAAAAGCATTGATCGATGCAATGATTATAATAATAAATGCAGATATAGATCTATTAGCATTAAGTTCGATGATCTGCTGACTGTTGTAACAGTGTGTTTGTTATTGTTTGTTTTCCCAAATTGTTGGTAATTGGTATTGCTTTCTTTTATCAAGGTTTATAAATTAAATTAGCAAGTTTTATGAATTGGCATAACAATCCAATACTGGTAATGATGTGTTGTTACAAGAAATACTAGAAGTTTTGACTGTGTGCTATGAATTAAGAATGTGTCATTGTTTTGATATTTGCGTGAGTAGCTAATTTTGATATTTGTTAACGTAGGTACTGTAGCTCTAGCGAACTCAGAATTCTAGGCCCAAGGTTTACGGCTCTCTAAATAATGCACTTGGTTGGCAGTCCATGCCTGAAGCAAGCTTCCACAAGGAAAAGTTCTACTGCCAGAAAACGACATGACAAGGTAGGACAGCTGTCTTAGGTGTGATAAGGTCCTACACGTCACATCACGCGATTACGTCTCCTTCATTCGTAGGAGAAAGTATCGTACCGTTCCCGCTCCCTGTGCTCGTATGCCGGACCCCTGCCAGCTTCTACGTCATCGTGCATGTACATGGAGTAGCCGCGGCGGGAGAGCTCCTCGTCTGGAGACAGGGCGGGGTTGTGGAACGCGTGGTTCTTGTCTGAGTTCATCTTCAGTTTCCTGGAAAATTTAAAGTTGTGAATTCATATGTGTGCTAGTGAGAAACGAAACAATTTACTGTACCTATGCATGGATCTATCCAGTAATGATCAGACAATGTTAACGGATTTGTATGTTTTTTTTAAATATTTGAATAATATAGGGCACCCATTAGTAACTTATCGCGAATTCGCTAGATGACTATAAGTCAAATCAGACACTTTTTTCTAAATGTCAAAACAAACATTTTCTGTGCGATTTGTATGAAATACAAAATCGTGACGTCATAGATATTTGGAGTCAAATAGCGCTCTTAATATCAGTTTTTCTGCATTATTAAATCTAAAATCATTTTAAAAATGGATATGATCCATTGAAATCCATTTTTAAAACGTCACAAAATAGTGTCACTTGTAATGACAAGTTTAGTTTAGTTTTATTTTCATAACAGTATGAAATCATTTAATTTTGACCCAGTCATCTACCCAATTGTGACTGTATTCTCAGAAAAAACCTACGTCACAGTTTTTGGAAAAAACCTACGTCACACAGAAGCTTGTGACTTTGATATCAATACATACATGGGTATATACACCATTTGGTCTTTAACCCTAACGGAGTTTAATATCAAGACAATGACTAGTAGCATTGTTTCTTATTTTTCGCTCATTGTAAGCTAAATCAAAAATTGTGAACTGCAAGATACCTGACAGAATAATTTTAGTAACAAATTGACTCAAAAAGAAAAGTCTCAAGACAGGACGGTAAATCTTTCTCTCGAGTAGTACTGGTTGACCTTCAAGATACAAACCTTGAAGGTAACCGACCTAACCGAGGTATAAAAAGGTATACTAACTGCACCCGTATCCTGCCGGTGGCTTGCATTTCAGCGACCTTCTTCCGTAAGCTGGCCACCTGGACACATAGTACTACACAAATGATGAGTAGGACTGCCCATGCAGCGCTAAAAACGCTGACTATTATGATGTTTTCTTGCTCCTGGAACAGGGAGGTAGATAGTTTAGACAAAGTTGCTAATACGGGTTCATCGGGTAGATTATTAAAAAAATATTATCATCATCAGGCCTTTTTAGTCTCCACTGCAGGAGCTCGACCCTCTCTATACTATTATAGCCATATATTTACCAGAGCAGTCAAAGGATTTGGCCTACACTCTCCACGCTGGCCAGACGGGTCGGAGAGGTCGTAATGATGTTTATAAGCTTTAAGCTATAAGCTTGTGTTTCCTAAGTCGCCTTCTACGACATCCACGGGAAGACTTGGAGTAGTAAGAACTTAACAAATAGTAACCCTAGAGACGTCACTTTTTACGCCTTTTGAAGTACATTTTTACGCTTTTTGATGCGCGATTTGGATTATGATGGGATAATGGGATATGATTTAGCAAACTAAATATTCTTTACCTGTTTCATTTAGTCATTTGATACCAACGACCTCCCCCATTACAATACAAAGCAATAGATGGATCAGCAATGGGTGTATTTTAGATGAATAATTATTTGGTTATTTAGTAATATCAGTATCGTGATATGTGTAGACGTTGTTTACAATTAAATTCAAATGTATCATAGTATTAATAACGCATTTTCTTTGAATAGATAAGATGTTTCCTTGATTTATTTATAGGTACGGTTCATTAGAGATTTTTATAGGCATGCAGTACAGTGATGCAGTACTAAAGTACTCAAATTAAATAATGAAATAAGAAATGGTGAAAAAATACCACAAAGGTGCAAGTCTTGCTCACGTGGTATTTTTAGGGTTCCGTAGCCAAATGGCAAAAAACGGAACCCTTATGGATTCGTCATGTCTGCCTGTCTGTCTGTCCGTCCGTATGTCACAGCCAGTTTTTTCCGAAACTATAAGAACTATACTGTTCTGTGAACCGTATTAAGATTTTCACACAAAAATAGAAAAAAGACAATAATTTTTGGGGGTTCCCAATACTTAGAACTGAAACTAAACATTTTTTTATCAAGCCCATTCGTGTGGCATACATAGGGCGCACTGTAAGTTTCCGGAACTGGCCACTTACATAAACAATATTTAAAAAATTATTGCAACATTTGAAAATAGAACTCTTTGGCTGTAGAATGCAGTTTGTTTCATCTGACTGTCTTTTGTTTTTACCTTGTGGCGCCATTTAAAAAATTGTATGTCATCAACATGGATTTAACTCGGGAAAATTTTCGTAGTATGATTTTCTACGATTTTAAGTGTAATTTGACAGCTCAACAGAGACAACATCGACATCAACAGACAGAACATCGCTCGGCTTGAAACAGCTTTTGGCAATGAAGCACCGTGCAAGACAACTGTTTATAGCTGGTTTGCAGAATTCAAGCGTGGTCGTATCAATCTCAGTGACGAATCTCGCGATGGTCGGCCGTCCACCGCTGTGACCAACAAAAACATCAATGCTGTGCGCCATATGATTGAAACAGACAGGCATGTGACCTACCATGAAATTCGCGCATCCTTAGAAATAGGCATGAGTCAAATACAATTAATCCTACACAAACATTTGGGTGTGAGAAAGCTGTGCTCGCGGTGGATCCCACACAACTTGACCGAGGCTCAAAAAACGGACCGCGTCACTTGGTGCAGTGCCATGCTTACCAGATTCAACGAAGGTGCGTCAAATTTGGTGTGGGACATAGTAACAGGTGACGAAACATGGATTTATTGCTACGATCCCAAAACAAAGCAGCAATCGAGCGTATGGGTCTTTCAAGATGAGCCGAAACCAACCAAAGTGGCGCGCGTGAAAAGTGCATCTAAGCGGATGATTGCTTCTTTTTTTAATAAAACTGGACACGTGGCTACTGTTGCTTTAGAGAATCGTCGTACAGTGAATAGTGACTGGTACACGACCATTTGTTTGCCGGAAGTTATTGACGAACTCCGTAAAAATAACCGTAAACGCCGTATCATCCTGCACCACGACAATGCTAGTTCTCACACGGCCAGACAGACAAACGAATTTTTGAAGGCGAAAAATGTAGAACTCATGGTCATCCTGCATACAGTCCCGACCTGGCACCTTGTGACTTTTTTCTGTTCCCAAAAATTAAGAACCAATTACGCGGTCAACGATTTTCATCCCCAGAAGAGGCTGTCGAGGAGTATGAAAAACACGTTTCAGAGGTCACCACAGAGGAGTGGCACAAAAGTTTTCAAAACTGGTTTCATCGAATGAAAATGTGCATAGACGCCAAGGGAGATTATTTTGAAAAACAATAAATTAATTTTGTACCTTTAATAGTATTTTTTCATATTCATTCCGGAAACTTATAGTGCACCCCACGTATCTATGGATAGGTCTTCAAAAATGATATTGGGGTATCAAATATATTTTTTTTCTAAACTGAATAGTTTGCACGAGAGACACTTCCAAAGTGGTAAAATGTGTGTCCCCCCCTGTGACTTCTAAAATAAGAGAATGATAAAACTAAAAAAAAATATATGATGTACATTACCATGCAAACTACCACCGAAAATTGGTATGCACGAGATCTAGTAAGTAGTTTTTTTTAAGACGTCATAAGCCGTAAACCGCAATAGAACTTTTATATTATGTTACTTGCTGCTACGGAACCCTTTACGGGCGAGTCCGACTCGCACTCGGCCGCTTTTTTCAATTATTTATTACAATGAGCTATCATACAAAATTCTGAATAACATTTGTCTTAGAAAATGACGACTTTTGAGTGATTCTTTTAAAAAAGATCTTGTCTTGTTTTTCTAATGACAGATTTTATTTACACGCAAAAACTATCTGCTTTGCTAGAGAATCCCCTAGTTACATAAAACAAGTTTATCAGACTAATAGGAATTTTTGTCACAATAGTCCCCAAGATCTATTGTAACAAAAATTACTCCGCTCCATATTGGCTGATGATCTGATGATCGGCTTTTACGATTTGCGCGGGACAAGAAGCAGCTGGTACATTCTAAGCTTTTTCTTTTCTCCCAGACCTGCATGGAAGATTATCAAACGCATACTCTATAAAACATGTTGGTTATGATTTGTGCGGTTTCTCCCGGTGCGATACAGTATCTGTCGATAATGTTACCGTCACTCGTTATCTAGACAAGCCACGAGATTTCATCATATACACAAGCAAGACGCATTTTCTCACACTTTTATTGTAATAGGTATTTCATTTTATACGTTTATCTAGAATACCTATAGTCTAGAAGATTAAAGCAGGTCAAAAAAATATAGGTAGTGGTATAATTCAGATGGCTTTCGAAAATAAAACCTTTAGAAATTATGAGATCGTAGTAGTAAAGGGGTTAAAAATGAAGCCCCGATGAAAAAGGGAATGTTTGACGTGTCTGTGAGTGAGTGTCTGAAATTGACCAATTAAACCGATTTTACGACACCACCCGCCTGAAATTAAAATACCATCCACACCACCTGGATAGTTGGCAATCAACCACCGTACGTTTTAAAATGAACTTCCTGCCACGTACGACCGAACTGTGGAATCAACTTCCTGCAGCGGTGTTCCCGAACCGATACTACATTGAAACCTTCAAAAAACGAGTCTATATCTTCCTGAAAGGCCGGTAACGCTCTTGTTACACCCCTGGTGTTGCAGTTGTCCATGGACAGTGGTGATCACTTACCATCAGGTGACCCGCTTGTTCGTTTGCCGCCCTATAACATAAAAAAAAAAACGATGTGGATTTTTTTAACACTTCGCTTGCTGGAAACGCACCGTATGTATTTTCCTTTTTGGCAAAACACACACGGTGCATTTTTCAGCAGGCAAAGTGTATTGAAAGCCTTGTCCGTCGAGCCAGGTAGTTTTTAGATACCTATGTTTGATGAAAATCTGAACGTTTGATAGTCAGGGGTCTTTTAATTTGTGTGAAAAATAAACTTGTTAGTTTTTTACCTTAGAAATTCAGAATGAGCGGCTTTGGAGACGAGAAATTAATGTAAAGATATGTTTTAAATCTAAAACGAAGACTATGTAGTCTAGTTGCATAGCCTAGTTTGCTATGCTTTTGCATATACCTAAGAGAAGAAACCATATGTTTTATAATTCTTTCTTCTTCTAATCTACTGAGTTTTATTTGATAACAGTCTTTCACTGGACGACTTATTTACCTATTTACTATTGTGATAAAAAAATAAAATAAACAGAAATCTTTTTCAGTAGGTACTTATCAACTTTTTTTAAACTCTAAAATTGCTATGTTTATATGCACATTATTTTCTGCAAAAAGTAAGATTAGTTACTCACCATTTTGGTACGATTAAGGTGGTACCATTGTTGGACCGGCCGCTGTTAGGCGCACTCACAAACTGACTGTGTTATCAGTGATAAGGCGTGCTGTGATAACGTTGAGCCATCTCGGACGTACTTGCAAGATAATCGTGGTATTTACCTGACTGATTTTGTGTAGGATATTAGGTGTTTTTCTATAGAGAAAGATATTATTTTTAGAGTTCCGAAGTCCCTACAAGGAACTCTAGTTTTTGTTTATCCGGCTGTCCGTCTGCGACTTAGCTCAGAGATTGTAGGACTAGAAAGCTATAATTTTGCATGGGTATATTTATTTGTCGCAGTATGCGAAAAACGGTCACTTTTGGCAAAAATGCAAATTAAAGCTTAACGTTCACACTTTAAACTGTAAACAGTGGTTCATAAAATAGTTTAAAGGGTTATCTAGGTTTTAGTAGCTCAAAATTTTAAATGATATCTCCGTTTCCTTAAAAATAATTTATTTCAAGTGGGGGCAGCACTGGACTTCGTGTATCGTCTTAACAAACTTTTCTGTATCCACTTGCATCGAACTTTGTATAATTTTTTATTGGTATTCTATGATTTTGGAGACTAAATTTAAAATAAAACCTCAATTCAACTTCCTATTATGTAATAGAAAGTTGAATTGAGGTTTTTATTGAATGGCCCGTCCGCATTTGTTTGTTTACAACATGCGCAAATAACCTATTCTGCGGTCTAATTAGCTGTTAGAATTAGCTGGTTTGTTAAACGTGACACCAAAGAAATTGTATACATACTTCGTAAGCATTTTGCTTACGAAGTATGCAAAATGACGAGAAGACAAGAAGACTTAAGTACGATGCTTGAAGACCTAAATCGAGTTTCCCAACAGGTCGGCCTGAAAATGAACATTGACAAGACGAAGGTCATGTCGAATATGCACGTAACGCCTTTACCTGTTTCTGTTGGGAGCTCCACCCTCGAAGTTGTAGACCAGTATATCTACCTGGGTCAATTGATCCAGGCAGGAAGTTCCAGCTTCGAGGAAGAGGTCTTTCGACGAATCCGACTCGGCTGGGCAGCGTTCGGGAAGTTACGCAGTGTCTTCTCGTCCAAAATACCCCAGTGCCTCAAGACGAAAGTGCTTAATCAATGTGTGTTACCAGTGATGACTTATGGCTCTGAAACGTGGTCCCTTACTATAGGTCTCATAAGAAGGCTCAAGGTCGCTCAACGGGCTATGGAGAGGGCTATGCTAGGTGTTTCTTTACGTGATCGAATCAGAAATGAGGAGATTCGTAGAAGAACTAAGGTCACAGACATAGCCCAGCGGATTAGCTCATTGAAGTGGCAGTGGGCGGGGCACATAGCGCGAAGAACCGATGGCCGATGGGGCAGAAAGGTTCTCGAATGGCGACCACGTACCGGCAAGCGCAGCGTAGGACACCCACCTGCTAGGTGGTCAGACGACCTGAGCAAGGTTGCAGGAAAACGCTGGATGCAAGCCGCTTCCGATCGGTCGTTTTGGAAATCCTTGGGGGAGGCCTATGTCCAGCAGTGGACTTCCTGTGGCTGATATGATGATGATGATAAAAATATGAGCTTTATATGCGTGGCATTAAGTTTAATTTTTAACGTTGTTTTTTTGAGATTATTACTCGTAGTTATTCTAGATTGTATTATAAATTCTTTGCGTGAGACATTGACAATCCAGCTGAACGATATTCATCTGTTTAACAAAACCGAGCTGTAATGCCAAAAATTAAAAGTTGTGTAGAATAGAATCATCGTAAAAGTAACTATTCAAAATAAATGATACTTAGTCATTGAACGTATTGCGTGAACGTAGTTTTGTTTATCATAAAGGAAACTAGGATTATTAGTATCTTATATGATTATGACTCAATTGCGCAAACACTTTCCTAATGCTTCAACGCGATAGAAATAATTGGTAACTTGTCAATAAATATAGAGGTATTGTATAAGATCGTAAGAACAACATATACGTGCAAGGATGCATCCCAGAACACACGATAAAGATGTTAAGAAGAGTTGTAGCGGAAGGGAGATAGTATTTCTTGACCCGCATAAAGGGAAGATATTCCCGCCACGCTTGGTGTTGCCTAGGGAACCGCGGCTCCAACGATGTTCTGTTGGAGATTGTATTTATGCAGCAAATCGAAGAAATCTTGTGGTGACCTCTACGCCACTATACAAGAACTACTGACACAAAAATAAAGAACCGGATCTAGTTCACAGGCAGCGTACGAGATGGCGCTGACCCAGCTTACATCTCGATATCAGAGTTCTGGTAGCAACTTGGCATATATCTAATACGCCTGTAGAGCCGTGGCACTTAGGTATTCTGTGGCCGTGGTTCCCCGCGCTACACCATGCCTAGTGGAAAAATCTCTTTTTGCCGGTCAAGCACACATATCACCTCGCTCATGCTACTAGGTCATCGTCCGTTGCCTTGATCTACTTCCTAGATGCGTAAGGAATGATGAACAGCTTCTACGATTTGTTTCTTTTCAGCCAGAAAGAATTGTCCGAAAAAAAATACAAAACAGTGGCTTGGATTATCAATGATGACATTTCCTCCACGAACCGCGGAGCATGTGTAGATGTTTATCTTCCAGATAAGCCCATTGCGATAAAACTGGTATTTATTACAAGATACCTTTATCTGCGTGGTTCTATTATTAATTTAGCTAACTGCATGTGTAAAAGTAACTCATCATTAGTAGCATCTATCTGCTTTTCTCAAAAATATTTCAGTGGTAGAGTTCTTCGCTACTAGCAGCAACCCTTTGTGAGTCTTGGCATCGACAGACAACAGTTTATTGCCATAATTTCCGTTAGTTTTTGTCTTGCCTTGTCCAAGATGTAAATTTTCCTATTTTCTACAGAAAATAGTCGAAGAACACCTACATGTCCTCTTCGACTATCTTCTCATTTCTTGGACTTTTATCTGGCTCTTATTATTGTTTTGTTCTGGTGTCCAATTTGTTATTATTTTAAATGCCTTGCAATCGTCCGGGTGTAATTACATGGTCATCTTAATTGTCATGATTTCCGTTTAATACACTACTATTGTAAATAAGTGAAATGATTTGATTTAGTTTAAAAATGAATAGAGCGCTCAATCCAACATTGGAGATTATTTTCGGAATTGTTAAAAAAAAACATTCCATTATTTTCTTCATCTTTATTTGTTGTCGTATGTATAAGAATATCGACAGCCAAATAAATCACGGCTTTGGCACTAATCCTCTTACTAGGGATTATTATATGGTAAACAGGACGTCCAGATAACGTGGCACAAATATGTAATATTACTCATGTCGTGATAAATTGAACGCTTTTTATTACATGCATGTTTTATTAGGTCCTTACATATGAAATTGCCGATTTTCAATACTGGCAACTTTAAAATTAAATATCTTGCGTTTCATTAGGAATTCCAAATTTAAATTTATTTCGAAATAAAGCCAGAAAAATATTGTTTTAAAATTCGTATTTCATTTGTTTTAACATCATTTGTTTGAGTTTCAACATTGCTATAACAACAACTACGGACAAATTGAAAATTCGCGGTATTTACGAATACGAGTTCCACCGTGGCACCAGTGCTGCAGAAACGACTCGAAGAATTAACGACGTGTATGGACCAGGCACCGCTAACGAACGAACGGTGCGTTTTTGGTTTCAACGTTTCCGTTCTGGAAATTTCGATTTACACAATGAGCCTCGTGGACGACCTGAAACTCAAGTGAATAACGAAGAATTGAAGGCGATAGTGGAAGGGGATCCATCTCAAACCACTTCTGAATTAGCAGCAGCCTTCGGCGTAAGTGACAAAACGATACTTATCCACTTGCGCCAAATCGGAAAAATTAAAAAACTCGAAAAGTGGGTACCGCACGAATTGACTGAAGCAAACCAACAAACACGCGTTGCTTGCTGCGTTTCTTTGCTTAATCGCCACAATAATGAGGGGATTTTGAACCGCATCGTGACTTGTGATGAGAAATGGATCCTGTACGACAATCGGAAGCGATCATCACAATGGCTTGACCCTGGAGAACCGGCAAAACCTTGCCCTAAGCGAAAACTGACCAAAAAGAAGATTCTGGTTAGTGTTTGGTGGACCAGTGCTGGTGTTATCCACTACAGCTTCTTGAGATCAGGCCAGACGATTACTGCAGACTTGTATTGCCAACAATTGCAAACAATGATGGAAAAGCTCGCCATTAAACAACCGAGACTGATGAATTGCTCTAGCCCACTGCTCCTTCAGGATAACGCTAGACCACACACTGCACATCAAACGATCGCCAAGTTAGAGGAGCTGCGACTGGAACCTCTGCGTCACCCACCATACTCTCCAGATCTTGCCCCAACCGATTACCACTTTTTTCAAAATTTGGATAACTTTTTACAAGGAAAAAATTTCAAATCTGATGAGGCAGTCAAAACCGCCTTCAAACAGTTCATAGACTCTCGCTCCCAGGATTTTTTTTTCCAAAGGTATCAATGATCTGCCTATAAAATGGCGGAAGTGTATCGATAACAACGGCGCATACTTCGATTGATTAAATAATAATTTCATTAAAAAAAACTTGTTTCACTTTTTTGATACTGAACGGCAATTTCATATGTAAGGACCTAATATTTGTTAGCCTTCCGTGTAAGTGGCCAACACTGGCGTCAAATATTTCAAGCTGCCGAAAGGCATTTGACATACCTCGATGACAGCCGGAACCAACGGCTTTATGTGCCTTTTGAAGCACGTAGGAGCTCAAGAAACTTTTATGCCACTTTTGGTCAGCCATTCAAGTGTAGACCAAGTCCAGTGTTGCTTGACTTGCGAAAGCGCTTGCAATGCGTTTCCCTACCGGGCCGGTTCTCAAAAACACGTCAGAATGTTTGGGTGATATGATAACTGATGATACGTAAGTATCTAAATATATTTTAATACAGATCAGGCGTGGAATATATTAAAAAAAATAACAACTCATTAAATAAAACACTAAAAATTACTTTAAATGAAAATATTTATTCTGAAAACAATTAAACTTAAATAAGTACAAAATCAATGCAAACTACGCGAAAAAACAAAATGGCTGAAGCGGTCTACGTGGCCTAGTAATCCTCTTGCCGTAAGAAAAGAATCAGAAAAAGGAAAGGGTGGTGGTACCCCTCTCTCGCTGCAAAACGCGGCATTGAGCACGCTCATCGTGCCATCTCTTTCTTTCTTCAAGAAATTTCGACGCTGTTTTCTAATAATTTATTATTTACATTTTAATACTTTACTTCTAATCGAAAATGGAAGTTCATTCTACATGCACATCCGTTGAACCGATGGCCAAAAAGGCAGGGACATCTCGCATCTACAAACGCAGCGTAGATACTCTATTACCAGGGTTAGTTGATATGAGCAATGTTGCAGGCCTGTGTCCAGCCGTGGTGTTGGTGCAACTGAAATGATGAGATATTTAATGTATGGATCCTCTGACTCGATAGTAAAAGCTCTTCCGACTGAAACCCCCCTTTTGTTATGCTTTATATTATTTTACACTAGAATGGACCTATTATTAAAACTGATAGTACAAGTACAGTGCTACCCAAACTCCGCGACCCGATTTTAATAAAGACATCTGCAGTGTGTACCTACCTACATCTGAGGTCATCGTCAACAAAAGTAAGCAGCAAAGTTCAAGGGCTGTTGACAGATAGTCACGCTTTTATGACAAGAATTGTTAGATAGATACCTCTGGATCATGAAGTGTCATTTTGTGGACAGAAACGCAATGAGTATTATATTAGTGTGAAAGGAAGAATTGACTCTTTGCGTTGATCGGTCTACAATACCGAATCTTTTGTTGAATATTACATTTTAAACATCATAATACGCGATGCAGCTAGCAATCCATCACTATTTGATTCCTTTTTCCACCTTATCGCCTGTCATCACGCTAAAAGTTGCCTTTGAGTTGCAGCCCTGGGCTCTGGCTGCTTAAAACCGCAAGAACCAAAATGCTCTGTCTGCCCCATTAGGGATAAAGACGTAATAGTGCATGCATATATTTAAACATCTGTTTTAAAACACATAGTTTTTTATTTATTATTGCTGATTCAATACGTTTCTGTAGCATTTTGACGAAGCATGCTCCTAATTTGTACGATAAGGACACTGATATATTATCAAATCTTTATCCCTAAGGGGTTCTACAGAGCCTACTGCCGCCAATGGTATTTGTACGTACCTACCAATGACCTTGTGCCTACATAATTATTTGTATTCGTTGAAAAAAATTCAAAACCCTTCTGCTATACTTACTAAACCACTCTATTTATAGTACTTTACCGTCTATTTTATTAGCCATATATCACTAATCAAAGATAGCGGCTCCATTTTGCCCCAAGAGCGATCGCGACCTGTCATCATGACCCCCGACCCGACCTCAAGCTAACCTTTACACCACGAATAATGAGAGCACGCCTTTTGAGCATTCCACTTACCTACTGATTTTTCGCTTAATAGATCTATAAGTATTTGATTTTTAAGGTCACAGAGATTTAAAAAATATTCCAAAAGTTCATTTCTGACCGGGCGCCCCCGTTCCAGCTTGGGTGAAATTGATTTCGTATGTCTTGTCAGTTGTCTGGCTGTGCTCCTGTACTTATATATGCTGCATTTCTCAACCGATCCAATCCAAAATTTTGTGAGCGGGATGGATTTTTATGTCAATTCAGTTTTTTGAAAGTATCCAAAATGATAGAGCAGACCCCACAACATCGTCTGACTGACCAACGGGCCGGTGGTTTATATTTATAAACTTTTTATTTGTTTTCAATAAGTTTATTATATATTTTTCTATGTTATTAACAGACAATCCAAATTAAAGGTTTGATCTCACTAGTTCCATTCCATCCAAAATTGTCCCATTGAGGTACAGCGTTTGACTGCACCCTATCAGCCTGTGGTCAAACTCCCACACCGCGCACATATGGAGTGACCTTTGCATTTATAATCTTGTAGGCGCAAATACTTATAATATATGGACAGACACATTATTTTTCTTTGTCTTAATTATCAAGAGCTTAGATGTAAAAATAAAAATGAACATCAATCAGTGTTCCTTGTTTTAACAAGATTTTATTTAACTTGTTAAAATGTGTATCGATTTGCTGGTAACCAAACAAATGGAAATCGAATTGAAGTGTAGCCAAAGGAAAAATAACAAAATGATGCTACCTATTCGTCTACACTACACATACATACCATCACGCCTGTTTCCCACAGGGGTAGGCAGAGATAGGGTAAATTTATTACCTACTTACTTTTTACTGATTCTCTTTATACGCACATCTTTATCCCACACGGGATAGACAATATCACTGTCGCAAACCTAAAGGCCTTGCTCAGTATGCTAATAAACTTAATCCTGCGCTTGATGTGCGGTAAAATATAAAAAAAATAGAAAAATAACAAAAATTAGTAAATCGCAAAAAAAGAAAGTATGTCTGGTAGAAAAGGCCCTGGGCCCTAAGTCTGCCTATTACATGTGTTGAATAAATAAAATTGGCAAGATCTGGAGTGAAGATTAAGAGAGATCAAGATGAGAGTCTTTGTGATCGCCCTAGATAGGACCATCAGTCAAGTTGATGTGTGGTCGGCTGTACTACTAGAAATGACATTTCGAAGCCATGTCGTCGCAATTATAAATATTAACCGTGCGCTATGTTTTTATGTAAATATAGCTAATTATAATAGGTACACATTGCATGTGATCCTTGTACTCGATGTATGGATTGGAAGTTCTTCTGAGGCCGTGTCTTATGCAAAACACTATTTGTGTTTGAGCTTTCGGCTTCTCATTGGAAGCTTTTGAGTACATCGCCCTTTCATATTATGTTGATTCCAATGACACAATGATATGATGTAAATTGAACACTTGGACGAATTCATACGGATTTTGATAGAAGAAAATTAGAATTTAATTTAAGAAAAAAATCCAGCTATAGATTAAAAAAACCTTATATTTTCACAACATACGCATCGTTAGCTGGTTGAAAGTAGGTATGTTTAAATGAAGGTAAAGGTAACGCCTTGCATCACAAAGCTACGGATTAAAGCTTTGTTCTTCAGTATCAATAAGGACCAATTTAAATTATATTAATGAGAGCCTGAGGGGCCCGCCGACCTTTGAGATGACCCTGCTAAATGTTGTTATATTTTTTATTTGGTTTTGATAAGTACAAGTCTTTAACGTTCCAAATAACTCTCAAATCTTCTGACAATCAGAGGCAAAGGCTTTGTGCCTCATTGTTTAGTATCGCAGACTGAATATTATTTCGCCTTTGTCAATGAATGCTATCTCGGATTTGCAGTAAAAAAAACGTAAAATATACCAGCTGAATCTACTCCTGAAAGCGTTAAAACCGTTAAAGGGGATAGGAGAACATCTCGCGGAGTAATGTCGATAAGCAATGTGGCTAGCCAACCGTTTTGAAAGTATTTTGAAATCCCTTTTCCACCAAAGCCAAAGGTAAAGGACGAAAGGGGTCTGGCTTTGTGCTCTGCTTACCACAAGGGATAAAGAGTGATAAGTATGTGTGTATGTATCTGAACCTATTCATGCTCGTAATGCTCGATTACAATATTGCCCAACTAGGCCTATTTACAGGTTATTGTACACACATACAAATGTAATAACACATAGACATAATGCTAAAAACATTCTCTAACAGTCAAACCTTTCAGTACAAGTGAATGTAGAATTCCTTGCAGAACGCGTGCTCCTCAATATAAGGGGTAATTTAAATTATAATAATGATAGCCTGCGGGGACCCCCAACCTTTGGATGACCCCGCTAATGTATTGTTGTACTGCTAATTGTCTATTGAGGTTTGATGTACTGAGCCTTCTGGCCACTGAGCAAATTGGGATTTAAAACTGTTGGGTTATTCCGTAATTTTCATTCCATTGAGTTTTGTTCGAGGTAGTGAAGGTTGGTATCACGAGTTGGTATCACTAAAAAAATGAAATAAAATTACAGTATGTAATGAGGATTTTATAGCTTCATTTCTTAAAAGTTTGGTAAAAAGTAAGTAAGTCTTCATCCATTTCATGATGTTATTGACGATATTGTCAATGACATCTTTAATATCTAGATAGGTACAAAAATAGTTTATTGCAGGGAAATATTTCAAATAATTTGAAATTATAAGCAATAGCTGGTCATCCAAATATTGTGCAAGTAAATTATTTATTTCGTAACAAAAGATTTGTGTACCAGGAAAATTGCCTTTGTTTGCATTGATAAAAGTACCTATTTAAATATACTCGTAACCTCAACATTACTATAATAACAACACTAAGTAATAATGACTAATGCACCAGATCTGTGATTAGATTGGGTCATCAAAAAAAATTGGTTGCCTGTAAAGTCGGTATACGGGCGAAAGTTTTACGTGACAACGACTTTGAGTGAGAGGCACGCGTGCCTCTCACTCGCTCTCATTGTGAGCGCATAACGTGAGCGGAGCGTAACGCAGTTTCTTGAAGTGTCACCCGGCTAACCAATTTATAAGACGTTGTCACGTCAATAAACTAGCTACCAAACGAATCGAGAAACTTAACGTCTTAGTCCCTGAGAAGTGGCGCCATCGTTTTAATGATTATTAAAATTCTGATAGTATAAATGTTAATAACTTTTAAAGCAAGTATGTTCGTGAATCTGTGAAGCGTAGTGATCTAGAGTTCTTGAACTTCACAATACTGGATTATGTTAATATGTATTTAATTAATAAGATGGCATATCATAGCGCAGAACTAGCGTCTTGGAAGAGGGAGAGAAATGCTTTTGCCAAAAACTAGGACAGGATAGGTAACAGCTGTTCACAATAAATGAATAATGCATCAGCGTCTAGTTAAATAAAGGAGTACAGTATAGACCAACCGTTTAAAAGAATCTTCGCCTGCGCGGTACAGGGGTGCGGGGATATGATGACTAAGGAGACTGAAGGAGGTGCGGGCGGCGGGCGTGTCGAGCCAGGCTCTGGTCGGTGTCATTGTATGGAAGGAGACACACACCATGACGGTTTTTGGTAGAAATAATGGAGTGGTTTGCCATTGCCTTTACCATTTCACACAGTAGTAAACTTAGTAGCCAGTAGAGTGCAGGTTTCATCGCGATATTTTCCTTCACCGGAAGCAAGTGGTGATAGTTGAGAATGACCTTACATGAGTTTAAACTCAGAAGTACAAGTTGCGTCTAGTGAGGTCGAACTCATGCCTCACAGTCGCAAAGTCAGTGCCTAAATCACTTAGCCTTGATAAGACCACCACTTCGGGCGTGAATCTCTTCGTTATAAGCTTCGATCATATATTCTATAGATGCACAGTTGCTGCCTAAAAAATGGCACCTGAAAAACAAGGCATAAAACAGTATTATGCCTTGTTTCGCTCTCATCTACTGGGCGGCCGCGCGCGTGACGTTACGTCAAAGATGCCAAAGTGCGTGGTGAATAATTATACGGATTTATTTCTACGCTTATCTCAGTTACATTAGATTAACTTTAGAACTTTTTTCGCAATACTTGAAATGGTATACAACTACCGGGACAATATTTTGTTTCAATATTGATTTTGCAAGGAACTGTGCATCTATAGAAAATGATCGAAGGTTATAGGGAATATTATTTATTAAAAAAGCGGCTAAGTGCGAATCGGACTCGCCCATGAAGGGTTCCGTAGCAGCAAGTAACATAATATAAAAGTTCTAAAGGTAAATTGCGGTTTACGATTTATGACGTATTAAAAAAAAAACTATCTATGATACCGAGACCGCTATAGTTTTAATTGAAAGTACATACTTTGAGGTATATACCACATTTTTTTTAGAATTATTTTAGTAATATTTCAAAAGTTACGGTGGGGGGACACGTCAAATTTTAACTTTGTATTAGATTATCTCAAGACTGGGGGGTTTGACCTATATAGTTTAAAAGCAGTTTTTGATGCATTTTAAAAGATCTTTTCAACGATACCCCACACGTTGGGGTTAGTCCAATTTAATTTTTTAAATTCACTTTTCGTTGTATGGGAGAGGAGCTGAAAAAAAATCATTTTTTCATAATTTTAAAAACCAACTTTTGGAACTTCAATATCCATCTCTCCACCAATTTTCGTGACAATCGGTGCAGTAGCGGCGGAGTACGAGCCCTGACGGTCAGACAGACGGACGGACGGACATGACGAAACTATAAGGGTTCCTTGTGGACTATGGAACCCTAAAAATGAGGGAACCGTTTCGTTCGTGTAGAGCCTTAAGCTCGATGAATCGAGATGCTCAATGCCAGCCATCCAGCACGACAATGTAATCATAGCCGATCTAATTTAGGTGATAATCTCGTGTTATTACGTCCAGATCGTTCATATGTGCAAAAGAGGATTAGGTTTTATTGTAAATTGTAATTGGTTCCGTGGGAAGATACAGTTCATTATAATTATATCAACAGAACATTTATTACCTTTTCATGATAAATACCTTGAGTCGAACCTTTTTATTTAAAATGTTTTATTTAGTTTGCTCTGTTTGTTGTTACATATTTGTTTGGTTCAAATATTGCATGTTAAATTTGAGCCATTTCCCGGTAAAAAGCTGATCTGATGATGTAACAGGAAGGTTGCTATAGGAACCCTGTAATAAATCGACGCAACCCCATCGAATTTGGGCTTATTACATTTGTCTTGATTAGTACTTAGAACTCACAATAAAAGCTTGTACAATTTTTTTTTCAAAAACTTGTACATATATATCTTATGGTCTAAGGTTTGGAGTTATTGTCTTTCTTGTATTGAGGCATCAAAATATAATCTCTAGAAATCTAACGCTCCTACATTCACCGCTTCGATTCTGATTCCATTTACGCAAATTAAGGGCGCATTGAAGGGCCCGCCGCGGTTCATATTGCGTGGAATGATTTTTCGGGATTAGTTACGATTCTAGAGAATAATAGTTCGTAGTATTGAGGAGAACTTTGGAGATATGGCAGAAAATCTTCAAAGAAGTCGGTTGTTAATCTAGTTAAAAATTAAATGGTCAGCCATGATGCCACTGCAGGGTAAAAGCCTTCCCTCCTACCTTTTAAGAATCCCCTTACCCTAGACATTTCCATACAAACATAGTCTAGCTTTTATTTTGAAAAGACATTTCAGACTTCGGCAGTATTTTGTAATTTCGAAGAATTATACAAAACAAAAATCTGATATGTTTTAAAATAAAAGCTAGACTAAGCACGTTTGTAAAGGAAAGTCTGATTCTGACTAGCGTAAGAGAACTCTTATCTCTCGAGATCGAGGCATGCAAAGAGTATTACTTATTCGAGGGCTCTTGAGGCCTCAGTGTCGAAATCTTAACAAACCCTTTTGGCCAAATTACTGGCATGAATGAAGCTCCAGTCTTGGAATTATATCAATGAGCATGCTGGTAGGTTGTTAGCCCTTCACTGCAATAGCTGAGTTCACCTTCTAACCGACTGAGAAAGACGTTGTTATTGTTTAAGTGGTCTATCCTATGGTCAATTTTCAACCGGCTTAAAAATAAGCAGGTTATGTTTCGGTTGTGTGCTTTGTTTTTGTTGTGTATGTAATGGTTCTGAAGCTGTTTTTTTTTTGTTATGTACTCGTTGAATGTACATTATACACGTCATCTGATCCACAATTTTTTACAAAAAGGTTTTATTGTAACTTAATTTATAATTGTTACACATATAGCCTCAGCACTTTCATGAAGGTAATGATAAGTACTATAAATATTTACTTCATTAAATTATTTACCATCAATAGTTTTTGCCGCGCACGAGCCATAATGACGTTTATAAACCAAATTTTGATACCTTGGGTTACATATTGCAACTTTTGTAGGTTCTCGATATTTTTTTCACTTGACTCTAAAAAAAATTTGCAAATATTTCACAAACGGATCTCCAATTAAAAAAAATAAAAAAGTATCTGACGTAGGTAACAATGAGTTTTAATAAGATTTTTTTGAGTACAATTAAATAAATAAATAACTAACTAAATTAGATATCCACTAACTAAATAAGATATCCACTTGTGAATAAATATTTATATCTTGCCTTCAACATAACTAATTTACAATCGAGTAGATCAATCGAACAATAACACTAATATGAAATACCAACAGTCCGCTGATAAATTATTTCTCTTCAATGCACACAAATGAAGCTCAACGGCTCAATAGGTAAGTATTAACGTACTTACTTACATCAATGGCTGTCATCGTTTACGAAACCCTGTCAAAGTCATTACTCATTGCAGCGAAGTATGGCCGGCAATGTCCAGTGGAGGGCTCTTGACTTGAACAAATGGTAGTTTAAGAACACCTTTGTAATAGAGATACGCCTTCTTAGATTTGACATGGACCATAATAAAGAGACTTTTTAATAAGAGTTCGAGTATGATATGCGGTAAGGCTTCATTTACATCGCTCTGGAACGGAATGCAACGCGAGCGTCAATTTCGCTCATTACCGCTACAGCTCGCCTTAAGGGATGTTAAAGAAAACAAATACTTTATTGCGTAACAACATATTAACAAAAGGAGTAGTTGCTGGAGCCTCCTAAAAATGCTTGTAACAGAAGCCTCCGCTCTTCTTAACGCTTTAACGCTTCACTATAAAAGTTACAAAAAAGTACTTTATTACACCTAATCTTATATATACTTTATTTATTTAGTTAGTCCTTTATTCGCCTCTTACGACATCTACAGGAAAAGACGGAGTAGTCCTGTTCTCAACTGAGCTGGTCACGTCACTAGAATGCCTGATGATCGCTGGGCAAAGATGCTCATTGATTGGACGCCCAATGGCAAACGGTAGCCTGATCGACCCAGGAGGACCGTAAGGAGTGACGAATTTATGACCTACAATAGTGAATGGAGATTAAAAGCAGAAGAATGAATGGAATAAAAACGATGGAGAGAGAGAGAGAGAGGCCTTTGCCCAACATTGGGACATAAATGGGTCGTAATAAATAAATAAATAAAAAGTCCTGTTCTAAGCAGGAAACCAAACAGCGCAACTGTTTTAACAAGATTTTATTTAGCTTGATGTTGGATTTTGGGTCAAATCTTGCAATTCAATATGAGACACTTTCCGTTTTCTGATCGAGATGAAATGTTGTATGCATATTTGTATAATATAAATCAGACGACAATGTAATATTTTTATGACAACAAGCTGATCTGATGATGGAGCTAAAAGGTGGCTATAGGAATCCTGTAATAAACGACGCAACCCCATCGAGTTTGGGCTTATAACATTTGTCTTAATTAGTAAGTTCTAAAGCTTTTAGTCTTTTTTTATTATGTAAATATTTAATTATATTATCTTAAAATGTCCTCAAAAGCTTTCAATGAGGATATCATTTTGAATACAATAATCGGCCATTGCAGTTTTCTTCAAGACAAGGTTGCGTCGAGGTTGTCGCTATCCTGTGCACTAAACAGTCCGAAATGCCCTGCAGTACCATTACAATGCAATTAACCCGAATATTATAATTTCGCAATATTAATATGTTTATAATGAGTATATTCAAGGGAATAAGTCAGTGTTTTATTGAGGAGTCAAACGATATGAAGAAGTGAGTACACTGATATCAGAATAGGAGTGTTTTTTTTCAACACGGTAGTATAAGCAAAACACCAAACGTGTTGTTTTCCAACTCACTGCTCGCGTTCAGACGCATTGCATCGTATTTTTAAAACCGCCGTTTCAGCAATAAGTAATTATGTTTTACGCAGAAAATATCATAAAAGTATTAATAGTTTTCTAAACATTTCAATATAAATAAAATGAAGCGTGAATTGGAATGGATTCTCCATGAAAGGTTTCTTTGACATTTGTACGCTGCAAATGTCAAAATTACGAGTGGTCTTGACCACTCGTGCAAATCCTTCGCATGCGATCAATTAAAAAATGCTCCCGTTTGGAAACTACAAACAAACTGCTGACGTTGGTAAAATAAAATAAAATGTTGAACGCAAAAAGAAATTCAAGTCTTGGAGGCGCCGGGTATCGATCCCGGTACCTCTCGCATGCTAAGCGAGCGCTCTACCATCTGAGCTACGCCCCCAGTTGTCAATGACGTCGAAAATAGCAGTTGCATTCGGTTTGTAAAAAAGGTCGTTAAAGAGTTATTTTTAAAGTAACTAGGTCCGCGAACAATATTCGGCCACCCCCTAATATGTATTTAGCGCATCTCGTTTACTTGCATTTTCATGAAAATCCGACCAAAGACATTTAAGATAACATATAGGAACACATATCACGACCACTAATAAGTATTAATAAGTAAATAAGGCTAGTTAGAATTTTTTTTTGTATCTTATTTTGTATTTTAAAAAATAAAATATTAGCTATTTGAATGATTGTATCCAATTGTAGGCACTAAAACAATTAAACAAAATATTAATATCAGATTAATTTTATACTTCTGAATTTTTAATTACTTTTACAAGTGATATTTATCTATAGACAGCCTTGTCTACAGCTACAGCGTTAAGTTGCGATAATAAAACAATTGTTATTTGTTTGATCAAGGATAACAATGTTATGAATCGCAAACAAAAATTGTAGAGAATAAACGGGCACGTGCGATTCAGACTCGTACATAAAGGGTTCCGTACCTACCTGCAATGTTTTAAAACGCTAAAGAAACACGTTTATTGTATGACGACCCCCCTTTTACTATTAACTTTATCTTATTTTTAGCTGGCCATAGTTATGTAATCTGTGAAAATTTCAAGTATCTAGTTAATGCATTATAAAGATCGAGTTAAAAACGCTGAAAAAACACGTTTCTTGTATGATAACCCCCTATAATTTTTAATTTTATCATATTTTTATTATTTGTTGTTAATTTCTATTTTTTTCTTATTTTTAGTATTTGTTGTCGTAGAAGCTTTAGTAAAATATAATTGGTGAAAATTTCAAGTGTCTAGCTATTATGGTTCAAGAGATAGAGCCCTGTGACAGACAGACAGCGGAGTCTCAGTAATAGGGTCCCGTTTTGCACCCTTTGGGTACGGAACCCTTAAAACGAGATAATATCAAATGGTCGGAAGCGTATATGGTAGTCCACAAACGTAGGTACCTATATATTTTCCTGTGTGCACAACTGCATACCTATCTATAAATACAGTGTTTTTAATACATCTTTACCTGTCATCACACCATAATATAATCCCAGATGATGAATAAAATATAAGTTAAAATAATCAATTTTTTGTACCAGCTTTTATTGTGAGGCCTATAAGTTCTAATCAAGACAAATATAATAAGCCCAAACTCGATGGGGTTGCGTCGCTTTATTACAGGGTTTCTAGAGCCACTTTCCGGCTCCATCATCAGATCAGCTTCTTGTCATAATAATATTTCATTCTTATCTGATTTACGTTAGTATTTTTATTGATGTTTTAGCATGTTTTATTTTTGTTATACAACGTGGAAGGGACATACCCATGATAAATCGAAACTATAGATCATTATAGTATAATAAAATTAAAATAATAGCCAAAGAACAAAAAATAAATTCAGCATTTCCATACAAAAGTGTGCACTCGCTCGGGCAATTTGGAAATGGGAATGTAATTTTTTTTTTTGGTTTTTCGACTGTTATTTTAAATTTCATTATGCTATAACTAGCTTTTGCCCGCGGCTTCGATCGCTTATCCCAATTCCCATGGGAACATTACTTTTTTCCGGGATCAAAGGTACCCTATGTCCTTCTCAGTACTCCTAACTATGTGTATGCGAATTTTCGAGAAGATTGGTTCAGTAGATAAAGGGTGAAGAGGTAACAAACAAATATACAAACTCACTTTCGCATTTATAATATTAGTTAGGATTAGGATGATCTAGTATAGCCTGTGGTTCGATGTATTACGGGTATGTCCCTTCCACTTTGTATAGTCCATCCGTCTGGATTTAGTTCTTTCTAATTAATATAAAAGTTTTTTCATAGAGTACATTAACCTGACCAAAATTTATTATGAAAACAAATAAAGTCTCTCGTTGCTAGGTAGGTAGGTACCTACTGTAAGTAGCCACGGGTATGCTCTATCACAGAATACATACCTAATAGTACAAGTAGGTCTATGTAATAAAATAATAGTTACACAGTTTTTTATAGCGAAATCATAGGTATTCAATATCAATCATTCAATAACAATAAAAATCATCCACGATCGGCTGTCGAGTGCAATGTTAAATAATAGTCGAATTACATAGGAATTTAGCCGACCTTGCGGCTGGGAGGTTATGTCTTCGTAATTACTGTCTGTTTACGAGGATGAGACGTTATTAAAATAGTTTTGTGGTTGGTCGCTTGCGATTGTCGTAAAAATAAAGTGTTGTAAATTAATTTGAGTTAGAGTGCGTGATGTCAGGAAGTTGTAATAATTTTATTGTTTTTCCTAATTTAATGCAAGGTTGAGGAAGAAAGGGAGCAAAGAATAGTTTTTGGGGATCAACCTACCCCGAAATGTTTCTGTTACCTCTAAATGTTTCGCGCTCGCGCCAAAGGTTTCTAGAATATTCAGATTCTTTATCATCAGGTCTTTTTTAGTCTCCACTGCAGGTGCACGACCCTCTCCTTTCTCCTCCCACGACTCTACCAGAGCCATGTATGAGCCAGAGCAGCCCGAGGATTTGGCCTACACTCTCCACGCTGGCCAGACGGGTTGGAGAGGTCTCATTTTTATTTATAACCTTTGTTTAGCTTGTGCAGCCGACATTCAGACTATTTTTCTATTACAAAAAAGAGCAATTCGTGCTATTTACGGTTTAGGATCGAGAGACTCACTGAGGGAATTATTCAAGGAAATAGGTATACTTACTTTTGCATCACAATTCATATCTATATAAATAAAAATGAATTGCTGTTCGTTAGTCTTCTTAAAACTTGAGAACGGCTGAACCGATTTGGCTAATTTTGGTCTTGAAATGTTTGTCGTAGTCCAGGGAAGGTTTAAACGGTGACAAAATATGGGAAAAGGAACGGGAACGGGCGAAACAAAGTTCGCCGGGTCAGCTAGTTTGAAAATATAATGTATGTAAGGAAAAATATTTCCATGTTCAATAAAGTAAGTGATTTTACAGATAGAAATTTACGTAATAAGAATGACTTAGTTAGCCCGTATTACAGGCTGAATACAGTCAGTAAGTCTTTTATGGGGAAGTGTATACTTTTTTATAATAAATTCTCAGAATCGGTCCTTGATATGCCAGACAGAAAATTCAAAGCTTATGTAAAGAAAGTACTTTGTGAGAAGGCTTATTATAGGACCGATGACTATCTTAAAGACAAAAAGGTCTGGCTTGAGCTTGGCGCGGGTCCCTCTTAAAGGTTTGTATACTTAGACATGTCATAATTTAGGTACATTGGTACATACTAAATTTACAAATTGACATTATTTTAAATTTCGTAATTCTTATAATTCAATTTAATTATGACATAATAAACAATGTAATCTCTGTCCATCTATATAACTAATTTTAAGTTTTTAGTTTGTTAGTTGACGTCTTTGGAGAAAACGTGCAGTGCAGTTTGTTGCCGCTTCTTCTGCACTTGCGCCTAAAAATTCAAAGCTTATGTAAAGAAAGTACTTTGTGAGAAGGCTTATTATAGGACCGATGACTATCTTAAAGACAAAAAGGTCTGGCTTGAGCTTGGCGCGGGTCCCTCTTAAAGGTTTGTATACTTAGACATGTCATAATTTAGGTACATTGGTACATACTAAATTTACAAATTGACATTATTTTAAATTTCGTAATTCTTATAATTCAATTTAATTATGACATAATAAACAATGTAATCTCTGTCCATCTATATAACTAATTTTAAGTTTTTAGTTTGTTAGTTGACGTCTTTGGAGAAAACGTGCAGTGCAGTTTGTTGCCGCTTCTTCTGCACTTGCGCCTAGGAAGCGGCGTAAACTTAGCTGTAAGTAACGATTTGACGTCAACATTTGTGCAAAACAAAACAAAGTGACTATTATTAAGAGATATTATAAATATCCTATGATAATAAAGATATTTTGAGTTTTGAATTTGAATTTTGAATTTTGAATGTGTTTCCTAAGTCGTCTTCTACGACATCTACGGGAAAACATGGAGTGGTCATATTCAGATTCTAATTATTACATAAGTAATTGTATATATTTTTTAAATCATTTAATTTCCCTTAACAAATAAGGGCTACATGACAAGGAACGTCAAAATATTTTTAAACCTAAGCTTACTCGTAAGTATTGAATAAATATGACGCTTCTGCCCTTGTTACGAGTATATAATGACATAAGTACTTCACTTATTATAATCACAACAATTTAAAAATACAATGTAAGCTTGCTATGTAAATTATATTATCGTTTTATGAATAACTACATATAAATACTACCTATTAACATATCTACTATATGCCTACTCACTGCGTTATAAATGTTGGAAGATGTGTTTGCACGATTTCTGGTGTTCATTCAGTAACCTTATGTTATTATTTATTACTCATTGAATTATGCCTAGTTACTTGTATAAAAAGGTGCCTGACAACTCAATCAATAGCGTCCCAATCTACTTATATCAGGGCCAAGACAACTTGAGACTAGATGTAAGTAGTTTTCAAAACTAAACCCGACTACGGAAAAATCATACTGAAAAGTTCTTTTATCTATTTAAGAGCCCGTATGACCCTAATAGTACTTAGAGTGATCAATAGTAACGAAATACTCACTTTGAAATAAAAACACAGCAAAGTTCAAGACTAACTATATACATTATATGTTTCTAAAACTCGATTGCTTAAAATTTTCTCGATAGAAAAACATTGCGAAGTTGCCTCCAAATCACCTCAGATTTATACTGAAACGGAAAGTATTCAAGAAATACAATAAATTAGCACTTGTGCACTCAACTTTGAATTATACCTAATTGTATTAAACATAAGGCAGTCATCATATGTCTTACTTTTTAGGGTTCCGTACCCGTACCGTCCTATTACTGAGACTCCGCTGTCTGTCCGTCTGTCCGTTTGTCACAGGGCTCTATCTCTTGAACCGTAATAGCTACACACTTGAAATTTTCACCGATTATGTATTTCTGTGGCGGCTATAACAAAAAATACTAAAAATAAGATAAAGTTAATAATTAAAGGGGTCGTCATATAAGAAACGTGTTTCTTCAGCGTTTTAAAACATTGTACGGTGGCACGGAACCCTTCATGTACAAGTCCGACTCGCACTTGCCCGTTTATTAAATAACTCTTAAATATTCTTCGTAAAACAAAAAAAAACCTCAAAACCAAAACCAGCCTCATTGACCTACTGCGCATGGCTCGCTGTCTCGCTTCGGCTAGAGTAAATTTGTGTGCGTGGAAGCGGGAACAAAACATAGATTATCCACATCAGGCCCAGCCTTAAGGCAAGCACATCAGGGAGAAACAGCTAATAATGTAGTTACATATTTTTAAACAGGGGTTTTAAAGCCCATTCATTTGATATCCCACTCGGTATGATTAGATTTATTTTATTTTTTAGTTAATTACTTTGTGGCCTATAGAGGGCGCCACAGTGGATTTACTGTGACGTCACAAAGCCTAACCAGCGGAGAGCCTAGACGATTTCGAGGATACCTCATTAATTGTCAGGTTATTTGTTATCTCATTAATTGTCACTTTGTCGGTACGAGGGAAAAGATTAACATACACACATATACAGGCTGACTTTTTATCCCTCCGCTAAATTTCTGGAGCAAGTTCAGTCCATGATACTGAACAACTTTCTATAAAAAAAGTTATTAAAAATCGATATAAATTTATCGTCCTCCCTTACAAAATCCGTTTGTCTGAGCGCTGATTTGTATGGGAGCACGAAATTTTTTTATCGATTTTTAATAACTTTTTTTATAGAAAGTTGTTTAGTATCATGGACTGAACTTGCTCCAAAAATTTAGCAGGTGGATGAAAAGTCAGCCTGTATATCTAGTATTTATTGGATCGGTAGTCATAATGGATTAATTTTGCTTTTTGCGCCGAACAAATTTATTTTTCTGTTTATCCTTATGGTTGACTGGGAGAAAATGCTCTTAGCATTAAGTCCGCCATTTGTTAAAAGTATGTTTTTACTTTAGAACAATAAAGAGTATAAAATAAATAAATATAAATAGCGGTGAAACATATAAAAAAGAGATATAACTCCAAACGGCACATTTTGTCATCACCTTTCAGGAATTTTATCAAATCTACTCAAGTTATCGATAAACTCGATTCCAAAAATTGGCGACTCTGCAGATCACTAGATCTGCAGAGTCGCCAATTTTTGGAATCGAGCCATTTATGATTATATTATTCGGATTCGGATCCTTACTCTAGTTCAGAATTTGAGTCCAGGATTCGAATTCCAGAAGAACTCGAGTCCAGGAAATTGAGTCACGGAAATCGCGTGATGGAGTCAGCTACATTTAGACTCGGGTATTGGAATCGAGTCTGCCAGAGATGAGTACATGGATCGAGTCAGCCAGACTCGAGTCTGGTGAGTAAAAAGGGTAGGTATTCAAGATAGCGAGCCTCAGTAGGAATCGAGTCTGACTAAAGTAACGCAGTACTAGCCACATTACTACATACGAGTGCAAAAGGTGGACTGTCCCAGTAGACACAGAGCTGCGTTAAGTTTATGTCCCATTGTTTTTTAACCAAATTAAAATGACTACAGTTATGTGTTTACCAAATGAAGAGTTACGAGTACAAATTACAATGGCCAATTAGTGGTGTTTGCGCAAATGACACTGCTCTGTATACAGCTGTGGCTTGTGGCCGATCTTATCATTATGCCTGGCTTACACGGAATTTAGTTAAGAAAATCTAATTTGCAGAAAAAATCCTAATGGAACTCTACCACCATTGTGCTGTTCACGTGTGTTCAGAAGTGTTGGCCACAGCAAACAAAAAAGATCTAGTTTTTATTCTGCGATATATACTTATTACAAGTATCTTTCTATATATACTCTATAGTAGGTGCTAATGAATAGATTATAAAAGTAATGATATAATAAGAGCAAAAATAATTTCGAAATAAGAGCAAATACGCCATTGCAGAGAATTCTATTTATTTATGAAAAAAATATTTTGCCTATAGTAAAAATTGTTTTAAAAAAAATAAAAAAAAATACGCAAACGCCTTATAAAAACGTATATCTGGAGCATAGCACTTTATGGATGCGAAACGTGGATACTGAATAAAAAAGATAGTGACAGGCTGGCAGCTTTCGAGATGTGGTGCTGGAGGAGAATGGAAAAGATCAGTTGGATGGAAAGGAAAACCAATGAGGAAGTATTAGAAAAAGTAGGAGAGAAAAGAAGACTGCTGGGCGAAATAGAAAATAGGAGAGGTAAAATGATTGGTCACTTAATACGACATGACTCCTTATTTAAAAACATACTAGAAGGAAAGATAAATGGTAGAAGAGGTCCAGGACGACCAAGAAAGAGCTATGTAGACCAACTGAAAGAAAAAGCAGGGGTCATGTCGTATCAAGCACTAAGAAGTAAGGCAGAGAACCGAGAAGTTTGGCGCATACTCCACCGACAAGAGCCACTAAGCTCTTAAATAAGAAGAAAAAGAAGAAGAAAAAAATTGTTTAACAATAGGGATGTGGGTGGGTCGGAAAAGTTTTATTCTATTTACTCAGTCACTTAGGTTTTTAAAAAAATCCAAAACCATATTTTTCAGTTCATCAAATTAATAAAACTTCGCAAAGATTCATAGACCGAAGTTCCAGAGTTCAGTTTGTGATGTCACCGCCCTGTAAAAATAGCTGAGCCTGAATTCTGATGACCAAAAATATTATTTTAGTCCTAATGCGTATTTCCGGGCATAACGCTGAAAGCATGCTCTCCCAGTCAGGGTTGACATCTGTCAACATGTTTAACTTTTTCGGGTCGCGTCCGGCGAAATAGCCGGCTTTTTGGCAAAGCGGATCACCTTTTTTTTTGGTATCGCCAGAAGTTGCTCCACCACTGCATCCATTTAGGCTTTTAGTTCTAATGTTCGGCCTTATTCAGCGCCGAGTCCAGCTTTTATAATTTTGGAGATGGAAACCCTTCTCCCAGTCAACCGTAGTTTGTAGCACTAGGCTCGTCGAAAATAGGCATTACGAAGTTATTATGTTTGATGTTATCAAGCGTTTGCGATCAACGCGCCTTAGAAATGAGATTATGGCTTATTGTATGCGGTCTGTGGTGGGTTGTGAAACATGGGAACATGACGTGGTGTGACATGTAGCAGATTCTACGATCTAGGTACCTTATGACGTATGTACCTCCAATAATTAGGAAACAAATAAGGATCCAAATGTTTACCACTGCTATTAAAAATTGTTTACAAAGTAACAAAATAAAAATGCATAATAACATAAAAATAAAATACTGTTATTATTTATTTAAATTATTAACAATATGACGATAATAAGTTATTTGAATTTTGAAAATGTTTACTAATGTTTGTAAACATTTTAAACAGCAGTGTGGGAGCTCCATTGAAGATGAGTGAAACTACGTTTTTACAAACATATTTCGTTATTGACACATCAAAAGATATTGAGGTCATTTATTTGTCTAGTAATGATGCAATGCTATTGATAGTTAAAACACAGCACCTCTACGCTCAGTTCCATCAAATTAACAAGCACTACTAGTGTAACGTGGACTCCGAAAGATAAAACAAGAACTTAATTTAAAAAAATAAGCGGCCAAGTGCGAGTCGGACTCGCCCATGAAAGGTTCCGTAGCAGCAAGTAACATTTTACGATTTATGACGTATTAAAAAAAATCTACTTACTAGATCTCGTTCAAACCAATTTTCGGTGGAAGTTTGCATGGTAATGTACATCATTATTTTTTTTTAGATTTATCATTCTCTTATTTTAGAAGTTGGTGGTTGGTTGGTTGGTTACAGGTGTGAAGTGTCTCTCACGCAAACTATTCAGTTTAGAAAAAAAATGATATTAGAATCATTTTTGAAGACTTATCCATAGATATCCCACACGTATGGGTTTGATAAAAAAAAAATTGAGTTTCAGTTCTAAGTATGGGAAACCCCCAAAAGTTATTGTTTTTTTTTTATTTTTGTGTAAAAATTTTAAAGCGGTTCACAGAATACATCTACTTACCAAGTTTCAACAGTATGTTCTTATAGTTTCGGAAAAAAGTGGCTGTGACATACGGACGGACAGAGAGACATGACGAACCTATAAGGGTTCTGTTTTTTGCTATTTGGCTACGGAACCCTAAAAACTTTTCATACAAAACAATAAACGGAAAAGTTTTTAAGATGAATCAATTGAGCCCAAACTCGGTGGAGTTATGTTGTTTATCACAGAGATGCCGAGGCCACCTTCCGGCTTCATCATGATATCAGGTTATTGGTACCATAATATTGCATTGTTATCCAACTAGCATAAGTTTTTTTTATTTTTGACGTGACAACGTCTTAAATTAGGTTGCGGCTGGGAGTCACTTATGAAAAAGTGTAACGCTCGGTAACGTTACGATGAGTCACCGAACGAGAGAGAGGCCCGCCGAATGCCTTGCGTCTCTCTCCCACTCAACTATGATCGGTCTGCCGCCGTTGTCACGTAAAATCTTCGCCCGTAAAACCGACTTTACAGGCAACCATTTTTTTTTTATTTATTCATGGCAACAAACAGTCATGTACAGATATATAACATTATGTATAAGAAAAGTTTATATTATAGACCTAAACAGTGCCAGTAAAGTAAATATTTTAACAATAACATACTTTAAAAAGAATCTACTGTAACAGACGCGAATGAACAGATGCGATTTACTCACAAAATAGAAAACATAACAAAAAAACAATTATTGAGCTAATAATTATTTGGATAAGTACAGTTTGTAACAATAATAAACTCTGGTACAATTTGTGGGTAAGTTTCTCAGGAGAGAGGAGAAAAAAAATATGTTCTCTTCCGTAAATGAGAGGAAAAAAGAAGAAAGCAAGTAAATTAGTAAATATACAAACAAAACTTATTGAATTATTTCTACAAAGACTATAAGTACTTAATTTTAGCCTAGGGGCCAAGTTTTAGTTTTAATTTATTTTTCAAAGCATTTAAAGACAAATTAAAAATATCTAATTCATTAAAATTTTTGTTGTATTCATTGGTGGAACGACATATGAAGGAATTGGCTGTATATATTTTACTTAGATTCGGAGGAACGAAAACTGAAAGTGTATGTAGACGTGAGGGGCGTACCGGCAGACGAACATGAGCTACGAAGTTAATCTTTCTAATCAGTGTGGAGGAGTCTATTAAGTTGTTAACGATTTTGTAGAGGAATGATATATTAATCATTTTACGTCTATTGCAGAGCGACAACAGTCCGTACCTGTTTAATGACTCATCGTATGATTCAGATAGACAGTTGTTTCTGTAATTAAGATTTTTTATAAATTTCTTTTGAACTCTGTCTATTCTATCTACATCCACCTGAAAACAAGGGTTCCAAACCATAGAACAGTAATCTAAAATAGATCTTACAAATGAAAAATATAAAATTTTAAGTGTAGTAGTGTTATTAAATTCTTTACTAATTCTTAGTATAAACCCAGTAGTGAAGTAAGTATGTGAAGTTTTAACTCGATCGAATAATGGAAAGTAAGTCTAATTTAGCTTGCAAGATTTAATTATAGACATAGACAACGGGACAGGTGAAGCTAAAAAAAAGCTTGTAAAAAGGTGTAGAGTGTAGGTAGCTTAGTGTATAGCTACGTTAGCTCCCGTATCATTAACCTTGTTTAGACCTTCTTCGAGTGACCTAGACTCTGGCCTAAAGGATACTTTTCGCTTATCTCACTAAAAGAAGATTGATATTTCCTTTTTCATTTCCGAACATTATCTTGGATCTAAATCGCACGACGCAGCGAATTCCGTACAACCATGTACAGCACAAACGGAGAGCATTCCATTCGGGGTCAATGTTGAGCGCTCTCGATTTCAATGAGTATTATACAATGCAATTATATTGAACATCTCGCCTGTCTCGGAGATGAGAGGTGATTGACATGATCCTTGTGGATGTAGCACCTTAGTACTATTGTTAGATAATTCGAGATAGATCTGCAAATGATGATTCAATGAGTAAGAGTGGATATAGTTGTCTTATAATTACATTACTTACCTTACTTTATTATACGAGTAGGTATTATTATTTTTCTTCCGAATCAATTGGTTATATAAAAATTAAATTATTTTATATAAGTAATAGATTTGACTAGTGACTTTGGCTTTGGTGACTGCCCGATCATTTGCCTCGTTGAGGTTCTGCGTTGAGGAATGTAGAGCATTTGGGGCAGGACAATAGATGGGTCACTGACAGCATTGCAGTCGCACTTGTAATTTTTTTAGAAAACGCCACCTAACCCTGTTTTCCTGACATCTCCTAACACCAGTCCAGAGTCTATTTAAAGAATTCCAGACTGTCCAGGGGAGGTCGGCACCTGTCTGTCCGTCTGTCCGTCTGTCCGTCTGTCCGTCTGTCCGTCTGTCCGTCTGTCCGTCTGTCCGTCTGTCCGTCTGTCCGTCTGTCCGTCTGTCCGTCTGTCCGTCTGTCCGTCTGTCCGTCTGTCCGTCTGTCCGTCTGTCCGTCTGTCCGTCTGTCCGTCTGTCCGTCTGTCCGTCTGTCCGTCTGTCCGTCTGTCCGTCTGTCCGTCTGTCCGTCTGTCCGTCTGTCCGTCTGTCCGTCTGTCCGTCTGTCCGTCTGTCCGTCTGTCCGTCTGTCCGTCTGTCCGTCTGTCCGTCTGTCCGTCTGTCCGTCTGTCCGTCTGTCCGTCTGTCCGTCTGTCCGTCTGTCCGTCTGTCCGTCTGTCCGTCTGTCCGTCTGTCCGTCTGTCCGTCTGTCCGTCTGTCCGTCTGTCCGTCTGTCCGTCTGTCCGTCTGTCCGTCTGTCCGTCTGTCCGTCTGTCCGTCTGTCCGTCTGTCCGTCTGTCCGTCTGTCCGTCTGTCCGTCTGTCCGTCTGTCCGTCTGTCCGTCTGTCCGTCTGTCCGTCTGTCCGTCTGTCCGTCTGTCCGTCTGTCCGTCTGTCCGTCTGTCCGTCTGTCCGTCTGTCCGTCTGTCCGTCTGTCCGTCTGTCCGTCTGTCCGTCTGTCCGTCTGTCCGTCTGTCCGTCTGTCCGTCTGTCCGTCTGTCCGTCTGTCCGTCTGTCCGTCTGTCCGTCTGTCCGTCTGTCCGTCTGTCCGTCTGTCCGTCTGTCCGTCTGTCCGTCTGTCCGTCTGTCCGTCTGTCCGTCTGTCCGTCTGTCCGTCTGTCCGTCTGTCCGTCTGTCCGTGTAGACACTTGAATTTTTCACCGATTATGTATTACTGTGGCCGCTATAACAACAAATACTAAAAATAATAAAAGTTAAAAATTAAGGGGGTCGTCATACAAGAAACGAGTTTCTTCAGCGTTTAAAAACAATGTACGGAGGTACGGAACCCTTCATGCAAGAGTCCGACTGGCACTTGCCCGTCTGTTGTATTTCGGATGACGTAGTATCGGAGGCTGCGAGCTGGACGCTGTTGAAAGCTATTGAACAGAGTCTGAGAAAATATAATGAAATTAATTTTAAATTCACCCTTCCGAATAAATAGTGTGCTTTTGATAATTTATAAATCTATGTAATTGTTTTCGTCCTTTGAATATTTATTTATCTATGTATGTTTATATATATTATATATTCAGGATGATAAACAGGATTTTGCGTCATATAAATCGATGGAGAAAGAGCCAAAATATTCTCCAGAGATTTTTTTCCACAGTATGATATCAAGACGAACCTGGATTTTAAGCATACCAACCGACATGTAATCTGAGAGCGGTATAAATCATTTCGAAACCCCTCATAAATCAAAACATCCATGCCTGTCTACCTTTATTGCACAAATAGGGTGGGAACCGGAAAATGTCCCAATCCTCACAGCATCAATAAGCATCATTAGGTTCGTCCTCGCATCAAACCTCAAATTAATTTCGTAAACAAACAATTTTTTGCCGATTTATCTCTAATTTGCGCCTTACTAATGTAATTGAATTAAATGCACGGAGTACAACCGCAACCCGGCAGCTAGAGCGTTTCGTTAACTTGCGTGGTTTGTAAAATTAAAGTTATTTTCAAGCTCTGCCTCATTTGCGGTCGTCAATCATAGTTACACGCTAGTTTAACTTGATGCGCTGTTAAAGTCTGTAGAAATATATTGAAAAAGAACATAGATATTGTATTCTTTGTTAGCCTGTCAGTGTTTTACTTTGCTTATGCATCATAACAAAGTAAATAAATTATTATGCAACCCGCTAGGCTTCTACAGTATTTACTAATCCAATCGAATTATTTATCGAAATAATAATTTGATATCATTTACAAGCTTTTATGTTATCTGTGTGTCCGTAATCAAATCTTGCAAGCTAAATTACACCTACTTCCCATTATTCGATCGAGTTGAAACTTCACATACTTATGTAAGTTGGGTGACAATGCAATTTTATGGTACCAATGACCTGATCTCATGATGAAGCCGGAAGGTGGCCACGGCATCTCAGTGATAAAACAACATAACCCCACCGTGTCTGGGCTCAATTGTTTCGTCTTGAGGAGTTTAAAGTGTTAAACTTTTAAGTTCATTGTTTTAGATAAAAGCTTGGTTAAAAAATATTTTTTAAATAGTTCGTACTTGTTTTTCATTACACAAGTAACACAAGTCTAGGACTTACTGTGGGGCTAGCTCAACCTGTGTTATTTGTCCGTATATATTTATTTATTATTATTATTTATATTCATCCCTACTTCTTTTATCAATCAACATCATTCTGTATGTATGAATTAGTTCGCCGTGGCTTACAGAGCTTATTTATTTATTCATCTTTATTACCAAAAATTGTAAACGGCGGACTTATAATACTGATTGATGGATACGTACATTAGTCTAGCCTTTTCCGAGCCTTTTTTGTTCTTTTATCTTATTCTTTTATGTTCCCACCTACTTTACTTACCTACATAGCATTCATAGTTGCTAAATATCTCCAACAGGGTTCTGTGTGACCTTGCCTCTAACTAACGCTATAAACACCAGAGATCATTATCTGCATATTTTCAGTTGACATTTCTATCTCAGTTAAAAACGTAGATATGTAAGTATGACAATAATTCAGCGATGACATCTACATTAATTATATCTCAAAAACCAGTTTAAGATCGGCCTGATGTTATCACAAGGGGACACTTTCAAAACTGTGGCTTGATGACGGCGGTGGTTTGTCATCTGCTAAATGCGCTTGTACTGAGTTTTTTTTGAAAATCGAAGTCGATTTTTAGGGTTCCGTACCCGAAGGATGCAAACGGGACCCTATTACTGAGACTCCGCTGTCTGTCCGTCTGTCCGTCTGTCACAGGGCTCTATCTCTTGAACCGTAATAGCTAGACACCTGAAATTTTACCGATTATGTATTACTGTGGCCGCTATAACAACAAATACTAAAATAAAAAAAAGTTGAAAATTATAGGGGGTCGTCACACAAAAAACGTGTTTTTTTCAGCGTTTTTAACTCGATCTCTTGAACCGTAATTGCTAGATACCTGAAATTTTCACCGATTATGTATTACTATGACCACTATAACAGCAAATACTAAAAATAAGATAAAGTTAATAATTAAAGGGGGTCGTCATACAAGAAACGTGTTTCTTCAGCGTTTTAAAACATTGTACGGTGGTACGAAACCCTTCATGTACGAGTCCGACTCGCACTTGCCTGTTTATTTCAATCTTTTATTGTTTGTTTTTGTTTATTTGTTTTTTTGGGTCAAATCTTGCAAATTTATTAAAGATACTTCCCGGTTTCCGGTTGAGATAAAAAAAATTTAGCTAATGTAAATCAGATGACAAATGCAATATTACCTATTATAACAAGAATCTGATCTGTTGATGGAGCTGGAAAGTGGCTATAGGAACTCTGTAACTAGTAAGTTTAAGAAATTTTTCAAAGTTACTTGGACAGAACTAATAGGTTTCGTAATGACTATTCTTTTTATATTACCTGCCGCTACACTAATTTATTATTTGTTAAATCTATACTAATATTATAAAGCGGAAGAGTTTGTTTGTTTGTTTGTTTAAACGCGCTAATCTCAGGAACTAATGGTCCGATTTGAAAAATTCTTTTTTTGTTGGGTAGTCCATTTATAGAGGAAGGCTTTAGGCTATATAACATTACGTTCCGACAACCACGCGAACGAAGTCGCGGGCACAGCTAGTAACAAATATAGCCTCATTAAAACCGTTGTCTTTAACTAACGGCCTATACAACTCCACTGCTAAACTAATATCCTCCCCCAATAAAAGAAGAATTTGCTCATAATTATCACGCTGGTCAGGGGGATGGTGATCGCATCACCGTTAGGGCAGCAGCATCCTCTGTTACCTATATTTCCCTTAGTCGCCTCTTACGACACTCGTGAAGAGAAAATACGAGATGTATTCTGCCGTCACCACACTGCATTGTTATTCGAACTTACCGCAAGTTATTAAGCAACATTTCCGATTTCCTAAACTGTCTGCAACATGTTATAACTATAAATAACCACGTTACCTCTAATTATGCGCAGCGTATCTAGACATCTGTAAAACTGTCGGTTCTCACACTTGTACAGTTATCAGATCACGTGGTACCTTCGGTAAGGTTTTCATTAGTGTTATGTAAGAATGGTTTCCTAATTGAGAAAAACACAACAAAGACATAATTTTAATTATTCAATATAAAAGATTTTGTCAGTTATTTCGATTCAAATTAAGTATTTTTATGTCGTTTAAAATATGCAGCAGGGTAAGTGAGGAAGAAAACCCTCTAATAAATTTGGTTTCTTGGAAAAATTTAGAAGAAAAAAATCGTAATTTTTCCGTCACCAGACTTAGGTATCTTCTGAGATGGTCAAAGTATATAAGAAATAAGTGGTAAAGAATTGTACTGCCTATGTTAGAAATTTAAAGAAATGTAGGGAAGGCCTTTGCCCAACAATAGTCACTATAGGCTAGTAAAAAAAATAAGTCGAAAATACTTAAGTCAACTCATACAGTTATATTTTGATAGCTGTGCCGAGATAAAAATATATATAGAGCTATGCAGTTTTTAACCAACTTCAAAGAGGGAGGTTATCAATTCAACCCATATTTTTTTTGTATGCAAGCGATATGTTCTCCAATTGTGAACCGATGGTGATGATTCTTTTTTTATTTGAAAGCCTTTACTACCAAGTTGGTTCTAGATTAATTTGGTGAAGACATGATGAACTACTTTGGAGATATGGAAGAAACACCTTAAAGTTAAACGAAAAAATCAACAGACTTATCTGTTGATTTTTTCGTAATAAAAAAAAATATTCAAGAATTTTAAACAACATATGAATATATTTATTTTATTTCATGAACGTGAAAGTTTTACCGGTCTACCGAACAGTTAGTGCGGTCACAAATGTAATTAGGCACGTAAAGCCAACAGCGCGCGCTAGTTTCAAAACCCTTTGTTGGCCGTGTGAACACCTTACTGCTTGTAGCAGGATCTCGGTAGCTCGGTGGGAGTATGCATTGCTAGCGCTTTTGTATGTTAAGCAACGCCGGGCGTGGCCCATACTTGGATGGTTACCAAAAAAAAATTCTCGAGCTCCTCCATGCTTCGGCACGTTAAGCCGTTGGTCCCGGCTGTTATCATTGTATGGCAGTCGTCAGCTTTGACATATGCCTTTAGGCAGCTCGAAAAATCTGTCATCAGTATTGGTCACTTACAACGAAAAACAAAAAGAAAAAAAACTGCAGTTCAGAATTCATATTTACTAGTGGAGAACATAGAACTAGCAAGCTCTTACAACCATGCAATATCTGAAAAAAATTTCTTTCTCCTGGCTTAGCAAAGCCATTTCAAAAATGCCATGTGAAACTCCTATTTCCCTCACAATCAAAAATCGTCAATTAAAAAAAAAAACAACTAAAAAAAAAAACAACCAAATTGTGTGCCAGTTTTCCTCACAATCAAAAATCGTCAATTAAAAAAAATAAAAAAAAAAACAAAGAAATTGTGTGCCAATTTTAAAAACCAGTGTAACTATTTATTATCTACACTTCTACACTAATATTATAAAGAGGAAAGATTTGTACCTATTTTTGTATGTTTGTATGTTTGTAATGAATAGGCTCAAAAAGTACTGGGCCGATTTAAAAAATTCTTTCACCGTTGGAAAGCTACACTATCCACGAGTGAAATAGGCTACGTGTGTACCACGGGCGAAGCCGGGGTGGACTGCTAGTTCTGTTATATAGCGACCTGTAGGCGAAAAACAGACAGATGAACCAAAGCATTTTCAGCCAATCTTGAAACTGAGACGCTTCGCTGGCTCGGTCAATAAGAGGTCTAGATGTAAGTGAATCTAATCTCTCATAATATCGTGACAAACTTATCCGCCGATAGAATTCTTGGAAAGCACCTTGAGCGCATCCTGCGGCCCGTGGCTGCCCCAACAATCGATCCAGTTCAATGAAAACTTGCGAAAGCAGACAGACATACAACAATCGGACAATGGAAGTTGTCTACATGCCAGCCGATCGATATAATTGTTGAGAAATGTTTGTTTTGGATTCGGAGATCTGATTTTTGTGATGCTGCGAAATATGGCATGAAGGTCGTTTGGATTTCTGAATTGCAGTCTTATTATTTTATAACTCAACGACACCATAAGAGTATTTTATTATAAATACATAAGTTTAAAGGCAACCTAAGACCCAGAAAAAATTTAAAAAGTCCGTTGTCCAAAAAAATTTGAAATACTTACCCTCGCTTTGGATTATACCTAGAACCTTCGGAGTGGCGGTCTAGCGTGTTTACCATCATTACTCCACAGAGGTCGTCAGGTTGTTAAATGAAATGATTGAGTGCAATAAACTATTTACGTCCTCCCGGGCCCAAAGTGGCATTTTAATTTTAAATCTTCAGATCACATAATCTGCAACAACTCACCTTTGACTCGGGCGGCAAAATTCTGTGATCTAATATTTTTTTCGCATTGGCAGTCGTCAAGCTATTTCAGATGCCTAAAGGCAGCTTGAAAAATCTGACACCAGTGTTGGCCACTAGCATGCTAGCAAAAAAAATCAAACGCCCCTGAGCTACGCTCTACCACGATTTACTTCAATCGAAACTCTTTTGACGTGACAACGTCTTATAAATTGGTTAGCCGGGTGACATTTCAAGAAACTGCGTTACGCTCCGCTCACGTTATGCGCTCACAATGAGAGCGAGTGAGAGGCACGCGTGCCTTTCACTTTTTATGTCTGTCTCTCTCGCTCTTAGGCGGGCTAACCATGCCCGAGTGGAAGTCAAGTTTGGAGTGAAGTGGAGTGAAGTCGTTGTCACGTAAAACTTTCGCCCGTATACCGACTTTACAGGCAACCAATTTTTTAAAGAAATTTATTTTTAAAGTCGTCGCCTTAATTGAAAATGGGCCTATAACATTGAGTTATAATAAGTAAATTCAATGGCCTACAATCAAACAGCTGTAATAGAATTTTATGGTTAAAAATTAATCTTTACCCCGAACATCCTGCTTTACCTCGGACGCGAACACAATGGTCCCGCGTTCGGTTCCCGGCCAAGGCCCCAAAAATGGATGACACGGGGAGGTCACGCCGGCGGCGTAAGATTGGACGTATAAAATAATGGCGGCATTGTCTCGAGGCGTATTCATTGTCGTTGATTAAAACGTACAATGGCAGGGTTTTTGCTGTTTTATTGCTATTTTGTTTCGGAAAGGACGACGTCTCGACGACGTTTTCAAGTTTGTCTTGTACTGATTTTAGCTTCATTCCTACTTACTTATTTAAGAATCGTTTTTCATGTAAGTGGCTAACAAGCTTTTTCAAGCTGCTTAAAGAGATCTGACATAGCTTGACCATTTCTCAGTAGTCCCTTTAGTGGTTCTTTTGGAGTTCCTTCAAATGATGACAGCCGTGATGAAACGTTTAACGTGCCTAATACAAAGTGTGGAGGAGCTCGAAAAATGTTAATGACATTTGTGGTCACCCATCCAAGTACGGGCCATACCCTGTATCGCTTAACTTTAGAAAGCGCTAGTAATGCGTACTCCCTTCGGGCCACCTCATTTCTAGTTTTAATTATATAATTAATACTATAACTAATCATAATAATTATAACTAACTATTTACTACTGTAGAGCTATGTAGACCAACTGAAAGAAAAAGCAGGGGTCATGTCGTATCAAGCACTAAAAAGTAAGCCAGAGAACCGAGAAGTTTGGCGCATACTCCACCGACAAGGGCCACTAAGGTCTTAAATAAGAAGAAGAAGATTTACTACTGTGCTTGGAGATTAATTTAATTTTGGTGTCTGAAGACTGAAAACATCTCACAGTACAAAAATATAGGTAAAAACAAAAACAAAAGATGACAATACGAATATAATATATCCACTTATAAAATACTGTGACAATTTGTTACCACAAATTACCCATAGCAAAAAAGTATTCAATAAACAATTATATCTCAACCTCCATAAAGCAAATGTAATTTTTTGGTTCGTAATGATTAGTTGAAAAATGCGCAATTTTTGCACAAATATCTAGTTATCGAGGTAATTAGGTAGACTGATGTCGCTGTCGAAATTATACATGCTGAGAGACGTTTCAACACAATCTAAGAATGTTCCCGTGTCTGCTTGTCGATCTTATTGTACAATTAACTTTTTGGTTAATTAGATAAGGTTTTAAGATTTTTAAGATTAATATAATAAGACAAAAAGTGAATTCTATAGAGATTGACATTAAAAATAGTTAATAATGATATTAGATCTAATCTCCGCGATGCTATCTGGGTGAAAACAATATAAATCGACCAAGTGCGTGTCAGGTCACGCTCAGAATAGAGTTCCAAAGTTACAAAATGGAAATTTATTTTTATATAATTTTTCATGTTAACTTAGGTATTTTAAACAATTTACAACTTTATTTAAAATGTAGAATGTTACAGCTCTTCTCTTTCTGGACAGACCGTAAAGGCCGATCAATGGATTGAGCGGAAATCGCGAGAAATTATGTCAGTGTCAATGAAACTAAAAACCCGTCAGGGTTGCATTGTTTATCTAGCCTACCGTCACACGGGAAGTTGACCTTTGACCTCTGTATGATCAAAAAATCAAAATCAAATATTTATTCAGTAATTAGGCCTTTGCAGGCACTTTCACACGTCAATAATTATAGTGTACATTACGTGTAATGTTTATTTAAATCTAAATTTGTTTTTCTTTGTTCAAATGCGTTTCGCAACGACCACTGCTGAGAAGAAACGTCGAAAGAAACTCATTTACACAGTATTGGTCGCCTACGCGCCAGAAGGGCTTTGTCAGTTCACAAAGATATTATGCCTAATACAATGTTATCACAACATAATATGTAAAGCTTGCGAACGAGTGCCAAATCCAATTTACAGAAATAAGTTACACTGAGTAGACTTAAAAAACGGAGCCGAGCTGAATGAAATATGTCTATTATGTTATATTAAATAGACTTGATACACATTTTTACCTATTCACGATTTTAAACATATTTAGGTAATTAAGGATGGTCGTGAACATGACGATTAATTAGAGAACAGAGCGAGCGCATCGAATTTAATGCCCTAGACACGTCTGCTAACAATTTACCTGCCGTCATCAAAATTACATAAATCTTATTAAATTATACACCAAATAAAAAAATAAATACCTACATGAATTACTACACCTACCAATTTGATAAAAGATTTGCCAGCCGCGAGGTAGTCAGTATAACTTGATCGAATTGAAATCGTATATTTTTATCCTGGATAATTTCATTACCTAATAAAAAATGCGGATTTTTAATATTTATTTTATTTATTCATTTATAAAATCTTTATTGAACACAAGGGCAACAAGGGTACAAAAGGTGGACTTAACGCTAATGCATTATCTACCAGTCAACCTTTAGGAAAAACAGAAAAATCAATTTTATTGCGATAGGCGCTACAAAAAGAAACTATATATTATGTATATGTATAAATTCATTTTTCATTATTATTATACATATGCCATTACCAATTACCTTTATCATAAAGGTAATCGAAATACATTTTAACCTAGATATCATGAAATACCTACGAAGTATTCGAAATATTGACACCAAATAAAAAGAAGTGGCAAATGATTTGCAAAATAAAGTATGCCAAATTTATATTAGGTATTTCGCAACTTAAATCTGCAAAAGACTTGCCTTTAGGTCTTTACTAACCAAAGCGAGACAAATCGACCCAGTTCTGAAATCACGCTTACGGCTATCAAAACAGACTCAGCTTTAACTAATATTTGGCTAACAATCCTGTCAATCAGAACATATTTAATTGCGGGGGCTACAATGGAGAATTCAATTTCAAAACGTTTATCTTTGCCCCATATCGGGACGAGGGCGGAATGCTGTGTTGACGGTGCAATCGGTGTCTTTCATATTGCTGGTGACTGTTTTTGGTAATGTAATGTGTTGATATTAGTTTTTTTTAAACATACGGGGTCCAATAAAATATACTGAAACTATTTTAAAGGTGAACTCAATCCATGACACTGAACAATTTAATTTTCCCTAAGGCACATGTATCCAAATATGAAAAATATTTTTTGGCCTTACATACAAGTTGACCGATCAGCTGATCTTAAACTGTATGGAAAACAAAAAAAAAAATTTTTCATATTAGGGTGTACTTTCTTATACATACAAAAGTTTAACAGATTTTCGTTATTTAGAAAATTTTAGAAGATTATCATGTCATAGAATAATCAATATGCAGGTTACTCAGTATAAAGAATTTTTAATAATAGACTTTCGTTGCACAGAAAATCAATAATTAGAATGTTTGTTATGAATAATTTGAAATCATCGAATTTTATTACAAATAACATTTACTTTTGCGATGTTTCTAATATCAGAATATCAAATTAAATATTATTATTTTTAATAAGTTTAGTTAATATAATATATTTATAACCTATAAGTGGCCCTATTCTAGTAAAATGGATAAAACTTTCCCAGCACTCCCCGGCCGCTGCCGCGGCACGCTCGCTTCGCTCGCTCGGCTCGTGCGTGTGTTGGTCACAGTTCTAACCTAACCTAACCTATAAGTTTGCCCTATTCTAGTAAAATGGATAAAACTTTCCCAGCAGTTGGTCGCAGTTCTAACCTAACCTAACCTATAAATTTGCCCTAACCTATATTGTGGTAGCGATTTATAATGTATTCTAACTTATTATATGGTATTTAATTTGATTAAACAATGTTTTCACTTAATACTTCCTTAAATAATAATTTTCAGTAAAATAAAATTCCATGAAAGATTATACCGAACAAACAATATTCTTTAAAGAAATATTCTACTCTTTGATTAGTTTGTTAAATGAAAATATGAGATTCTAAAATTAATTGAACTGTGTTTCTATAAATTGTGTTTCATTTAAGTAAATAGTCTTTGAAACAATAATATTTGAAATAAAAATATAAGAATTAAATATTCTATGAAAAATTTTCTGTGAATCGAAATTCTATGAAATTTCAGTCTGTGAAACAAGGGGCACCCTTCATATTCCGATATTTTTGTTGTTTAAATTTACTTAAGTTTTAGTTTAATTATCTTGTTTGTTTGTTTGTAATAACTTTATTGTACCAAAAATTTAAGTATAAAAAACAAAATAATACGAATATCTTTTTATTATTCTTTAGATTCTTAATTAAACTATTAAATTATTACTTTTTTGTATAATTGTTTCGTAATGTTTAAGTTTTTATTTAATATTGATGGTATATTTGACTTATAATGATATTATGAACTGTATAACCTGACCTGTAAAATTTTATTATGAATAAATTTATTAATCATATGTAATATGTATAAGTAATTCATCCCAAAAAATATTAAATTCCAGCAACACAATCATCTGACGCACCGCCTTTCAAATAAATAAACCGGTCAAGTGCGAGTCGGACTCGTACATGAAGGGTCCGTACCTCCGTAAAATGTTTTAAAACGCTGAAAAAGGCACGTTTCTTGTATGACGATCTCTTTAATTTTTAACTTGATCTTATTTTTAGTATTTGTTGTTTTAGCAGCCACAGTAATACAAAATCAGTGAAAAATTCAAGTGTCAAGCTACTACGGTTCAAAAGATAGAGCCCTGTGACAGACGGACAAACAGCGGATTCTCGGTAATAGGATCCCGTTGGCACCCTTTGGGTACGGAACCCTAAGAAGTGTTCAAAACAACAATATTATGCACGTTACGGAAGTCAATATAATTGCCGATTTTCGAATCAATTACCATCGAACATATAATAGAAACACGCAACACGACAAAAAGCATTGATTGATGTTCAATTATTGATATTTCGTAACTGAGAAATCCCAAAAATGCTGCTCTAGGAAATGCCACACATGTCATTGATATTTTTACCCGACCAACCAAAGGAAAATAATGTTTAGATCTTTAAATTCAATATGGCGCCCTGTACTCGTAAAGGTTGGCCATTACTAAACACAGTATGATTGAATTTATTTGGATTGGAAAAAAATTATCATACTGTGTTTAGTATCAAATGTAACTCATATGAAACAAGAACTCATATGAAATATGATAAATATTATTTTGCTTTCCATACAAATTCGGATCAGCTGATCGGTCGTCTTGTATGAAAGGCCAAAAATTTTCATATTTGGATACATGTATGCTACTTAGGGAAAGTTGTTTACTATCATTAACTGAAATCAACGTTAAAGTAAAGCGACATTCGATTCATTGGAGTGTGATGTGAGGATATGTTTTATAGCAACCAGCTGTAGCCAAAACGCAGTTTATTTATACTATTAATTAGTTATCTTGAATACAATATCCGTCTTTTTATACAATCAAGCAGGCACCTTTGTCTAGCGGAGGCCTAATCAATTAAGACGGCAATTTGTTAGTATCAGCGAACAATTACGTATTGTTTGTTTTTTCGTGGTCACGTTACAATGATGGACATAAATTGGGAGGTTCTAAATTTTATAATAGGCCAACATTTAAGTACATTACAGGCCCTCGTTTCGGTTTTTGTGAGGAGCTCGGTGGCCCAGTCGGAGTACTCATTCTTAAGTTTGTTCGGTTCGGCAAGTATTTTAGTCAAGTGGCGAGTAAATTAGTTACTAAACGTGTCTGAACACCAAAAAAATTGTCGAGTATATATGTAACTAATTTAGTCGAGTCGATCCATTTTGTTCTATTTTTTCAGGCGAGTAGCGCGGGCGACTTACCGGCTAAACAAGTCTGAACTTTACGTTTTAGTCGAGTTCTTTAGTTGCCGCCTGCCGAAACCTAGTTCTCTCTGGTTCCATCAGTAATCTGTGGCTGTTTGTGGAATGTTAAGTCTCCACATTATATTATCTTCTAAAATAGCCGTTATTATAAAAGCTTTATAATCTTTTTCACTTTATTGCGTTGCAGTTTGCAGTTTGTTCATCTTGCAAAACACCACTCACTTGTGTACTGTACTCGACCGTATTGCGAACGATTTCTGGGCAGCAGCGAGTAGTTTAGCTACTAAATCACTCGTCACTATACTAAATTACTAAAGCAGTCCGAACTAGGCGTTAGTACGTTAAGTGGCACTTAGATGGGTGACCATAACATTTTCTCGAGCTCCTCCGTGGTAAGGAAGATACGTTAATCCGTTGGTCTCAACTGTCATCATTGTAGGTAGTCGTCAAGCTATATGCCTTTAGGGAGCTTGAAAAGTCTGACACCAGTGTACGCCAGCTACAAACATGAAAAACGAAATGAACTGAAACTAACGCCCTAATATGAAAAAAATGATTTTTGATATTAAAGATGAGAAAAAAAAATTGTGAAGGTTAGGAGGAGAGTACAGTTAAAGTACAATTAGAAACATTTTTTTTTTGCAAAATCTCGTCCTTACCTTTTTCCAAATATCTGTACTTCGGGGAATATTAAACTACTTTTTTTTTGTAAAAGTGACTTTGAGTTCAATGGAAAAATAATTATCTATATTAATATACCAATTATTCAAAATAAAACAAACAATCATTATTAGTAAAAATGTTCATTATGATAAATGATAAATGGAAAAAAAAAACTAACAATCAATGAAAGTGTCACTCAGCGTACTTTGCTGATTGTCGTTGGCAGACAGCAACGCTGGTATTCCGTGGAACCACATATCACATAAGAGAGCTGTCTGAGGATCCGTTTCTACTCTACCTTTAGAAGTCTAACATTCTTTTCCAAAAAACAATGTACGGTCAACCAGCGTTGCAAACAAACGCTGTGCTAACATCCGAGGGCGGCGGCGCGGCGTTCGCTGAGAATGGAACAATTAAGCTGTTACGAAAACTAAACAATGCAGCTGCCTGTGAACCAGTACTCGCTTGACCAAGTAGGTGCCGGACTTGCAGGTCAGCTAAATATTTTAATGATATTCGTAACTGTCATAAAAAAATTAAAACTATTTTTATGTAAACATATTTCATGTGGGCTGGGTCCAAAAAATTGAATTTTATTAAGTCTGTCAGTAAGGTTATCTAAAAATAATGGACCTATATTTTTCGATTTATCAAAGTAGTGAAATTTCACAAAGATGATGATGACGTCACCGTCAAGTGAAAATGGTACTTGATCTTGACGTCATGCGGAATTTAAATGCGCTATATCTTTGCAATTATTTGCTAATAATAAAAATACATATATACATTTTTTTTATAATCTACCCAAAGAGCTAAAAGTATTTTTTATGACACATCCGTATTCACGTGGCAAAATTGTTAGTCCCTACTGCGTCCCTATGGACGAAACACTTTCAAAGTGTCTAAGTAACCACTTAGGCAGGCCGTATGCTTGTTTGCCTAGTTAATTATAAAATAAATTAAATGCTGAAACACTTGGGCGGAAGCCAGTTATTAACAATTATACAAATAACCGGCAAATAACTAAGATTCTAAGAAGATGCTGAGTAATTGATTCATGTTTTCGATTTGCAGCCCATCATCTTCCCACTAGTCATGCCTCATGCATATTTAGCACAGACTTATGTAACTTAGTGACTAGAATACATCATAATTCTATAATAGATAAATTCTCAAAACCTTTTATCATGAGCATTACATATAAAATATAAGTAATGCTTTTTAAATACACATAATTACTTTCTTGAGTGGTTTTACAACTAGGAAAAGAGTGGTGCAGGACCGTGGCAAGTGTCATCATTAATGGAGAGTGCCTATGCCTATTACTAAGAAGTCTTTCTAATTCTTTCTCCTGGCCTCTTTCATATATTCAGTCCATGATACTGAACAACTTTCCTCAAGTTTCAGTATATTTTGTAAGACCCTGTATCGTCATCAGGTCTTTTTTAGTCTCCACTGTAGGAGCACGACCCTCTCTGTACTACCAGAGCCATACTTGGCCAGAGTAGTTAGAGGATTTGGCCTACACTCTCCACGCTGGCCAGACAGGTTGAAGAGATCTCATTGATGTTTATTTAAGTTTTGTTTAGCTTGCCTAAGTCGACTTCTACGACATCCACTGGAAGACGGGAGTGGTCTTATTCTACTCTGCTGGGAACTGCATGGCAAGACCCTGTATAGGGCCGGCCTTTCTGATACATTTTCGCCATTCTTGGCGATTCTGTGTTAATTCGCTCGACGCTGATGGTGATTGGGGGTCGTCTTTTCTCATGTGTGATGTGGTCACTGATTTGGCGCATTACGTGTCAAAACCATTGCAGACGATTCTCACTCATTTAATTTTGTATTTCTGCTACTTTTAACGTTCCCCGTATGTACTGGTATATATTATTTTATCTAGTCTGGTAAGTCAACCCGACTAACGCAACATTTTTATTTCCGCAACATGCATTCTTTGTTCTTCGCTCTTTCTGCTCTAACTGCCCTTGGTGCTTATAGCCATGTTTGCATCACATGGAACCTCAGATGGAAACCTCCATTACACGAAGTAAAAATTATTTCATCTTGTTTTGTTCCTACTGACAACTTTAAAGGCCTGTTATTTCACAACTAATAAAGCATGCATTCAAGCTTTCGTGATTTGATTACCTTTTAATTCATTGGGCAAGATGCGCACGATCTGCAAATAAATTGTACATCGATATGGCTCTGATTATATGATGACATGATAGTGCTGTGTATTGAATAAGGCTCTTGTTTTATGCTGTAATTTGGATGAGAGCGCACCAAATGGTTTTTCTTTTGTTCAAATATTTTTTTCTTTATTTTACATTTGTTACTGTTTTGCGAGAATCATGAATGTGAGTCGAATGGAGTTTATATTCTATATTGATAATGTACCTATTATAAGTTAAATAAATTTGCCTAGCAATGCTAATAGGTATATACCTATTAGCATTGCTAGGCCTCTTTCAAGTATTTCCAAAATGACCGATCTAGAGCGTCCTTTAGTATAGTGACGAGTGATTTAGTCGCCTGACCACCTTGTGGGTGTCCTACACTTCGCTTGCCAGTACGTGTTCGTCATTCGAGAACCTTTTTGCTTCATCGGCCAACAGTTTGTTCGCTATGTGTCCCGCCCACTGCCACTTTAACGGCTAATCCGCTGGGCTATGTCAGTGGCTTTTAGTCTTCATATACGTGTATTTTTTTGAATAAATCTCGCGGTTATCATGCATGTTAAACAAACCCGAGCGCAGGCCTTACTTGGACTAAATTATGTCTGTGGTTAATAAATTGAACAAAAAGATACAAAAATTCGATTCCTAGCTTAAATTTTTAGTGACAAAAAAAGCAAAATTTTTATATTGCTGGCATTTAACGTTTGGCGCTTCCTCGCCCACTCAAATATTTATAAAATAAGGCTAAAGATCCACAAAAAGTATTCTCATTAATTGTTATTGTAAGACGTTTTCTAATCTTGCGTTTTATAAAAAAAATGGAAGTTACTTTTATTTTCGGTTGCTGTGCTACTTCAGATCCCGGAGTACGCTGTCCGGCATTTTATTCTTGAAGTATGTCTATATCCATGTGGCATCTGGATATCGATTTCTAGTCATAACTAGAGAAGAGAAATCCTGAACCATTTGAACGATTTGGATCCACAATAAAATTGCCCCACTCACTCAATCAAAACGACGCAATGAGTGTTTACTCTCACACATTGAAATAATCATGATTTGTGGTGGGCAGTTCATTTTTCAGCTGGACAAACTATACTTACCCAAGTAAAAACTTACACTATGACAAATATTTTTTCAAAGTTTTAACGTGAGCCAAATCGATTCAAGGGGTTGCCTATACATGGCGATGCAACCAAGAGAGGTCGTAAAGTTTTAGGCAAAGAATTTTCTTGTCCTTGAACCTTCATAATCTATCCTTGTTTACATCATTACCAAAGAGTAGCAGCGTGCGAGATGCGCGTGAATCTCGTTGTGCAAGAAAGCGCAGGCGCGGGTCCTTGAAAGCGGCGCCATCTTGGAAGCGCGGCGCGTGATCAATGACATTTAGCGGTATACCATCAGAAAACAAGAATGCCAATAATGTAGAGCAATTATACATTTTTGAATGTCAAACGTACTGACATTTATCAGAATTATATAATAAAATTGAAGCTTACCAAACTGTTAGGGGCGTCATGCCTTGATTAGATATGTCTGATGCCTTAAGGCTATAGCTGACACTAGTCTTAGTCACTAACACATTCGCTAGAATGAACACAAAGAAAAAGAGACTAGAGGTCATTCACCGGAGATAAAATCAAACTGTTAACCAGACAATAAGGTTATCTACCATAGAGATAGTTCAATAACATCAGATAGTTAATGGATTCAGGCTTCACCTTACGGAAGTCAAAGTTACATAGCACTTGATTTCGATTATTTTGTGTACTTCTGCCACTATTTAACTGAACCGCCGAACGATCTACATCTGGTCTTGTGCCTGAGGATGCTTCGTGTAGAGGTGACACACGCGTCGTGAGTACGACAGCTAAATAGTGGCGGAAGTAGGTACACAAAGTAATCGAAATCAAGTGTCAATAACATCAAGCATCAGACTATCGTCGCTAAGAACTGATTAATTCTCTTACTCCGTAAAGTCATCATCATTCAGTTCTCAAAATTAATTATACATATAATTATATATGTAGGTATAATATAATGGTACGTATTGTATATGTAGATATTGATTCTGATATATATTATATAGTATGTAGTAATGTAATGTTTTATGTACATGTTCTTAATATGTTATATTAAGTACTTATTGAATCGGTAGTCATAATTGATTAATTTTGCTTTTTGCGCCGAACAAATTATTTTTCTGTTTATCCTTATAGTTGACTGGGAGAAAATGCTCTTAGCATTAAGTCCGCCATTTGTTAAAAGTATGTTTTACTTGAGAACAATAAAGAGTATTAAATTAAATTTAAAAAAATATTAATAAGGTTAGAGGCAGCGAGTTACTATCATAGAAAGGCCTACAATATACAGAGTGATTTTTAACCTCGTAGCTATATTCTAAGACATAAAAAAATACTTATTCTGTCATATTTTTCATAATAAATCCCAAAAATCTTCCATTTGAATATTCACCGCCCGCTACCGAGCTCGTGGCGAGCGGCGGCCGGCGAGGGCATCGGCGGCGCATATAGTAAAGTCAGTAGGCTAACCATTTATTAGAAATTTGGGAGAAATATCTTCAAAAAAAAGTATTTTTTTACGGTTTGTTCTAGGGGGTGCTGTACAATAATGTAAAAAGATATTAGTACAGTACCTAGAGTAAATCGATGCTTTAATATCTATATTAATTCAAAGTAAACAAGTAATTAAAATCTATACTAAATTATCAAAATAATATGTAATGAGAAGGTATTAATAAATGGCATATACTAGTACAGGGTTTAAAAAAATATACTGAAACTATTTTAAGGGTGGATTCAGTCCGTGATACTGAACAACTTTTCCCATGGAACATATACCGAAATATGAAAAATAAATGTTGATCTTCCATACAAGTTAAGTGATCAGCTGATCTCAGTTTGTATAAAAAATCAAAAAATATTTTTCATATTTCGATATATGTTTCTTGGGGAAAGTTGTTCAGTGCCATGGACTGAATTCACCCTTAAAATAGTTTCAGTATATTTGTTAGACGTTATATAATTTCAGACTATACTTTTTCCGTTACTTTGGTGGACGCACACTTAACTGCGGAAGAATATATTGAAACCAAATATTTGTTAACACTTGCATATTTTAAATCTATACTAATATTATAAAGCGGAAGAGTTTGTTTGTTTGTTTGTTTGTTTGTTTGTTTAAACGCGCTAATCTCAGGAACTAGTGGTCCGATTTGAAAAATTCTTTTTTTGTTGGGTAGTCCATTTATAGAGGAAGGCTTTAGGCTATATAACATAACGTTCCGACAACCACGCGGACGAAGTCGCGGGCACAGTTAGTAATAAATAAACGAATAGGGAGAGACAAATCACTCTGACTAAGCTAGCTTCATAGTAAGTTTAAACTTGTGTTATGGGATACTAATTCAAAGACACTACATTTTATGCCCCAGGACAATTGGAAAAGATTATTTTCCAACTAGTACTGGCTGGGGATCGAACCCAGAACCTCCGAGTGATGGACTGACGAGTTAATCAATACGCCACAGAGGTCTTCCAAATTTACCTTGATCTAAAGCCAAGCATACAATATTCACAATTAATAAGCTTTTAATATGAATGCTTATCAAATAGGTGCCCTTTTTCTGCTCAATTGAACTTCTCAAGTCAACTAATGCACTTATCCCGAGAAGTTATCTTAAATTAAAACTTAAGTATTTAGAAATATAGTTGAAAGTGGATTGTATTGAACTGTGAAGTTTATTAAAGTTCAATCAAAATCAATAGCAATAATTAGCGGCGCCTAATGACATGTTGTGTCATTTGTCATTCCCCTGGCCTTGGTGTCACGCTGCACTCTGACTGACAATGACTGCACACACGAAATAACTAAATAGACAATGCATGTGTCCGAAACATTGACTCATCCGATGCCCACGACCGTGACAAGTAGAGATGAAAAGTCTTAACCATTTAAATATTTGTCCTTAGTCGTCCTCTTGCGTTACGACATTCTTAGGAAGATCTTTTTTTTCTTCAGCCTTTCTTCACCCATATTAAATATCCAATATTACATCTATAGGCCTCTTTATGGAGTCTCCGGCGTTGTTTTTTGACTGTTTATTATAACATACGATATTTATGTTTTTTCGTGTTATATAATAATGTGACAACATTGTACTATACTAGTTATAAGTATTTGTAAATTGTCAGATATAATGACAAAGCCCTTCTGGCGAGCAGGAAACCAATACTGTGTAAATGAGTTTCTTTCGGCGTTTCTTCTCAGCAGTGGTCGTTGAGAAAAGTTAGTATCGGTAGCATTTCTTTTAATATTTAATAATTTAAATATAAATAAACATTAAACGTAATGTATAAAAAACTAATTGACGTATAAAAGGCCTAATTACTGAAAAAATATTTGAATATGTTTTTTTTATTTGGTAGTCTGAATCCAGGTCTTGACCAATATTTTGTAGATATCATGGGCCCAGGGTATACGTAATTTTCCCAACTTTTCTCTAGCCAGGCCAAAATCGCCATTCTGTATAAGAGATATAGAGGGGTATAGGACCCTTCTGTGTCTCTTGCTATGTGTTTAGCCAGAAATTACACAGCACTTCTGTAGATTAATTGATAGTGTTATCATCAATCATCATTATCATCAACAACTCCTTATTAATCTCCATTGCAGGAGCACGACCCTCTTTACTTACTACCAGAGCAACAAGTCTCATTAATGTTTATAAGCTTTGTTCAGCTTGTATTTCCTAAGTCACCTTCTACGACATCCACGGAAAGGCTTGGAGTGGTCCTATTCTACTCTGCCGAAAACACACGGCAAATAAAAAAATATATTTTTTTTAGTTTATGAATTGCAAGTTCTGAAGTTGCATCAAAAAATAAGATCTCTACGTTACATCTGTTGATAAATTGTCGAATAAAAATGTTATCTATTTCTAAACTGGTCAATGGTTAACTTTGAGCTTTGATGAGCTTTTTGTGCGGAGGATTTCTGAGTAATCTACTGTTTATCAAAGGATACGCGTGCAAGAAGAATGTATGATTAGCGACAAGTTTTTGGTTTAACAAGGATCACGTATGGTGGGAATGAGGTCACCTGATTTAGAGAATACATCATCAGGTCTTTTTTGTCTCAACTGCAGGAGCACAACCTTATAAGGTCATACATACGTCTTGTATATTGTTGCACAGAAATTTTATCTGTATATGTATTTATTATAAAATATAGTGTCGTTCACAAGCAACAAACTACCTAACTATGCGTCTAGCTCAATCGGTTGTCATTTGTTTCTATCTATTTATGTATTTTTTTGTTTAGGTAATACACTTTCTACTTATCAATATTCGTCCCATTTATTTTTTTACAAGGTTTTATTTAGTTTCACCGGTCCCGTTGTCTGTGTTCGTAATAAAATCTTGCAAGCTAAATTAGACCCACTTCCCATTATTCTAATATAAAATTATTCTAATTAATAATTAAAATTTTAACAAAAAAACAACCGACTTCAATTTTTTTTAGGAGTTACTTCCATATCTCCAAAGTTCTTGACCAAATTAAAATGGGACCAACTTGGTAGTAAAGGCTTTCAAATAAAAAAATAAAAATTAAAATCGGTTCACAATTGGTGAAGATATCACGTAACAAACATACATAAAAAAACATACAGTCGAATTGATAACCTCCTCCATTTTTAAAAGTCCGTTAAAAATATATGAAATCTGACATACAGACTACGTTTGTATGGGAAAGTCTGATTGTGTCTAGGGTAAGGGGACTCTTAAATAGGTATTTAGGAATCATGCAGTAACATGTCATATGACATGATGACAATGAGGTTGAGGATAGAAAAGGGGTGGTGTATCTGCTGTCACCACACGGCTACTTCACACGGACACGAAGATATTTCTCATGATACCACATCCAAAACTCTACTAACTCGTCATCTCGAAATCATCTAGGTAATTTTTGAATCATCAAAGCGAACGTTGGAAAGACTATGGGAAAACCATAACTGGTGCGTCACTGATTATTCATTTTCAATATACGAGTATGATTATACTATATCACTAAACAGAGTCTAAGAAAATATGCTGAATGTATTTGAAGGGTAAATTCAGTCCATGATACTGAACAACATTCCCCATAGAACACATATAGAAATATGAAAAATATTTTTTGGCCTCCCATACTAGTTGATCAGCTGATCCAAGTTCATAAGGAAAGCAAAAAAATATTTTACATATTTCGATATATGTTCCTTGGGGAAAGTTGTTCAGTATAATGGACTTAATTCACCCTTAAAATAGTTTTAGTATATTTTTTAAGCGTTATATAATTACATTGCAATAGCCTAGATTGCAAAAAGGCTCTTTAAAGAAGGTTTTTTATTTACCCTATTTTTTAAATTTTGATGTTGCATAAAACCAGACTGGTAAAATAGTCTTGTTAAACGTAAACACACATGACTAATTGTCATGGTCGGTGTATAAAAATGTAGAGTGGTAGGTACAAGGTATTTAATCATTAAGTAAGACATTTTAAGTGGCAGTAAAGTTCATTATATTGAAAAGCTTTCTCTAATGAATACAGCAGTCACGTGATCTACTTATTATGACAAGTAAAAAAAAATCGTAAAGTTTATTCGGGAAAGATGTTCACAATCATGAACTAAAATTGGAGAAGTACGGTGCTGCTCTTACTAGTGCTTTCGCAAGTGAAGCGACACCGGGCGTGGTCCGCACTTGGATGGATGACTTCGAGTGACATAAAAAATTTCTCGTGCTCCTCCGTGCTTCGGAAGGCACGTTATGCCGTTGTTCCCGGCTGTCATCATTGTATGGCAGCTAGCTATCTCAGACGTGAAGCTACCTCAGATGCCTTTAGGCAGCTTGGAAAATCTGACACCAGTGTTGGCTTACGAACAAGAAAGTAAGATTGCCCTTAAATATAAGAACTTAATTTTAATAAACGGGCAAGTGCGAATCGGACTCGTACATGAAGGGTTCCGTACCAAACAAAAACACGTTTTTTGTATGACGACTCCCTTTAATTTTTGACTTTTTTTATTTTTAGTATTTGTTGTAATAGCGGCTACAGTAATACATAATCTGTGAAAATTTCAAGTATCTAGTTAATGCCATTATAAAGATCTAGTTAAAAACGCTGAAAAACACGTTTTTTGTATGGCGACCCCCTTTAATTTTTAACTCTTTTTTATTTTCAGTATTTGTTGTTATAGCGGTTACAGTAATACACAATCGGTGAAAATTTCAAGTTTCTAGCTATTATGGTTCAAGAGATAGAGCCCTGTGACAGACGGACAGACAGCGGAGTCTCTGTAATAGGGTCCTGTTTGCACCATTTGGGTACGGAACCCTAAAAAGCGCATGGTGCTCTTCGTAAAAAGTAGCTCAATGTACGATAAGCATACTGAACAATAGAGTTCCCACGCACCAGAGGTGACACAATGACATTCTACTGGTGTCTGTCGGTCTGTCCATAAGAGTGTATCTCTTTAACAGCTGGCAACAATTATAATGACGCAACGATGCACTTGCGTCGATTAAACGCGGTGATGTGAAGACTATTGCGTATTGACATTTACCTGATGCTGGCTACTGTGTACTGATGGTGAGACAGTGACATTCTGCAGATGTCTGTCGGTCTCAAACAGCCTTATGTATCCGTTGAAAAAATATTGGAATGGCGCTTTAATGAAACAAGCGAGTTAGCTCAAGACTGTTATATTGTTAATTGGGTAGATGACTGGATCAAAAATAAATTATTTGGTACTGTAAAGAGGATAAAACGTCACAAAATTGTGTCACTTGTCATTGATCATACCCATTTTCAACATGATTTACGATTTTTAATGCAAAAAATGAAAATGAAAAGTGCTATTTGACTCCAAATGTCTATGACGTCACGGTTTTGTATTTCATACAAATCCCATAGAAAGTGTTTGTTTTGGCGTTTAGAAAAAAGTGTCTGATTTGACTTATTGTGATCTAGCGGACTGTTTGCTCGTTCGCAAGCATTACATGTTATAATGTGTTAACATTGTATTACTCATGTATTACTTAAATTGTGGGTATTTGTAAATTGACAGACATATGATAAAGCCCTTCTGGCGCGGGCTACCAATACAGTGTAAATAATTTCTTGCGGTGTCTCACAGACACGAAGCCAGTGTCTTAATCGTTTGATCACTACCGGGTCATGAGTTCAACTTCAATTCTTATTCTAATATGCCATCACCTATTTTCAAAGTAGAGCAACGCTCTTTTTAAATAATATATAGGGACAAATCACACTGATTGAGCTAACCTTAAAGTAAGTTTTAAACTTGTGTTATGGGATACTAACTCAACGATATTTTATGATAAATACGTATATAGATAAACACCCAAGACCCAGGACAATTTGAAAATGGCTATTTTTCAACTTGCCCTGGCTGGGAATCGAACCCAGAACCTCCGGATCAGCAGACTAGCGTGTTGGCCATTACGCCACGGAGGTCGTCGGTTGATTCTTTACAAGTTTGTGAAGTGGAGAAAAGATAATTAAACATTTCTTTATTGACTGAAAATGGTTCGTTGTTGAAATCAATGCCACACTCTTAAAAAGGTAATCATTTCGTGACGCATTCGGTATTGATGTATTAGACAAAGAAGAAAAAGAAAATATATCTAACAATATTTAAATTGTATTGATATTTCTTAAAAAAATGTAAATTGAATTTTAAGTAACACGTCTTTACTAGTAATAAATATTTATAGGCATTCCATTCGATCATAACAAATTACTAAACACTTCAAATTCGTTCCAAATTACAACAATCACATTTTTTTTTGGAAAATTTATGAAAATCGTCAATTTATAGTCAACCACTTGAATGTAGGTTGGTTCGAACCATCCATGTCGAATCTCTAAATCGAACAGCGTTCGATCAAGGACGCAGGACTTCGCGTAGTAGGGGCGCAGCACTGGCGCTACGCGGTTCAAATGTCAGCCAGTGTCTCGGATAGCTCGCCGCGAACACCGCGCGTACTGGCATACACACGAGCAAAACTCGACACGACCACGAAAACGAAAAATAAAAAAATAATGTCTAACCAAATAATCTAAAACTATCGAACACATTTTCAAACTTTTCAGTGAACCATAGTGTTGTTCTCTCACAGAGTCGACAAGCAAAATTATTTCAAAATTCGAAGTGAAGTTGACATTTGTTTATAAGATAATTAAATTCATCGAAAGGTTGCAAGAACATGTAAGTGAATGTTTCATCAATATTAGAAAAGAATGTGAATATTTTGCATTGTTTTGTTGATTAATATTTTCTTTGAACAATTAATTTTTTATCGGGACAACGATCGAGGTTCGTTAATTACAGTCTGGGTAACCCATTGTTTTTTTTTCAGAGGCTCCGGCGCCAAATGAACAGTGATTTATGAGAAAAGACAATTAGTGAGCTAGTGTGGGTGAAAGTGTCACCATGAGTTATAAACATTTTTTGTTGGTGTGTGCAACTGTCACGTGCGCGGTTATCGGTGCAACAGTGGCACAGGTGAGTGAACTGACGAAATTTATTGAAATATAAAAAAAAAATTAATACTTACGCTGTGATGTGCAAAAAATCCTCTTAAGATATATGGGATAGGACTTTGTAATCCTTATATGACTGTATACTTGCTCTTTCGAATTTTGTATCTTTGGTTTTAGTACAGTAATGTTTGATTTGTTTGTATGGTACAAACATACAAACAAATCAAATGTTTCTTTACATCATAAACTAGACGTTAAAATAGTTAAATGAAGACTAAACGCAACAAAACTTTTAAAATTTATCATCACAACATAACACATATTTATAAAGAAATAGGCAGAAGTTTTATCTCGTTTCCTCCCACAGACCATTTTCGTCCATATGTGTTATTGAAAGAAAGAAATAGTTTACATAAAAATATTTTCATATTTACTCGCGCAGTGACAATAAAAGTATACTGAAATTATATCTACAGTACAGAATGTTTTTAAATTAGCATTTTTTTTACAATTTCCTTATTGTTCGAGAATTCGAAATCAGTGAAGTCATCGTAATGCAGATTTTAGTATGCATATAATGACAAGCTACGCGTTACATAAGTAGGTAAGTTAATAAGATTACTTTAGGCATAGAGTTATCTGAAGACATTTTCTTTTTGGATTAGTACGAGATAAAAACCATTTTTTAACAATTAATATTAATAAATCATTAAAAGTTTTAGAACGAACAAACTAACAAACCTTTTAGCCTTTTCAACGTAAATGGAGTAATATTTATCAGTCTCCAAGTATTATCGTCTGTCATGATACAATATCTCTAGTGCAAATAGAACGCGACCTGTGTGTGCTACCGATAACCTTTACAATGAAAACATCTTATTTATTTGATGTGTTTTTCCTCCAAGTTTATATATTTATGTCTGTTATAGTTAAATAAAACATATTTTATCCAGTAGATACCTACTGTAATTTCATGGTATGGCCCTCGATCAAATCTGATAAATTATTATGACCATTGAAATTCATATCATCTTTGGAGTAGAAGCAGCTTTACTAAGAATGCAAACGAAAACGCGTTAAGATGAGTCTAATTAATTGTATTTGACGCCTCTAAATTGCTTTTCGATCTGCCAAATTCAGGTATTTAATTTTTGTTTTATAGATACAGATACATTATCAAGTCTTTATCCCTGACGGGGTAGACAGGGCCGTGGCCTTTGGTCAGGTAAGACCCAAAGGCCACGTTAAGCGTAATGGTGGGCGTTAGATGGAAAACGGGAATCAAAATAGCGATGGGTTTCTAGCCGCATCGCCTATTGACATGATTCAGATTCTCGCCCGTTCCCTCGATCGGTTTTTACTATCTGATCAGGAAGAGAAGCAGCTGGTACATTACAAGCTTTTCCTTTTCTCCCAGACCAATATGGAAGATCTTTTATAAATATCTATTTCTAATAATCTATATCTAATAAATATCTATATCTAATATAAATATCTATTTCTTAAATGTGTAGACCATTTACGTCCTATAGTTATCTGAAATTAGAACACTGTGATCTCATTCGTATAAGTAGATCAATGCTTCCATATCGGTTGAAAACAGTGTTGTTTACTTGTTGAGAAATATTATAAATTAATTGTGGTATTAGCATAGATTCTATTTTACATATTTATTATTGTCACCGTGTTTGGCTTCATTTTTACTTTCAAGAACAATGACTTTGGAAATCAGAATAAATGTTTTAATAAGTCGAGGAATATGTGAAATATTTATAAAAGACAGACTCTGTGTCGTAATGGTTAACACACTGTACCCCACTCCAGAGGTTCTGGGTTCGATCTTCAGCCAGAGCAAGATGGAAAATGGCTTTTTTTAAACTGTCCTGGGTCTTGAGAGTTTATCAATATATGTATTTATTATACAATATTGTATCGTTGAGTTAGTATCCCATAATACAACTTAACAATAATGTTTTCAATCAAGCGCCGTTGCCCAGGGCTCTTCGTTTGTTAAATGAGAAGAACGAAGAGTCTCCAGAGTTAGATTTATTGACATGTTCGCTAACAAAATTCGCGAACATTGCAGAGGAATGTATTAGTTGTAAGTAAATAGTTCTTATCTTATATTGTCGCATTGCAGAAAACTGTTATGACAATGTAAAAGTTTGTTGTAATCCTAATCCTGACTAAAATTATAAATGCGAAAGTGAGTTTGTATATTTGTTTGTTTGTTTGTTATCTCTTCACGCTTGATCTACTGAACCAACCTTCTTGAAAATGCATACACATAGTTAGGAGTACTGAGAAGGACATAGGGTACCTTTCATCCCGGAAAAATGTAATGTTCCCGTGGGATACGCGAGCGAAACCGCGGGCAAAAGCAAGTAATAAATAAATAAAAATAAAACTTTAAACTTGCTTTGTGGCTAGCTCAATTAGTGTAATTTGCCCTTATATATAACGTCTAATACCTATACTGAAACTATTATAAGGTGAATTCAGTCTATTATGACTGAACAACTTTCCCCAAGGAACATTATATCGAAATATGAAAAATGTTTTTTGCTTTTTTATACAATTTCGGATCAGCTAATCGGTCATCTTGTATGGGAGGCCAAATAGTATGTGTTTGTTACAAAATATTTTCCAATAAATTTTACGGTTATTATGAACTTACAGATTACGTTACTATTGGAACTGTATTTTGCAATAAATAAAGGCTGCATCACACATTGACATATAAATTATAGGCTAACTATCAAACATTGAACACTGTTTTTTTATATATGGTGACGTGAAAGTTTATAATACGTATTTAATTTTCAAACAATAAAATCTGCAGTTGCTTACCGATGGAAAGTTATTTACTTATTTCTTTACACTTTGCCATGTTAAGTAGGTACTTGAATTATTCTTGTAGTATTTTAACACACACCAACTTATTTTTTAATTATGTTTGCCATGTTTTTGTATGGTTTTCGCTTGTAAATTGTCCAAACTACTAGGCATATATAAGAGATAGCAAGCGACTTAGTAAAATTTATGGACATAGCTACAATTAAACGGGACATCACAGTAATGCGGTGTCTTATCTAGTTTTACATAATATAACTTTGGCATCACATTACATCTAGGCATAAGATGCTCAAGTGACTTTACAGCTCATAAACATCTTGGTGTCGTTCTCTTAATTAAGACCATTAATAAAGCCTTGCAGACGAGTTCATCAAGGGTCTACTGACATAGAGCGGCACGACTGCAGTCCGTTAGATAGTGAACTAAACAGATAGAAAATAATTACACCAAAATTATTATCGTTCCTGGAGACACGTGTAATAAATACCAATAGCAAAGCCTTAGTAAGGACATTGTCGAGGATCCATATGAATTATAATAGATGTAAGTCTAAATATTATATCAACTATTGCAAAGCGGTCGTACAGAATTTTTAGTTTAATAATAACAAGTTAATTTGCTAGGGAAAAAATCCCGACTGTCAAGAACGCCATCTAGTGATGAGTAGCGGAACTACCGATACGACTTGATATCCGTAGCGCCATCTATTATTTGCTAGAGAAAGCCCTGACTTTTGAGCGTTAACCCCCAATAACTTTTAAACGACAGAACCGATTTACATCAAATATAATAGCTAAGATCCACCGCAAGGGAACTTGCTTTTACGTAAAAAAAAAACCACATTGCAATTGGTCCATCCGTTCGAGCGCTGCGATGCCACAGACAGACGACAGACCGACAGACATTAGCGTCAAACTTATAACACCCCTCTTTTTGTCGGGGGTTAAAAATTAAAACAGACAACTTAATTGGGAACTCCTACAAAATATAATTTATTAAAAAATCCTTTAATGAATAAACATTTTATTTAACAGAGAATCTGCGCGACCATATGCGATTTATACTAAACTCAAGTTGTTTCTAATGTATCTAGCTAGGCATATAATATCTCATAATCGAAAACCAAAATGTTGCAACAGAAAAAGAGTTAAATTCAAACGATTTATCAATGCGTTTTGTGCCAGTCGCTGACATACTCGTTGCATCGATGACATAATGCAAATTGCAGTTTCACAAACTTTATAGCACCCTTTCGAGTCGCGACTTGTGAGATTTGAAATAGTACCGCCTACGAAAGCGATACTTATGTAATTATTTGTCAGATAAATCATACCGCTTACGAAAGCGACCCTTATATCATTATTTGCCAGACAATTTAAAATACCCCCGACTTTTATGCGTTCACCCCCAATACATTTTGAACGGCTGAACCGACCTTCATCAATACAGATACAGGTATACTCATCATCATCATCATCAACAGGCCCTTTTTAGTCACCACTGCAGGAGCACGACCCTCTCTGTATTGCCAGAGCCATACTTGGCCAGAGCAGCCAGTGTTTAGCTGGTATTTCCTAAATCGCCTTCTACGACATCCTCGGAAAGACTTGGGAGTGATTCTATCCTACTCTGCCGGGAACTACACAGCAATTATTGATATATGCATGTTCGAAAACTATTACTATCTTTCTGTAGTTGGATATAAATTAAAGTTCTTCACTTCTCTAGGTGCCGCTTCATTCCTGAAGATTGGCAGTCTGCTCTTTAAATCTTGATTTGTCCATGGCAAGCCTGAACAGTTGTTCTACTGTCTAAAGTTGTATAGTTAGTCTTTGAAGCAGAATTTCGAAGATTTCAAACACGGCGATTCATATGAAATATATTAATCTTGTCGTTATAAAATGACAAAAAAATATTTTAGGTAGTTAAAAAAGGCAGACGTGATGATAAATGGTTTCCGTAGATTATTAACTCTTGCCACGGGTGCCATTTACGCGCATTGAATAAAATCTTTATTGTAATTGTTTATAATAAAACTTTAATTATTGATTTATACAGCATTACAATGCTCGGAATCCTAATCCTAATCCTAACTTCCTAACTAATATTATAAATGCGAAAGTGAGTTTGTATATCTGTTTGTTTGTTTGTTTGTTACCTCTTCACGCTTTATCTACTGAACCAATCGTCTTGAAAAATCGCATACATATAGTTAGGAGTAATGAAAAGGATATAGGGTACCTTTTATCCCGAAAAAAGCAATGTTCCCGTGGGATTTGGGATACGCGAGCGAAGCCGCGGGCAAAAGCTAGTAATATCTAAATTAAAAATATGTCATAAAAATTACTAATTACAGTACAAATGAGGGGCGTGAGTTCGAATCTCACTCGTGGCGAAATTTCCATTACAAATTTTTAATTTAAATAAAACTTATATATTTATCTTTGAAGATGAAGATCCAAAAGAAATCTTTCCACGTCCTTTTGAAGAACCGACGCTATGGTTTCTCTATGTACCAAATATTTTGAAAATAATCCGCAAGATTTCAACATGTCATAACATTTTCTATGCACTATTTGACTTCAAAAAACTAGACAAATAGCGCTTTTAATATCAGTTTGTCTGCATTTATAAATCTAAAATCAGGTTTAAAATGGACAAGTGACACAATTTTGTAAAGTTTTATTCTGTTAACAGTACCAAATAAATTAATATTAATATATACGGACAAATCACACACCCCCAAAGTAAGTTCGAGACTTGTGTTCTGCCATAGCAACTCAACGATACTATATTTTATAATAAATACATATGTAGATAAACATCCAAGACCCAGGTCAATCTGAAGAAGATCATTTTCCATCTTGACCTGACCGGGGATCGAACCCGGGACCTCCGGTGAAGCTTGGCATGATAATCACTAGGCCACAGAGTTCGTCAATTTTGACCCAGGTTACTACCCAATTACAGCTAGGAAGGTAAGTAGAAAAGGAAATCAAGAATTTAAGGCTAACTAGGGATCTCGTGAACTCGATTCAGCGCGAACCACTAGTTTACTATGTATAAATACAGTAAGTAGTTCAAAGCATTATTTACTCGATTGTTTCCGTTCCGATAAACGTCAATTATTCCATCAAACAGGCGGCAAATTGTGCGGTTATTGAATGTCAGGTTGCGCTGTTTATGTAACGTGCAATTGTAGATTTGGACAGATTACCCACCGCAGTCCATGTTGTTTTTCTATCATAAGATATTGTTATTCAAGATTTTGACGTTAAAATATTTCTAAAGAGAACTTTATAAGAAATTCAGATTTCTTATAAAGTCTCAAGCCTACAACGCTTAAGGGCCCAGTCCTTATTTTTAATGATTTTGACTGATTTTTTGGAGCTGATTAGAGCCAAACTTTCTTAGTAACAATATGTTAAGATATGTTAAATTGAAGTTTATTTAAGTATTGAAAAAGTGAATGAGACAATTTATTGATTTTCATTGTAATAGTTTGTTTAATTCCAAATAACCTGAGACGTGTTTCGATTTTTTGCGGTGCGCGACGTTCATGTCATTCTTGTTTACACGGAATTTAAAACATGAAGTTGTGTATTAATTACAGAGAAATAAAGATAAAGAAAAATCCTAAAAAGTGAATGAGAAGATTTTAATATATATTTTTTAATTCATTCAGAAACTTGGTTAAAAAGGTTAAACTTTGAAGAAAATATAAGCGGATACGTCGTTGGATTTCTTGCGCATACAACTGAGTTAAAAAATACACATATATGAAGATTGATTCATGCTTAAACACGTACAATAAATAAATAAAAATAATTTGTCTTTTGTAAAAAGACAGAAAAATTTAAAGTTCTCCGAAATTCAATTTTACAATATCAATCGGCTTTCTTTGCGGACGATGGAAAGTTATTTGCGAATCACTCAACGGGCAGTGGCTAACTCCAAGAAGACCTTGACTGCATTCATGACTGGACCAAGGAATGGGTCATCTCATTGAACATCTCCAAGTGTTGTATTCTGCATCTAGGGAAAACAAACCCTAAGACCATCCAATATTGACGGCAACACTCTGGAATCAGTGAGCCTTTAAAAAGATCTGGGTATTCATATTGCTGCCAACCTAAAATGGAAGGAACATATCACTTCTATAGTTAAAAAAGCAAACGCGTTTCTCTACATAATACGTAGATCATTCCAAAATATGACTGTTGAAGTCTTCAGAAAAATATATAAAACTTATATACGCCCTTTACCGGAATATGGTTTTCAGATCTGGAGCCCATACTTTCAAAAAGACATCAAGTTACTGGAAAGTGTTCAAAGAAGAGCTACCAAATACCTCAAGGACTCCGCCGTTAGTCATATGAAGACAGACTTGAAGCCCTGTGCCTCACTACCCTCGAGGAAAGACGCCTTCGTGGTGACTTAATTGAGACATTTAAGATCCTGACTCTCAGCTACGACTTACCTGACTTGCATACCATCTACAACATGAGACAAGGCACAAATCCATCACGAAAACACTGCTACCAGTTAACTCGTACAGCGTCTAAAACCAAAGCTGCACATTTTCACTTTCTGAGTAACAGAGTGGTCAATAATTGGAATAGACTATCAGAAGAAGTGGTCACTGCGCCTTCCATAAATGCATTTAAAAATAGACTCGACAAGTGGTTAAGGACAAATAAAGTGTCGTTAATAAATATATGAACTGTGAAAAGACTTTATGGACTCTCAGCACTGTGTGAAATAGACATATCAGCTCTGAGCTGCTCGTCTATAACTAATAAAATACAATAAATAAATAAAATAAAATTCTCAAATAAATATGGGGACGAAAACGCTGATAAGGAAGACCGCACGCTGCGCTTCTGAATTCGACTAAATTCGTCTCCATGGTGCTTGTACAATACAGCGCAATGCGTATGTGTAGATAGAAAATATTGAGTCGGGTGTTCAATCAAAAGTTCCCACGGTCGAAGACTGCAGTCTTAATCAAAAATTTGTTCCAAAATATATATATTTGTAAACGCGTTGAAGTCTTTTACTAAAGTAAAAATTTACATAAGGAGTTTTAACATAAATAAAAGTTCTGTTAATAACATACATTTTAGAGTGGTAACGGGGTAAGCTACCTATGAAACTTACTTCTGAAACTTAGACTTAGGTTCAGTCTCCGGCCAGGTCTAAAATGAAAATAATCTTTTTAGTTCCGAAGTAAACAAGGAACCCTTATAGTTTCGCCATGTCTGTGCATAAATGTCTAATTTAATGGTGGTGGGAGAAAATAAAAGTATAATATGCCAGTTGCTTTTCCTTCCGGGCAGATTGTAAAAGCCGATCAACGGAAAAGGCGAAATTTTGAACCAACTTAATAGGCGATGCGGGTAGCAACCTATAACTATTTGATTCCCCTTTTTCTATCGTCACCCCCACCATCACGCTAAACGTGGCCTTTGGGTCTTAACGTGGCCTATGAGTCTTAACGTGGCCTTTGGGTCTTAACGTGGCCTTAGAGCTCTGTCTACCCCGTTCGGGAAATAGACGTGATAGTGGATCTTGTGGACATAAAATAATAACAAAGAAATTATTGCTTCCCTGGCTTTGTGGGCAGCAGTTGCTATGTTCAGTTCAAGCTCGACCTTTATTGTAGCTAATTCGTGATAAAATAAATTCGTCAACGTTGACGCCACTCGCAGGAGTTTCTCGCTACCAACTCGTGATGCCATAATATTGGGAGAAAAAACACATTAGTGACACTGGCAGCACTCCCAGGTTTGGTTAGAGACATTGACCTTGACAAGATTTTCGTGTGGTGTGGCTAAAACTGGTGTCAGGATTTTCAAGATGCGAAGAGATTCACATAGACATAATTTTATTGGCAACTGTTAAAGTTTGATGGGATAGCGAGAATGGACGCAGATTGATGGACCAGAAAGGTAATGGAGCGGCGACCATGGGCCAATAAGCGAGGTAGAGGACACCCAGCAATGCGTTGGGTAGACGATATTAAGCGTCACGCAGGCCACAAATGGATGCAGGTGGCAAGAGAGACACAAATGGAATGATATGGAGGAGGCCTATGTCCTGAAAAGGATAACATAGAGGCTGCTATGGATAGATGGATGGATAGTTTGATGACTCATGAATCACTGAGGAGTTGTCTAATTAACACATGACGCCGCCGCGGTAGCGGTTTTCGCCATTGCGGCGCCGGCCTCATGGATTTTTACAACCTTTTATTTAGTTTCACCTGTTAAGTTGTCTGTATGTCTGTAATTAAATCTTGCAAGCTAAATTAGACCTTGCGCCTATGAAGCGGCATAAACTTAGCGGTAAGTAACGATTAGACGTCAACATTTGTGCAAAACCAAGTGACTATTATTAAGAGATATTATAAATATTCTATGATAATAAATATATTTTTGAAAAAAAAAGACCCACTTCCCATTATTCGATTGAGCTGAAACTTCACATACTTATGTAATTTGTGTCAATGCAATATTATGGTACCAATGAACTGATATCATAATGAAGCCGGTGGCCATGGCATCTCTGTGATAAAACAACATAACCCCACCGGGTTTGAACTTTAAACTTTTTAGTTCATTGTTTTAGACGAATGCTTGTTTTTTTAAATAATTACTTTTTTGTGCATTTGTTCTGACCGTTTACACGATTCAATTTGCAGAACACATAATTGACAGAACGACATACTTCGTAAATATGAATAACATTACCGAAATTATGATTACGAAAAAAAATTAGACAATATCCCTATAATATAATAACTTGTCCGAACAGTAAGTCCGACAATAATATTTTTTCGGAAATATTGAATTTTTGACTCTATTGGACAAGTTGTTCAAATAAACCGTACTTTGTCGCCAACAACTATTATGAAATCGAAAGAAAAAATTGAAAATTGTCTATTAATACAAACATCCAAAGATAAATAAATGATTTTGACTTTGAATCTGATAGTCATTGTAAATAATACAATACAAAAATCTTTATTGCACCAAATAAGAAACATACAAAATTACAAAGTTTACTTATAAATTACTTACTTATAAATAAAATAAGGTACAAGATGGACTATTTTCTTTTACTTATTGCGAATCCAGTTGAAATTTTAGCTGTGCTACTTTGGGACTTGGGTTTCAGTTTCTAGCTTTTTCACTCAAAGATTCTAATAAGTATTTACTATTTGCGATATTATAGGCTTATCTATCCCTATCTACATCTGTGGTCAGATTAGATGCAAGATCTCAAAGAGTTGTGTAATGCTAACCATTCGGATTATCCGAAAAACAATGGTGGTATTACCTAGCTTTTGTTTCTCAATTATTGTGCCCCGTTATAGTTAGTATGTACAAACTGTGATTGCACTGTTTAGTGGTGTTTTATAGTTGTTAAGTGTGAAATCGTGAGTTAGATAATTATATTGCATTATAACATTCTACTTTTATGATGGATTAAGAGATGAGGCGTAAAATATGCAATAATTAATTATCTTGAAACCGCTTTCTCTATTTTATATGGTGAATAATATAATGTGTAGATGCATGCACCCTCCTGAAAGTAATCGGCGCCCAAACTGGAATACCCTCTGTGCTACGACTTCATACAGTCTATGATGTCCAACCCATCTACCCAGAGCGTGATGATTACAGGCAAATCCTTCAGGGTTCAAGGAAAACAGGAAACTAAATAAACGAAGTTCTACGATCATTCAAATACCCAGTGCATAACTTATTGTATTGTATTGTAATAACTTTATTGTACTTAGAAAAACAAGACAAAAACAACATATAGAGTAAATTGACAACGGCGGACTTATCCCATAATGGAATCTCTTCCAGTCAACCGGCGAATAAGTAGATAGGACAATTACTCACAAGAAGGGTTAAAGTGTGTACATAGAATAAAAGAAAGCATCATTTATATAAACTTAAACTAATATATACATGCAAGCTAACTACGAGATATATACATACATACATATAAATACATACACATACATAAACATACATACTGTACCTACATAAAAACACAGAAATGAAAGCTTAAATATCTAAAGTGACATGAGAGGATCCAAAGAGTTTAGATTTAAATGAGTTTAGCGACTTATTTTTTGTACAATTAAATAAAATGTACTCGTATTATTATGTAAAATCTTTCCCATTTCGGAGCCGCCCCCACTAGTTATTAACCATGAAATGTCAATTGCAATGTGGCTAAATAATAGACGTATCTGCAATTAGGTAATTTGCCCAATGCTGGGCGTGGGCTCAGTAAAAACAGATTGCCCAACGTGTGTAAACTTGGTGTAAACCTACACCTAACTGAAGTGGCAGCTACTTGGTTTTATGCAGATTTCGAGAGACGTGTGAATATTATGGAAATTATATTCCCATTGTGTAACTCGTAAATTTTGTTGTGAAAAAGTTCATGACCCTGCTTTAAAATAAGTTATTAATGATGTATTAATTTATTGCTTTTAATATGTTTTTATTTACCTAGTACCTGTTTTTGTATCGACTAGCAAGTAGATGATTGAGAGGTGTCGTTAGATTTGTCTTAACTGTCAGAGTAACACTGGGTACATCAGATATATAAAAAAAAAAAAAATTGAATTTTGGCGCCAAATTATGTCTTCAATTGTTATTATAAACTTATCGAGCGTGATATCAAAATAAAGGATTTTATAAAAAGATTACAGAAATATATATTACGCATTTGTGTAAATGTAATTTGTAATGAGAAAAAAACAACATATAACCTCGCGCATAGGAGCGTGTTCCCGGCATCTTAGGCATGCTGCTGTTGTATATTTTCAGTTCCTTTCTTTAGTTAGAAAATTCCTAAAGCGGTAAGTAATAATTACCGATTGTCATGATAGTTAACACTTCGAGTATATTCTCAATAGCTAAGCTACCCATCCCATGATTTCGCTACCGTCGACATTTAAGAGTTGAATTCCTTGGATTGTTCTCACAAGAAACAGTTGACATAGTAGGTATAAAGGTCTTTTATCAACATGGTAATGAATCGCCTTTGACATTTTCTTCTTCAGTTTATTCAATTTTTACTTTCAATTGCTTGATATTGTTTGCATACACTGTATCGTCGTGTATTGCATAGTTTTAGGACCCAACGTTGGAGCGAACTAAACGTCTAGGCGTCATCGTTTATAAATTATAATTACGGCTTTGTTACCTTACATAACGCGTCGCAGACAATTGAGGCGAAGGCTAAGAATAATGGTTTTATCCTCTATTCAGAATAAACAAACAAAAAGATGATTTTCGTCCAAATTAGCCGCTAAACGGTTCAGCCGGTCACGAGCGGTAATCAGTATAGGCGTCTCTTGCACAACTAATCCACGATGTTTATGATAAATGAAACATAATCACATGGTTTTCTTTTAAAATATTCTTAGCCATCATGAGTTTGTCATTTATAAAATATACAACTAACAAAATCTTAAAAAAAAAAAACAAATAAAAAGGCCAGAGAAATTATGGGGAAGTAGGGGTAACTCTCACGTCAAATTAAATTCAATTATCTTTTTCTTAGTGGAAAAGACAACTGAAATCAATGGTGGTCGTCATACAAACTATTGGAAGGCACGTATTTATCATAGCAAACTAGTAGACTAAATATATATTAGTACATGCTCACATAGATGGCAGCACACAAATTACTAGTAAACTTGCAAAATGTACGTAATATATGTTTAAATACTAGGTAAGTAAGTATTGAAATTTTATTTTAGCTTCTACTTCGGTCTCACTTGTACCTTTCAGTTGACCGTTTACAGTTGAATAATTAAATAAGTAAAAAACGCCATCTAGTGATCTATTTAAAAAACATTGAGACAATTTTTTCTTCTTAATTATATTTAAAAAATATAGAGGTATATAATTATTAAAATATATTAATTACAATGTTTTATAGCGCCAACGGTTCGTACGAAGCAAATTATCTTTTTATAAAATATGGTCCCCTGTACACACGAGAATAGTTCTTGAAATGATGACTGATTTGATGCCTGCAATCAATGACCTTCCATCCTGCAATGCAAAGTCACGATCTAGTTGTCAGTTAGGTATTAAAAATTCTACGATATATACATAATTTTTTACGACATTCTATAAGGATATCGCATAAAATAGCATTTAAACACTTCCTGAATAAGTTGCATATTTAGATTTCAGTGTACTAAGTTTTTATGAATTTATGTTTATGTTTAACCGATTTCGCAAAAGCAAGAGATTATCAATTCAAGCCGTATGTTTTTAGGGTTCCGTAGCCAAATGGCAAAAAACGGAACCCTTATGGATTCGTCATGTCTGTCTGTCCGTCCGTATGTCACAGCCACTTTTTTCCGAAACTACAAGGACTATACTGTTGAAACTTGGTAAGTAGATGTATTCTTAAGATTTTCACACAAAAATAGAAAAAAAATACTTTGGGGGTTCCCCATACTTAGAACTGAAACTCAAAAAATGTTTTAATCAAACCCATTCTTGTGGGATATTTATGGATAGGTCTTCAAAAATTATATTGGATTTATAATATTTTTTTTTTCTAAACTGAATAGTTTGCGCATAGAGCGAATAGAGACACTTCCAAAGTGGTAAAATGTTGGTCCTGTAACTTCTAAAATAAGAGAATGATAAATCTAAAAAAAAATATATGATGTACATTATCATGCAAACTTCCACCGAAAATTGGTTTGAACGAGATCTAGTAAGTAGTTTAATAGTAGTTTTAATACGTCTTAAATCGTAAAATGATACTTGCTGCTACGGAACCCTTTATGCGCGAGTCCGACTCGCACTTGGCTGCTTTTTTTGTATGTATGTTACGCAATATCTATGCCAATTGTAAACCAATTTTGATGATCTTTTTATATTTAAAAGCTTTTACTACCTAGTTGGTTCCATATTAATTTTGTGAAGGAAAAAGATCTTTGGAGATATGGAAAAAATTTAAGTCGGTTTTTTTTTGCTAACAAAATTAATTTTATTCATCATATCAGTTACAGGAAGTCCACAGCTGGACATAGGCCTCCCCCAATTATATTACTTGTTAACAAATAATTACGATTAATTTCTGTGCTCATCTCTTCCTATGGCTGTTGTAATAGGCGACTTAAGGACCAAGTAGCAAACATCTTGTGTTACAATACAACTATATTCCCAGGAGGATTGACATCGGGCTGCAGGCAGCTTCTAAAACTTTTCGCACAAATGCATTCCCAAAAGACAGTTGACGTCAGGCGGCGGCCAGTCGTAAAACTAGAGCCAAATCGTTTAAACTGTTCCGGCTATTTCTTCTCGATTTCGCAAGGTCTTTGGCATCCTTGGGTGACCATTGACATGCATATTATATTTGGAGTAGAAAATGCGGGAAAGCGCAATGCACTGCACAGCTGAGGATGCACCGAGAACGCGCTTTGATGAAGAAGATACAAACGCTGGATTACCTAAAAATATATTGAATCTATTTTAAGGGTGAATTCAGTCTAACTATATCGAAATATGAAAAATATTTTTGTACTTTCCATCCAAACTCGGATCAGCTGATCGGTCAAGTTGTATGGGAGGCCAAAAATTTTGCTCAGTATCATGAACTTAAGTCCCCCTAAAATAGTTTCATTAATTTTTGTTAGACCCTGACTTTTTATTAACCAGCAAAATTTTTGAAGCAAGTTCAGTCCATGATACTGAACTACTATCTATAAAAAAAGTTATTAAAAATCGATAAAAATTTTTGTCGTCCCATACAAATCAGCGCTCAGCCAAACGGATTTTGTATTGAAGGACGAAAATTTTTTATCGATTTTTAATAACTTTTTTTATAGAAAGTAGTTCAGTATCATGGACTGAACTTGCTCTAAAATTTTTCGTTCAATAAATATGGACACATTAGCTCTAGTTTTGTTACCAATACGTCGTCAACCAATGATTTAACAGATCTGCGGTGCCAGACCTATGTGAGACCACTAACGAATGTTAGATAACCTTTTGTTTGAGGTCACTGCCCTCAACTACAAAATAAAGATTGCAAAAAATAATACCCACTAATTATATGCAATGAATCGTCCGAAATGCTAGAAGTTTAGCTTTTGCACTGAAAATAATAAAAAATGGCCTTTATTAAGTGATTAATTTATCCTACATTAAATATTCTTTTTACATTGACAAATGCGTCTACGTTTACATGTGAAGGTCGCGCTTTAAAATTCAGTTTCGAAGTGGTCACTTTTAGCCGAAACGTAGATGTAGACATGTAAATTACTATAAATAAAGTTGATTGCCTGACGTCAGAACTGAGTTCTTTAGCATATTTGATCTAGATTACTTTGTGTGCTTCCTTCGACTGCCTCCGTGGTCCAGTAGTCAAGGCGTTTGCCTTGTGATCCGGAGATCGTCGGTTCAAATCGCACTGGGAAGTATACTTTGTGAAAAGTTGTTTCCAGTCTGTTTATGATGCAATATCATCATCACCTGAATCATCTGATTAACCGAAAAAAATATGATTCCGTGCTTCAGAAGGCACGTAAAACTGTGGGTTCAGCCATCTAACGTTCGTTTAAACCTATTCTAGGATTGGTTTTGGTCTACCCTTTGGGTTGTGGAGGACAGACGGCAGTCGCTCTGTGTAAATACCAGTGACGTCGTCAAATCACCTTGATTAGGTAGCGGACCCCGGGCTCTGAAGCGTTACTGCTGAGGATGCAACCGGGAATACACTCGGATGATGATGATGACTGTGTGCTTCCACCTCATCGACTGTCTCTCTCCGACAAATGACCTTCGCCGTTTGACCGCCAAACGATCAACGTCTGGTTTAAGGATGCCTTGTGTATATTGAAACACGTGTCGTGAGTTTGACAGCCGATGACTGATGGCGGAGGCAAGCTAAGTAATCTAGATCAAATAGCATGTAACTTTGACTTTCGCAAAGTAACACCTGAATCTATCATGTTCTTATCAGATATTTGTGCCTAGTACCTTTAGCTTGTTCGCCTTTTATGACATCCTCGAAGAGATATAGTAGCCTTATTCCAGACTAGATGCAGTCGGTTAAATAGCTATTACATAGTACTGTAAATAGATATAAGAAACGTAAACCTACATCGTGGTTTTGACCCTCGTAGCTACGAGGATATTCAAGGAGAGTACACTTTAGGCAAAATAAAAAATACATATTCTTTCATATTAAATGTACCTTATTATGTAATAAGAAAAACAAAGATGTCAGTCGATGCATGCCAAAATTCTCCCATTTTAATGTCACTGCCTGCTACTGGACTCGTGGCGGGTGGCGGCTAGTGAGCGGAGAGGGCAACGACCGCGCGTATAGTAGTCAATAGGTTAGTTATTTATTAGAAATTTGGGAGATTTTTTTTTTACAAAAAAAAGGTCATTTTCTTATGGTTTTGTGTTCTATTAATGATTCTGATGACAAGATTTCAATATAGGGGTTATAATATAAAATCAACCTGTATAGCACAGACAACGACAAGGATAGAAGTTTCTGAAAGAACGAAACCATTTCAGTTATTGTCGTACGGATACGACATAATTTCACCGTAGAATCAAAATAAATAATACAAGTTCCTCTGTACCCTCCACACTTTGTGCCTCGTGGTCTGCATTGATCTTTGAAGAATTACCGGCGCAAATCGTGGGCCTGGGATCGTGTGCAAGCTATAACATCATATGGCCTAAACTCATAAATAACATTATGTTATGTAATGACAGTTCCGCTTCAAATAATTAATGTCTCAAGGGGTATGTAATATTTTTAAATATACCGTGGTGTTCGATGCCGACCAGGGTCGCAAGCTATCGTACCTAACCCTAGATTTAGGTATCCATACAAACGTAGTCCAGCTTTTATTATGAAATGACATGACAGATTTCAAAAGGTATTTTGTTATTTCAAAGAAATTGCACATAACTAAGCATATTAGGTAACAAGTTTTCGACATTTAAAATATGAACTTACAAGAAAATATAAGGTTTACTGTAACAAGCATACCATACTGATGGTCAAATATGATGTGATACATACTATATTCTCTTTCAAGTTCATATTTTGATTGTGAAAACCAGTTATATGCAGTTTCTTTAATATTACTGTATAGGGAAGTCTAATTCTTTCATAACTTAGGTAGGTACATTGGTTCATATTAAATTAACAAATTGTCATTATTTTAAATTTCGTAATTCTTATAATTCAATTTAATTATGACATAACATAACAAACAATGTAATCTCAGTCCATCCATATAACTAACTTTAAGTTTTTAGTTTTATTAGTTGACGTCTTTGGATTCTAGGGACGTTTAATAGTTCCTCCTTTTTTCAGTTCCACTTCATACAGTTGTCAGCGTTCTTGACCAAAATGGAAGAATGTGCGAGCCGCCAGTATATGTATTAGCCGTTCGGTATCACCACAGAGTAATAATATACTCCGTGTGGTTCCTGGCAGAGTAGAGCCACTGCAATTCCTCCCGTGGATGTCAAATGTGTGTGGAAAACAAGCTAAACAAAGCTTATAAACATCAATGAGACCTCTCCAACCCGTCTAGCCAGCGTGGAGATTGTAAGCCAAATCCTCTGATTGCTCTGGCCAAGTGTGGCTCTAGTAGGTAGTACAGAGAGGGTCATGCTCCTGTAGTGGAGACTAAAAAGGACCTGTTGATGATGGTGATAAATAATATACTAAGTACGTATTACGCAAGATCATTTACGTGAAGATGTCACTGTTTACGGAAAAATCGTGCAAATCAATAACAAGCAAATAACCAGGATACGCTTATCAGTAATACTTGCATAATACTCATCACAAGACAATCGGTTGTGTAGGTAATTTACGTAACTGGTTACGATACGATCCTAAAGATGGAATTAACATGTAGCCGCATGTTTGCATACAAATGCAGTGATGCAACTGCATTTTACAGTTTTGAGAATTGGTTTCCACAAAATCGTCGGTTTTCGTCAAAATAAATTCTTGAATATACATATCAAGTAACGTTGTAACATCCTTTTTTTCTGGATTTGTATTGGATTTGATTGCAGGATTAGATCCCAGGATTAATGTTGTTTTTTAAACTATTGCGCTTTAAAACATGATTTTATATAAAAGGGGACTTAGCACGAACCTTCTTTATAGTTGTCTAACGTTGCGAATAAAAGGCACTAAATAGCTGAACACGTCCTTATAGACTCTTATTAAGCAAAGAAGAATTTGAATTGAATTGAATTGAATTGACCCCAATTGCAAATACTGGATAACTACACCAGCCAAAAATATTATCGTCCGATCGTCACTATTATAAAAGAATAGTATGAGAAGCTGTTGAAATTAAGAAGCACAAAACTATATAAATTTAATCAGAATGCAGTCCTAGGTTTTAGCAATGAAAACAAGAAAGTATGAAGGTCTCTTTGTTAAGGCTGAGCTTGTCTTGTAGAAATATTTTAAGTAGAAGTAACACCGTATATTGGGTTTAATTTAAGGTTAAATTATCAGTTTGGCATGCATTTACTTAACTGGCAGTAATTTAATTAACATTCTGATTTTTTATTTATTTTAAATATAATAATAATAAATATATAAGGACAAATCACACTGATTAAGCTAGCCCCAAAGTAAGTTTTTAAACATGTGTTTTGGGATACTAACTCAACGATACTATATTTTATGATAAACACCCAAGACCCAGAACAATTTGAAAAAGGCCATTTTCCAACTTGCCCTGGCTGGGAATCGAATCCAGAACCTCCGGATTAGCGGTCTAGCATGTTAACCATTACGCCACGGAGGTCGTAATTTTTGATCCATTTATATGAGATGAAAAAATACTTATATTTATTTATGAAAACGTTCAAAAAACGTTGCAAAATTAAATCGCAAAGATAACCTTGTTTAACGTGTTGATAGTAAATAAAATAATTAATAATAAGTGCTTACAATAATATTTCAATGATCATTGACCACATAGATACCTGTCGACTTGTAGATAGACATATTTCTGATGTCGACTATTCGATAAATTGCATAGAAAAGTGATAGCTAATCTGATAAAGTTACGAGCCAGTGGGTGGCTGCCAATGCAATTAGGCAATAGGCAATGTGAGTTATTGTATACATGAGAAACAGTCCACACTGGTAGAGTTAGGTTGAACACGGCCAGTCTTAGTCAAATTACGGCCAGTCTTACTCTTAGTCGAATTATGTTAAAATACCGTAGACTACAGTGAGTGATTCGTTAGATAGGAGGATGTCGTTCAAAACATAGACACTAATACTTTAATAATTTATTTCTAATTTGACCAATAATCAGCTTAGAAATTGGAAATACCTATATCTTTGAATGGTTTTTTAAATGTCTCTAACCGAAAATTTTTCGAGAAAATTATAAAACATTACTTATCCTATAATCTTAATTTCTTTAATACTTTAATTTCTTAATTACATTTCGTTACATTAAATAGATATTTTTCTAAACTAAAATCTAAATTTAAAACTAAATAAAAAAATATGTAAAGAAAATATTAGGTATATTTTTGACTGAATATAAAATTAATTTTCCGTTGTCATATAATATCTTTTTAAAAAAGCTTAAAAGGAATCTTTTCAAACATCACTTATGGAGAAAATTAACCTTAAATTAAACGTCAAGTAGGTATGTGATTTAGTGATTTTTTGTGCACTACCTAAGTATTTAAATTCGATCGAGCCAGCACTCGCTATCAAACTAGCACAATATAAACACTACTAAAGAACTGCTCTGCCGGCGCCTTTTATCTCGCGATATCAATAGTATTAATGATCAATAAAGGTCTCTTTGTTTAGCCATTTATTTTTGTTTAGAAAGCCGGCGAAAGTGGGTCTTCAGTGTGGTCCTTTGAATGGGGTAGTGATTGGAACTGTTATGTCACGTGTTGGTGTAATGCGATTTTGAAATTCAATTCTATGTTTTTTGTAACCTACGCACATGTTTTTTATACAACTAATGGTAAAATAGGCCGGAGATACCTAGAATTACGTTGTTTAAGAAAATATTTTCGCAAGAGGCTTTTATTTGTATAATATTCAATTCAATTCTAACTACTTAAAGCCACCCTGTCGGGTGTTGCAAAGCAACAATTGGAACGGCAAGCAAATATATATAACGTAATAATTGAATAATTTTGCGTCAATCCGCAAAATTTTGAAATTCATGTCTATTCTTATTGTTTTATGAAAGAGCAAGAAAGGATGCACCTTCCCTAAGTTTTATGGTTACCAAGAATTATAAATACTTTTTTTTTAAATAATAAATCATCATCAGGTCTTTTTAGTCTTCACTGCAGGAGCACGACCCTCTCAGTACTACCAGAGCCACTTAGCCAGAGGATTTGGCCTATATTGGAAACATTTTCACATAGTTCATGCATGCTGGTCTGGGAGTAAAGAAAGACGTAGAAGTTACCAGTTGCTTTAATTGTTTTTGATAAATAAGTCAAATTATAACGACCTTTAAGTTTGTTTGAAAATGGGCGATCGTGGGCTTGTAAAAGCTAGTGCGAGTAAAGACATATTCACTGGACAATCTCTTAAAAAAAACATAATAAAGTCCTTCAAAGGAAACAATGACATTGCCTAACAACTAAGTACTCCATGATCTTTAGTTCCACCATCAATATCTGTTATATCATCGACACCAGATCTAGTTACAATACTTCGTGACTAAAAAAATGTTAGTCAATTTAGCTGTGAGCTATATATTATAACGGATTCGTGCTCGGTGCTCAAACAAACGTTGAATTAAATTTTGCTATCGGCGAAGAGCATCAAGCGTTATTTCGCCATTTTAGGATGAAGTGCACTAGAGCTATGATATTATGTGTATTCACTAAAATAAGTTAATTAACATGCTGTTACATTCCATCATCGTAATAAATTAATATTAATTTAAGGCTAATATAAAAAATTAAGCGTAGAGGTAGACCACGGAGGAGGAGGTGAGACGACATCGAAAACTTCAAAAAGGAATGGCAACAAGCTGATAAAAATAGATATCAATAGAAGAAGGAAGGGGAGGCCTTTGCTTAGCAGTGAGATACATTATCAGGCTAGATAAAAATAAGGGGAATCCTAACTTCCTAACTAATATTATAAATGCGAAAGTGAGTTTGTATATTTGTTTGTATGTTACCTCTTCACGCTTTATTTAGTAAACCAATCTTCTTGAAATTTCGCATACACATAGTTAGAAGTCCTGAGAAGGACATTGGGTTTTCATCCCGGAAAAATGTACTGTTCCCGTAGGATTTGGGATACGCGAGCGAAGCCGCGGGTGAAAGCTGGTATTAAATAAATATAAAATTTATATTCACAGGTATTGCAGTGTGCATTTATGTCTGATGTTTCTAGAGTGATGTATATTTCTTGTTCTTCTGCGCTTTTGTCGGTGGGGTGCTCTTCATGTGTCTCTTTCCTCCGGTACCTCCTGATATGTTTTCACATATTTTTTCTTTTATAAAAAAAATGTCTTTTGGATTTTCCCACTCCCATCTTTTCTTTCTTTCTTTCTTTCCTTCAACTATAGTTTTAAAGAAACCATCGTGTATGTAGTGTGTATGCTATAATGCTAAAATTCAGGTTGTATTAAAGTTTTAAATTACTGCGTGTGTCATCTTGTTTTGTCGTTAAGTTGGGTACTAAATATCTATGACACTTACAAATATCCCGTGATTTTTTGTTTAGATTTGTGCTGCTATAGGTATATATAGTTGTATGATATGTGTATTATTTTAACCGTCTATTTGTTTGGCAGGCATACTCAAACTTGCTACATCGACTATGAGGAAAGTCATTATGTATCATGGACTGAATTTGTCTTAAAACAGTTTCAGAATATTTTGTTACACTTTATTTATTTAAAACTAGCTGACCCGGCGAACTTCGTTTCGCCCTTTCCCGTTCCCTTTTCCATAATTTCTCACCGTCTAAACCTTCCCTGGACATTCATGAATATTTCAAGACAAAAATTAGCCAAATCGGTTCAGCCGTTCTCGAGTTTTAAGCAGACTAACGAACAGCAATTCATTTTTATTTATATATATAGAATATAGAATAATTAGAATGTTTGTTACGAATAATTTGAAATCAAAGAATTTTATTACAAACTAGCTGACCCGGCGAACTTCGTTTCGCCATTTCCCGTTCCCTTTTCCATAATTTCTCACCGTCTAAACCTTCCCTGGACATTCATGAATATTTCAAGACAAAAATTAGCCAAATCGGTTCAGCCGTTCTCGAGTTTTAAGCAGACTAACGAACAGCAATTCATTTTTATTTATATAGATAGATTTATTGCACATTAAAAAGTGTACAAATGGCGGACTTATGCCTATGCCATATGACGTTCTCTGCCAGTCAACTATTGGACCAAGAAGAGAAATCAATTTAGTACTGGGTGGCGCAAAAGTACTGGCACTAAAGAAAATACTTTTATTTTTTTTATATGACATTTTCTGTCATTCTGTTGTTGAAAATTGTGTAGTGAACAAATGTAAAATACACTGAAAATAAACATGGACCGTTTTACTCCCCAAGAACGTGGAATAATTGTGTCAATGTTCTTACGGAATAATTCATCAGTGATAAGAACACAACGTGAATTTCGTCGACGATTTCACCACCGTCCGGCACCGATTGGTCGCACAATTCGACGCTTTGCCACACGCCTTGAAGCAACTGGCTCAACATTGGATAGACCTAAGTCTGGGAGACCAAGAACAGGCCGTTCAGCTGAAAATATCGATGCTGTGCGCGAAGATGTGGAAGAGTGTCCAGAAACATCAACGAGGCGACGTGCCACGCAATTGGGCATTTCCAGACGGACCCTGCAGCGTATTTTGGTGAAAGACTTAAAGATGTTCCCGTATAAAACTCAAATGACTCATCAGCTGCTGCCTGCTGACCACCGAGCTCGTCTAGATTACTGCCAGCGCGTCATAAACCTCAACCTTGAAGAGGATGATTTTCCTTCAAAATTGGTTATGAGTGACGAAGCGCATTTCCATCTCTCAGGGCATGTCAATAAGCAGAATACTCGGTTCTGGGGCACTGATAATCCGCGCATTATTCAAGAAACACCTCTACACCCACTAAAAGTTACTGTATGGTGTGGCATCTGTGTTGACAGAGTGATCGGACCCTATTTTTTCGAAGACGCTGGAGGCAATGCGATAACTGTCACTGGAGAACGCTACAGAACCATGTTACGAGAGTTTTTGATACCCAGTTTGGACGAATTGGGGCTGGAGCACATCTGGTTTCAACAAGACGGCGCTACGGCACACACAGCGCGCGACACTATGGACTTAGTGAGGGACGCTTTTCCAGGCCGAGTTATCTCTCGTTTTGGCGATTTGCCTTGGCCTGCAAGATCACCCGATCTGACCAGTCCAGACTTCTTTCTTTGGGGTTTTTTGAAATCTCGGGTGTATGTGAACAAGCCACAGACTCTCGCAGCTCTAAAAGAAAACATTCGTCAAGAAATAACGAACATATCGCAGGAAGTGTTACGGCAAGTTATGCAAAATGTCATAAATAGGGCTCAAATGTGTATCAACTCTGGAGGTCACCATTTAAAAGACATCATCTTTAAATCCTAATGGTACGAAATTTAATGGCACAAATATACATTTAAAAAAACCTAAATCTAGTTTTCTAATTTAGAAAAAATGTTATAGCTGAACCAAATAGGGTCTTTACTTTTGCGCCACCCAGTATATACATGAGTAAAATATATGTAGGTTTAGTCACCTTATAAATGTCTCTGTTCACATGCATCTTTTTTTTACGTATGATAAAAACTTTCGCATAAACGGGAAACAGTGACAGTAAAAAGTGTGATACACCTGGGAATGTGATTGTAACTTTCATACAATATACGTACTTGTAAAACAGTGGCTTGCAATAGCAATTTTAAATATTAAGGAATTCGGGGCGTGGTCCGTACTTGGAGACCATTCCAAGTACGGACCACGCCCCGAAAAACAAACAAACAGTCTTCTGAAGCACGAAGGACCATTTTCATCTCTTCTACGAGTAGTCACCAGACTAGAAGAGATGAAAAAGGTCCTTCGTGCTTCAGAAGACTGTTTGAGTCGTTAGTCTAGGCTGTCATCATTAGATGGCATTCTTCAAGCCATGGCAGATACTTTAAGGTAGCTTAAAAATCTGACACTAGTGTTGGCCTCTTACACAAAACATGGCGAAAATATTGTGTAACATACATAAAAAAGTACAGTCGAATTGATGACCTCCTTTTTTTAAGTTGAGTAATAAAAGCAAGCAGGTACGATTATGATTATCACCATCATCATCCGAGCGTATTCCCGGTTGCATCCTCAGTGGTACAATACAATACAATACAGTGGTAACGCTTTAATGCCACAGGTCCAATACTAAATCTAGGTGATTTGACGAGGTTACTTCTTTTACACAGAGCGACTACCATCTGACCTCCGCAACCCAAAGGGTACACCAGAACAAATCCTATGATAGGTTTAAACAAACGCTAGATGGCGTTCGGGACCCACAGCTTTTACGTGCCTTCCGACGCACGGAATCATCTTTCTTTTCGGATAATCAGGTGACAACTTTTCACAAAGTTTGCTTCCCAGTGGGATTTGAACCCACGACCTCCGGATCACAAGGAAACGCCTTAACCACTGGACCACGGAGGATGTAGATTATTATTATCATCATCAGGTCTTATTTTTAGCAGGAGCTTGACCCTCTCTGTACTACCAGAGCCATATTTGGCCAAAGCAACCAGAGAATAATGAAATATTATATGAAGTCAATTATTCATTGTATACATGAATCAGAGAACAATTTAAGTTTATCCGATCCATATTTGACGTAATATACATATATATTTACACGTAACCGAAGGGCATGTATGAAGAGGTTGATGAGTGTAGATGAAGCGAAAGAGGTCTGTCAAGATCGTAGCAAGTGGAGGTCCATAGTCTCTGCCTACCCCTGTGGGAAACAGGCGTGATAGTATGTATATTTGACTGTAATCTTGACTTAACCTTATTTGGTTTAACTGATAAAATTAACAAAATCTACATTAATTTAGCGGAACAACTAGCCGCCAACACAAATGACATAACCATATTATAATTAAGCAAAGCCTACTTATCAACCATTTTGGGCAAACACTTAAAAATTAAAAGCCGGCGCGACCTTGGCAAATAGTTTCCAGGTGAATTTGAATAACAGATTATCTTCAAAATTACTATATTTAGAGATGCTAGCTACGATGTTAGTCACTTGATATCTCGATCACACGTATTTTTTTTACATTCCACAACTTGTTTTCCCAATTTTAATCACAACAAAAATGTTAATCATACATAACAAACCATGCTAGTTTGATTAAAATTCGCAACGATGAGTGATAAATCTTTTTTTTCCTTAAAGTCGACGCAGATAGACATTTTTACTTATATGGATTGTGCGCGTGGTCTAATTTATTTTGAGTAAGAGCCATTTTGAATTGGATTAGTGAAACTAAATAAATTAACTCAAGGATGCAGACTAAACTGCACTCTCAGCTTGAATTGTGGGCAGGGATCGTAAAACCCATGCATAACGGTTACCGATTGATTAATTGATGAACCCCTTATTGTCATGCCCGAAATGCCTCACATCATGCAGAAAACAAGACCTACATGAGGCAAATGACCGGGGAATCGCCGTGGCCAAATACTGTTCAAGTTTGATTTAATTAAATTTATAAATAGCCTTTCGACTCGAGAAGAAGAAGACCGATAGATTAGGTTATCCCATATAATAAGGGTTAACTGAAAACCAAGTAACCATTACCTGAAAAGGTTTAGGTATATCTTAGGTATCTAGGTAGGTCTTGGGTGTTTATCTATATGGTATTTATTATAAAATATCGATCGTTCAGTTAGTATCCCAGGTATCCCATAATACAAGTATAATCTTATTTTGGGGCTAACTATTCAGTTAGCCCCAAAATAAGATTATACAGTGTGATTTGTCATTTTATATTTATAATTATTAATTTATTAATGAAAACATTTTAAAGATTCAATAATGTTTAAAGTATGTAGTAGATTATAATCCATCCAGTTTCTGTAATATTACGCTAGTACTTATGTTAATTCTGTGGTTATGTCAACTACGTAATTAAGTGTACGAATAGATTAAATCATACCCAATAACGATTATCAGCACATTATTAAGACACAAAATTTATTCCAAGTGGCATCTTGACACAGAATCTTATGGTATATTACCAATTTATTAAAGATGTTTTTCATGTTTATGTATTTATTAAAAGAAGTTTTATACGAACAGTACAAAATGTAAGCTCAGGTCGATATGCAGGAATTTCTGTACATCGAGTATATACATGGTTTGTTATGGAAAGACAAGGAAATCGAACGCAGCATATCGCTAATGCCTGGATGAGCTTCTAGTCTATCGCGTTGAGCAAAACTCCTTAACATGTGCACCATGCCCATTCTGACCTATGGTGCACAAACGTCTTTGACCGAGTCTCAAAATTTCAGACTCAATATCTGTCAACGTTCTATGGAATGCAGGGTACTCGAACCGATAGAGTAAGAAACACTGAACTACGCTTTTAGAGCAAAATTGTCGCTGTAGGTGTCAAGGCAGCGAAGTTGAAGTGGAAGTGGGCCGGACATGTTTGTCGTATGAGTCCGGAAAGATAGGAAAGAAAGATGACGCTATGGATTACAAAAGGACGCAGCCGTAGGTGGAAAGCCGGGGAAAAGGGGGAGGGACGACATTGAAAGCTGAGACATTATACAGGCTAAATATATATATATATATATATATGTATATATATAGCCTTTATATTTGACATGAAGCCTGCAGCCTAGTCTATCGATACTTTCCATAGTAAACAGCCACAATCTTTTACAATAAAAGTTCTTGTAGAAACATTTAGCATTACCCACAAAATTTTATTATCACACTACGGTTCTATTGTTGGTCGTGTTTGTTTACCACTATTATAATGTAATAACTAATAATAATATAATTCTGTTGTAATTTTAATGCCGTAACCTAACAGCCGTCGAGGAATTTACAAGCCGCGCCCATGGAGTGAACCGTATACTGCAGATCATGTCGGATTATCCAGCTTTTAACATAAACGAGCTCCTAATCTGTCCGATTAGATATTGTACTCTTTGAATTGTGTAATGATCAGCAACAACTAATATATGTGCAATAAAATCTGATACCAGCATGTAAGTGTAAAATGGTTTGCAAATTCTGAAACGAATAACGAATTTTATTAGTTGTCCATTTATTCATTTTTTATTGTACACTCCAATTACTTACCTCTTTTTCCCATTTCCTCTCGCGAGTCTACTGGAAGAAATTTCTTTAGAAATAAGTAGCACCTAAGTACTATGTTTTCTTTTTAAACGTATTGTTTGTAATCTTTCCAGCGTACTTGAACCAATAAAATTAAACAAGTATAAATAGAAAATTACTACATAATTACCTATTGCAGGTTAAATAAAAGTATTAAAGACTAGCAGTCCACCCCGGCTTCGCCCGTGGTACACACATAGCCTATGTCACTCGGGAATAGTGTAGCTTTCCAACGGTGAAAGAATTTTTTAAATCGGCCCAGTACTTTTTGAGCCTATTCATTACAAACATACAAACATACAAAAATAGGTACAAATCTTTCCTCTTTATAATATTAGTATAGAAATACTAATATTATAAAGAGGATAGATTTGTCTATTCATTACAAACATACAAAAATAGCTACAAATCTTTCCTCTTTATAATATTAGTATAGAAATACTAATATTATAAAGAGGAAAGATTTGTACCTATTTTGGTATGTTTATAATATTTGTATAGAAATACTAATATTATAAAGAGGAAAGATTTGTACCTATTTTTGTATGTTTGTATGTTTGTAATGAATAGGCTCAAAAAGTACTGGGCCGATTTAAAAAATTCTTTCACCGTTGGAAAGCTACACTATTCCCAAGTGACATAGGCTATGTGTGTACCACGGGCGAAGCCGGGGTGGACTGTTAGTCTTTAATACTTTTATTTAACCTGCAACAGGCAATTATGTAGTAATTTTCTATTTATACTTGTTTAATTTTATTGGTTCAAGTACGCTGGAAAGATTACAAACAATACGTCTATACTTCTATATCTATACTATATCTATATCTATACTTCTGTATAGATATAGTATAGATATAGAAGTATAGACAAGTCAAGTCAAGTAAATGACGACCTCCGTGGTGTAATGGTCAACACGCTAGTCCGCCAATCCGGAGGTTCTGGGTTCGATCTCCAGCCAAGTCAAGTTGGAAAATGGCCTTTTTTAAATTGTCCTGGGTCTTGGGTGTTTATTTATATATGTATTTATTATAAAATATAATATCGTTGAGTTAGTATCCCATAACACAAGTTTTAAAAAAATACTTACTTTGGGGCTAGCTCAATCAGTGTGATTTGTCCTTATATATTATATTTATTTATTTATATTTATATTACAAGTACTTGAATTATGTGTATAGAGGAACAGAGAACCGTGTCTGTTAGCCTAATCTCCAAAATCACTGGCTTATCCATCATTGTGTATAAGATAAACATAATGCACAATAGACACAATGACACGCGCATTTATTTGCAGCCATTTACATAAGTAATGATCGAGGTGTGTTGTGGAGGTGTCGATGCATGTTATGATTAGCTAGTGTTTGTTTGCCGTCTTGGCCTTCTTCTTTGTCTAAGCGCATTCCCGGTTGCATCCTCAGCTATGATGCTTCGGAGCCCGGGGTGCGCTTTTCCGCTTTTTCTTCTCCAAATTTAATATGCATGTCAATGGTCACCCAAGGATGCCAAAGACTTTGCAAAATAGAGACAAAATAGCCGGAACACTTTAAATAATTTGGCTATAGTTTTACAACCAGCCGCCTGCCTGACGTCAACCCTCTTTGGGAATGTATTTGTGCGAAAAGTTTTACAACCGGCCGCCACCCGACGTTAACCCTCCTTGGGAATACAATTGTAGCACGAGATGTTTGTGCTTAGTCCTTTAGTCGCTTTTCACGACATCCACAGGATGAGATGAGTGGCCCTATTCTAACGCGGAACCACACGGGTCTTGGCCTCTAGGCCAAGAAAGGAAAGAAATTCGTTTAGGTACAATATAAGCACCCACTTGGATACCACAAGTAAGAGCCTATACAAATGAGTGAATTAGAAACATCATATTGGCTTTGCTTGTTAGCTAAAATCAAAGCTTTCAATTCTGCAACAGCAAGCACATGAAATAGCCTTTGTCTGCAATGCTGCATTGATTCAGATTGACATCAGATGTGATTACTTAGATTGTGTCTGGAACAATGCTGTTAAAGGCGTTGGTAAGTTATAGAGCTTATCGTTTAAAACTTACTTTAGGGCTAGCTTAAACAGTGTGATTTGTCCTTATATATTTTTATTTATTTATCGTGTTTGGCATGTTGAGTTTATTGTCAACTTCTTCTTGTATTTAAGATTTGTGCTCTTGTCGGTGGAGTGCGTTTCATGTCTCTCTTTTCCCCGCTAAGTTCTTAACCTCCTTATATTTCACATTTAATTTTTCTTTTATTTGTTCAAAAAAATATTTTTTTGGGTTTAACTACTTTATTGTAAGTTATAATTATGGTTGCTAAATATTTGACACGCATTTATTAAAAGCAATAAAACATGGTTTTGTGACGAAACATAGCTGATCTATGAATAAAAAGTCAACTGGCACAAAATAATCAGTTACAAATTTTCGTTATCGATTTTAATATAATTTTTGAAAAATAAATTTACCTACTTAAGTACTTATTATTTATTTAATGTATATTTAAAATTTTATTTAATTTGTATTTTAGGTTTTAGTTTAATTTATTGAAGTATTATTATAAAACATGTAGTCTTATTGACTGCCTCCGTGGTCCAGTAGTCAAGGCGTTTGCCTTGTGATCCGGAGGTTGTGGGTTCAAATCCCACTGGGAAGCATTCTTTGGGAAAAGTAGTACTTCTGGAAAAAAAAATACTTTGTTTCCAGTCTGGTTAGGATATTGCAGGCTTGAATCACCTGATATGGAAAGAAAGACGATTCCGTGCTTCGAAAGGCACGTAAAGCTGTTTATCCTAGGATAGGTACAATCCAGTCTACCCTTTGGGTTGCGGAGGTCAGACAGAAGTCGCTCTGTGTAAAAACCTGTAACCTCGTCAAATCACCTAGGTACGAGTAAGGTAGCGGACCCCGGGCTCTGAAGCGTAACCGCTGACGATGCAACCGGGAATACGCTTGGATGATGATGAAATATGTATTCTTATGTATTTTTCCAATAAAAACTGCTAATGTATACCGAATCGAATTCAGTCATCACTTTATGTACGAGTTAGTACGTACTCGATATCCTCGAATCATACAAACAATACAAAAGCATTCAACTGTACCTGTTGGTCAAAATAGGTATTGTGATACGTAATGTCTTCTTTAGCATAATCCTGCGGCACATCCCAATTAAGTACTTATCTTCAACAAACTCGATTGAAAAGATACAATCTACGGAAACGCAGCGAATCTAAATGGACCGTATCTTGAAGTTACGTTCTAGCTAATAAAGTGACGTCACGTGACGGAAGGGAGCGGACCCAACGGTTGAGAGACAGCTGACCTGTGCTTGTCAAAGTTTTTGTAATCCTTTATAAAAATAAAAAAAAGGCAGGCAAAATCTTTAGCACTTTATCATACATAGTTGACCAATTTATATTTCAAAAAAATTCAAAATATCTTTATTATCATAGGATATTTATAATATCTCTTAATAATAGTCACTTTGTTTTGTTTTGCACAAATGTTGACGTCAAATCGTTACTTAAAGCTAAGTTTACGCCGCTTCCTAGGCGCAAGTGCAGAAGAAGCGGCAACAAACTGCACTGCACGTTTTCTCCAAAGACGTCAACTAACAAACTAAAAACTTAAAATTAGTTATATAGATGGACAGAGATTACATTGTTTATTATGTCATAATTAAATTGAATTATAAGAATTACGAAATTTAAAATAATGTCAATTTGTAAATTTAGTATGTACCAATGTACCTAAATTATGACATGTCTAAGTATACAAACCTTTAAGAGGGACCCGCGCCAAGCTCAAGCCAGACCTTTTTGTCTTTAAGATAGTCATCGGTCCTATAATAAGCCTTCTCACAAAGTACTTTCTTTACATAAGCTTTGAATTTTCTGTCTGGCATATCAAGGACCGATTCTGACAATTTATTATAAAAAAGTATACACTTCCCCATAAAAGACTTACTGACTGTATTCAGCCTGTAATACGGGCTAACTAAGTCATTCTTATTACGTAAATTTCTATCTGTAAAATCACTTACTTTATTGAACATGGAAATATTTTTCCTTACATACATTATACTTTCAAATATGAATTGTGATGCAAAAGTAAGTATACCTATTTCCTTGAATAATTCCCTCAGTGAGTCTCTCGATCCTAAACCGTAAATAGCACGAATTGCTCTTTTTTGTAAAAGAAAAATAGTCTGAATGTCCGCTGCACTCCCCCATAGAAGTATCCCGTAAGACATTAGACTGTGAAAGTAACTAAAGTACACTTGTCTAGCAGTTGCTACATCTGTCAATTGTCTTATTCTCCTAACAGCGTAAGCCGCAGAGCTAAGCCTATTAGAAAGTTTAGTTATATGAGCGCCCCATTGAAGTTTCGAATCAATTGTGATTCCTAAAAAGGTAGTACTTTCAACCAGATCGAGTTTCTGACCATTAATTAGTATGTCAACACAGGCTTGATTCACATTAGGAAGAGAGAATCGAATGCATTGGGTCTTGTTCGCATTTAACATGAGGTTATTGGCCGAAAACCAATCAGAAATTAAAGATAAGGTGCTGTTCACCGCGCTAGCATCACTGTTATGTCGATCTATTTTAAATATTAGCGAGGTGTCATCAGCAAACAGCACCATGTCAGCCTCTTTCTCAACCATGTAAGGCAAGTCATTGACATAAACTAAGAAAAGGAACGGTCCTAGAATTGAACCTTGGGGTACGCCCATTTTCACATTAGACCCGTGTGATTTTACGCCGTTTATATCAACAGTTTGAAGCCTATCTGTTAAGTAAGATTCTATTAATTTAATTGACTTATCATCAAAACCGTATTGACGAAATTTGAGCAAAAGTGTTGGATGATCAACGCAATCAAATGCTTTAGAAAGATCGCAAAATGATCCAATTGCATCATTTCTGTTTTCCCACGCGTCGTAGATATTAGTAATAAGTGCTACTCCTGCATCGGTGGTCGATTTTCCAGCAGTAAAGCCGTATTGTTGGCTATGGAAAAGATTATTGGTCTTAAAGTGAAGTAGCATTTGATTGAGCATTATCTTTTCGAACACCTTACTCAAAACTGGCAGAATAGAGATAGGTCTGTAGTTGCCAGGGTCTGTTTTTTCTCCTTTTTTGAATAAGGGGATTAGTTTACTACATTTCATTAAGTTAGGGAATATGCCTTCATCAATACATTCGTTAAATATAAAAGCTAAATCGGCAGCAATTATGTGTATAATATGACTTACTACGGCTACTGACATGCCCCAGTGATCTTCTGATTTTTTTAAATTTAACTGTTTAAAAGCATCTATTATATCGCTAGGGCTAACATGCTTAAAATTAAATTTAGAATCACAAGGGCTAACATTACTCTTAAGCAAAGCCTCAGCACGCTGGGCGCTAGAACTCACATTAGAAGTGAGTTCCAAAGGAATGTTAGTAAAATAATCATCAAATATATTTACTATTTCTTCAGTTTTTGAAGTATTTTTACCATTACATTTGATTCGGCAAATATTTTCTTTGGTTTTATTTTTACCTGTTTCCTTATTTATGACACTCCATGTTTCTTTAATTTTATTAGGAGCATTATTTATTTTTTTGCTAATACTATTCGACTTGGCTCGTCTACAAACTTTTTTAAATATTTTAGAATAATTTCTAACATATTCTATAAAAGAAGGATTAAAGTTATATTGTTTTTGGGCATATAGAGCATATAACCTGTTTCTACTTATGTAGATGCCGGTAGTAGCCCATTCACTAAACTGTGATTTACTATGAACTACTACTCTTTTTTGTTTTAATGTTTTAGAATACTCAGAGGAAACAGTACTAAATAGTTTATTATAATGGTCGTCAGGATTATTTCCTGTATATACCACTGATAATAATTTGTTATCTAAATTATTTTTAAGTTTTTTTATGTTTTTAGAAGTAATCGGTCTACACAAGATCTTATCTTTTCTCAAATTACTGGTGGACTCTTTGACAAAAGCTACATATACACCAGAATGATCTGAAGGCAATTTATTAATAACAGATTTATCACAATATTGAATATTACTAAAAAAATTATCAAGACATGTGCCAGATGTAGCTGTAATTCTGGTTGGCTCAAAAAATAAGTTTTCTTATCCATAACACTTAAAAAGATTTAGGAATTGTGTGCTCTTTGGATTATGTACTAAAATATCAACATTAAAATCACCGCAAATAATTAAATTCTTTTTACTAGTTGAACAGGACTTAAGAACCTGGTCCATTGCTTTTAAAAAACTTTTGAAATTACTATCTGGTGGACTGTATACACAAACAATTATATGATGATCAAGCTCGGCACAGGCCACCTCACAACAGCGCTCAACAGAATGTCTAACAATATCCTTCCGCTCTTTGCTACGGAAAGAATCTTTTATAAAAATTAAAGAACCCCCTCGTTGAGCAGACTTTCTGTTAAAGCAGCTAACAATAATATAGTTGTTTAGGCTGAACATCATCTGACTCTCATGCAGCCAATGTTCAGTCAAACATAAAATATCCACATCCATTTCTTTTAAAACTAATTCTACTAATAATTCTTTGCCGGAAAGACCTTCTAAATTTTGATGAAGTATTCTTAATTCATGAGGCCTTCCCGTTGTCCGAATGGTCAGTTTAAATCTGTCGTCAAGTCTACAGAATTACCGTTACATAAACTTGGTAAGTCTGTAGGTGTCTTAAAACTAGAATCTTGTTTACAATGTAAACTCGTCCAAAAATTAATATTATTTGCTATCAATGTAGCAATCTTATGTCTAAAATATTTTGAAAGATAAATATTATCTTTTGTCACATGACAATTACTTATAAAATTGTTAGTGTCAAAAAACACTAATTTATCACTATAACGACATGTCATATTATGTATCAAAGTATTGAGATAGTGAATAATTTTGTTAGTTTTTGGAGACTGGCAATGTAGATATGGGAACGCACATAATATTATTTTGCTTACTTCTAGTTCAGATAAATAATCCATACAGCTGATTATTTCTTTCTTTCCTACTTTGTTACTATTGCCTATTAATAATACAACAGTAGATTTACAATTCAGTTTGGTTGATTTAATTTTATCTAAAATTTGAGTATAGGTTGCGTCCGGAAAGCAGTAATTTATACAAGTTTTATCTAGAATTTTGTTTAACATGCAACCCATATTGCGACCTATACTGTCAGAAAATACTATAGTATTACATGGAGGGTCAATAAAGTCAACACAATCAGACACATTACTACACAAACTACCGTCACAAGGAGAGAGCTCTGGTGTGGAGACACTGATGGTGGGCTGGGTGAATTGCCCGCAGGTACATTGCTTAGTTAATAAATCAAGAGTTTCTTGATTGTACCTGCTGTCGTTAATCAATTTCTCCACAGTCAGCATGTGTTCGGTATTTTGTTTTTGTTGGAGGTCATACTTAGAGAATAATTTGGAATAGTCCTCCTGCAACTTAATAATATGAGATTCAAGTCTAATCCTGTTGTCCTCATATGACTCCTGACTTTCCGCCAATTGTTTATTACGTAACTCTAACTCTGACTGCAATTTACAATGTAATGAACTGGATTTTAATAAACATGATTTCCTGAGATTAATTTTTAATTTATTATTAGTTTTCTTAATTTTTTTGGATAGTTTTACATATTTTTTAACTTGGTTATGACTAATCATTGATTTTGAGATATCTAAATCAATACTACTCGATGATGTCTCACTAGTGAGATCAATAACTGGAGAATTAGTTGAGGGAGACATAGCGACACTATCAATGAGCTGGTCATATAGGCTGGACACCTCTGCTGACTGACGCATCTGGGCATCTTGCTCATAGCTATTAATTTGTCTGTATGCCTCGCCCAACTCCTTTTCTAATTCAGTGGTACGTCTGAGGGTCTGCTCATACGTATCACCACATTGGCGGAAAGAATCTATTTCTAACTTTGATCGGTTCAGCTGCTCACTCAAATCATCACATAACTGAAGACTCTCAGAGAGTTTTTGTTCAAGTCTAATGTTGTTATTTCGCATCAATACATATTCGCGTTCATTATCTTCCCTTTCCAGTAATAATTTCTCGTTGTCTTCTTTTTCTGCCTTGAGCTCGAGTAAGACTTGCTTCAGCTGGATTTCCAGTTGTCGGGCAGTCTCAGCACGGGTTGAGGAGGACATATTTTACAAAAAGGGACAGATGTAATGTCTAGGGAAGATAATAAAGGCTAGAATTGCACGATAAAGCTAGCAAAACCGATCACCTAACTAAAAAATAACAATAACATAACCTAATCTACTTTGTCAATTTACATCAAAATTAGATGTGTTTATGTACGATAATTTTCGCAAATATGAAAAATTGTGCACAAAGGACGCTGTGTTTTAGTAAAATATATAAACGGGATTAAATATTGTACCGTTCTTACCTTGTAAAAGTTGTAAAAAGCCGGTAACAATTTATACCCACTGAACGTCAACTTGGAACACCATTATTTCACAAAATACACTAAATTTACACAAACAAATTATGAATTATGCAAGCACCTATCTCATTTTACGATTAAATAATATTGTTTAATGAATTAAACTATAAAAATATTTAAATTTACAATATTAAATACGGAGCAATAAAATTGACATATAAGCTCCTGGGTTGCCAGCCGCCAAAAAAAAAAAAAAAAAAAAGAAAAAAAAGAAAAAAAAAAAAAAAAAGAAAAAAAAAAAAAGATATATGACATATATATATATGACAGATTGTCTAGATGAAAAACAATATAGCCTATGAGTGTGTATGGATATGTGGGGGGGTGGGGGTGGGGGGTGCGAGTACACACACACATATGTGAGGGTGTGTGTGTGTGTGTTTGTGCCTGTGCGTGTATGTGTTTTGTGATGAAGATTGTTATACGTATATATATCCTTATAACCTTTATGTGTTAACGAATCCTGAGCCTGATCGTCCCCTCATATCAGACACATAATGTAACTTTATAAATAATATGCGATATTCACGTAAAAAGTCAACAACTGGCCGACATGTTTCAACCTCATCCGGAGGTCTTCCTCAGGGCGAATGTGACTCGTGATGCGTACACGAAGACGTCCCGAGCCTAGACTATACTAGACAAAAGTCTGCCCCACAGGTCTGCCCTAAAAATTTCCAAAATATCCCATAAGCCCCGCCCTTGTCAAAGCTAATTGGGTGAGCTAATTAAGGCCCGCCCCTTGATCTTGTAAGACTGACTAAATTAACTAATTACATTGTAATTATTAAATGTCACTAATAAACATATGTACGTACGACTAATTATTATTAGGGTCCGTTACACTCGCCTAATCCATTAAAAATGTTTTACTCGTTTACAACGCATGATGGTGCATGTCTTAATTTAAGAACCTTTCCAACTTATTTATGATACTCACAAACCTTGGATATCAAAAATTAAATATGTTTCATATTTTCGCTTGATGTTTCATATTGATAGATGATTTTTAATTGTAAAGTTTTTGAAAAAAAAAACATGTTTTTCTGTAAGCTTTTATTGGAAGGCCTAAGTCAATCAAGTCAATTTGAATAAGCCCAAACTCGATGGGCTTGCACGAATCCGTTTGGCTGAGCGCTAATTTGTATGGAAGGACGAAAATTTTTATCAATTTTTAATAACTTATTTATAGAAAGTAGTTCAGTATCATGGACTGAATTTGCTCTAAAAATGTTGCCAGTTAATTAAAAGTTACTCTGTATAGCCAAGACCCAGGTCAATATGAATAAGGATTTTAAAAAAATTTCATCTTCACTTACTTTGACTTTAGTTTTCGTAAGAATAATTTTCATGCTACAAAGAAATTGTTATCTCCAGGCTATAATGCCTCCAATTTATCTCGACCGTTTACAAACTTTGTAACTACAATTTAAGTGACTTATCGTATCAGTTACGAGGGCGGAAGCTACGTAACCAGTCGGTTGCGAGACATATCTGGTGCAGTTACAACAATATCCGCAGACACTGCTTTACGATCCTTTTACAGTGTAATAAATGAAACTGAAGTACTTTGTAGGTAAATACCATGGGTGGATACGGATGTTGATTAAAAAATATTTTTAGCTCATCAGGTAGATTATTAATAAATATTGTATACATATTTTTTATTTTTTCTGATTAACAAATAATTACAAAGAAACATCGCATTTAAATTCCGCAAGTACGATTTTCGGTGATGTCAATCACCCTCACTCCGAAACTTCGACGCGCTGTATCTTTGTGATTTTTCACTACTTTGATAAACCGAAAATATGGGTTCTCTATTTTTAGATAATCTAACTGACGGACTAAATATAATACAATTTCTCGGACCCAGTCCGCATTCCTATTGTAACGTGGAAAGTATTCGTAGGAAGGTTTGTAAGAAAAAGTTTTTGGAGAACTTGGAATACATAGTTGTGGGTTACAATGTTCTACTCGTAAATGTGCACTGCACTACGCCAATGTCGTAGTATAGTGTAACATAAGTATACATACATGTAGTGGTTTTTGAAAATAATCATTCAAATATTTGACTATTATACTAGAACATTCTCTTCCAGAAAAATCTTAGAATGTACCAGCTGCTTCTCTTCCTGTGCAGATCGTAGAAGCCGATTGAGGGAATGGGCAAAAATGCGAATCTTTCGTTAGCAACCCATCACTATTTTAATGAATTTTTCCATCTTTCCGCCTTTCGCCGTGGCGAAATTTTTCATCACATATTTTTTTAGTTTAGAAAAAAATATCTGTCTGATGTTCGTCGGAACATAGAAAACATTTAGTAATGTGAGGTGACCATATATTTAGAACGTATGAACAACTGAGCTTTTCAAATGAAACCAGTCGAGTTTTGATGTGCTAATTCAAGCTAAGTTTCCAGACACATTTCGACATTAATCCTATTACTTCTTGACCAACATCTCGTGCGTCTAATGATCCTGATCCTACGCATCCTCACGAAACCATCTTGCAACATCAACTTTAACACTTTAAACTTAGAGTTCAATATCGTGAGTGAAAACTATATTTCAATAGGAACCCATATTAGGCAAAGCTACTTGACTCAAAAGATATTTTGCGAAGTAACTTGTCAATGTGTCAGTTTGAGTGCATGTAATGTATTAAAATGTATTTTCTTAAATGATATTTTATTCTATTGAATAAGACCTAAATAGGTGTTATAGAAAATCAGGCCCTTATTCAAGTGGTGCATAATAATTGATTACTCACGGTCAGGTTAAGTTTGAATAGTACTAAATATTATGATTATGAATGCCTGGAAGAGATTGCAGTTGCGATAAGGCCGCCTTTTGATATCTGTTTTATGTATTATATGGTTCTGTATCATAATGTTTTAGTGCAATAAAGATTTTTTTTAGCTAACTATGATGGGTCGAATTGGGTTGATTTTGGAATTGATTATTTTATTTTACACAATACACGCTGACTTTTTACTGGCTTTGAAAAAAAATGTCGTATAGTAAATAAATTCCTCTATCCATATACGCATTCCAAAATTATGTATGACATAAGATAACACGTTTTTACTTTCGAGTTTTAGTCAACATTTTTTGTTTCTGAATTTTTATTTTCTAACGATCCCTGTTAAGTGGCCTTTGTCTCCAAAGTGAATGAAAGAAAAGTCACCCTGTATCATCATCATCATCAGGTCTTTTTAGTCTCCACTGCCAGCCACTACCAGCCATGTATTAGCCAGAGCAGTCAGAGGATTTGGCCTTCACTCTCCACGCTGGCCAGACGGGTTGGAGAGGTCTCACTGATGTTTGTTAACTTTGATTAACTTGTGTTTCCTAAGTCGCCTTCTACGACATCCACGGGAAGACTTGGAGTGGTCCTATTCTACTCTGCCGGGAACCACACGGCAACGGCACTGTGTATACCTAATATCAATAAGTACTGCAGTAACGTTACTCATGTAGTTTTAAGTCTAGTAATGTGCTAAGCGTCAATTTTGGATTTTGAAATTCTTGAGTCTGTCTAGACCGTAATTAGCCAACACTCGCTGACCGGCAAGAACCAAAAGCTTAACGTGCTTTCCGAAGCACATAGGAGTTTGAGATTCTTTTATATGCCACCCATCCAAGTGCGGACCACACCCAATATTACTTAACTTGCGAAAGCGCCAATAAAACTCCCACCGGGCCATCGAGTTTCTGATATCGTCATTCATTCATCATTTCAGCTGCATAACGTCTACTGCTGGACATACTCTCAAGGATTTCCAAATAACCGATCTAGAGCGACTTGCATCCAGCGCTTTCCAGTACCCTTGGTCTGGTCGTCTCACTATATATACTCGTATACCCTTATAAATAATATAATAGTATCAGGGTTGCTAAACCGTCGGGCCGACATTGTCGGTTCGGCAATATTTGTCGAACAACTAAGCCGTCCCGAATCAATTGTATCGCCTTTTCCCCCGAACATTCATCGACATACAACGTGTAAGGGACATACCCGTAATGAATTGAACCACGCTCTATACAAGATCATCATAGTTAAATAAAAAAAAATTGGCATTTCCATACAAAAGTGAGCAGCCGCCCGGCCGATTTCAAAATGTCGATTTTTTTGGTTTTACTGACTGTTATTTTAATATTGGTTTTTAAACTATCGCGCTTTGATTTATATATATATATATATACATGTAACGGAACTTAGCACGAACCTTTTGAACGAAGATGTAACTCTTTTTCGAAACGTTAGACAAAACATTAAAAAACATTATATATATATATCATGTTATTTTAATTTCATTATAGTTTAGTGATCTAGTATAGCCTGTGGTTCAATTTATTATGAGTATGTCCCTTCCACGTTATATATTAGATTTTACGCCGAATAAGTGTGAAGCAACCCTAACTTGTAAACACTCCCAAAACAAAAGCTGACGAAACCCATCTTCCCATATATGTGCATCGTAGTATGTAGAATGCAACGCAACGCGTACACAATGCAGGGCATACAATACGGCTATCTCGGATCTGAGATGTCTGTGGCCCCTCAATGGGGACGCATATGTTTTATGATGCCCCTCTGACACAACTCCTGAGACCGTACATCATAATACAGATACACTATCACGTCTTTATCCCTAATGGGGCAGACAGAGCCTAGGGCTAAAAGGCTCAGGCCACTTTTAGCGTGATGGTGGGCATGAAGGTGGAAAATGGAAGTCATAATATTAATAGGTGGCTGACCGCATCGCCTATTCTTATAATTAATATTCTCGCCCATTCCCTCAATCGGCTTTTACGATCTAGCCCTTCTAGTAGGCGACCAATACTGTCTGTGTCGTGCTTTGGAAGGCACGTTGAGCTGTCCTAGATGCCTTTCGGCAGCTTGAAATATCTGATAAAAGTGTTGGCTTATACACACGTAAATCAAACAAACACTCTTTCAATGAGTTTCGGCGTCTCTTCTCAGCAGTAGTCGTTGGGAAACGCTTTAAAATAATTAATGATTTAAATATAAATATGGGGATGTTGCACAGCGGGCTAGGTCATGAACACTTCCCCGAAAATAAAAAAAAATATTAAAAACCGATAAGACCATCATATATTTGTTTTTTCGTGATCTTAGTAGTGCACAAAAATACATTTAAAATCGCTTATTATCGTATAATGGCGATACTGACATAGCGCCTATACGTGCGCAATTTGATTTAAACGTCACTCGTAGTTACTGTCAATGTCAGGTCAGTTGATATAATGGGTGTCGGCCATTTTGGCGGAACTCACCTAACCTTAAATTACGATATTTTGATCCAAATGTACCATAGAAAGCTACGAATTTATCTGATTTACTTATGAGGCATTGATACCGACCCTGCAAATTTGAGGTAGGTGTTCAGTGACCTAGCCGGCTCCCCATAAATTTGTACAACAAGTCCTTTATACACTTAATCTACACTCAAATAATTGATGTGTAAAAAAAAGTACCTGCAAATACCTAGTTATATTATTTGATTTTTTCCAATAAAAGACATCAACGAGTCCACCTGAACCCTGTGTCGTATTAAATACATAAAATACCTTATATTTGTATATATTAATTATTATTTGGTATTTTATTTGAGATTAAGTATTTTAGTAGTAGATCCTAATCCTAATCCTAACTAATATTATAAATGCGAAAGTGAGTTTGTATATTTGTTTGTTTGTTTGTCTGTTACCTCTTCACGCTTTATCTACTGAACCAATCTTCTTGAAAATTCGCATACACATAAATAGGAGTACAGAGAAGGACATGGTACCTTTCATCCCGGAAAATGTAATGTTCCCGTGGGATACGCGAGCGAAGCGGCGGGCGAAAGCTTGTATTAGATAAATTAATATAAGATTATCTATTTTTGTAATGTTTTTTTTATTTTATTATTATAGTCATTTGTTAAAACATTGCAAGAAATAAAAATAAATATAGAAGATTAATTAATGCGGTGGCAGCTGAAAATGTAATTAAGAACTTACTTAGATGTAAGATGAAGGTATGAGAGTGTAAATAAATACATACATACAATAAATGTATAAATATACTTATAGGAACAAATTACACAAGTTGAGCTAGCAACAAAGTAAGTTATAAACTTTACGTTGTAAGACACTAACTCAACGATACTGTATTTTATAATAAATACGTAGATATGTTGATAATAAATAAAAGTAATAAGTAAATAATTTATTTTCTCTTTACAATTTGTGGATGTAACAAACAGATGTAAAGTATTACTCCTTAAATTCTATGACAAAAGCTATGAGTTTGGATACCCACTTATGTTGATTATATTTGCAATATAAAAAATTTGAGAGAGTGGTGTCGGTTATAGTTACGAAACCTATCAGTAATATAGATCACCAATTTGATAAATACCAAGACCCAAGAAAATTTTAAAAAGGCCATTTTACAACTTTCCTGGCTGGGGATCGAACCCAAAATTTCCAGGGTAGCAGACTAAAGTGTTAAGCACTACACCAAGGAGGTCGTCAAAAAAATTTGCAGGAATATGCACACAGTACCCATAAACCATTGCAAAAACTGAAACGTGCGAACACTTCAAAATGATGACTAATTTGCTCATCTGTCAGTCATTCACATCAATTAGAATTACTATAACGCAACATGTACAGCCGGCTGCACATTGAACGTGACACTTAATACATTGGAAGAAGACTCTATTACCATGTAACAGGGTTGTGAATTTGTAAATTGTCACGTTTGATTTACAGTCGACTGCGGTTGTCAAATACGATGCCGTGCTGGTTGCGTGGCCGATGTCAAATATGGAACCTTGTTATTTGTCGTAATCTGTAATTTTTTTGAACTCGGCTGACTCTTGAACTCTTAAGTATGAATTACACTAAGAGCGCTTTGGTCATGGCTATTGTTGGGTTGGTTGGCTGATGTTAAGATGAATGTGTTCTTGCATAAAAAAAGAAAAGTCCAACGTTTTTCCTGTAATTATCATAGCTAATTTCGTAGTTAGGTATAATGCTAAATAAACTTTTATTTTAATTGTTTTACTGACGCTTGCCAGTATTTTTAACGGACCATTTCTGAGGAAATACCCTGGACTCAATTATAACGTTTAGTCATAGAATTAATATATCGAGTGAGCGAAGCGAATGAAGACCTCCGCTTTAGCTTTGGAAAAAATTCTTCCGAGTTTCCGAATCCCGGTTTCCCGGTTGTTCTCGCCTGCAGGTCGTATATCTCAACCGATTCTCGTCAAATTTTGTGAGGTTCAATAATTATGTAGAATTTTTTTAACGAGCCACTTTTTCTAAATTTTTCTTAATGGTGAAAAAATGGGGATGAAAACGTAAAAAATATCATATTTCAGCCATTTTTAATAATATTCAAAAATATCATAAAACTTTTTTGTTACCCTTATTAAGAGGCCACTTTTTTCCGTTTCATCCAATAAAATTTAAGGGGTCAGTATGCAAAGACAGACTCACAAGGGGTACAGCTTACATAGCCACTAGTATAAGTACCTACTAAACGTACAGAACGGAAGCTCACCCCCTTTCGCGAGATTCCATTTCTGAGTGTCCCCCGTTAAACAAAAAGAAAAGTAATTCTTGATTGTTTTTATCCCTTTTCAGTCAACAAGGCGAGTCAATGCATCAATAGGATGTAATATGGTTCAATGCAATTTAAAACAACAAGCAACAAGCTGGGCACCTATATTATTAGCATATAAAATTCTCACATACAAATTAAGGCCCTTGATACGATTCTATCAGAAGATCAACTGTTTATGAGTACTAAATAATAAAATAATAGTTGACGGTCACCGATGTTATCAACGTAAGTGGGTCAGAACATCCATTAGGACGTTATCATATCATCACCCTGACCCTGGCATGATCGATGGATCGAGAACAAACAATGCTGGTAACACCTTCGTTGACCTGCCAGCAATGTGGCTAAGAGAGGAAGTTACTTATGCTTTGTATTGTAAACGAGTATCTATTGTATGAAGGGAAATTTCTCGTAAATTTTCTGTGTTTTTATTGTGAAAAAGCTATGATAAGGGTGTTGGATAACGTTTAAAATAAACCATAATGTGTCATCCCATACAATCAAATATCCAATATATAAATATAAAATATACATCTGGACCATTTATACGGCTGGCCTGCGAGGGATGGACTTTGACTCAAAAAGAAAGCAAAAAACCAGAAGTATTTGAAACGTGGTACTGGCGTAGGATGGAATGGATGAGCTGGGTTGATAAAATTCACAAATGAGGAGGTCTTGAAAAGAGTAAGAGAGAAAAGGTGCATTCTGGATATAATAATAAGATGTTGGGTCATCTGCTACGACACGACGACTTCATAATGGGAAAAGAGGACCAGGAAGACCGAGGTATAGCTACATAAAACAGATAAAAGAAAAGATGAACGTCGTGTCGATCAGCGAAGTAAAACAGGTGGATATAAGAGAGAGAAATGGAAGAGAATTCATACTCCACCGAAAAGAGCATAGCTCTTAAATATAGATAGATAGTAAGTTCTTAATTCAATTCAATTCAAAATATCTTTATTATCATAGGATATTTAAAATATCTCTTAATAATAGTCACTTTGTTTTGTTTTGCACAAATGTTGACGTCAAATCGTTACTTAAAGCTAAGTTTACGCCGCTTCCTAGGCGCAAGTGCAGAAGAAGCGGCAACAAACTGCACTGCACGTTTTCTCCAAAGACGTCAAACTAACAAACTAAAAACTTAAAATTAGTTATATAGATGGACAGAGATTACATTGTTTATTATGTCATAATTAAATTGAATTATAAGAATTACGAAATTTAAAATAATGTCAATTTGTAAATTTAGTATGTACCAATGTACCTAAATTATGACATGTCGAAGTATACAAACCTTTAAGAGGGACCCGCGCCAAGCTCAAGCCAGACCTTTTTGTCTTTAAGATAGTCATCGGTCCTATAATAAGCCTTCTCACAAAGTACTTTCTTTACATAAGCTTTGAATTTTCTGTCTGGCATATCAAGGACCGATTCTGACAATTTATTATAAAAAAAGTATACACTTCCCCATAAAAGACTTACTGACTGTATTCAGCCTGTAATACGGGCTAACTAAGTCATTCTTATTACGTAAATTTCTATCAGTAAAATCACTTACTTTATTGAACATGGAAATATTTTTCCTTACATACATTATATTTTCAAATATGAATTGTGATGCAAAAGTAAGTATACCTATTTCCTTGAATAATTCCCTCAGTGAGTCTCTCGATCCTAAACCGTAAATAGCACGAATTGCTCTTTTTTGTAAAAGAAAAATAGTCTGAATGTCGGCTGCACTCCCCCATAGAAGTATCCCGTAAGACATTAGACTGTGAAAGTAACTAAAGTACACTTGTCTAGCAGTTGCTACATCTGTCAATTGTCTTATTCTCCTAACAGCGTAAGCCGCAGAGCTAAGCCTATTAGAAAGTTTAGTTATATGAGCGCCCCATTGAAGTTTCGAATCAATTGTGATTCCTAAAAAGGTAGTACTTTCAACCAGATCGAGTTTCTGACCATTAATTAGTATGTCAACGCAGGCTTGATTCACATTAGGAAGAGAGAATCGAATGCATTGGGTCTTGTTCGCATTTAACATGAGGTTATTGGCCGAAAACCAATCAGAAATTAGAGATAAGGTGCTGTTCACCGCGCTAGCATCACTGTTATGTCGATCTATTTTAAATATTAGCGAGGTGTCATCAGCAAACAGCACCATGTCAGCCTTTCTCTCAACCATGTAAGGCAAGTCATTGACATAAACTAAGAAAAGGAACGGTCCTAGAATTGAACCTTGGGTTACGCCCATTTTCACATTAGACCCGTGTGATTTTACGCCGTTTATATCAACAGTTTGAAGCCTATCTGTTAAGTAAGATTCTATTAATTTAATTGACTTATCATCAAAACCGTATTGACGAAATTTGAGCAAAAGTGTTGGATGATCAACGCAATCAAATGCTTTAGAAAGATCGCAAAATGATCCAATTGCATCATTTTTGTTTTCCCACGTGTCGTAGATATTAGTAATAAGTGCTACTCCTGCATCGGTGGTCGATTTTCCAGCAGTAAAGCCGTATTGTTGGCTATGGAAAAGATTATTGGTCTTAAAGTGAAGTAGCATTTGATTGAGCATTATCTTTTCGAACACCTTACTCAAAACTGGCAGAATAGAGATAGGTCTGTAGTTGCCAGGGTCTGTTTTTTCTCATTTTTTGAATAAGGGGATTAGTTTACTACATTTCATTAAGTTAGGAAATATGCCTTCATCAATACATTCGTTAAATATGAAAGCTAAATCGGCAGCAATTATGTGTATAATATGACTTACTACGGCTACTGACATGCCCCAGTGATCTTCTGATTTTTTTAAATTTAACTGTTTAAAAGCATCTATTATATCGCTAGGGCTAACATGCTTAAAATTAAATTTAGAATCACAAGGGCTAACATTACTCTTAAGCAAAGCCTCAGCACGCTGGGCGCTAGAACTCACATTAGAAGTGAGTTCCAAAGGAATGTTAGTAAAATAATCATCAAATATATTTACTATTTCTTCAGTTTTTGAAGTATTTTTACCACTACATTTGATTCGGCAAATATTTTCTTTGGTTTTTTTTTTACCTGTTTCCTTATTTATGACACTCCATGTTTCTTTAATTTTATTAGGAGCATTATTTATTTTTTTGCTAATACTATTCGACTTGGCTCGCCTACAAACTTTTTTAAATATTTTAGAATAATTTCTAACATATTCTATAAAAGAAGGATTAAAGTTATATTGTTTTTGGGCATATAGATCATATAACCTGTTTCTACTTATGTAGATGCCGGTAGTAGCCCATTCACTAAACTGTGATTTACTATGAACTACTACTCTTTTTTGTTTCAATGTTTTAGAATACTCAGAGGAAACAGTACTAAATAGTTTATTATAATGGTCGTCAGGATTATTTCCTGTATATACCACTGATAATAATTTGTTATCTAAATTATTTTTATAGCTTTTTTATCTTAACCTCCTTATATGTTTTCACAAATCGTTTTCCTTTGATTTTATCAAAAAATCTTCTGGGTTTTCCTACTCCTCCTTTTTCTTTTATCTTTCCTTCAATTATAGTTCTAAAAAACGCATCGTTTCGTAGTAAATGTAATATTTCTTACTTCACTTAAGTTTTTATAGGATTTTTAAGGCATTCAAGATGCAGTACTAAAGTAGTCAACTTCGCTCAAGTTGCAAAATATAAAATATTTAGACGCATTACAAATTACACTACAATTTACATGAGTGTGCCAGTGATCTTGAAACTGCCATTTGTATGAGAACTCTCCCATGCTAAGCGGAGGTGCGGTACATATAATGGTAATTATTGTTACAAAATGTCGTGTGTTAATTTGCCTAGGCAATGTAAATGACCATGTTGGAATTCTTGGAAACATTGGGCAAATGCTAACTAGGTGTTTTATGGTCTTTTTATGGTTTTCATTTAAAGCAATTTAATTTTAATTGCAGATAAATTAAAAAGCTTTATTGTTATGTGTTACTGTGTGTCAGAATTCTTGATTTAGTATTACTTTTATATAAAAATTAGAATATAAAGGACGACCACTAAGTTTACACTACAACATTTTGCGATACATTCTGATACTAAATTCTTCGTTCTAAATAAATAAAATAAATAAATAGATAAGGAAAAATAATTACACTGCTTGAGCTTTTTTTCAAATCAAATCAAATCAAACATTTATTGCTCTAGCTCTAGCCCCAAAGTAAGTTGAAACTTGTGTTATGCGATACTAACTTAACGATATTATATTTTATAATAAATACAGGTATAGATAAAAATCCAAGACCCAGGACAATTTGAAAAAGGCCTTTTTCCAAATTGCTCTAGCTGGGAATTGAACCTAGAACCTCCGGATTGGCGTACTAGCGTGTTGACCACTACACCACGGAGGTCGTTAATACTAATATTAATCTAGAATAATATTAATGCTCGGTATTTCATAATTTCCTACAAAATTAGTTGTTGACTTTTTAAATAAATCTTCCATGATGGTTTGGCAGATATGTTCCAGATACTTCACTTCCCACGCAGATCGTAAAAACCGATCGAGGGAATGGCGAATCATGTTAATAAGCGATGCGGCAAGAAACCCATCACTATTTTGATTCCTTTTGGCACCTTCTCATCCACCATCACGCTACAAGTGGTCTCAGTGTCTTGCGGCCATGGGCTCGTCTAGTTAAAAGTCTCAGTCTGTCCTATTAGGGATGATGACGTGATAGTGTGTATTTTTTAATAAAGCCATTGTACTCTATATAACGTCTAAAAAATATAATAAACCTATTTTAAGGGTAAGTTCAGTTCGTGGTACAGAACAACTGGTGACCCGTTTATCTAGGCCTCTCCGAAGCAATCAACGGGCACCGGGCTCTCAAACGTTTGTAATAATAACTAGAATAGATGTGCCTTTATATTAGGCTCAACATGTATATATAAGTAGTTCTATTTTAGTTTTATTTATTTTATATATTGCACTATAAAATTAATGTACAATAGGTATAATCTTAACGCTAAGCGCTGTCTACCAGAAAATACCTTTGGGACGTTTATGAGAAGGCGATAAAAGGGTGCAAGCGTATACAAAACAGGAATAAGAAAAAAAAAACTACTTACTAGCTAAGATACATAAACTACTATTCTATTATATTATATGTTCTAGTATTTGTTGTAGCGTAATGTAAACAATGAGAGACAAATAAACGATTTTTATTATTATTATTAACTTTCCCCAAATAATATATAACAAAATGTGAATAGTACATTGTGCTACAAGGCGTAATGGTACCTAATAGTTTTAACGCGAGGGCGCTACTTTAACTTTACTTTAAGGAGCAAAACGAAGGATTCCGCAATAGAATGACGAGCGTAGCTAGGGATTCTACGGTGGAATCCTGAGTGAAGCGAGGGATTCAAGTATATCGCCCGAGATAAAACTATTACCGTACACCGTGTAGTACATTCTTATTTTCATATCCATATAACGGAAGTAGAATACCTACATATACCTAATCAGAGTTTAACAGACAGTTACTAACCTTTATTTGGTGGCGTTTTCACTAAAGAATTACTATGAAAATTATTTTTCTATGACTATCACATCTTATACATTTTCCAGTCATTAGAATCGTTTCATTACTTTTTCCTTGTGCGTAATTCTTTATTTATTTAAATATGTATATACGTAGACTTCATACTTAGTATATCGGCCTCATCAAGAAACTATTCACATTTAAAATAGTTTAGGTAAAATAACTAAACTAATTTAAATCAAGTATAACAATTGCGCGTTTTTATTGGTTTTTAATAAATTATTACTACATGTAGTAGAATCAAAAATAATATTGGCAGTCAGCAAAAAAAAGGAGAGTTTTAAAATTATAAAAAATAGGCAACGTCGTCATAATTTTTTTAAAATTGGAATACAACACGTTTTACATTGATGACTGTAGGTCAAATTTTTTTGGTTCTCTTGCTTCAAAATAATAATTTATTAAAAACCAATAAAAATCGTGTTCGGTTTTCAAATGTGTTTTAACGCCTAGGGAATTTACTTTTTTACTTTTAAGTGTCTAGATAATTACCAGTGACTTTAGCCCCAAATATTTGGGATAAAATCATCGTTTTTCGAATAGATGAGATGAAAAGTATATTTTTTGCTTCCCATACAAACTATGATCAAGTGATCGGTCAATTTGTTTGGGAGGCCGAAATTTTTTTTCATATGTCGATATACGACTATCTTTCCTGGGGAAAGGAAAAGAAAAGGAAAGGAAAGAAAAGGAAAGAAAAGGAAAGAAAAGGAAAGAAAAGGAAAGAAAAGGAAAGAAAAGGAAAGAAAAGGAAAGAAAAGGAAAGAAAAGGAAAGAAAAGGAAAGAAAAGGAAAGAAAAGGAAAGAAAAGGAAAGAAAAGGAAAGAAAAGGAAAGAAAAGGAAAGAAAAGGAAAGAAAAGGAAAGAAAAGGAAAGAAAAGGAAAGAAAAGGAAAGAAAAGGAAAGAAAAGGAAAGAAAAGGAAAGAAAAGGAAAGAAAAGGAAAGAAAAGGAAAGGAAAGAAAAGGAAAGAAAAGGAAAGGAAAGAAAAGGAAAGAAAAGGAAAGAAAGGAAAGGAAAGGGATTTAATTTAGCTTTAAAATAGTTTCAGATTATTTTGTTAGACTCTGTATGTAAATTTTAATGTCTTTATGCAAAATATTACTTTAGCTAGCTGTAACCGCAGGTTTTATTGTTCAATCGTATTAGATTCAGACCGATCGGATCGTTAGAACAAAAAAATTGTTGGCACATACATATATTTTTCGATTCTCACAGACACTAATATTACGAAACTAAAAATACTAATGGTCTTCAAGCAATCCGAACAATATTTATAAATTGAATACAGACGTAACCATTAGTATCATTAGGCTTGTAAATAGAAACATAATCGATAATGATCGCCGGCTATCATGAAAGACCTTTGGAAATGCTTTCGAAACCAAAGACACATTGCGAGCACAGATAAAGTCACGATTTCAGATGTCATGTGACTGACATTTGCAAAAATTGTGGTCTCCTTATGTCTACATGCGTACCTAAATGAATAACCAATACGATCTTTAATCTAGGAAATAGTAATCATAAATCGATACCCGTGTGGCTTCCTGTGAATGTCGTAAGAGGCGACTAAAGGACTAAGCACAAACATCATGTGCTACAATTGTATTCGCAAGGAGGGTTCACGTCAGACGGCGGCCGCATGTAAAACTTTTCGCACAAATACATTTTTAAAGAGGGTTGTCGTCAGGCAGGCGGCCGATCGTAAAACTATAGCCAAATCATTTAGATCGGCTATTTCTTCTCCACTTTGCAAGGTCTTTGGCATCCTTGGGTGACCATTGACTGCATGTTATATTTGTAGAAGAAAAAGCGGGAAAGCGCACCTCGGGCTCCGAAGCAGTACAGCTGAGGATGCAACCGGGAACGCGCTTAGACGAAGAAGAAGTAATCATTACGATAATGACCGACGGCTATCATGAGAACTTTGAAATTGTCGAAACCGTTGATATCATGATAATAATATAATGAGAAGCTCCTCCTTTTTTGAGTCGCTTAAAAAAGATACCTTATTAAAACATGGTATTCTCTTCCTGTGACAGCTGGGTTACGTGATTGACCCAAGAAACTGTCATCAGTTGGGAGTGTCGCCACTGTGTGTAATTAACTTAACAAACCAATTATTATGAAGTAATAATTCAATACATAAACTTATTACAAATTAAACAGATGAATAGTATTTTATTTTATGTAAGTACATTAACTAAATCCTTAAATTTACGGAAAAGAACAATCAGTGGTAACACTTATCGTGACATTCGTGGCGTAGCCTTGAGCCATTTCGGGAAGAGAATACCTTGTTTTATTAAAAGTGCCTCCGCTGCCGGCGACGGCTCCTAAAAATATCACTATTGGGAACCTGCGGTAGGTATACTGCCGGCAGCCGAGATTTAAAACAACAGCTACTGGCGCCGGTACTCAAAATGGCAACTGGCGACTAAATTGTAATGCGCAAAAGGTTAGGTTCCAGTGCCGTTAAACAAACACTAAAAAAAACGTAACAAACATACTAAATAAAGCAAATTACTGAAGTCGAACAGGATGGATAACAAATTAAAGAAGAGAAGATTGTTGGAAATCGAGAATTGACATATCATGGATGTATGATTGTGGACACATCGCGGGCAGATATGTCACATTTTCAGATGTCTGACTGACATTTGCTACAATTATGTCAGGTAGTTTATCTTCTTACTAGAGTTTTTGACGTGACAACGTCTTAAATTAGGTTGCGGCTGGGAGTCACTTATGAAAAAGTGTAACGCTCGGTAACGTTACGATGAGTCACCGAACGAGAGAGAGGCCCGCCGAATGCCTTGCGTCTCTCTCCCACTCAACTATGATCGGTCTGTACGTTGTCACGTAAAATCTTCGCCCGTAAAACCGACTTTACAGGCAACCATTTTTAAATTGTAATGAACACTCATCAGTCGTAAATAACTATACAATCATTACAGCTTAAAAATAATGAACACAATAAGGAATATGCATGTAATACCAATCCAGCTCATATTTTTATTTTACAATTTCTATTAATACGTTACCACGCCTAGTTAATTATTTTTCTTTTTGGCTCTTATTTGGATTAGAAATAAATTATTAAAAATATGCAAATATTGCGCGGGAACTTTTGACAAACAAAAGGGAAATTACGACAAAGTTTACAAAAAGGAAATGACAAGTTCGGGTGCGTTCGGTAGGACTGTCCGTCCATGTAGTTTGACTATCGATGACATTCGAAATGTATGTACTTTTATATAGAGGTTTAACAAACATCACTGGCTGATAATATCGAAAGTACCCAAAAAAGAAAAACATGCGCTGACAGCTTCTGTCTCTGGCGGATATTGCAGACGTTGACGTCATAATTTCAAATGGCGTGTTGTAGTTTTTATAATTTACTTGCTATTTTTAATATTTATTTTCTACACCACATAGATGTTTTTCGGCACTGATTTATTTTTTGCGGCTATTTCTCGACGAGGACTATCGATTAAAAATATAAAAAAATGCATGCATACTCTCTATTGATAGTAATCGTCGGTTACCTTGAGAACTTTGAAACTGTCAACTAATGACATGACTGTGGACACACCGCGGGTAGAGATGTCATTTGACTGACAGTTGCAAAATTATGAACATTTTTGTTCCTGCTAAAGTTTACAATTCAAATATACACTCGTAAATTCAAAAGCATTAGGATTATTTTTATAAGTAGTGATCATAATAATCAATCATAATCGTCGGCTATCATCGGAGACCTTTAGAAACATCGAAACCCATGACATGAATGTGCACACATAGTTGGCAGATATGTCACGATATCAGATGTCATGTAATTGTGACAGACTTTGCAAAAAATATGAAAGGTAGGGGTTAATGATGTCTTTTCTTGCCTTGCCGAAATTTTTGTGTTTGAGTAGTAAAAAAATTTTAATTTTTTAGTATTTCCAGAACAAAAAATAGTAGTATTTAAAGAGAAAAATTACCATCTGGCCATGATCTGAGCTGGTACACCTGGAAGTCTCTTAATAGTCTGCAAACCCAGGTGGGCTGCTGTAAAGACAATTTGACCAGGTGGAAAAAATCGACCGCTTGCATAATATCTCTCCGTGTGGCTTCTCTCCACAAACGATGGCACACTTACTTACGTCACAGAAAACAGTAAGAGTAAACAGAAGGGACTCTTCTAAGGTACGCGCAATATACGTCCCCGTTCCCCGCACCCGCACCTCTCCCCCGGTTCTTGACGGCCAACGTGAGAAATCGAGGCGAAAACGGGGGAGAGGTGCGGGGACGGGGAACGGGGACGCCTGGGTGACGCATATTGCGCGTACCTTAGGAGTTTCCGGCCTGTGCTTACGTGTCCGATGTGCACAAATACTTGTAGGTACTTTTTAGGACCTTGTATATGTTAATGATTTATCATTAAAGTTCTTGAGTCCTTTACTTGAGCAACCAAATAAAACTTAAAGTACCATCGACACGCTAAGAAGAAGTAGTAAAGTAAATAATGGCAAACGATAATTTGAGTAGTTTAGATATTTCTACAACTTTTTAATAATATATTTTACTCTACAACACACTATCGCGTCTTTATCCCTAATGGAGTAGACAGAGCATTTTGGGTCTTGCTGCTCTAAGCAGACAGAGCCCAGGGCCGCGACACTCAAAGGCCACTTTAAGCGTGATGGTAAGCGAGACGGAAAAGGAATTCACATACTGATGGGTTTCTAGCCGCATGGCCTATATTTTCGGCAAGAGAAGCAGCTGGTATATTCTAAGTTTTTTTCTTTTCTCTCAGACTAACATGAAAGGTACTTCTACAACCTTTTAATAAATGTCAAAAAATATATCGTAGATGTCAACAGAGCTAATGCTTACGACCCTGGTGATATGTGACATCTTTACTCCCAGAGTGTCTTAAAAGTATAGCTCTAATTATTTGTTTCCTTATTTTCAGGGTGTCGGAGGGAGGATCCCGCTGACCAGGTTCACGTGTCAGGGACGAGGGTCCGGGTACTACGCTGACGTCGAGACAGGATGTCAGGTAAGCTGTCTCCTAACTCAAATCATGCCATTCAATGCTACAAGAAACAATAATGATCGACATAATTATAGAACATCTTACATTTTCATAGGGGATTTTATGAGTGGCAACTTAAATTATAGATTAAATTATTAGTAATTACGAGTAATCATCATCATTTTGGACTTCTGAAAAATTAAGAACTCATTAGTTATGTATAAAGAATCGCTGAGTGCGCCTCCTAAAGCCATGTCTTTGTCTTGAGCAGCTGCCTCTGATGACCCATAAAGTCGTTGGTTTTGGTTGTTGAGTTGACAGATTTGATATTCCTTATAAAATCTGCCAGTGCCCGGTGTCTTTGATAATGCTGTATAAACGACTATGCCCACAGATCTGTTTATACTACGAGATAAAGAAAGCCCTTCATTTGTATGAAAACCTGGCGTGTCAATTTTCAATACAATATTTAATAAGAAATTCACTTACAAACAGAAGGAATCTTTTTTATTACTTCCTCCAACGTTCTTCGATGAGTTGCTACGGCTCAAAACGGCAGTTTTAGGTATTTTACATTAGAGAGCTCAATGTCCGATCTAATATAACATACACGGACTAAAGTGACGATCCTAAATGAAGTCAATTTGACGTCAGATCGCGCGCAAATTCATACAGAGGCTGTGTCTATCTTGATCCATGGTCTGTGAGCATGCCACTGTGAATACCAAATATTTTTATAAAATTAATCAAAGAGGGAGACATTTTGACATAAGTGTTTACCACTAAGGGCTCAGACGGACTAGCGAGAGTGTGCCATCGAAGTTCATAACCTTGGTTGGCGACGGTGACGGTCACCGATCAGGGTCGTAACACGTAGGAAAGAAAGAAAAGAATTGAATCGAATACTTAGCTTTCATCGTCACGTATAATATTTTTGCTGGCAATCACTAGGAACTGTTTACATGGAATTGTTAATTCCGCGAGCACATGCCTACTGCCTAGCCATTACGACCGGACGCTGCAATTAGCAATAATTATACGTAATTATATGTATTTGTATGCATAATTGCACAGATGGAAAACCAGTTTGATATGATTTGCATATTATTATGTTTATAAATAAGTCTGCTTACCAAAACTTAATAAATAATTAAGTTAGGTTTTTTACGAATACCTAAGTAATGTTACCTATGTAGTTCTAGAGACATTATGTCAAAGTTGAAAACCCTTGTCGTGTAAGGGTCTTAAGAAGGGAAAAGGTTTTGCGGGCTTTAATTTTGTTTTCCATTAAGTTACTTTAGTAGATTTTTAAGTAAAGGATTTTAAGTCGATCAATACTTTAGGTATTATTTGACTTGAAACGTGACTATTATTATTTATTTATTTATTTTACTCTTTATTGCACACAATTAAACAAATGAGAAACACATGTATAGAGATTAATGTTAGTATACAAAACTCCTTGCATAAATCAACTTTTGCTCAGTGGAGGGAGAACAAATCTGCATTCTCTTCTATAATTTAAAACATCTACATCACAAAAATCTGTGATTTACAAAAAACATTGCATTATTTAAAATTCTGGTGTGTATATATCTTCTCGTATTATAAGCTACTAGGAGCTCGGTGGGAGTACGAATTTCTAGCGTTGTCACAAGTTAAGCAACACCGGGCGTGGTGCGTATTTGGATGGGTGACCACAAGTGGTACAAAAATTTCTTGAGCTCCTTCGTGCTTCGGAAGGCACGTAAAAGCCGTTGGTCCCGCCTGTCATTGTACGGCAGTCGATCTATGTCAGATGCCTTTAGGCAGCTTAAAAAATCTGACACCAGTGTTGGCCACTTACATACACGAAAAACAAAACATAAGCTAATAGATAAGGTCAAATCATACTGATTGAGCTAGCCCCAAATAAGTTTCAATTTGTGTTATGGGATACTAACTCAACGATACTATATAGGTATTTTATAATAAATACATATGTAGATTAACACCCAAAACCCATAGGAAAATTTGAAAAAGGTTATTTTAAAACTTGATCTGGCTGAGAATAGAACCCAAAACCTCCTGAGTGACAGACTATTAGGCTAACCAATACGTCACCGAAGTCGCAAAATTATCGAAATTATGTAGGCAAATAAAATATGTGTATACCTGTGTGCCCATACCTGTTTCTGTTGGGAGCTCCACCCTCGAAGTTGTAGACCAGTATACCTACCTGGGTCAATCGATCCAGGCAGGAAGTTCCAGCTTCGAGGAAGAGGTCTTTCGACGAATCCGACTCGGCTGGGCAGCGTTCGGGAAGTTACGCAGTGTCTTCTCGTCCAAAATACCTCAGTGCCTTAAGACGAAAGTTTATAATCAATGTGTGTTACCAGTGATGACTTATGGCTCCGAAACGTGGTCCCTTACTATGGGTCTCATAAGAAGGCTCAAGGTAGCTCAACGCGCTATGGAGAGGGCTATGCTTGGTGTTTCTCTACGTGATCGAATCAGAAATGAGGAAATTCGTAGGAGAACAAAAGTCACAGACATAGCCCAGCGGATTAGCTCGTTGAAGTGGCAGTGGGGGGGACACATAGCGCGACGAACCGATGGCCGATGGGGCAAAAAGGTTCTCGAATGGCGACCACGTACTGGCAAGCGAAGCGTAGGACACCCACCCACAAGGTGGTCAGACGACCTGACCAAGGTCGCTGGAAAGCGCTGGATGCAGGCCGCTCTAGATCGGTCATTTTGGAAAACCTTGGGAGAGGCCTATGTCCAGCAGTGGACGTTATGCGGCTGAAATGATGATGATGATGATGAAATAAAATATGAGTATCATGTAATTATAGTAGTACATAATAAAGTCACAACACTTGACACACTAAACTTCTACATAATCAAACTTAAACAAGCACATAACTTGATTGAACCACGGTGGAAAATAATTAAAGCCATCCGTTGCGCCCACGACCTACGCTGGCCGGTCATCGCACCTTGTATGGCGATGCGCCTACGCACGGGGCGGCCGCGCGTACGCAAGTGTCATTCATGCGTGTCGCGTGCGTGATCATCTTATTTCACGTGGTTATAGGTTCATATTTGGCCATATTACGGCTCAGGGTTCAGAACCGGATGGATGACACAAAAATAATATAAGTCAGAGAAATTAAAAAAAAAACCACCTTTAAAGCATTCACCCCCAATGACTTTTGAACGGCTAAACCGATTTTCAACAAACGTAGCCTACGAACCATCTCGACAGACTAAGCTAATAAAAAATCGTATCGAAATCTATTCTTTTAGGAACTGAAAGCGGATATCATATATTTTTTAAAAATCTTTCGATACTATGACGTTTCGCAACGACCACTGCTGAAAAGAAATTCATTTACACAGTATTGGTCGCCCACGCGCGAGAAGGGCTGATAAATCCAAAGAAATAAGTAACACTGAGTAGTCTTAAAAAACGGAGCCGAGCTGATCTTCTGTTGTAAGTATCAATTTATTAAATAAATTTACTTTTTTATGAGCTAGGTTATTATTTTAGGAACATTAGGAACAACTAATAAGTTTTTAAAAATAATTTACGCCCCTTGGATTCTTTAAAACATTAACTTACCAGACACAATAGAAAAGCAATTGTTTGTGTACCACATGTGGTACACGGAATATCAATGTGTTAAATACTGCATTTCATTTTATGTGTGACCTTTTCTTAGTTTTCAAAGACCAAACTAAGACCCCTCGCCAGTTCCAGACCAACAAATGGGGTGTCTACTATACTGGACAATGATTAATAAAATAGTTTGGCGAGGAACTTTTTAACCAATCCATTTAACATACAAAATTTGATATAAAATATTTTACATCCGTACAGATGGGTGAAGATCGCGACGGATCTCAGAATATTTTTTTCCCTAAAATTCAATAAAGCATTTACAGATTTCACACTCGATGCAACTATCAGAGTACATTTCAAATTAAAAAAAGAAATAACACAATTTCAGTTGCCAATTTAAATAAATTTACATGTATTTAACGCGGCGAGTGCGGCGACAAATAAATCTGAATTTGGGATTTAAAAAAAAATTAAAGCAGGTAGCAAAAATAATAGGTTGGCAGATTCATTTTTCCCTGTAATCATAGTATGAAAAGGCTGTCTACCGTGGGGTGGTCGCAGTTCCAACATAACCTAACCTGTATTTTTGTTACACCACTGTTATAAATATTGACTTAGCAACTAATATTATTAGTCGCCAAGTCAATAGTATTAGTCGCCATGTCATTATTTATAGTACCCGCGAAAATAATAAGACCTGAGAATAAGCCATTTAAATTTATTTTGACCAAAAAATATTTGTCGTTGCGTTTTTATATAACCAACACCAAAGTCATCTTTGGGAACCTCCACAGCCTACATCTGTCTTCCGATCATTTATCCAATGGGCTTAGTCCATTGGGTAGCCCAATTCGATCTACTAAGTATATTTTCTGAATTTTGATTAAGGCCCCCATAAAAACGTTATTCAAATTTTTCTTAGTTAGAAATTTCTGTATACTACCCGACTTATTTTCAAAATTCAAACGCCATACGATAGATTGTACGTAGTATATTATTACTCTGTGGATAGATCTTCGCACCATGCACATTTTGACACTTCTCCCATAGAGATATCTGCAATTTTGTCTGATCTACGGTCATGTCGCACTTTTGGCTGAACATCGGGCACATACATTGCATGGTGATCACTTATCTAATTAAACATTTTCAATGTTCAAATGTCACGTGCACCAAGTGCCGAGATTCAAGAAAGCGTAACTGAAATTTTTATCTGTGCCCGTGTGCCCAACATTACATGTAAAGCAACTGCACTGATGAAATAGAAACCATTGGTGTTTGCATAATTATAAAGGTCGCTATTTGCTTCGAGTTTAAACATTAGGTCAAGCGTAAAATTGGAAGAAAAAAGATTGCGGGCCCTTCGTGATACATTTGGCTTTAGTTATTGCATTGAAGAAATAAAAAAATGTATTTTCATCATCTTCATAATTTAAGAGCGATGTTATTCTTTCCTTTTTACAAGCTTTTATTTAGTTGAACCGCTCCCGTTGTGTGTCCGTAATCAAATTTTAATTTCAAGCTAAATTAGACACACTTCCCATTATTCGATCAAGCTGAAACTTCACATACTTATGTAGATTGGGCGACAATGCAATATTGTGGTACCTTGACCTGATCTCATGATGAATCCGGAAGGTGGCCACGGGAAAACAACATAAACCCAGTTTGTGCTTAATGGATTTGTCTTGAAGAGCACTTTAAACTTTTTAGTTCATTGTTTTAGATAAAACTTGTTTTAAAAATATTTTTGAATAATTACTTTTGATACTTGTACTTTTAGCTAGTGTTTGGACATGGTGCGATGGTACACTCCTCACTTTTTTGTATCGTACCTACGAGTACCAAGTGCGCCTCACCTGTTCAAGAGCCTTATACCTACTTATTGTTTGTCACTCTTTGGTAAATTTTCAACGCCAATAAATCAAATTCACAATTAATTTTTAGAGCCCAAGGTCGCCTGAAATTGCATGCGTTGAGGCCGCTTTTAGCATTTCCTAATTTTTGACACCTGTTTGTAAATGTGATTTGTTTTCTATAATAGTGAAAATCTCATTGTGTATTATTTCAATTTATTCATGGTTTTTACACATAGTCTTTAGCATAAACGTAATATTCTTTAAAATATACTACAATTTGTATATATTTTGTTTACAATTTAATACTAAAAGGTAGAAAAGAGAACAATGTTTTAGTATCGAAAAATAAATAAAATATAATTGTTATCATCATTGGTAGTATCTAATGTTATTTCTTAGCAATTCTACAAATATTAAAATTAAGAAATCATTAAATAAATAAATTTTCAAATAAAAAAGGATCACTAAAATCGGGTCACAATTGGCGACGTTTTCGCGTAACATAAACATACAAAAAATTAAAACATACGGGTCGAATTGATAACCTCCTCCTTTTTTGAAGTCGGTTAAAAAAAGGTTAAATAATACTAAAGTATGAGATGGTACCTATATCCAATATACCTTCCTCTAGGTTACCTCTACTTAAAGAGCTACCATCAATTACATTATCAGACGATAAATTAAAGGGGAAACTCACCATAAAAGGTCAATAAAGGTGTCTGTAGCATTTGCATACAGCTGCAATTATAATCCGAAAACGGCAGCCTTGACGCGGCCATCTTGGAAATGTTAATAGCCGACTGCAATCAGACGAGAGTTCACGAGAGTCTATTGTTTTAGCTAAACTGATTATGGATTCTGGTACAGTGGGCTACTAATAGACAATATCTTATCGGCCTTATCACGTTGAAATAGATGCGCTTCTAAAGTCTCATTCCTTTGTCAAACGCTTGGACCACAGTCAATCTCCATAAACTTCACTTAGTCGCCTAGACTTCGACAGTTTATAAGCAAAAACCATATACCAAAATATGGTAAACATAATTAGAAATGCCTTGGTGAGAATTAAAATATAGAAGGAATTTAAGGAACACGACAAAGTGTAAAGGAATAACTTTCCTTCATTGTTTGAAAATTAAATACGTATGATAAAATTCACGCCGCCATTTATTGACAAACAGAACAGGGGCCAATGTAATGTTTGAGATAGTTGGTATATACGAGTATATTCTATGAAAATGATCTATATATTCTATGTCAATGACCACAGAAGATATAGCTCGTGGTGTAAGATTTGATTGTAGTTAGCATCATAAAGATCTGTTGATGCTTTTTGTGTTAACATTTGAAACGATGCCGCTATGTTTTGTTTGTGACATTTTAATCCCTTATAGGTTAGACAAAAACTAGAATCCTAAACACAAGAAGTGGTCACTGCGCCTTCCATAAATGCAGATAAAAATAGACTTGACAAGTGGTTAAGGATAAATAAAGTGTCGTTAATAAATCAATGAAAAATGAAAAGACTTAATAGACTCAATAAATAAAATAAAATCCTTAGCTGTTCGGAGCCCAGGGTGCGCTGTTCCGGTTTTCCTTCCATAATATATGAAATCCAAGGTCATCCTAGGTTGCCAAAGACCATTCAAAATCGTGAAGAAATCATTTTAAACGATTTGGCTATAGTTTTAAGATCGGCCGTCTGCTTGACGTCATCTCTCTTTGGGATTGCATTGTGCGAAAAGTTTTAAAACCAGCCGCCACCCTGGCGTCACTTGTCCTTGGGAATGCAGTTGTAGTACAAGATATGTGTGTTGAATCCTTTAGTCGCGCCTTACGACAGCCACAGGAAGAGATTGAGAGATTGAGTGGTCCAGAAAGCCACACGGCAAGTCATAAACGATATCTGCGCTTAATAAAATGTGTTGGGCTATCAAGACATGCGGCATTGTGTCCAGCCAAGTTCAAAGAAGGAACTTGTCTCAATTCTTCTGTCGGATTTTGAACTTGGCTCCTATTTTCACATTTATGTGTTTGATGGGATAAGATTATAAAAGAAAGCAGTAAAAGTGACAGCTTCTAGCTCATTGCCTATTAAGAATAGAAATCGCCTTGGTTGACGTCTACAACCGCTGAAGTAGAAGCATCTGGGACATTTACGTTTTTTCTTTACTCCCGGACCATTTGTAGAGAGCTGCAGTTATTAGTCATTTGTTTACCAACTGTAAGACCAACATTACAGCACAGTGTTTCTGAATATGGGACATCGCGAATTGTAAATTATTACGACCGGTTTTATCAGTTTATTTTAAGACCAACATTTCTGATTTAGGGTTTTGGCGTTTCATCTTACATTGGACTGTCAGTTCGTTGATATATTAATATTGTACAAGCATCATTTAAAATGTTGCTTACTTTAAGGTCATCTTGCTGTAAAATAAATATTGGATAAAAAGGCAGCAAGACAGATAAATTTGATAAGTTTGAATAGGATTCAAACAGGAAGGGTTACTCATCCTCATCCTAGCATGTTTCCTTTTGCATTCTTAGCTATTGCTTCGAGGCCACCCACATATTATTCTCTGTCATTTTTTCTGTCATTTCTTCAAGTATTTATGATATGCATGTCAAGGGTCACTATATGCGACGCTGCGAAGTAGAATGGATTTAAAACGCCAAATGGCAAATTTATTTAAAAAATAGCAGGAAATTTTACATTAAGAATAAATGTAATCACTTTACATATATCTAACTAGGTACTTTAGATATAATTTATTATATGCCATTTGTTATTAATATATTTTTACTTTGGAACAATAAAGTTTGATAAATAAATAAATAAATATAACATGGGTATTTTATATATTCGCATTAAAAATAGATAAGGACAAATCACATTGATTGAGCTAGCCCCAAAGTAAGTTGTGTTATGTATGGGATAGTAATATAGATAAACACCCAAGACCCAAGAAAATTGAAAAAGGCCATTTTCCAACTTGCCTCGGCTGTGGATCGAACCCAGAACCTTAGGCGTGGTGGACTGCCACTACGCCTCTGAGATCGTCATTTCCTGCTTAACAAAAATATATCATTATACCAAATGCTTCAGGCAAAGCAGGCCTATAATTTTTAACTAGCTTTGATGGCTAATAGCCTTTTAAAAATGATATATGATTAGTTTGTTATATGAGTGCCTTATATGTACTCGTAGAGGTTGATATGCCGCTGTAGGCTCGAATCTACATGTGTAGTGTTGAATGTTTTCCGGGGTTTAATTAAGTACATGTTTTTAATTATAGAGCAGATAATTCAGTGCAAAATATCCGACATTTAAATAAGTCGCAGTTGTTGTTAATGTGATCAGTTCAGTATATAATTGTTTAGTACGCTTTAAATATTTGCGCAGATTAATAAATTCATAGATCTCAAAAGTAAAGGAGATTATAATTTTTTACAAACTTTTATTTCCCTTTGCTTGCCCTGATGGTTGTTTATTTGTCTTGATTAGTACTTAGGCCTTACAATAAAAGCTTATATGATTTTTTTCCACATATTTATTACATTGTAAACTGATATTTTTAAAACAGTTATTGCTTTACGTATCAAATTTTATGTTTTGTAAATACCTAGATGATGAAAATTTTTATGCTTGACAGTGTCCAACAGGGTCCTTATATGAGTGTGGGATCATACAACACATATGGTCTGCATGTGATTTGAGGAGAAATAAACTATATGACTTTTGTCAAATAAATCTATCTGATTTTCGTGTAAGAGGCATCTGGAGCTTGACAACTGCAATGCAAACCAATTATGACCTTTACTGCTTAGCATGCCTTGCGAAGTGTGGAGGAGCTCGAAAAGTATTCTTGTAATTGGTTCACCGATCAAAGTCGTGCGGTGTTTCCTAATATGCGAAAACGCCAGTAATGCTTACCACCAAGCTCCATGAGAAATAAGTACTGTCGACAAGTCAAATTAAAGATATAACCCGCTTTCAAGCTAATCTCATTAACGCCTGAGAATCATGGTGTGGTAAACATGGTTTGTGACAATGGGGTTCGCACGCTACCGTAGCAAATGCTGAAGCAGCCATGACCTATACTGCGCACGAGCGTGCCTCAGCCCAAAAATGGCAGTTACTTGGTTCTGATGGTGACGTGATTTGTGCACTATTGTAAATTGCTCAGATTGACTTTGAATCGAAAATACAAGGCTACGCTTTCTCTACTTCTTGTTTTCATGTTATTTATATTCCATGCTTCATTGTCACGCTTTTAATTCTAACACGTCTGCATTTTATTCTTATATTTCTTCTTATTTCTTATGTATCCTAAGATTTTAATCAATCGTTCGACAGGCTCACGTTCTCTAATTTGACGGTGATGACTGAAAATCAGCATTTGCTTCCTGAGCAAGTGTATAGCTGAGTTGCCTTTTTGTGTCACTGCGGTACACTAAATGTCTGCGAATATCGTTATCATTATTTTTAAGTTCATTTACGTTTATGCCTGAGTTACACAAATATGGTGATTATCTTACTATCTACGATGGTAACCTAAATGTTAGTCTGGAAGACAAGTAAAACGTAAAAGGGACCAACTTCGTATTGGAGCGTAAAAGCCGAATGAGGAAATTGAAAAAATCTGAAAAATCATCAGTAAGTGATGCGCTAATGACTCGTCGCTATATTAATTCCTATTTCCACCACCAACGCCTCACACCATCATACATGCCCTCATCATAAAAGCCGATCGAGGAAATGGGCGAGAATTTGATTTACGTTTATAGGCGATTTGATTTCCTTTTTCCATCAAGTCTAGCGTGGCCTGGTCTTGCGGCCTGGGCTCTGTCTACCTGCTCCGTAAGGAAAAAACGTCATAATGTTCTACCCAGTTAGGAATAAAAATGTGATAATGTATGTACCTTTGTATTGCTAACTTGTCTTCCCTCTCTTATAAAGCTATAAAAAAATGTATAACAACCTTGTAGCTTACTCAAATTCTCTAGACGCCTTGACCTATACCTTGTGAGCTGATCTCGTTTTATACAGGTAGAAGCTACCAGTATCGATCAAATATTACTAAAGTAAGTAATATTTGATCGATGCTACCAGACATGAGATCAAAAAAATGCTAACTGCCGGGTTCGGGATTTTGGGAATGAATTTATTTGATTTAAATATTAAAATTGTATTATATAATAGTGTAAAATTCTTAAATATTACAACAAATATTCATCAGCAACATAATTCGTTAAAAATGTAAAAAGTCATCATTAACCGAGCGTATTCCCGGTTGCATCCTCAGCGGTAACGCTTCAGAGCCCGGGGTCCGCTACCTTACCTAGGTGATTTGACGAGGTTACTGGTTTTTACACAAAGCGACTGCTGTCTGACCTCCACAACCCAAAGGGTAGATAGACCAGAACAAATCCTAGGATTGGTTTAAACAAACGCTAGATGGCGTTTGGGACCCACAGCTTTGCGTGCCTTCCGAAGCACGGAATCTCTCTTTTCGGTTAATCAGGAGATTCAAATCTGCAATATCCTAACCAGACTGGAAACAACTTTTCACAAAGTATGCTTCGCAGTGGGATTTGAACCCACGACCTCTTTTTTACCTCCGGATCTTAAAGCAAACGCCTTGACCACTGGTCCACGGAGGTAGTAAAAAATGTAAAAAAGTATATCAGCAACATGCTTCGTCAAAAAAATTACAAAAATATTATATAAGCTTCGTCAAATAAGTATAGCTACCTACCTATATAAATAAGTACTTATTTAATATAGGTATATATACCTATATTGAATAAACCTTTTAGACTTATTTAATATAGGTATATAAAGGTATATATATATTAAATAAGTCTAAAAGGCTGTCGTGGTTCGTACCTCGCCCAAAGGTCCCCATAATGCTTGCGGCGGCATTTCCCCATTGAATGGATATACAAAGCCTTTTAACCACATACGATGCGGAACGATTATCGTTTATATAATTCTATTTGCCTATTTACAAAGAGGATTGACGTTACGCAGGTGACTACAATTAATTGGTTTTTAATGGTTTCGACTTTTTAGCCGACTTAAAAAAAGGAGGAGATTATCAATTTGAGTATATATTTTTCTTTTGTATGTATTTTACGCGATATTTTCTACAATTGTGAACCGATTTTTGATGATTATTATTTTATTTGAAATCCTTTATTATCTAGTTGGTCCCATTTTTATTTTGTGAAGATATGATAAGGAACTTTGGAGATATGGAAGAAACTCCTCAAGAAAAATGAAGATGGTCTTTTTTGTATTGTTCTTTATATATTTTTCTGTTCTTTTTCGCTTGTTCTTCCGCATTTTTGGGTGGTCAGGTCATTGACATGCATATCATTATATCCTTACCTTTTCCCTCAATGTATGTTTCGGGAGCAGTGGGCCTCAACACTTTAATCTTTCAAAGGAAAATGCAGTTGTTGATTCACTACTACATGTATGTAAACATTTTGATCGATTAAAATTATTTAAAACTCGTAGTACCTAATTAGGTTATAGAAATGATGAGGAGTGAGGGTGCTTGCGCGCAGTGACAGCGATGCAGGAGTGAGACCGGTGGCTGGCCTTTTATTTACGCTGATGACTCCCATCATGCGCGCACGCGTCCGTTCATTGCCTTATATCGTTAGGGAGTGCTCGATGAGCAAGTGTGAACAGTGTAGTAGAGCAAGATGCATCGATAATTGAAGAAAAATTGCGAATTAATCTTTTATAGTATTTGCTCTTGTATTTTTATCACCTTTAATGGTGTAACAAAGGTTAAGTATCGACCCTAATTAGCTATATAAAAGAAGACATGGTTGGTAATATTCGTGATAGTTCCCTTTTCAAGCTAAACAAATGGCCCACATGACCCCTTACCTTGGACTAACGTTCACGTGTGAACGAATGTCACTGTGTCAATAAATAAGCAAAACGAACGTAAATTATTGCCTCAGTCGCAACGGCCTATTGTCTATGCGCGGTGCGGCTGCATGTCGCGATACGCCCGTGCCAAAGGTTACACAAAATATTTCATGGTGCGCCTTAGGCTTGAAATAAAACCAAAGAACAATATATCCCATATCTCTGCTTAAACCAACTCCGTATCACACGGGTCACGAACTCTATACGTGATAGAGAGATAGCTGAAACCTCATGAAACCGTTGCGGGTCTCGTGTCTTGTCTTAACGTAGTTTCAAGCCTTACAGCCAAGTTGGTTGGTCGATTGACTATATAAATACAACCTCCGTGGCTTAGTGGTCTATATGCTAGTCCGCCACCGGAGGTTCTGGGTTCGATCCCCAGCAGGGCAAGTTGAAAAATGGCATTTTTCAGATTGTCCTGGGTCTTGGGTGTGTGGGCTTCTCCCACTTGTACATACATATATTTATATTTTTTATTTATCTGCATTAATACTTTTTATTTATACTCCTTTATTAAAAGCGATGGTCTATGCACTCTTTGCCATTCGACCACGGACTTTTCGTAGCGCGCGCACGTTGCCCCGGGGCGTCATGTTGCGGATGTTGAGCGCGCATACTTTTAGTACTGAGTTTTGGTATCCCATATCCTCAGAACTTTGGTCGACTGTCAAATACCATCCTTCACGCTTCTCTCTTGACTTGTCATTTGTGGTAACAGCATATTTCACTGTTTAAAAATCTAAATTTATTTAATATTTACTTTGTGTTCAGTTCTTTTGTCTTGTCTATTTTATTTCTACATTATTCTACTTTATTTTCTACTGATTGTTTTGCTCGTGAAAAAAAACAGAAGGTGGTTTTTTGACGTGACAACGTCTTATATATTGGTTAGCCGGGTGACACTTCAAGAAACTGCGTTACGCTCCGCTCACGTTATGCGCTCACAATGAGAGCGAGTGAGAGGCACGCGTCCCTTCCACTCGGGCATGGTTAGCCCGCCTAAGAGCGAGAGAGACAGACAAAAAAGACTTGTCACGTAAAACTTTCGCCCGTATACCGACTTTACGCAACCAATTTTTTTTTCTTCTTATTTCTCTTTACTCTTGTGTGTACATAAAAAACTATTTACATCTTCCATTTGTTTATTTCTCCTATAAACACATTTCCTATCTGGGACGCTCTGTCCAGGAGCTCCCATACTTTAGGGCTACCCTTGCCCCCCCTAAGGGTTTATCTATTTATATATGTAAGTATTTATTATAAAATTTAGTATCGTTGAGTAGATCCCATAACACAAGTTTAAACTTACTTTAAGGTTACCTCAATCAGTGTCATTTGTCCCTAAATATATATTTGTTTATTTATCTTTGGAGCCGGGGTCCTCAAGTCATATAAGTATAAGAAGCCGGCTCTTAGTCTGGTGGAGTAGGGTATCCCGCCTGAGGCAAATGTCTGGCAAACCTAAAAAAGATCTGGCAACTTAGTTTTAATAATAAATCTTAAAGTACATCTGCGATATGTTAAGATGTCCTCGTTCTCGTAAAATAAATTATATTTCGTATCAAATTCTTTCGATTGTGTTCGTGCGTGAGCGCAACGAATCGCAGTTCTTTTTAGTGGTAGCAACCACTTCTTATACAAACAAATAATGCGCGTTTGACCTCCTATTGCATTGCATTTTACGCATTTTATTTCGCACTTCGCGATTATTGCAGGTTTGTCGTGAAATCGGATTATACCGTGGTTATATCAAATAGTCTTCCATGCTGGTCTGGAAAAATAGAACTTCGAATGTATACCATCTGCTTCTCTTCCCGCGCAGATCGTAAAAACCAAACGAGGGAATGGGCGAAAATGTTAATCGTTTTAATGCGCTGCGGCGATGCGGCTAGCAACCCATCATTATTCTGATAAATTCATTGGATAACACTTGGCCAAACACACACACACACACACACACGCACGCACACGCACACACACTCATACGAAAAACAAACAAACATTAAACATCAGTTACAAACGTAACTTTCTCTTTCATTCACCTTCCTCATCTTATATAAACATCGCCATTCAAACCCACGACCCACTCGCTCAGTGATCCACTTAACCAGTCGCGCGACCTTGACCTTTGTGAGACGTACCTGCGCCCGCGCACATTGAAGCTTAGAAACGGAGGTGTTAAAGATGTTCGATCTTTCTTTTCCATAAAAAATCAGCACTTCTTAAATCGGTTGTATATTATAACGCTACTAATTTAAGGAGCACTGTTTTTACTTCTTTTCACTGCATTCTCACTATATTACTGATGAGGGCAGATGAATAGGGTAACTCTGGTGCCTAATTTTTTATATAAAATATATGACATAGCTGGACATGGAGCCCATTTTACTTGATTTATTAAATGTTTATACTCCTCTACCACTTTCTTCTCAAATTCACCCTGAGCAAATTGATGTTTATTCTCAATACAATGTTTTTTTCGCCATTGGTCATTCATTGACTGGTTGTCAAAATGCCGATTGGTCAGATCTGTTGACCAACTCCCTCATCTCAGGACCAACTAGTGCACAAATGACACTAACGCGCGACAAAGCAGACGTATGGCACCCACTCCATAGACAGCGCGCGAACTTGGCCTTACAATGACAGTTGATAGATTAGACGTATCAATTCTACAGTCAACTTGTCTCACGCTTTCCATTAAAATGTCTCAATAAGTATTTACTCCCTCAATTGAAATAATCATAATCAGTGGTGGGGAGTTCATTTTAGGGCTAGACGAGCATACAACATTTGTATTATATTTTCGTCTCAATTTACGAGTATTTAGGCTTTTACTACAGTCACTCTTCTGACGTTCATTAACATCCACTGCCACTCAGTGATCCACTGAACCAGTCGCGCGGCCTTGGCCTTTGTGTGACGTAACTTGCGCCCGCGCACACAGCTGTTTAGAGAAAGTGGCGTGAATGTTAACATAACCGACTCTTCTTCTTAAGTGTGTTACTGTTACACTGGTGTTAGATTTTTTTAACTGCCTAAGGCATCTGACGTAGCTTAGTGACTGTCACCAAGTGACAGCAGTAATATTACAGAATCCGCTAGTTTCCAACAAGTCAAATCAGACACTTTTTTCTAAACGTCAAAACACACATTTTCTATGAGATTTTGTATGAAATATCGGACTGTGACGTCATAGATTTTTGGAGTCAAATGCATTAATAAATCTAAAATCTCGTTCAAGATGCATGTGATTAATGACAAGTGTCATTATTTTGTGACGTTTAATTCTTATAACAGTACCAAATAATTTATTTTTGACCCAGGAAACTAGTTACCCAATTACACACTATTGAATTAGTGTGCAGGTTTCCTCACGATGTTTTCCCTCACCGGAAAGAAGTGGTGGTAGTTGAAAATGACCGTACATGAGTACAAACTCAAGAGGTACAAGTTGCGCCTACTGAGGATCGAACTCGTGTCTCACAGACACCATAGCCAGTGCCCAAACCACTTGACAAGCACCGCTTCATTTACCGACTAACAAATAGGAAATGGACTAACCCGTGTGGTTCCGGGTTAGAATAGGACCACTCCATCTCTTCCTGTGGATGTCGTAAGAGGCAAATTAAGGACTAAGCACAAACATCTCGTGCTACAATTGCATTCCCAAAGAGTTAACGTCGGGCGGCGGCCGGTTGTGAAAGATTTCGCACAAATACATTCCCAAAAAGGGTTGACGTCAGGCAGGCGGCCGGTCGTAAAACTATAGCCAAATCATTTGAACTGTTCCGGCTTTTTCTTCTCTATATTGCAAGGTCTTTGGCATCCTTGGGTGACCATTGACATGCATGTTATACTGGGTGGCGCAAAAGTACTGGCACTAAAGAAAATACTTTTATTTTTTTTATATGATATTTTCTGTCATTCTGTTGTTGAAAATTGTGTAGTGAACAACTGTAAAATACACTGAAAATAAACATGGACCGTTTTACTCCCCAAGAACGTGGAATAATTGTGAGTGAGGGACGGAGGGACGCTTTTCCAGGCCGAGTTATCTCTCGTTTTGGCGATTTGCCTTGGCCTGCAAGATCACCCGATCTGACCAGTCCAGACTTCTTTCTTTGGGGTTTTTTGAAATCTCGGGTGTATGTGAACAAGCCACAGACTCTCGCAGCTCTAAAAGAAAACATTCGTCAAGAAATAACGAACATATCGCAGGAAGTGTTACGGCAAGTTATGCAAAATGTCATAAATAGGGCTCAAATGTGTATCAACTCTGGAGGTCACCATTTAAAAGACATCATCTTTAAATCCTAATGGTACGAAATTTAATGGCACAAATATACATTTAAAAAAACCTAAATCTAGTTTTCTAATTTAGAAAAAATGTTATAGCTGAACCAAATAGGGTCTTTACTTTTGCGCCACCCAGTATTTGGAGAAGAAAAAGCGGGAGAGCGCACCCCGGGCTGCGAAGCAGCACAGCTGAGGATGCGACCGGAAACGCGCTTAGATAAAGAAGAAATAGGAAATGGACTAAATTTAAATGTCTGTTATGAAAACTTGGTCTTTAGGTGTCAGTGTTCTTCACAAAATTTGTATAGATGGTCACGCAATCGTTAAAGTCCTACTATTATTGCTTCAAGTAACTATTTTGTAATTTAGATAGGTTTTTCTACTACTTTTATCATTACTATTGAGGTATTAACTTGTCTTAAATGTCAACGACTCTTCTACTTGCTGATCTTTAGGCTTTTTTTATTATAAATGTAGTAAATCACATTGTCATACTTGGTAAAAAAATAGGTATTTAAATAAAATTCAATAAATCCTGACATGTCCTTTTATTAAAATATAAACTTTATAAATTAATACCTTTGCAAATAACAAGGTAATTAGTTTATAAATGACATAAATAATTTGTAATGTGTAAAGATATTAATTTGTAAAGTATATATTTCAATAAAAAGACTATTGAAAATGGTTTAGGTTCATTTATTTAGGATTTTACACACTTAAAAAAAGCTTTTTTTATTAAGTATTACTAAATAATGGCAATGTGATTTACTACATTTATAATAAAAAAGCCTAAACATCAGCAAGTAGAAGAGTCGTTGACATTTAAGACAAGTTAATACCTCAATAGTAATGATAAAAGTAGTAGAAAAACCTAATCTAAATTACAAAATAGTTACTTGAAGCAATAATAGTAGGACTTTAACGATTGACTGACCGTCCTTACAAATTTTGTGAAGAACACTGTCACCGAAACACCAAGTTTTCATAACAGACATTTAAATTTAGTCCATTTCCCTATTTCTTCTGCATCTAAGCGCGTTCCTGGTTGCATCCTCAGCTGTGCTGCTTCGGAGCCCGGGGTGCGCTTTCCCACTTTTTCTTCTCCAAATATAACAAGCATGTCACTACATTTATACTAAAATAGTTCCGTATAATACTTTAGTAGTATACCTACGGAAATGAATCTCACAGTAAATAAAAAAATCTTAAACCAGATGGAAGCAAGGTCGGATGCTCAATTTATGGAATAAAATTATCGTTGCGAAAATGTAGATCAAAGGCATTCCAGTTGTGGATGAGATAATGTAGTGGGTTGACTATGTAAAGATTTTGTCATGACTAGATTAATATAATTATCTTATAATTTCTTCTTTAGGTGCCGTTTCATTTCTGATGTTTGATTGTCAGCTGTTTAAATTTTGATTTGTCCATCACCATCATCATTTCAGCCGCACAACGTCCACTGCTGGACATAGCCCTCTCTCAAGGTTGATTTGTCCATGGCAGGCTTAAATGAAATGTATTTAAATCCCGATTAGATAAGATCAATTTTCTTATGAATTGCGATAAATAAAAAATACGTATGGTGTTAGGACATGTAAAAATTATTGTTAAAAATTTCCGAGTGATCTTCATGATCTTATACATAGATCTAAAATAGGGTTTATAAAAGAAAGGTCTAAGTACCTGCATAAAATGTCCTCTGATTCTTCTCTTGTAATTTATGTCGATGGAGTTAAGTGGAAATACCTCATTCCTCTCTTCTCTCTGCCGTCTTTTTAATGTCCTGGTAGAACCTTAGTCTTAACTTTTCTTTAACCCATTAAGACCAAAATACAAAGTATCAGGACTTTTTTTAACAAATCGTTTATTATCGTAGTCATTGGGGGGGGCTATTTAGACAAAAAATATAAAAAAAGCTAAAAACATACTTCTCTTTATATAAAAAAAAACCACCATGCTCATATGGGGCCAATGGGTTCAAGTGTGGTATTCCTCAAAGTCTCCTTTTTCAATGCATAGTTTTTAATAAACATTATTTTGATTGCCACCGAGCTTTTATTTGGCATTCCAGCATCGTTACTGAGATTTCCAGTTTTTGGGGGGGAAGTGTCCAATGCCATATTTACTCAAACTTGGCAATGTTGATGAAGATTTACGACCTCTTCCATCTGGCCTCTCCAAATCTTTACCCTTTAAATACAATCAGGCAATATTTTTACTAAAATGGAGAAGGACATCTTGATCTTCAGCCTTCAATACGTGGAGACGCTACCATTCAACATCATATCAGTCACAGAAAGTCTACACTGAACGTACTGGACATACGCCTCCCCTAAGGATTTTCAAAACCACCGATCAGAAGCGGCGGTTTTCCTGCAACTTTGCTCAGTTCGTCCAACCTCCTGTTAGGTCAAATCTTAACTTCGGTAGCTATATTGAGTCCAGGGCTAAGACGGCTTCTAAAAAACTGGGCATTCTCTCCAAGGTCCAACGGTATTTTATCCCTGACCAACTGTTGTGCCTTTACACAGCTCAAGTCCGCTCATGTATGGAATATTGCTCCCACCTATGGGATGGATCTGCCCGCTATCAGCTCGAAGCCCTGGAAGCTATCAACAGACGTGCCAGAAGACTCATTGGTGATGAGTTGCTTACGGCAGGATGGCTCCAGAGCCTCGAACATCGCCGACTAGTAGCAAGTCTGTGTGTCTTCTACAGGCTGCACTTCGGGGAGTGTGCGCAGGAATTAAATAATTTAATTCCCCCTGCACCATTCCACCATCGGACAACACGACGTGGACAGGGATTCCACCCATTTGTGGTCGATATTCCTCCTCATCGTACCTCTCGATTTGCCTCCTCCTTCATTGTGCGAACCGCTAAGGTGTGGAATTCCCTCCCTGCGTCAATGTTTCCCCATGGTTTAGGGATTTTCAAGGCACGAGTGAATAGGCATTTTTTGAGTCTGCGTGATACATCTTAGACCTCATCTTAGCTTCCCATCAGGCTTGATAGAGGTCAAACGCACTCAAATCTCTAATAAAAACAATAAAAAAAATGTGAGTGTCCTACGCTCTGCTCGCCAGTACGTGACTGCCATTTGAGAACGTTTCTTCCCCATCAGCCAGGCATTAGTTACAACTAAATTTTGCATTTATTACAATACAAACCACCTTATTTATATAGATTTGCCTGGTCTAGTCCTCCCATTCCTGTATTAAAGTCTTGGAAGAAAAGCGGGATGCCCATGTCCACTTTTCTGCCATCTGTATTGTTCACAGTGCTAGTGGCAAGATAACCAGCTTCGTTTTTCGTGATCTCAAGGCGTAAAATTATAACATTAGTTTTATCTTCTTTATTTAGAATGGCGTCAATGGCTTCTTCCAGCCTTTGAGACTCATAAGCAACGCGCTTAGTCATGGTAAACAACTAGAACGAAGCCAAAAAATAAAACTAAAATATTTCAAAATAATTAATGAATCTGCCCATTAGACTTATTTAGGGACATCATAGTAATTTACTTCTTATGGTGTCCAATATCAGAATTTCTCTTATGTAACATTATGATTTAGGAAAAAACAACTACAGCCAATAAAATAACACACAAAAATATTGAAAATAATAGTTTATGTATAAATTACACAGTCTTAAGGCCGTACCTGAATTTTCCGGGGACCAGTGCTGCCCTCATTTAAAATAAATCATTTCAAAGAAAACGGAGACATTATTTAAAATTTTGCTACTACCAAGTCCTAGATAACCCAAATCAAAGTATTTTATGAACGTTGTGTTGTGTGTTGTGAACAAATAAGACCTCTCCAACTCGTCTGGCCAGCGTGGAGAGTGTAGGCCAAATCCTCTGACTGCTCTGGCTAATATGTGGGTCTGGTAGTACAGAGAGGGTCGTGCTCCTGCAGTGGAGAGATGCAAAAGACCTGATGATGATGATTAGTTGTCCAATCATCTTCCCAGTGATCCTGCCAACAAAAAAAAACTTACCTTACCGAAATATGTATGCTTGATGAATATTTAATAAATGGTCACACAGACACTTGTAGTCACCACACCTGATTATAATACCTAACAAATTAAAGTTATATATTATGTTATATGTCAAAGGTGGAGACATAAATATATTCGTACACATAATATTATCTATTTATCCAGTCAGAAAAAATATTTGTTTGAAAATCGGTGATCAATTATCGGATTAGTGTTTAATTTTTCTAAAACAGGCAATTATTACTAATTTTTATTTAAATATTTATTAAAATATGAATTTATAAAAAAAGAGGGTTGACATCAGGAAGGCGGCCGGTCGTAAATCGTCCAAATCATTTCAACTGTTCCGGCTATTTCTTCTCCATTTTGCAAGGTCTCTGGCCCAAGGGGTGATCATTGACATGCATGTTATATTTGGAGATGAAAAAGCGGAAAAGCGCACCCTGGGCTCCGAAGCAGCACAGCTGAGGATGCAACCCGGAACGCGCTAATATGAAGAAGAATCAAGTCTTTATCTCGTATTTATGTACATATGATTTTTATACAACATCGAGAAAGTAGTTAGTTCACTGTCTTGTGGGCACCAGCACTTCATTAGAAAAAATGTGCTACAATAAGTGATAAGATCTTTAAAGTTAGTGGGAACGATACTATCAATAATAAGCAGACGAATGACTTTATTATTGGTTTTATTACTTGAAAGGCAAACTTATCGATTGTGTTTTTATTTAATGTAAACTAGTTATATAATAAACACATACTATCATTTGTGTTTATAAATAACCAGCCGTTCTCCACCTGCAATGCTCGCGTCCACGACGTAACCAAACCATCATGGAAGTAATTTTGTCTAAACACAACATTATATGGATAATATTGTTTGATCATGTCAATCACACGGTCTACTGTGTCACGACTTAAAGATGAACTATAAAGTGAGATCAAGGTAGCCTCACTTCCTCATTCCGAGCAAAGCCGGGTCAGATACGCAGTGTAGATAGGGTGATGTTATAAAGAACTAGACGAAAGTGCGTGTTACCAGTCTTATAACTTTAAAACGTGGTCCCTTACTATAGGCATACCGTGCTTTGGTCTCATAAAAATGCTCAAGGCCGCTCAGTGGGCTATGCTCGGAGCTTCTCTACGTGATCGAATCAGAAATGAGGAGATTCGTAGAAGAACTAAGATCACTGACATAGCCAAGCGAGGCACATAGCGCGAAGAACCGACAGCCAATGGGGCAGAAGGGTTCTCGAATAGCGCATAGATAAGTCGCAGCGTACAGAACACCAACGTACTAGGTTTTTGGACGACCTGAGCAGGATTGCAGCAAAACGCTGACTGCAGGCCGATCGGTCGTTTTAGAAATCTTTGGGGGAGGCCTATGTTCATACCTTGTACGTAAGTATCCTAAATATACTTCCATTGTCGGAGAGTAGAAGAAGCTCGACGTATGAAGGCTCTGTGATTGATTAGGTGTTGGATAATTGATTAGGTGTTGGATAATTGCTACTCGGACATTGACTGTCTATATCCTTTGTTATTATTCGTTTCTCACGCTCTTCGTTGTGAGAAAACAGATAATACATTAGTAGCACGTCTTATCCCTAACGGGGTAGAGAGAGAGGGTACTAGACATTCGTGCGCAAGTGTACCCATGCGCAAACACACCCCTTCTACTTTTTTCCAGCGTTCTTTTTACATGACGCGACCTATACCTACGTAAAGTATCTACAAAATTCAAAATGAATGTATGAGTACGTTCTAGCTTTTCCTTGTGGTCATTAGATAATGTGGATATTATTTAATGACCACATTTTTAGATATTATTTTGAAGATATTATTTGAAATCTTGGTAATGGAAAGAAAATATTTTGTAATATTTTGTTTGTAACGCACAATGGTCTTATAAAAGATATTTTCGATTCTTTTGCAGTCCGTTGCTTATATATGTGTAAATATAATGTTCAATCCTTATATCTATATCTATACTATATACTATACTATAATATTATAAAGAGGAAAGATTTGTACCTATTTTTGTATGTTTGTATGTTTGTAATGAATAGGCTCAAAAAGTACTGGGCCGATTTAAAAAATTCTTTCACCGTTGGAAAGCTACACTATTCCCGAGTGACATAGGCTATGTGTGTACCACGGGCGAAGCCGGGGTGGACTGCTAGTACTTATTAAGAGGGATAGGTGTCTAGACAAAAGGAGAGATGCCTAATAGTCTGGAAGTTTTTAATGGTTGAGTATCTACAATCTGTCTCTTAGTGTTTTGCCCAAAATATTTGTCAACAAAATGTGCAAGTACTGTCACGACAAAAAGTTTCTCAATGGATAATTGCGGTACCGTCGAGGTCGAAAGTGTCCATCACTATAAAACTTGTGCAATGTGTGAGATAATATTAATTCAGTGTAGTTTGACACGCGTTGCTGTGCTGCAAAATGGTAAAGTCAAGATGCACGCAATGTAAACCGATCTGTCTTCTGAATTTTATATCTGAATTTTAAAAGACGCATTTTAAAATTAATAAAATGTCTTTAAAATATAAGTAAAATTAATTTCGAAGAACGTTTAACATGACTGTTTAAACTATCGCCAAGAAATCGCAAAACCTTTTCGTACATAAACCGTTTTCATGATAAATTAATCACGCATTTCATTTGCGTAATTAATTTATCATGAAAACTTGGCTGTTTTGTGTTTGGCTGATCAGGAAAAAAAACTTAGAAGCTGCAGTACCACGGAAGTATTTTTTAGCCTCCTATACAAGTTGACCGATCAGCTGATCTTAGTTTGTATGGAAAGCAAAAAATATTTTTCATATTTTGATATATGTTCCTTGAGGAAAGTTGTTCAATATCATGGACTGAATTCACCCATAAAATTGTCTCAGTATATTTTGCTAGACGGTAAATATTGCATAAACAAACAATATTTTTCCTAAACGCATATAAATGTTTTTCAGTTCCATTCCGGGAAAAAATAATACCATATTTCGCTACCTGTTATGTCTTTTTTTTCTTTTTAATGAGCACTTTTTAATTTCAGAAAACCCCAATCTGAGTTCTAAGAACTATTTTGATGACTTGTAATATTAGGGTAATTTTCATTTCCCGTAATGACGGGGAAATACCGACTTTTTGCTCTATTAAGTTTTATTACGATGCTACCGAATCTAAGTGGTTTCTTTAAGTGAATACCGTACTGTACAGTGTACATCCTATTATTAGATGCTTAAACTTCACAAAAAATAGATTACATGTATCTTGTACCTACAAGTAGTATATAAATAGGTTTACTATACAGATTGAGTTAGTATCTTTAGTTTATTTTAATTTGTACTTTAAAAATCTGTGTGATCATCGTCATCAAATCACCCACAGGAAGTCCACTGCTGGACATAGGCCTCCCTTAAGGATTTCCAAAACGACCGATCGCCTGCATCCAGCGTTTTCCTGCAACCTTGCATTCGAGAACCTTTCTGCCCCATCGGTTCTTCCCGCTATGTGCCCCGCCACCTGTCACTTCAATGAGCTCATTCGCTGAGCTATGTCTGTGACCTTAGTTCTTCTACGAATCTTCTTGTTTCTGATACTTTATTTATGTGATATACCCAATCAATGTAATTCAAAAATCAATGTAATACGGCCCAGGATATCCGTACATAAGTTGGTCGAACGACCACAGTTGGGGGGAAAACGCTGACCGTTTTAGATAAGTCATTTTGGATAATCTTAATGAAGTCTTTTTTTCAATAGTGGATAGTCATGTGGCTTAAAAGAGTTCCCTGGGAGAAATGTTCTCTAAAATGTATTGTCTTTTGTTGTATATTTGTGTTCTTTTTGTACACTAATGAGTGTACGTACATACATACTTACAAGCAACGATTGGACCTGTGTCTCCCGTTAATTTTAACCAAAAAATTCATTAATAATGTATGTATATTACTAATAAGCCATAAACGGGTAACTTACGTAAAAAGTCAGCTACTGGCCCAGGGCTCGGAACCAGTTTTGATTTACCGGTTAATATTGTTCATAATAACGTTAAAATTTGGTTATTTGGTTAACCGGTTAATCAAATAAACAGTTTAAAACTAACCGAAAAATTTTGTTAACCGCTTAATTTAAGATAAATATGTATCGTTTTAACCGGCAATAACACCTAAACGAAACCGGTTAAACTCAGGCGCACACAGTAACGCCGCAACAGCTGCCCCGCACCCACCGCCCCCCATTCGCTTGTATAAAAAAACAACAGATGGCATTGCTCACTTATGTTGTTAAATTCATTTTAACCGGTTATTTTTCTTCAAAGTTACCGAAATTAGCAAAAAACGGTTATTTGATTAACCTGTTGAAATGCCGTTAAACGGAACCTTAACCGAAATCCTTGCCAGTTCGGAAAAAAATGATCAAAACCGGTTTGAACATTTTACCGGTTTCCGAGCCCTGCTGGCCGACATGTTTCAACCTCATCCGGAGGCCTTTCTCAGGACGATCAGGTCTCCAGATAATATGATATCAATTTATCGAATATTAATGATGATGACGAATGACTAGTTAATCAATTGATATTTTTTTTTATTTACATACTGTATACCAACAATACATCGTTAGCAACAAAAATATAAATATTGTAACGATGGTGTTGAAATAATAAATTGTATACAATTAAAAGAATACTTGATTAATTTTGAATTGATTTATTCCTACACGACTCGGAAGTAGAGCCTTCAGACAGTCGGAATAAATAATTACATTATTATTGATTTGTGAATCAACGCAGTTTCCTCCGTAATTATCAATGAATTAAGCTGTCTTTATTTGGCATCATTAAATAAATATTGACTTGCGTCATTCATCTTTGTTGAAACTAAATCAAAACTTTTTAAGGTAGATACCCTAATTATATGTGTTACTGTTAATTTTTGTAAATATAATGTATAAATGTAAGTATATGACGATTCACAAAATATACTGAAACTATTTTAAAGGTGAATTCAGTCCGTGATACTGAACAACTTTCCCCAAGGAATATATGTATATCGAAATATGAAAAAAAAAAATTGACTTTTTATAAAAACTAGGATAAGTCAACTTGCATTGGACCCCAACAATTTTTTTAAATATATAGCGACAATTAAACTGATTGAGCTAGCCCCAAAGTAAGTAAAACGTGTTATGGTATACTTACTCAACGATACTATATTTTATAAGTAATAAATACATACATATGTAAACACCCACGACCCAGGACAATTTGAAAAAGGCCGTTTTCCAACTTGTGTTGGCTATTGATCGAACCCAGAACCTCAGTAGTCGCGGAATGACGTGTTAACAACCACTAGCCATGGAGGTCGTCAAAGCCATTTTTCGATATATGTTCCTTAGGGAAAGTTGTTCAGTATCATGGACTGAATTCACCCTTAAAATAGTTTCAGTATATTTTGCTAGACGTTATATAAAATTAGTTGAATTACCTGTAATATTTATTGTTAATGTAGGAAACGGAATATTAAGATTAGAACTTTCAAAAAACGGTATGATGTTTTTATTTTTGGTAAAAGCCTCTACTTTTTGTTTTAATTCTGTTTTAAATTACCTCTTTTATGCGAAGAGGGCGTACGACGCTACTTTAGGTCATGGGGTGCAGTTTTTAAGGGGGGGAGCATTATTTGTGTGTCCAAACAGACGCATTTTTGAATTGATCGTATGCGAAGACTTTGCACGAGTGGTCTTGACCACTCGTAATTTTGACATTTGTAGCGTAAAAAATATCAAAGAAAGAAACCTTTCATGGATAAACCGTTCCATTTCTCGCTGTTTTTTTATTTAAGTATAGAAAACCATTAACTTTATGATATTTTCTGCGTAGAACAATATTACATAACGCTAACTCGTCGGTTTCAAAAATACGTTTTGCACTCCAGACCCTGCACGCGCAAACTTATACGTATGTGTTATTTAGTTTACAAAATAAAATATTTCGAAATAAAAAGACATCTCATTTACCTTTGTTATACAGCAAAGGTCAACAATACAATCCGGACAGACAGACTGACAGACAGACAGAATTGCACTGAACCGTAAAAATCAGAATGCGTTGATATGCTGACGTCTTTGTAGACGTGACTATGACATCACTTGACCCGATTGTACTGTATGTTATAGTCAATTATTTTTCTTTAAGCAAAAGTATATTTTGTACACCATTTTTAAAATTTGATCTTACAAAGGTTTTAAATTCAACAGTAAGCAAATTATTCCAAATAGGTAATTTTTTTCCGACCTGACTAACATTATTTTTCGATAACAATATTGGGGCAAGAAGATAACAAATAACAAACAAATTAATTAACAAGTTGTAGTTTTAAAAACTAAACCCGACTACGGGAAAATGTATGCTGAAAATTATGTTTATCCAGTTAAGGCCGTACCTGAATTTTCCGGGGTCCAGTGCTGCCATTTAAAACAAATCATTTCAAAGAAAACGGAGACAAAATTTTGCTACTATCAAATCCTAGATAACCTTTCAGAGTATTTTATGAACTACTGTTTACAGTTTATAATGAGAACGTTAAGCTTTACTACGCACATTTGCCAAAAGTGGCCGTTTTTCGCACGCTTAATGCAAGTATAGGCAGGAGGAAACAATTAATAATGTAGATATTTTTGAAATATTCTAAGCCCTTTCTTTTGATACCCTACATAGTAGGATTAGGCATCCGGTCTCTTGCTGTCATCCCTAACCAGGCCGCTAGGTTCTAAATTGTTTAGGGCAACATGACGCCCTAAACGTCCAGCGCCAACGCTTTTACGACAACAGAGTCCGTGGTGGCCCAAGCCATAAGTATAAAAGTAAATATTAAGAATGATATTTAACATTTTCTTTAACATTTATTGGCCAACACTCGTTGAGATGGCCGACTAGACTTCAGCAGGTCAGCGATTCTGACTACTGCGGACTAAGATAATGTACAACGAGAGTAATCAATACCGTTTTACCATGAACATATTATTTTGTGAAAAGGTCGAATAACAGAATGGCGTTGTTGTAATTTTTGCTGCATTTTTATTAAAAACTAAAACAAGTTTTTGTATCGAATGAAACGCTATGTTTACGGAAAAAAGGCGGGCTATTTACGTTCACATTGGAGACGACCTCAAAGTCACGTGAGCATTTTTTGCCGAAAACTATGAATATGAAAACGTCGTTCCTAATTATATTATATTCCTAAAATTGTATCATTAAATTACAATCATCATCATCAGGTCTTTTTTAGTCTCCACTGCAGGAGCGCGACCCTCTCTGTACTACCAGATCTATACTTAGCCATTAGTAGCCAGAAGATTTGGCCTATACTCTCCACGCTGGCCAGACGGGTTGAAGGTTTCATTGATGTTTATTAGCTTTGTTTAGCTTCTGTTTCCTAAGTCGCCTTCTACGACATCCACGCGGAAAGACTTGGAGTGGTCCTATTCTACTCTGCTGGGAACCACACGTTTAATTACAATCATCTACCTATACCTATCAAATTCTATAATCATTATTTTGAACCCTTTTTTATCTAAATCGGTAGAAAAGGGAATCAAAATAGTGATGGAACGTGATTCTTTGTTGATTCTTTTGAGAGAGATTGGGGTAAACATGAACCTAGGTTACAAATAATAAATGAAGGCTCCTTCAAAACATTACACTGAATATATATATTTGACGTACCTACAGGTAAATTACTTAATACATTAACTACTTAAGTATTATGAAGTACCTTTAATCTAATAGATCTTTCATGCTAATCTGGGTGAAAGAAAAACTTAGAATGCACCAGCTGCTTCTTTTCCCGCACAGATAGTAAAAGCTAATCAAGGGAATGGGCGAAAATGCAAATCTTTTAAGAAGGCAATGCGGCTAACAACACGTTACTATTTTGATTCCTTTTTCATGCCTTTTTTTACCTTCTTGCCTACCAACTTTGGTAGGTAGGCAAGAAGGTGAAAAAAGGCATGTAGGCGGTAGGCTTTTGCGTCTTGCGGCCGAGTGAGTCTGCAAGCCGCAAGCCCCAAAATGTTCTGTCTGTCCCATTAAGGATACAGACGTGATTGTGTTTGTGTGTATCCAATATAATTTAGGTACACTATCTCGATAACAGAAATAGGACATCGGCCTTCAGGATCGGAAATTTAAAATATAAGTGAATAAGAACTTATTTTGAATCATGTTGAACAAATCTTATTAATTACCGAAAATACTGTTTCACCTCGGATTAACTCTGAAGCACTCTGAAGTATATAATCATGTCTGTATATTTTAAAAATACGGCTGGTTCTCACGTTGCAATTAGTATTTGGTGCAGTGACCTTTAGGTAAAACATACGAATGTGATCGAGCGAGCGATCCAAATCAGGGTCGCGTTTTTGCAAAGTCGTTGTGTCCAGTTTTTTTGACATTTCAATAATTTCTAATAATGCCAACAATTTGATCGAGTACGTTTATTAGTAACATGTCTTTGTGAGAAAAATTGACACCCAATGTCTCCGAACATGGTATAATAAAACACGGTAATATTCTCTTCCCATGACAGCTAGGTCACGTGATTGGCCAAATGAATACTTCATCACTATTCCATATCTCTGCTTCATCAGTTGGGAGTGTTGCCATTGTGTGTGATTGAATTTCCTGAGAAAAATGCATTTTTTAATTTAATAAACCAACTGATGATTCAAGATATAAATTTATTAAAAATTAAACCGATGGATCACACGATATACGAAATAGACCTGCATGAGCTACCGATAGGCACAAGCCAATGAAGCTGAACAAGTGCAGTGATTGTTTTTTTTTTTAAGAATAATTTTACGGCCCTGGACACAAGTCCTTTAGAGCCTGTCTTTAGTTTTATTGCTTCTTTATTCCTAAAAAGTTAAAATCAAAAGTTGGTGTCTTTGATTGCTGTAAGGGAGCTTCTGGCGACAAGCCTATACGATCACTGGTTTTCATACCCGATTGAGTGGCGCAACACGCAGTCCGCAAAACAAATATTACTACAGCCGTACTATGACTGACCACTTTAACTACTTATTTCACATACTGTTCATGAACATGAGCATTTATAACACCAAACTACACCAATTTCACATTATAAAGTCCACTAAAATAAATTTGCAACATCATTTAAAGCAAACCCCAACCGAACTCCTTGACTGCCTGCCAAAAATCCTGTCATAGTGATTGCTTCGGGTCGGCTTTGTTGTTCAACAAATACTGCCGAACCGACCATGCCGGCCCGCTTATGTGTGTAGCAAGCCTAACTTATAGCTCTCTTTTCCAGGTGTACCACATGTGCGACGGGCTGGGTCGGCAGTTCAGCTACACGTGTCCCAACACCACCCTCTTCCAGCAGCGCATGCTTATCTGCGACCACTGGTACATGGTCAACTGCTCCAAGTCTGAAAGCGACTACAGCGCCAACCTCCTCATTGGTAAGATTTATCTATCTATATTTAAGAGCTACTCTTGTCGGTGGAGTATGAATTATCTTCCATTTGTCTCTCTCATCCGCCAGCTATTTTACTTCGCGTCTGTGCGACACGACGTTCACCTTCTTCTTTATCTGTTTCATGTAGCTATGCCTCGGTCTCCTTGGTCCTCTTTTCCATTCTATCTTTCCTTCAATTATAGTCTTTATGAAATCGTCGTGTCAAAGCAGATGACCTAGATTTTTCCCGGTTACACCCTCAGTTGTGCTGCTGCGGAGACCAGGGTGCGTTTTCCGCTTCTTCTTCTTGAAATATAAATTGCATGTCAATGGTCATCCAAGGATGCCAAAGGCCTTGCAAAATGAAGAAGAAATAGCCGGAACAGTTTAAACGATTTTTAAGCTATTGTTTAACGACTGGCAGCTTGCCTGACGTCAACCCACCTTGTTCTTAGCTTAGTCCTTTAGTCGCCTCTAACGACATACTCAGAAAGGGATGGAGTGGTCCTATTCTAAGCTGGAGACCAGAGAAACCAGAAAAAATATTATTATATATATAGATACATTTATTTTATTAAATATAGTATAATATTTTTAGCTATATGTCCTATTGTTGGGCAAAGCCCTCCCCTTTTTGCTTCCATAGTTCTCAATTTGGGACAGCTTGCTGTCATCCAATCAGATAGCGTTTGATCTCATCTAGCCTTGTCCTCCTTGGTCTTCCTTGTCTCCGATGCCCTTCAGGAGTCTCTATCGTAAACTTTTTGCCCATCTTCCTGTTTTCATACTACAGACATGTCCGGTCCATGGATCAGCTTTAAAAAAGCTTATTTGGCTATGTAAATAAGGAGCAAGCTAATGAAAAAAAAAAGAAAACATTTTCGCAAGGAATTAAGGATTTGTTGACTTTGCCGAATAAAAGACATCAACGCGCCAACCATGCAATTACTTACAAAATTGACTTGGTACCGATTTTTGTCACAAAAAATCGGGCAAATGCGAGTTAAACTCGCGTAATGAAGGTACTTTACATAGGTTTTCTTAGAATCAGTAGGTAAAGAACTATTTTCTGTATTATTGTTTCCATGTTTTGCGTAACTAATAACGGTCCAATTTCCAATTAAATTTGTATGAAATTTTCCTTTTCCGAGTACATTTTATAAATTGGTCGAATTCTTTAATTTGTAAACCCTTATTAGCTCTGATAGTTTTCCTTTTAACTTCGTTATCGTGTCGATATATAACCGTTTAGCTGACAGAGGGGGCGACTCGTGACTCTAAAAAAAATTTACAATTTGAAATTATATATTTCACAAACGGATCCGTAAATCAAAAAATAGTGTTCACAAACTTGCAATATATTTTAAAGACTTATTCAACTACATTCCACACCATGGGTTAGTCGGGAAAAAATGATTCCCACTTATATGTATGGGAGATACCCTGAAAATTTTTTTCAAGTATTTATTTTACCCCTTTGTCGACGTGATTAATATACATGCCCAAGCCAAATTAAAGCTACCTAGTACTAATAGTCTCTGAGCAAAACCGCGGACAGACAGACAGACATGGCGAAAGCAAGGGTTCCTTGTTGACTACGAAACCCTTAAGAATGAAGACGAAACAAAAGTTTAACTTAATGATTGTGTAATCTTTAACAACCCTTCACCGTTAATCTCACAGCTCAATAACTACCGTGTACATAAAAAAATTGCTGTGTTCTGATATAACTTGACTGCAACCTTCGGTTACATAAGTTAATTCTAAATAAATTGTGGTTTACCGACGAGCTGTGGCACAGGACATCAATCTTTACCTACTTTTCATATGTCTGGTACATCAAAGCTCAAATTGGATGCAATTAGGGCGGGAACTGAACTACTTCAGTAGTAGTTAAGTGTATTTATAGTTATTCATTTTTTTTATAATTTTATGTTTTCCATTTTTTTAAATTTTCGTTATAATGCTAAGTTAAGGCCGTACCTAAATTTTCCGGGGTCCAGTGCTGCCCCCATTTAAAATAAATAATTTCAAAGAACACGGAGACATCATTTAAAATTTTGCAACTACCAAGTCCTAGATAACCCTTCAAAGTATTTTATGAACTACTGTTTACAGTTTATAATGAAAACGTTAAGCTTTACTACGCACATTTGCTAAAAGTGGCCGTTTTTCGCAAAAGTGCGTAGTAAAGCTTAACGTTCTCACTTTAAACTGTAAACAGTAGTTCATAAAATACTTTGAAGGGTTATCTAGGACTTGGTAGTTGCAAAATTTCGAATAATGTCTCCGTTTTCTTTGAAATAATTTATTTAAAATGGTGGCAGCACTGGACCCCGGAAAATTTAGGTACGGCCTTAATAAATTGATACAAATAGGTATATTTGATTTAAAAAAATAACATGTAGGAAATTGAATATGATGTGTAAGACCTAAACCCATGACCTTTATAATACCTAACTGTTCGGTAGCTTAGTGTCAGACAAGCATTCAGGGTTTAAATGTGAGGGCCAGATCCCACCTCTAATTTAATATTAACTACATGATCAAAACAGTTTGGCTTATCAGACAGTTTTAATTTGTATCATCCATCATGTACATTATCACGTCTTTATCCCTAATGGGGCAGACAGAGTATTTTGGGTTTTACTGCCCTAAGCAGACAGAGCCCTAGGCTGCAAGACTCGAAGGCCACTTTTATCGTGGTGGTGGGTGAGAAGGTGGCAAAAGGAATCAAAATAGTGATGGGTTACTAGCCGCATAGCCAAATAACATGATTTTCATAACTGCTCGGCTTCTAAAATTACATACCTATATAAATATCCAATAAAAAAAACTGCAGTCAAATAATCTGACAACCCTAATCTGGCAACAAAATTACAATTAAGTATTAAAAGCCACAAAGCCTCATCAAGTGCTATTCACGTTGAATTGTACGCATGTATGCATGCACATCGCATCTGAATCTTTCCACTCTAAATACAGGACTATTGGAAGGTGTGTTTGTTATTGTTACTGACCCCTGTGACCTTGTCTGCTGTCGGTCAGCTTGGGTACAGACAGCAGCGTCACTAATATAATGTATTTATTATTTGAAGGATTTGTAATTGATTATCTACACGGCAAAAAACTCTAAAGATCCACTGACTTATCAGTTCGAACAATTAGTTGAAATTACGATAAAAAAATTAAAGTAAATGTGTCCATGATCGATTAAAGTAAATGTGTCCATGATCGACAAACAAATATACAGGCTGACTTTTTATCTACCAGCCAAATTTATGGAGCAAGTTCAGTTTATGATACTGAACTACTTTCCATAAAAACAATTGAAGAAATACTAAAATAAAAATTCACCTGCACATACAAATCAGCACTTAGCCAAACGGATTTTGTATGGGAGGACGAAAAAATTTTCGGCGGTCGGCCCCGGGCAGCGAAAGCCCACGCTACGCCACTGGAAAACACATAAAGACAAGGACAACATATAGAGTAAATTAAAAAAGTTAGTTTTCTTGTATTTGTTCAATTCAATTCAAATTCAATATTTTTTTTTTGTATCGGGATACGGTTCCGGAAGGATACGTGCTACGTAAGTTGCGACAAAAAGCTAGTACCTATAATTTTAGCAAGCTCATATTACTAATATTGAAACAGTTCTGAATGAATGGATGAATTAGATTTGCCTTGAAAAACATGTTCAACTTATTTTACTGTCCTTAACATGCGTTCTCATATGTTACGTTACGGCCAAGGTTTGATCAAATATTGATGTAATATGCGTGCAGAAGGTAAATGCATATTTATATAAAAACAACAATTTGTATAAACGCTTCCTAGTTAAGTATAGGAGTCGACGGTAAATTGCCACATTGTGTTGTATCTATCAATTATTATAAGCTTATTATAGACTTAATTAAAGTTTTGTTCGTGTCACGCACGTGGTAAAATATAATTGGTATGTAAGGTGTTTGTACAGGACAAGGTCTGAATTGAGGATTGTAATAAATGATCGACAGGCGAGGTACGCAGCCTTGTTTCTTTGTATGCTGCTTGATTAACTTGTTTCGAAGAGGTGGACTGTGCTTGGTCTGTATTCCTAAGGACCTCCTCATACATGAAATTGATGAATCTTTTGACGACCTCTGTGGTATAGTGGTTATCATGCCAGGCTGTCACACCAGAGGTTTCGGTTTCGATCCCCGGTCAGGCCAAGATATAAAATGATCTTTTTCAGATTGACCTGGGTTTTGGATGTTTATCTATGTATGTATATATTTGTTATAAAATATAGTATCGTTGAGTTAGTATCCCATAACCCAAGTCTCGAACTTACTTTGGGGCTACCTCAATCTGTGTGATTTGTCCGTATATATTTATTTATTTACGTTCTTCTACCACTATATTTTGAGGAGCTCGGTGGCCCGGTGGAGTACGCATTGCAAGCTTTCGCTTGTTACAAAAGTGCTATAAGCTCAGACTAAAACAAGCTTTAAAAATCGTATCCATAAATATTATCTGTCGTTATGCCAGTAAGTCTCAGTTCTGTTCAGTGTCACTAAATACATTTAAATATTTTAGTATCGTATATGTATTATATATATATATATTATAGAATAAGCTTATGTAAGTATATATAAGTATTAATATGTAAGTATATAATTAGGTATAGATATTGCGCCCACCTTATTCCGTACTATTAATTTTTCCTCTACCCAAAGGTTGACTGGAAGAGATCGCATCTAGCGATAAGTCCGCCTTTGTACCAATATTTTCTTTGTGTTTGTTATTTTTATTTAATGAATTATTATGGTGCAATAAAGATAATTTGTATTGTATTGTATAAGCATATACAGGGTGATTTTAATCTCGTAGCTATATTCAAGGAAAGTACTCTTTAGGCGAAATAAAAAATACATATTCTTTCATATGTAATAAAAACAAAAGAAAATACATATGTATTTTGTTTCATAATAATAAACAGGCAAGTGCGAGTCGGACTCGAAAATGAAGGGTTCCGTACCTCCGTTTGTGAAAACATTGTGTTTTCAAACGGTGAAAAAACACGTTCCTTGTATGACAACCCGCCTTTAATTTTTAACTTTATCTCATTTTTAGTATTTTTTGTTATAGTGGCCACAGTAATACAAAATCGTTGAAAATTTCAAGGGTCTTGCTATTACAGTTCAAGAGATAGAGCCCTGTGACAGACAGACAGACAGCGGAGTCTCAGTAATAGGGTTCCGTTTGTACCCTTTGGGTACGGAACCCTAAAAACCAAAGATATTAGCCGACAATGCATACCAAAAATCTCCCATTTGAATATCACCGCCCGCTACTAGGCCCATGGCGGCCGTGCGGGGTGGGCAATGGCCGCGCGTATAGTAATGCCAGTAGGTTAGCCATTTATTAGGAATTTGGGACAATTTTTTAACAATTTATATGTATTTTTTTACGATTTTGTGTTCTATTAATGTTTCTGATTACAAGATTTCAATATACCGAGGGGGTCTAAAATCAAGCTGTACAAGCTTAAGCCTATAGCATTTTTAGTAACAAGCGAACGGAAAAACACTCAACGCTCATATTTGTGTCCAGCAGCTACGGACCTTCACTTCCTCGTGAACGGTTCACCGTGTAATTTGATGCTCGGCCATCGATACAGATCCCCCGCCTTAACCACTTCTGGGCTTTAGTTCCGACCAATTGACTGCTCACAGTTCCTGTGTCAGATATCGCGGTGTCAATTTCTCTGCTATCGCTTGTTCGATGCTCATACGGTCTATTTATTTATTAAAACTAAAAGCTACAATAGGTAGAAAGCTAAAGCATTGTCTCCCTGTCGATCTTTAGAAGAAATTAAACTGTTTAGTCATAAATTCTAAATAAATATAGGTAATAACTAAAACTATTGAAGCCAGATTAAGTCTATTCTATATAATTTTCCTTGTTTTATAACCTAGGTACTTCAAAAAGGAGGAGGTTATCAATTTGATTACCTGATACCTAGTTGGTCTTATTTTACATGTCAGTAAGTTTGGTAGATATACATTACGTGTAATAAAAGCTACCGATACAAGCGTTTCGCAAACGGAGCCGAGCTCTACTGGCAGCACCCGTTCACGAGTTGACGCGTGGATCAGCCATCGATGATCAACGACGCCGCCACCAATTTAGATATTTTAGTGAGCATGACGATGAAACCCTTTCACGGTTGTTCACCAAGTGGAAGTGGTCTCCTTTTAGGCCAAAATAAATAAATATATAGGGCAAATCACACTGATTGAGTAAGTAACACACAGTAAGTTTGATCTTGTGTTATGGGATACTTACTCAACGATACACATTGAGATACTATATATTATATATACTTGATATATAAGTCAATGACGATACACAAGGTATATATAAACACCCAAAACCCAGGACAATTTTAAAAAGCCCAATTTCCAACTTATCCTGGCTGAGGATCGAACCCAGAAGTGGCGGACTGGCGTGTTTACCACTACGCCACGGAGGTCGTAAAAATATATTGACTCTGAAAGTTCGAGCACTAGAAAAAAGGCAACTTTTATTTTGATTTGACGAAAACTTAAAAATTACTCGTCCTCATTAATAAAAACCTTTTTCCGCTTCCAATAATTATATATGTATTATAAAATATTCATATGTAAAATTGTAAACACACGAACTCCACTAATCGTGACTGTGTGTTAGATACCTATGAAGTAATTCGTTAATATTAATATTATGAACCTTTAACGATTCGGTTATGTAACGAGACGTCGGCGCGCGGGTGCGGAGTGCTGAACACATACATCGAGATATTTAATTTAAAGATCACTGTTTAATTATTGTACACAATAGCTGCTGCTCGCTGACTGCTACCGTGGCCCGTGGTCAAGGCGTCTGCCTTGTAATTCGGAGGACAATTTTTTACAAAATATGCTTCCAAGCTTAGAAGCATCTTCTTCTTCTTATTTTAAGAGCTTAGTGGCTCTTGTCGGTGGAGTATGCGCCAAACTTCTCGGTTCTCTGCCTTACTTTTTAGTGCTCGATACGACATGACATAGAGGCATATTTTGTGACAAATTTGTTTCCAGTCTGATTAGGATATTGCAGGCTTGAATCACCTGATTATCCGAAAAGAAAGATTCCGTGCTTCGGAAGGCAGCAGAGTTTATTTTTACCCCTTCTAGGATTCGTTGTGGTCTACCCTTTGGGTTGCGGAACTCAGACGGCAGTCGCTCTGTGTAAAAATCAGTAGGTAACCTCGTCATAATCACCTAGGTTAGGTAGCGGACCCCGGGCTCTGAAGCGGTACCGCTGATGACGCAACCGGGAATACGGTAGGATGATAATCATGATGACTAGCTGCTCCTCGCGGCATTGCCGGCGTAATCGAAGGTTACACTAGTGTACAAGGTTTGTGTCCGAAGCATGCTTGCAGCGGCTTATAGAATTTAGAACACAAAACATAATTCTACCTAGTTATAAAAAAAATCAGACATCCAAGTTTTAAAAGGGAACAAATTTTTTGAGCTGTCATTTAAATAATCGAGATGTTATTATGATCAGTTGGAAAACATATTGAGCAGTTATTTAATTTAATGGCGGTTGTTTAATTATTGCGACAGTAAAACATGAACAGTAATAAAAAATCAATTAGTCGGTTATTTTATCATATTACTAGTTCTATTCATTTTACTAGGTTAGGGAAAACCTATAGGTTAGGTTAGATTAGAACTGCGACCAACACACGCTAGGTCGGTTTTATCCATTTTACTAGGTTAGGGAAAAAAATTGAACCGCTCGACGCTCATTCAATTTATTTACCGCCCATTTAATTATTTTCCTGCTCAATTATATATTCACTGATCCAGTTCATTATTTTTATTACTCATTTTTGTTTACTTAACTGCTTATTTTTAACTGCTGAACTAGTTATTAAACATGCCATTTATAATTTTTAACTTACCAAAACTGTTATTTACAACTTCCTCTTTAAATCAGTAATATCTCACGTCACAAAAATTAAATCGTAAATTCCGCCAATTCAAAAGAACGTTTTTATATGCTACTTAGGTAGTTATCAAGACATAGTTACGTTTCCATGCAATGCGAAGGCTGACATTCGATCAGGTGTGACATGGCCCTTCGAGTTAACCACATTGATTTGATCTGACGCCTTCCGATCGGCTCAGTCATTTGATATCTAGCTTGGCTATCTTATGTCTAGAATCTAGATAGACCGGGCAGAGCATGTACCTGCTGCTTCCTCGCAGATCCTACTCGTAGAAGCCGGTAGTGGTAATAGGCGAAAATACGAATTATATTATTAGGCGATGCGGCTTGCAATATTTTAAACTTGTACACATTGCACAGTATTTTTTTATTTTTTTTAATGTCATGGACGGCAAACGAACAAGCAAGTCACCTGATGGTAAGTGATCACCGCTGCCCATGGACAACTGCAACACCAGTAACATAATATTCTTCAAAAAATTAAAACAATGTCTTATAAACAAAATTTATTACGATATAAAAGAATTACTAAAGGATAAACTATATGTAAATTTAACCTGTGTAGTTAAAATATATAACCATTTTATAATAATTTAATAATAAAATAATAATAAATCGATCTTATTGAAATTCAATCAATTAAATATTAATAAAATGAAATTAACTATGTAAACAAATTAAGTAATAAAATATAATAATTTACTCTGAATGTTTTAAATAAATAAATGATTGTATTTCATAATTAAAATAAATTTAGAACATATTTGTGAATATGAAACTGGAAATAATTAATTTAAGTTATAAAGGTATCATCATAATTCAATACGAGTACGTACTAAATGCATAACTTCAAATTTTAATATCTATGAATTGAATGTCCAAAAATGTTTAATATACCAAATATAGGTAAACAAAGGTACTAATATAAATAAAGGTCCTTATAACCTCAGACCAAATAAAAAAAACTTATAACTAATTTAAAATAGTCGATCTAAATTACCTTTTGAGTGCGACCTCCTATTCTCTAACCAAATTGCTGTGCCCGACAGGGTCCATAAATGATTCTTGAATTGTATTGTTGTTATCTTATGTAGGTACTTTATGGTTTGCAATAAATTATTGAGTATTGAGTACATAATTAGCCCATCTTCTTATGGCTTTACCAAACACACCTTTGGTTATCGCAGAACATCAGCGTTGCAGCTCGACCAGCTCCTCGTGACACCATGCTGAGTCAGGACTTTTTCACTATTCAGGACACACTTTTTTTGTTTGACAAATAAATTATTGATTGATCTTACAGTACTTGTTACACTATAAATATTTCGACTATATGGTAATTTAAGTGATCCATCCATCAATCAATCTAGCACTATTTTGAATCCTTTTCCCACCTCGTGGCTCGGCTCTAAGCAGACAGGCTTAGAGCCGAGCCACGCTACCGGCAAAACTCAGTTTTGCTAGTAGCATGAATGGGCCGGCTCGTCCGGGGAAGTACCACACTGTCACAGAAAATCGACGTCTGAGTAGTACCTTCACCGCTTCTATGCTTCGTTCGGTGAGTGAGAGAGCCGGTTGCTGTTCCGTGCTGATAGATGAGATCCAACCCTTATGTATACGACGCATTACACATTGTACATCACAGATAAGTAGGTATTCTGAACTGCATTTTTGGTTCTGATTTTTTGTCGTTAAAATAAGGTTGTTGGTTGCATTTTTGGGTGCTGATGAATTTTCCGAATCCGTGTTTACCAAGATTGAACCAGTCGATAAATATTTACTCGTTTACCATAATTTATCGCGTTTACTAATAATAACAAACAAAGGTAGGTACATTCAGTGTGGGTTTGGTTGGATTAGATCCTATTTACTAACCATAAGCGGTGAGCTCCTTGTGTGAAGAGACAAATGTTAGCTAATGTATTTTACACGTTTCGATTAGTTACCCACATCACAGGTATGGCACTTTATACAGGCGGAGTAATATTTATGCCTATACAAACGAAACTCCGTGCACTCGTCAACACGTGTGAGTTTCAGTGTTCAGTGTTCAAAGCAAATCGTAGCCTTTGTCGTTTTGGCCGTATGGTAATAGCAGAGTACAATTCGTCACTACCCCTGTCCTCTACTACGGGTGTCTTAAGAGCCTCTTTCATTTTCGTCGTTCGTGTGTAAGTGGTCAACATTGGTGTCAAATTTTTAAGGCGCCTAAAGGCATCTCACATAGCTTGACGACTGCTATATAATACAACAACGACAGCAGGGACCAACGGCATAACGAGCACTTGAGATTTTTTTATGCCTATAAGTGCGCACCGCGCCTAGTGTCACTTAAGTTGAGAAAGCGCTAATAATGCGTTTCCCCAATAATAATAATTGATAAGTCTGTCTCAAACTGTTTTTTTCACCGATTTCCTAAAAAGGCAGACAAGGTATCACGCCTAATTAGCTAATTAGCCGAGCTGCTATTCACGTAGCGCCTTGTTTTCAGACCTAGAAACAAATTTTTCGATTGCTGAACGCGGTTGCACACTTGAAAGTTTCGCAACGTTTTGAGTAGAGAATTAGGTATAATCAGGTGATTCGGAATAATAAAGGTCAAAGGTCAGTTTTGTTTGTTTTCGCCTCTCTTCATCTTAGCGCGTTGCATCCTCAGCTGTGCTGATTTGGAGCCTGGTTGCACTTTCCGGCTATTTCTTCTCCAAATATAATACATATGTATGTCAATGGTCACCAAAGAATTTCGAAGATCATGCAAAATCGAGAAATAATACATTGGTGTGAAGTGTGACGAAATAACCTGATTATTTTTCTGGGTAACCTGGGTTCTCAACCTGTTGAAGCACTTCCAGATTGGCCAAGGCAGTTCGCTGCCGGCTGGTAGCTTTTTTGCAGGTAAAAAAAACGGTGCGGTGGAGCAATGCCTGTCAATTGATTTCTTGGCTCACCGCTCGTCGTAGCTAATCTCTGAAGAAAACGGTCTAAAGGAAAAAGATAACATACAATATGGTATACGTTGCTAAAATGATCATTTTCTCCCTTTCAGGTCAACGTGACAAGCCGTTCGTGTCAGAGGAGGAGATGCGCCTGCGCACGCCGCGCCCAGACATCCTATCCGTGCCGCCCAACAACAACTACTACGATGGATTGAGGGAGGCTGAATCCAAGGTGATGTACCAAACAAACTAACTTGCAAACAATGTTTGTTTATGTTTTTCGTGTGTGAGTGAGTACACTGGTGAGATTTTTAAGGTACCTATTAGACATCTGATATAATTTGAAGACTGCCGTACAATCATAACAGCCAGGCCAGGACCAATGGCTGAACGTGACTTCCATTGTCTAGTTGGTCGCTATCATTTTAATAAAAAATATTTCTGCGTTTCAGTACCCGATCCATCCAGGCAACAGCATCGTAGGCGTTGCCGACACCATCTCCACGAACAACGGCCTGGACAGCGGCAAGAACAACTACCGACCGCCGACCTCCTGGTCCACAGGCGTCGGGGTCAATGGCCAGAACAACCGCCCGGCATCGATCAACCCGGACACAACGCAAGACATCACTGGAGCAGCGTCCCACAACCCAACATTCAGACCAAACACTTTCCCTTCAACCGAAAGAGTTTTCAGAAGCACCGAAAGACCTCGAATCCCGAAACCTTCTCAAGAACTGAATCTGCCACACGCTCCTTCAACTACAGAACAGCCGACTTCAGAAGAATTCGATCTAGATGTCAGAATGAAGACCGATTCTGATGACGACCCAGTCGTTAAGTTTATAAACCGTTTCGATCCAAACGCACCTGATTCTCACAAGACCGCCATGTCTAAATCTGAAATTATAAGTATCAATCAACAGTTGCCAGCTGGGCAAGTCAGTGCGGAAGAAGAAAGGACTCCAAGGAAGAATGATAACGGTGATGCTTTCAACAGCGTGCGAGAATCGGACAAGAACTTTGAATCGAGATCGCGATTCGACTCCGTCAATTTAAAGCCGACGACGACTACTACAGAACCGACAACGATTATCCCCACTCCTTATAGGGAACTCCTTCCACCCAAAAACGAATTCTCGCAACAGCCATCAACTACTGTAGGACCACCAATTTATTATGAATGGAAGTGGGCCGTGCCAGCGTTTGACTTGGAAACTCCGAAAGAGAACAATGAAACTTCGCCGGCAAAACCTGCTGGCAAGGTCGTGCAAGGCCGTAGTCCTTTTAGCAGTGTGACCCGACCTACTCCAGTAACAGTAGACCCTTCTCCAAGCAATGTAGAGTACAACACTAGTTCTTACTTCGTTCCTGATTACGTATTTCCTTTAGATAACGCTCACCCTGGGTACGAAAATGAAGATGCGCAGACTTCTTTCCAAGTGAAGATCAGGCCGGGCAGAGCCAGTTTTGGGGAGAACCCCAACTGCCCTCAGTGCCACCCGGCGTATCTAAAGCCGGGGACATGCGAGCCCTGTATAGTGAAGCGGTAACATCTAAAAGCCCTATTCTAAGTACCTAGTTATTTAAAAGCCATAATACTAAGTAACGTTATTACCTAATAGTAACCTTTTGTACCTACTTTCGTTTTAGTGTTGAATAATACAAAGAAACGTTTGTATGATTTTCAAATATTTTTTAAGCTAGATACTCATAGTCGTACTAGCTGTCTGTCTCGGTTCAGTACGAATTTGGATGACCAAATTCGTACGGAACTAAAAGCAATGCTTCTCCAGATCAGAAAAAACTGTCAAAACGGTATCATCTTTTACCTGTACTAGTGACAGTTGTGTTTTATTTTATTATTCAAGGATTTTAATCAATTGAGTAATTTATTAATTTATTCATATTTCAGCAATAACTTGAAATAACCAATTTTTAAAGAATGTTTTTAAGGCATGTGTTTAAATCGATATCTGTATTATGATTATTCCTTTTTTCGAACAAAATATTTTAAACTAATTATACACACTAAATAAATCAAATTTAGTATACTGTTTAATGGTATTTGCAGAACCGTTTTACTAAACGAATAAGGATAGTATTTAAACGCAAATCAAAATTACTGATTGCACAGCAAAATACTCAACTGAAAATATTACTAAACAAACTGCAATTCAAATTTGTGGCGTAGTAAAATGGATAAAACTTTCCTAGCGTGTGTTGGTCGCGGTTCACCTAACCTATAGGTTTGCCCTAACTTAGTAAATTGATGTGCAGTCAGTATTTATGATGAGATTAAATTGATGGGTGATTATTTATTTCATGTGCAATTAATACTATCCCTTTTTAAGGGTTCCGTAGTCCACAAGGAACCCTTATAGTTTCGTCATGTCCGTCCGTCTGTCTGTCCGTCCGGGCTCGTACTCCGCCGCTACTGCACCGATTGTCACGAAAATTAGTGGAGATAGATATTGAAGTTCCAAAAGTTGGTTTTCAAAATTATGAGTGTTTTTTTTCCCATACAACGAAAAGTGAATTTAAAAAATTAAATTGGACTAACCCCAACGTGTGGGGTATCGTTGAAAAGGTCTTTTAAAATGCAACAAAAACTGCTTTGAAACTATGTAGATCAAACCCCCCAGTCTTGAGATAATCTAATACAAAGTTAAAATTTGAGGTGTCCCCCCACCGTAACTTTTGAAATATTACAAAAATAATTCTGAAAAAAATGTGGTATATACCTTAAAAGTATGTACTTTCAATTAAAACTATAGCGGTCTCGGTATCATAGATAGTTATTTTTTAATACGTCTTAAATCGTAAAATGTTACTTGCTGCTACGGAACCCTTCATGGGCGAGTCCAACTCGCACTTGGCCGCTTTTTTATTAAAACAATCACAATCTGCTGTTTTAACTCACCTACTTATTAAATCTTACATAATAATCATAGTATAAAGTATTGATGGCATGTCCTACTTGCTTGATTCCTAATAAGTCGTACTTATATAAGTACTCGTAAATATACAACCACCGACGATTTTTAAATTTTATCTTGAAAATCGATATTTGTACATGACGACTAAAAATAGACGATAAAGTTTAATTTATACGTGAACTTTTTTCTTTAATTTTTTATAAGCAATCAACACTACTAACTACTCATCATAAAAAAATCTACTTACTCTACTCCGTTACGATTTTTTAATAATTATTGTATAATGAGGCAACATGAAAATAAATATTAGTCCAAATAAGCCAATGTTAATTCTAAGCCATAGCATAGCAATAAGTAAGCGTTAGCAGTACAAAACATTTCCATGAATAGTACCTATATTATAGGAATTTCCGAACCGAGGGTGATAAATTAGGTAAGTATATTAGGTATATATACTATCTGTAAGCGAACTGACGTTTGCGAGCCGCCGCGGCGCGTTCTATTATAAATCGAACGTCGCCCACCCGTCGCACTGCATTTATTATTAATAATATATAATAATAATAAATGCAGTACGTCACAGTATCAAAATCTTTTCTTATCATCCCTCATGTTATACCAGTTTTACATCTTGTAAAACTTGTGGAGTGGCATTTTTTTTGCTTATAATAAAAATATTTACTTGCCAACTATAAAATAAAGCTTGCGTTAGTTAACGTTGGTACTTTTATACTTGTAAGTTTGAGCTTTAATCGTAAAATTATTCAGTCGATAACTTTTACATTCCCGTTGATAGTTACCCATTAAATAGTTACCTAATTACGTCTTATTTATGTACCTATTCATATGATAATATAAATATGTTTTGTATATTTTGTACAACTGTGCCTATGAACCTGCTAGTGTAGAATAAATAAATTGTTTTATAATGTCAATGTTTTATTTAACTTCCTGGATTTTCGGGTGTCCAAAAAAAACTATACTAGTTGGCAATACTGAAACGTAATCGAACAATATTTGCTAATTGCTTATTTGGAAAGTAAAATAACATTTACCACCAAAGTTTAACGTTGCAATCTAGTATTACGTAGGTACCTATTTTAGAAAATAATAGAAAATAAAAAGTGAAATCAAAACAGTTTGAATGTAACTAAAAACAAATAAAATCCAATCATTACGTCATACGATTTATTAGAAATTAATACTTTCCTATGTTTAAATATGAAATATTTACACCGCTGTACATTCTAATAAACAGAAATTAACGCTAAAAATGTGCAAAATGTTGTATAAAACGCTCTGGACGATTACAGTAACTCAAGTTACAAACCATGTCACCTTACGGGTGTTGTTTTAAATTCTTGGTAATTATTTTGATCGTTTATACGAGTATGTTTTCATGTAATGTCAAAGTGAAAGGGCCCAAACTTAATTCGTAAATAAATCTTAGATACAGTGGACTCATACAATAGAATAAAAAAGCCTTTATTGCACCAAATAACATCTCATATCGTATCGGCGAGGCACCGGCTCACAGTGTGTTGCTAGATACATTTTTGTAGATATTTACGATTAATGAACAGTTTAAAAAAATACACGATATAACCCAAAGATATTGTCTAAAATATGTGCTAATGTGTTACACAATGGCTTGTTCCTTAGTCAATCAAATTAAATTCTGAAAATAAGCTAAATAAATTACTAAAACAAATTTATGTAGTAGTAAAATGTCTGATTTTGCACATATTTTTATATGAAGATTTTATTATTATTCGTGAATTACTAGAGAACGTGCTAAACTATAAAGTTCTATACTTATACATTTAATATTTAATCAAAAAATCCGATAAACACGGTATCAACGATACACGTTCATTCCGCGCTTCCCGCTTCCCCGTTAGTCGCAAATTAAAACCCTTACCCTCTTATTACAAAAAAAAAAACAAACGTTCGTTAAACCTATTTTAGTTAAAATATTTTGTCCTTCTCTTTTTTCAATATTTGACATAACAAGAACAAGACAAAACATATTTTTAACTAAAATAGGTAGATAGCAATTACATATTTTTTTATGAATAGGAGCGTACCCTCATCAAAATAAAGTCGATAACTATTTCTTGTTTCTCGATATACCTACACTTTGACATTACCAAGAAACTTTACTCAAGCATAAATACAAACATGACGCCATACTGGTATTATGTTTACTTCAGTCTGAATTAATCTCTTCCGCCACTTGCTGCCACTTGGCGACCAGCGACGACACTGTTTTGTGTTTCATGCCTACGGATGCTGATATCTTTACCTGCAACAAATGATATACAAGTTAGAAAGAATTAGGCTTGAAACTTCGTCAAGCGGACGCCCGCGACGGGTTCATACAGTCCGTCTGTCATAAACCCTACGTGCAATAGAGATAGCTGTAACCGTCGCGGGTCACGTGTCTCTGCCGCACTTAGGGTTTGTGCCAAAGACGGACTGAACCCGTCGCGGGTCTCCGCTTGACGCAGTGTCAAGTGTTAAGGCTGGGCACGAACAAAAATAAGAAATAAATCCATTGATAGGGACAAATCGCACGGATTGAGCAAGCCCAAAAGTAAGTTTAAACTTGTGTTATGGGATACTAACTTAACAATACTATATTTTGTAATAAATACCCAAGACCCAGGATAGTTTGAATAAACGGGCAAGTGCGAGTCGGACTCATACATGAAGGGTTCCGTACAACCGTACAATGTTTTAAAACGCTGAAGAAACACGTTTCTTGTATGAAAAATAAGAAAAAAATATAAATTAAAGGGGGTCGCCCCATTAATTTATATTTTTTTCTTATTTTTCGTATTTGTTGTTATAGCGGCCATAGTAATACATAATCTGTGAAATTTTCAAGTATCTAGTAAATGCCACTATAAAGATCAAGTTAAAAACGCTGAAAAAAACCCGTTTTTTGTATGACGACTCCCTTTAATTTTTAACTTTTCTTATTTTTAGTATTTGTTGTTATAGCGGCCTTAGTAATACACAATCTGTGAAAATTTCAAGTATCTAGTTAATGCCATTATAAAGATCTAGTTAAAAACGCTAAAAAAACTAATTTTTTGTACCCCTTTAATTTTACTTTTTTTACCTTTGGTATTTGTTGTTATAGCGGCCATAGTAATACATAATCGGTGAAAAATTAAAGTGTCTGTCTAGCTATTACGTTTCAAGAGATAGAGCCCTGTGACAGACGGACAGACGGACAGACAGCGGAGTCTCAGTAATAGGGGCCCGTTTGCACCCTTCAGGTACGAAACCCTAAAAAGGTATGGCGCTGCGTCATGCGACAGTAATTTTATATACATTTCGTAGGGACATTTTACGCGATGATTACGTTTGAAGTTACTTACCGTGTGTTGTTAGCCGTGTGGTTCCCGGCAGAGTAGAATACGACCACTCCAAGTCTTCCCGTGGATGTCGTAGAAGGCGACTTAGGAAACACAAGCTAAACAAAGCTTATAAACATCAATGAGACCTCTCCAACCCGTCTAGCTAGAGTGGAGAGTGTAAGCCAAATCCTCTAGTTGATATATGGCTCTGGTAAAACAGAGAGAGTCGTGCTCCTGCAGTGGAGACTACAAAAGACCTGATGATGATGACTCTTTTGCATAAAAAATTAAATACCTTTCGCGCTAAAAAAAAATGTCTAACATAGCATACGGTACTCACTTTAGATTTCTTCTTCTTGACTTCTCTGCTCTTGCTGTCTCTGTCGTCGTCGGGCGGCAGCGGCGGCGCGGGCGCCGGCGGCGGGCCGGGGGGGGCCGGCGGGAGCGGGGGGTTCACGGGGGCCGGAGGGGGGGGGAGGGGGAGCAGCTTTCTCCAGCTCCGCGATGTCGTTGTAGAAAGAGAGGAGCTCGTCACCGATCTCTTGCTTCTTTTCTGGTTTCTTGGGAACTTCTGGAGACTGTAATATAGAATTCAAATTAATGTGGCAGGTGAAAAGCTGAGCTGCACTACAGCTCGGGTATCTTTTTAAAAAAAAATAAGTAAATCGTTTTTCCTGTAACTTACAGAAGTAAATGTAAGTTCCATCATCATAATCATGGACGCGTTACGGTCTGGTTTCGATGGCTTAATCGCAAAATGTTTCCTAGTCGTAAAATGTCTCTTTCGCAGAATGTCTCCTTCGCAAAATGTCGCGACAGGGATTAAAAATAAAGTTTCGATTTGAACACAAATATTGTACAAGCCTACGAGAAAAGTAGACAAATTTTAGGAAAATAAGTAAAAAAAAATTGCCTAAACTCGACAAGCGTGGTACGGTAGTTGTTAATTTATATTTCTTGACTTGAAAAGTAATAATGATAAGTAGGAAAGCGTGTTTATTTCAGAACAAATCACTTACCATAGTTGGCGGTGGCGGCGGCGGCGGGGGCGGGTCGTCAGTCCCGGGGGGCGGGGGGTCGTCCCACGCGGGGGGCGGCGGGGTGCGGGGGGGGCAACGCGGGCAGCGGCGGGGGCGGCGGCGCTGGCTCTTCCTGCTAAACATTGCGGAATACCTCGACACAAAACTTTCTTTCGACGTTTGTTTCAAAACGAAGACGTAATCGGAGTTAACACAGATAATTAATTATTTTTCATCTCATCTATTCGAAAAACGATGTTTTTATCCCAAATATTTGGGGCTAAAATCACTGGTAATTCTCTAGACACTGAAAGATAAAAAGTAAATTCCCTAGGCATTAAAACACATTTAAAATCCGAACACGAATAATATTGGCAGTCAGCAAAAAAAAGAATTTAGTTTTAAAATTATAAAATATAGGCAACAACGGCGTAATTTTTTAAAATTGGAATACAACACGTTTTACATGGATGACTGTAGGTCAAAATTTTTTGGTTCTCTTGCTTCAAAAGTATATATTATTAAAAACCAATAAAAACGCGCATTTGTTGTCTTTGATTTAAATTAGTAATTTTAGGAAGTATTAGGTTATTATTACTTATACTATTTTAAATGTGAGTAATTTCTTAATGAGGCCGATAGTAAATAAGTAAAAATTTTACGTATAGTATACATATTTAAATATAAAAAGAATTACACACAAGGAAAAAGTAATTAAACGATTCTAATGACTGGAAAATGTATAAGATGTGGTGGTCCTAGAAAAATATTTCCATAGTACTTCTTCAGTGAAAACGCCACTAAATAAAGGTTAGTAACTGACTGTTAAACTCTGATTAGGTATATGTAGGTATTATTTTACTTTCGTTATAGGTATATATTTGCTTTTTCTCATAGATGGAGATGAAAAGAAGAATGTGCTACACGGTCTACGGTAATAGTTTTATCTCGGGCGATATACTTGAATCCCTCGCTTCACTCAGGATTCCAGCCTAGAATCCCTTGCTTTAAAACATTATTTTGTTCGAGAAGTGTTACAAAGTGATTCTATTTTTAAATTTTGGTATTGTGTTCATAATGTACGTCAATGTTAAATCGTTCTTAAGATTATAATAATTTAAATTTTACAACATGATAATAAATACATAAAACTCACCACGGGGAGGTGCACGGGCGGCGGCGTAGTGCAGATGTCCATGTCAGTGTGCGCCGCGGCCGGGTACTCCCACTGCTCGAACCCGTCCGCCTCGCGCCGGTACTTGTAGCGGGCCTCCGACCTGGTGTAAGGAGGGCACGGTACAAATATGTGTATGGGAGGGCGGTACAACGCCTGTAGGCTTGGCGAGGGTGGGGGGACCGAAAATGTATTTAAAAAAAAAACAGTGGCATTCCGGACGAGTGGCACGGCCGACAGAAGTGAAAACTTGAACAAGGTGGTGTCGGTTACTGTAACGGTAACAGTGTTGTGAGTTCAATAGTTTTTTCCCATCTCAAAAAATGCCCAACGTGTCTAAAGTAATTTTTGACTTCAAATACCTTCATCATTCACAGCCTTGAACCTCCCACTGCTGGGAATAGGCCTCTTTCAGTGAATGCCATTTACCAACTTCAAATACCTTATTGAACTTAAATAATCCGGCGTTTGTGATGACTTTAACCACCATCAAGTTCAGTGCATGATACTTTAACTACTTACTATAAAACATTATTAAAAACCGATAAAAATTATCGTCATCCCATACAAAATCCGTTTAGCTGATCGCTGATTTGTATGGGAAGGCGAATTTTTTTTCGTTTTCTGTTGTTTTTATGGAAAGTAGTTACATAGACTGACCTTCCTCAAAATTTGGGTGGTGGTTAAAAAATCATATACAGGATATGTGGGTATGTTTGTTCAACAGTAACTCATATCTTTAATTAGAGCGTTATGTTTAGTAGGTACGCGTGTAGATGTAATCGATTTTTTTAGTTTGAACATGAACCACATCGTCGAGGTGGAGAGGTTGCGGAGATATAGGGTGCGGGAGTTCAAAGTTCGGGGCAAACTACTAGTGAGTCAAAGATTTTTAATTATCGAAAGGTCCAGATTTTTTTATATATTGCTGAATCAAATATTGTATTAAAAGGTATTATTATAATAAAACTAATATAGGTATCTAGGCTGAATATATTTAGCCAAATGAAATTAAATATCGGTAATTTTTGAATAATTTTCATAATACTCATAAATTTAGTCGTTCGTTTTATAGGTTGTTTCTACTTTTAATTTTTTGAAATATACTAAAAACTAAATAGATGAACCTCATTACAAACCATAAACTGCAAAACATTTTGTAGTCCCCACCAACTCGCCAAACCTAAAGGCCGCTTAGCAACTAACTGACAAACAACTATAAGAGTATACTAAACCCTTTTTGTCTGTGCCTTCACCCAAGAAAACACACCATCGCCACTCAACTACTTGGAAGGTGATGCAGTCTTCGACTTAGATATTACGTATAAAATGTATGATTAATAAAGAGAACAGTATTTCGTGTTTTAGTTTGGTCTTTATGGCGACCCTGCCGGTTTCCAAACAAATTGGCGACCCTGCCAGTTTCAAAAGTAATGCCACGCCACACCAGCATTTACAATGCCGAAGTTACGACTAAGTCCGAACTGTCGATTTGGTAGATATTATCTATTTTAGTATGAAAATTATGCCAATTACTATACGCCTTGTGTCAGATCTGCGCACTATTCGCACTATAAAACAATCTGCGGAACATTGCTTTGATGTGGCGAGACGATTAGATAACTTAACCGGGAAGAATCATTTTTATTACTTGCTTATACAAACTGTACCTAATAACTAAGCTTACTGCACCACAGAAATTCGAGGTACCATCTGGAAAAGACCAAAGCATATTATCTTGAAATAAGGTAATCAAATTAGTAAATTGTGATTTCTCACCAAAATCCTCGGTGCGAAGTTACGGACGCCGGTTGAAAGAGTTTCTCGTCTTGAGTGGAGTCTTCTTTCCTTGGTCTCTTATAATTAGGGTTACGACATGAGTTCCACGGAGTGGGACAAAACATTAAACAAAGTCAAATGATTTTGTAACCATTTATTATTTACTTAAAAATCAGGTACTTTTATCACAGATTTTCATCTTATTCATTCAGTCTTACATTACGAAATACATTGGTAATATAAATTATTAATGTCCTTGTTGAGATGGAAAAGCAAAAACAATAATACAAATAAATTGACCTATTCCTGTACATTTAAAATAAGTTTTACATACACTATCACATAATATATTACCACAAAGCAAAAAATAAAGATTGTAAGAAAAACTTATGTGTATAAATAACAACTGAAAACTCAGTACTTTATTGTAATAAAAAATATTTTAACTAAGTCTTAATATACATTTAAGTCGATTTAGCATTAAATATTTTGGAAAAAATATCCAAAATACTTAATTTCAATGTTACCTGTAATTAACGATGAGTACAAAACATTATGAATGTCATTCTAAGTCAAGACGAAACTTGGCTCAGCGGCAGTTTGGGCAATAAACTCCTAGCCCAATATTTGATGTTCCCACATTTCACATATCACAGTCACTGGAGTTTATTCATAATCAGTGTCCAAAGTAGACCAAAGGAGTAGGTGGCAGAAATTCGACTCTATTTTAGAAAATATACTACTTAGACGCTAATGCATTCCATTTAAAGTACAGGAATAATATAATGCCAGCAAAAGCAGAATCAGCGTTAACGTTAAATCATTCGAATAAACGTCAAATATTATCATTACTCAGTTAATTGAATATTATTACAAATAAAAAAATAACATCAGTTCATCAGACGACAAGCATGAAAAATCTTTCTGAACGACCATTGCTCACAGGATTATACGTGGCAGTCAGTTAATGCCCAATACCAGTCATCACTCATCAGGTCTTTTTTAGTCTCCATTGCAGGAGCACGACCCTCTACCAGAGACATATATTAGACAGAGCAGTCAGAGGATTACTAATATGTTTTTTTTAAATTTTAATTTAATTTAATAATTTTCATTGACATAAATTAACGTACAAAATTATTTGAAGCCTCTTGTTTTTGATTTAGTTTTTCCACTGTGCTTCGAAACGTAGCGTCTTCTCCCATTATAGTGCGAGTTATGTCGTAGGTAGTCTTATACTTATTTTACAAAAACTTTGCTTGTATTGAAGTCTGCCACCCGTTCCTTCAGCCTACGCTCTCCCGCCGGTCAGCAGCCGCGCTGTCGTTAGGTGTAGTAGTAAAGGCTCGTACCTCTGGAAGACGCAGAGCCAGCCGCGCGGCGCGGCGCTGCTCTCGTGGCGCTGCAGCTCCAGCGCGGCGGCGCGCGCCCAGCGCCGCCAGTACGCGGCCGACAGCGCGCCGCTGCGGAACGCGCCCACCAGCGTCTGCGGGAGACAGCACGTCAGTACTTGCTAACGCCCTAAACATCATTTGTAAAAAATACCTTCAAAAAGGGATAAATTTAGAATAGAATACAATACATCTTTATTTGAATTAAAACACACACACAATGTATTACAACATAATAAAAATACAGAAATTATCCTAATTGTAATCCCAACTATCCTAATCATAACTTCCTAACTAATATTATAAATGCGAGTGAGTTTGTATATTTGTTTGTTGGTTTGTTTGTTTGTTTGTTACCTCTTCACACTTTATCTACTGAAACGTCTTGCTATGTGTATGCGTCTTGAAAGCTTGCTCTTGCTTGCTCCTATGTGTATGCGTCTTGAAAATTCGCATACACATAGGAGTAATGAGAGGGATATAGGGTACCTTTCATCCCGAAAAAAGTAATGTTCCCGTAGGATTTGGGATACGCGAGCGAAGCCGCAGGCGAAAAGGTGTAAGTAAAGCACTGGTTTTCTGCTATTAAGTTAGTTAAAATCTTTATTTTACCAAAACATTATGATACGGAACAATATAAAACAGATGTCAAAAGGTGACCTTATCGCAACTGCAATCTCTTCCAGGCAACCGAGGTACTTGGAGATGTTTTACAAAAATAGGTGAGGCGCAAAGTTAAACTCAATTTAAAACAGTTAAACACAATTTTACAAAATATTTATAATTAAACTCTAGGTACAGCTGATAAATACTCGTATAATACAAAATCAAGTTTTTGAATTTAACTTTGTCAAAATTTACAGATTTAAGCGTGTTTAGTAGTTCATCCCGATTTGTAGATTTGCGACTCTCTCTTCGATGCTCTTTCCGAGTGGTCTTAGAACTGACTTTTTTTTCGAAATTTTATGAGAAATAATCTGCTAGTTTCCAAGCAAGTCAAATCAAATACGTTTTTCTGAACGTCAAAGTAAACATTTTCTATATAGGATTTGTATTAAATACTAGACTTCTTCTTCGTCTAAGCACGTTCTCGGTTGCATCCTCAGCTGTGCTGCTTCGGAGCCCGGGGTGCGCTTTCCCGCTTTTTCTTCTCCAAATATAACATGCATGTCAATGGTCACCCGAGGATGCAAAAGACCTTGCAAAATGGAGAAGAAATAGCCGGAACAGTTATGATTTGGCTATACTTTTACGAACGGCCGTCTGCCTGACGTCAACCCTCTTCGGGAATGTATTTGTGCAAAAAGTTTTACAACCGGTCGCCGCCCGACGTTAACCCTCCTTGGGAGTGCAATTGTAGCACGAGATGTTTGTGCTTAGTCCTATAGTCGCCTCTTACGACATCCACAGGAAGAGATGGAGTGGTCCTATTCTAACCCGGAACCACACGGGTTTATGAAATACTAGACTATGGACTGATGAATATGTTAATAAATAAAATATTGATATTCCAAAAATAGATAAATCAATAAGTAACGACTCAAATAACTTACCTGCATTTGAATTAACATCTCCTGCACTGGACTGATTGATGATACCTGAAGCGAATTCAAGTACTTCAGTTTAGCTTCCACCAAGTCTGTCAGATCGTCCAGAGCCTCATCCTTCTTGTCTTCGTTCAACACCTCTCCCTTTGTGAACAGCAGTCCATTGCCATAGCTTATTGTATTCTTTGGAGAACTTTCAGTTTCCTCTTCTTTGGTAAAACCCAAACCTGTCCTTTCACTTGAAAAACCTTCAATATGCTGAGAGTACTTTGTTGTATACTCTGGCGCTGCTACTTGCTCAGTTTTCTTCCGTTCTGGTAACACTGAATTGCAAATTCTTAACTTTTTCCTATTAGTATTCTCTATAGGTTCATTCATATCCATAATATACATGTTTCCTTGTTTCTTCACTACAGGTTCCGTTTTGATATTTTTTTCTTCATCTTTGACAACTTTTTCGTCTTTAATGTTAACTGCACTAGGGAATAAAGCAGTTTCTTCTATAGCCTTACTGCTAGGGAATAGAGGTTTCATATTTTCCTCTAGAGGTGGTGTGCAATCACCATTACTGCTTTTAGGCGAATTCCTTTGACTGTTGTTCTGTGACGATTGGTTTGAAAATATGTCTTCTTTACCTTTCGACTTGACTTTTGGAAGTTCCTTCTTTTCTATTTCATCTAATAAATCGTCTATATTCGTATCTACTTTACTGTCTCTGCTGTTTTCCTCTAAATGCCGAGGAGAGGCCGTTCTAGAACGAGTTTCATCTTCAATAATCTTTTGCAGTTCACTTGGTATCTCTCCACCAAGTTTTTCTAACAATTTAGCTTTGTCTTTCAATTTTTTGAGTAATATATCGTCATCTTGTTCCTCATCATTGACTTTAGGGGAATTCTTAGCCTGAATAAATAATAAAGAAAAATATATTAAAACTTACACTGATAGATAAAAAAAAAAAAAAGTTTTTTTTTGTGTTTTGATGAACTGATAACACCTCAGATTGAAAACTTTAACCCATCACAGCGCTTGATAAAAGTTCCAGTATAATTGACAATACATTGATCTTACTAGGACTTTTGCCACATTTAGTTACTACAACAAAATGCATCAGAAATACATGAGTAAGATCATAGGAAATTGTGTGAAACCAATATAACTATTAATTAGAAAAATAAAAATCGAAAAAAAGATGATGAGGAGAATACAAGTAAAGAGGTGAAGATGTTTTGATTGTCAATGATCCTGAAGGGTTATCCTTTTAGCGAATTTTCAGTTGCTTTTGTCATCATTGATGTTATCACATTCCATGTCAAAATTGAAAACAGATAAGGATGATGGCTATTGCCTATTTTATCAGATGTTTGATGTTGACTATTATTGCAAAAAAAAAATATGATAAAATATAGAAGCTCTGTTGCCTATTCATTATTATGCTATCAAGAGAACTAACCATCACCTGACAAAGTGATTAATTGTGTATATGACGTGGACTACTACTACTAAGTTTAAATAATAGGTGATAGATACATGATGATCATCTATCATCTACATACATACATCATCTAGAAGTCAACTGCGGGACATGACATAGCCTCTTTCAATATTTTTTTTAAATGATAGATTTTAGATAAATTTGATGTCTTATATTTTCTAAAATATAGATAATATATTAAGGCTGAGGTACATTGTTATAGTTTCACTCTTATACTCACCCCTGATAATATCTAAATGGTCATATTTAGGTTTATTGAGAAAATATGATCATATTATTGAAGGGATAGGTATAAGTCTTATGTCTGGTAACGCATTTGATTTAAGACAACATACAAGTCTGATTTTCCTTGTAACGAGACCAACGAGAACACAAGAGTGTAAACCAGGAGAATAAGAAGCCGCATTCAACATGTTAAAGGGAGCTTGTCTGACTACCTTCTAGCTTTGATATGATATTATCATGATTAGGAGCTTGGTGGTCCTGTAGGAGTACACATTATTAGCGCTTTCGCAAGTTAAGTGACGCTGGGCCCGATCCACATCTGGATGGGTGACCACGTGCCATAAAAATTTTCGAGCACCTCCGTGCTTTGGAAGGCACGTCAAGCCGTTGGTCTCGGCTGTCATCATTAGCAGTCCTCAAGCTATGTCAGATGTCTTCAGGCAACATGAAAAATCTGAGACCAGTACATAAAAACCACCACCAGTGGTCACTTACATAAAAACCAAAACGATTATCATCATTTCATATCAATACAATAAAAAAGAGGTAATTTTATACCTCTTCCTGAAGCTCCGTGGAATTCCCAACCTTATTTACCGGGGATTTAGGCTTCTCACTGACCAATTCCGGTGGACTGACCAACTCCGGTGGCATTTCTGGTCCAATAGGAACAGTGTACTCTATATTTGGAGGTAATGAAGGTCCATATTCAACTGTAGCCTTCTTGGGCTTTTTGGCGGGGACCTTGGGCTTGTTTTGGGGTTTGGAAGGTACTGGCTTAACTGGACTCTCTTCCTCATTCGATTCAGAGTCTGAGTTGGAGTATGAAGTTATGAGCTCGATTTTTCTGTAACAATAATCATTTTTAGGCAAGTTGAGAAAAAAACCTTTCATGCTGGCATGGGAGAAAAGAAAAAACTTAGAATCCAGCTGCTTCTATTTCAAAATTACAAATCATGTTAACCCTTTCACCGCGAGACTTTATATCAGTTGTCGTGCTCCCAGCGCGAGGAATTGCGAATGTCCATAGTTTTTGGTCGGATAAATCCGACGCTCGCAAAATGGGCACGAAATTGTTTGTCGGATTAATCCGTCGTTCGCGGTTAAAGGGTTAATGGGCGATGCAGCTAGCAACCCATCACTATTTTGATTCGTTTTCCACCTCGCCCATAATCATACTAAAAGTGGCCTTTGACTCTAGCGGCCCTGAGCTATGTCTGCTTAGAGTTGCAAGATCCAAAATGCTCTATCTGCTCCACTAGGGATAAAGACGTGATAGTATGTATGTAAGTATGAGAAAAAAAGGCAGGATTTTCAAGCAAATGTCCTGATTTTTGTTTTACAATTTCACATTGTTATACAATGGAGAACAATGCGTTTCATTGTCGAGTGCCATTTTGTTTATCACAACATTTTTTATTCGCTATTTAGTTTACACAGATTGCAATAGGTAAAATGGAGGTCTATGGTGATGAAAACACAACCATTAATATAATGACTAAAACCAGTTGGAGTAATAAATAGTCAGGTGATTAGCAAATTAGGTAATTAGCTTGAATGTAATGTTGAGATAATTTGATATTGAATATTGTACTGTAAAGAATCGTGTGGTTCTCGGCAGAGTAGAATAGGACCACTCCAAGTCTTCCCGTGGATGTCGTAGACGGCGACTTAGGAAACACCAGCCAAACAAAGCTTATAAACATCAATGAAACCTCTCCAATTTGTCTAGCCAACGTCGAGAGTGTAGGCCAAATCCTGTGACTGCTCTGGCTAATATATGGCTCTGGTAGTAAGAGAGGGTCGTGCTCCTGCAGTGAAGACTTAAATAAGGCCTGATGATGAATAGGAAATACAAAATGTACTGAGTTCTTACACCGGCTCTTCATCTGTATTCCGCCTCCTCTTCACAGCCTTCAAAATCTTGTCTTTGGAAGCAGGAGTGCTGTTACTCTTGGCACTTGCTACTGGCTTTAGGGCATTTTTAGCTTTGTTCTGAGCATTTTGCTTCTCTGCTAACGCCTGTTGGTATAGCTGCCATTCTTCTGCTGATACCTCTGCAGAACCTGTAAAAGAATAAAAGTAATATTTATCAATTATTATGGCTACATAATATTTAGATACACTAGACAACCACCAATTTAAGCCAGGTCATCTAAAGCAACTGTTGTGGGCAAGCACAACATTAATACGGTTACTAGGTTCCTGTCTGAAGTAAACTGGTTGAAGTGACTATTTTATACAATTATGGTTGTCTAGAGCACAAATTAGTTTTACGAGAAAATAATAAATAATCACCAATTTTTATCAAGTTTATTACAGAACATTTAAGTTTAGGGCATTTAAGTTTCGCATGACGTCATGATCTACTGCGATTCCCACTCCTATACTTACAATGCGGTTTATCTGTATGACTTTTTGCTATTCCAATAAACCGAAAAATATGGGTCCATTATTTTTGGATAATCTATTATTTTTGGATAATCTAACTGACAGACTAAATAAAGTAGTATAATTCGGAGCCAGCCAGATATACCTAAATAGACAGGTGCAACACCACGATTGCCTTAAAACTTGCAACTAACATATTGGCCAGAAAAATATGATGGCAGAGGCAAAATTATGGTGTATGCAATTATTTATTTATTTTATTTATTTATTTAACTTTATTACAAACGTAATAGGCGGACTTAAAGCCATAGGCTTTATCTACCAGTCAACCTACTGGTGATGCCGAGAAAAAGAAAATTTTAGAAGGAGGTGCAAGTTATGTAGATATTGTCACATTTACCTTATGAGGATAGCAGTAACAATATATATATAAATATATATATATATATATACATATGAATAAACCTACATTCAAAATATACATGGTTATAATATATAATATAATAAACTATACGTAAACTACATATTATATCATAATATCTATATTCTATCTGAAAGTTCACGAAGATAATGAGCACGCACTGCACTCTTGAACGCTACACGAGTACGGGCCTTCCGGACATTAATTGGTAGGGCGTTCCAAAGCTTTACCGCTTGAACAGTAAACGAACGCTCAAAGAACCCACTCCGGTGATTTGGTATAGCGAGACGGAGATTGCTAGAAGAGCGAAGATTTTTTACATGAGTATTACCAAGAAAAGTGAATTTTGATTTGAGATACCATGGAGTTTTAGGGTCAAATAGAATGGAAAAGAGGGTTGTAAGAATATGCAGCCGGCGACGCTGACGAACGGGCAACCACTTTAGTTGAGTACGGTAAGCCGACACATGGTCGTACTTACGAAGGCCGAAGATAAACCGAAGACAGTTATTTTGAAGTCTGTCGAGTTTATTTAGATAGTCACAATTCAAGTCAGAGTAACACACATCACCATAATCCAGAATAGGAAGAATAAGAGTTTGAATTAGCATCGTTTTTACATTTGCTGGAAGAAAGTTGTTCAATTTGTACAAGGAGCGCAAACCATTGGTGATTCTACGAGCAGTCTCAGAAACTTGCACATTCCAAGCAAAACTAGAATCTATCTGAAGGCCAAGGTCTTTCACGCTAGAACTAAATGGAATGATGGAGTTGTCATACAAAACCGGTGGCAGGGAGCCGTTGTCAATACGACTCAGGAGCCGTGAGCTGCCAACCAGTATAGCTTGACATTTGTTAGGGTTAACTGTTACTCCAAATCGCCAAGACCAGTCACCTATCACCCTCAAATCCACATTTATTCTTTCTATGGCGCTGTCTACCTGGTCCACTTCAGTTTGAGTATAAAGTTGCAAGTCATCAGCATAAAGATGATACGAGCACTGAAGTTCTTTTGTAATGAAATCTATAAAGATTGAAAACAGTAAAGGAGAGAGAATACCGCCTTGTGGAACGCCAGTGTCAATGTTGCTCCAGCTGGAAGTGCGTTCGTCGAGACGAACTGACTGCTGACGACCACGGAGATAAGTAGAGAACCAGTCAACTGCCGCAGGTGAGATGGAATGATGGGAAAGGATTGCTAGGAGGATATCATGGTCGACGGTATTAAAGGCATTAGAAAAGTCCACTAAACCCAGCACAGTGAGTTTAGTGTCCTCCATACCGGCTCTAATATCGTCGGTCACTTTAAGTAAAGCAGATACAGTGCTATGCCCAGGTCTAAAGCCAGATTGTAATGGATTCAGCAGTCCATTAACATGAAAAAATGAATTATCAGCCATGAGAAATGTGATAAAGAAGGTGATACCAACCTGATCTGCTCATGTGTTGTTGAGCTATTTTCACTGCCAGCAGGTACTCAGGAGGAGCCTCCCATGTTACCGCATTAGTTTGCTGATTCCAGTAGTATGTAAATCCAGTACCTTCGTCATAGCACGCTGACCAGGCTGAGAAAATAATATGTTATATTGCAATATCTACCTCTTTTAGGAATGCATTCATGAGCAATTGTTAATAATATTGAATGGCTTGCAGTACATTGGCAGCAATGCGAGAAGCTGTTTAGTAACAAGACATTATAAACTTTATGTATAATTTCATAAGATAAGCAGTGCAGCAGCGACTCACACTGGCTCAAGCAGTTGCAGTCCATTCATCGTATCAATTGTTTCTATATCCTATGACATTGTAAAAGTTTGTAATGTCTTGTTATTAAACTGCTTGTTGCGTCGCTGCTAGTTCAGTGTAGTAAGAGCCTAATAGACTATCAATATTTTATATACAAATAAAAAAAAATTTAACTAAAAATTAAGTCTGTCATATCGAATGAGATCTACCTAGAGAATGCATAGTAGCATGACAATAGCAACAATATCAGATGAGGAGGTCCTGAAAAGAGTAGGAGAGAAAAGGTGCATTCTGGATATAATAGAGAATAGACGAGGAAAGATGTTGGGTCATCTGCTGCGACATGACGACTTCATAAATTAAGACTATCATGGAAGAAAAGATAGAAGGGAAAAGAGGACCAGGAAGACCGAGGCATAGCTAGATGAAACAGATACAGGAAAAGGTGAATGTTGTGTCGTAAGCGAAGTAAAACAACTGGCAGATGAGAGAAACAAATGGAAGAGAATTCATACTCCACTGACAAGAGCATATCTTTTAAATATAAATAGATAGATAAGCATTGAAAGTCAAACCGTTTTTTTATTGGATAATAATAAGACGGTTACTAATATTGTGTGTATTGTATTGCTTTTGCAGGCCTTCGTCCCGTATGGCGATCCAAACACCTCTCCAAAAGAGTGAAATTAAAAATTTTCAATACCAATGTGAAATCGGTACTTCTATATGGGTGTGAGACTTGGAAGGTGCTGAAAGACTTAGCTTGGCGCCGCACCGTTAACTCAGAAGCTAAGCAGCTTGGATTGTCCTGGAGTGAGATCAAGAATGCAGCGGTTGACAGATCGGATTGGCGACGTGTTGTATCTGCCCTTTGCCCCGACAGGGGGATATAGGAAGCGAAGAGAGAATATTGTGTGAGGTTATATTGACTTTATTTTATCTGTCTTCTTATATTGGACGGAAGTCCAAAATAAGAAGACCTTACACGATATTGTCACCTTTTATTTTGCCACTAACAACTTAATTTCGGTGAATAATGTTTTAAACAAAGTTCTTTAGTCTGCAATAATAAGACGAAAATAGATTCCAGAACTTATCATTTATATATATACACTTAACATTATGGTACAGAAAAAGTAGTCCATTCCAGGACACTCATAAATAACTATTATAAAGGTAAAATCATTGTTACTTTATTGTGTCTGCTTAATAATTGTCCAGAAGTCTCAAGAACACCTATTAAATTCCCACAAATGTCAAACATAAGTTTGTAGGTTTAATTTTACCTAGTTGATGGATGTACAAAGTTTTCCTCAAACAGATTAGTCAACATCATTATGAATCACATCAGATTTACCGTATTACTTACGACAATACGGCACTGGGGCAGGGTGGATGCCAGGAGGTACCGAAGCTACAGCAGGGCCAGAAGCGACGGCCGGCGCTTGGGGCGGCACTATAACCATTGAAGTGGCACTTGGAGCAGGTGCCACAACTTTCTCCACCTGTTCCTCATCAGATTCCTCGTCGGAGTCCCCGTAACCGATCAATCCAGCTAAAGGATTTGCTTTACTCATTTTGTGAAGAACCACACTCGCAAATATTTATTTTAGCACAATGCCATTCGATAACTGCAATTTTTAGGCTATGAATTACACATTTATGGTTTATTTGGATTATAGGTAAGCACAGTTTAGTATATTTAGCACTATTTTACGCTTATTTCAGTAAAAAACAAAAAATTACGACGTGAAGCGATAACTTCCTGCCCTGCGCGTACTTTTTTTGACAGCTATTGACATTTGACAGGTTAGCAGATAGCGGCTGCCCCGCCATCTTGGATTTTTACTTTTTAAAGGTTATTTCAATCGGCAAGGATATCTAAAGTGTCCAAGAAGGACACAAAGTAGAAAATAAAAAATTGACTAAAAATGATAAAAAAAAGTCCACAGTTCGTTCAGCTTTGAGGAGTTTTTGACCACCAGATCTGCTCTATAATATTGCGTTAGCATGCGTTTTATACAACGTGGAAGGGACATAGGTACCCGTAATAAATCGAACCACGAGCTATACCTACTAGATCATTTAAGTATAATAAAGTTAAAATAACATTACAAATTGGCATTTCCATAGAAAAGTGTGTAACTGCCAGGGCGATTTGTATGGGAATGTCGATTTTTTTTTGGTTTTTTGACTGTCAAACCCAAAAAACTGAATAACTTTTGTTCTACAAATTTCACGAATCCCAAAAATAAAAATTGAATTTTCATACAAACTCATCAGCTGATCGAGTCAATTTGTATGAAAATCCGAATTTTATTTTTGGCATTTTGACAATCATGGGCTGAGGTACCATCTGTAAGGTTTTGCGTTTGTTCATTATGGTGAAATGATAGCATAAGTGGCGCCCTCATTTGAAATAAATTGTTTAAAACTAAATATGGCGATATTTCAAAATTTTATTTGGATCAATGTCTAAAAAGACCGTCAAACTATTTTATGAATAACCTTTGAAATTATTACTAATAGTCCGTCTAGTTTTAAAACCGTTTTTCGCCAAAAGTGGCCACTTTACGATGGTAACTTAATATAAAAGAACTTTTATATTATGTAAAAGTTCTTTTATATTAAGTTACCATTATAGGGGTACGTGGTGTGGCCACTCACCACCAGCCCGCCACAAGCTGCCCTGCGTTGACTGACTGCACTGGCAGTCCAGTGGACGATGGGTTCGTCACGTCCCGACGCCGTTTATTATTATACCTACTCTTTATTTTATTTCAATACTTAATACTTACTTATTATTATTCTCTTTATTCATTTTATGACTTAGCTTAGGTTTTTATAAAATGTTTATAAAAAGTAAAATATAAAACATGCTACAAAAATATATATATGTTAACGGAAATGTATGTAATCCGTCATTGTATACAATTCCTAGCAAATGTATGTAATTCCTAAAATCGCACGGAAATGTGTGAAATAAATTATATTATACACATTACCTAGGAAATCCATGTATTTCCTAAATAGCAATCGGAAATGTAAGACTGCCGCGTACTGGGGGTGTCAGTGCGCGTACGTGGGGACAGCGGTAGCGGCCGGCGAGTGCTAGAAAAGTTCTATCCATTTTACTAGGTTAGGGCAAACCTATAGCAATAATAAAAATTATTATTCTCATTTTAACAACGTGTTTTATTACAGAAAGCATTTATTTTATAAATTTCCTAATACGATATTGGAATTATATACAATTCCGAGGAAATGTACACATTTCCTAGGATATCTATGCATTAAAAAGTTTTTTAAACAATATTTTATACATTTCCCAAATAGCATCGGAATTGTAAACATTTCCTAGGATTTGTATACAATTCCTTGACTTCATACATTTCCGGTAACATATACATTATAAAAACCTAACCTAGCTACCCGTTGGCAACGTTATTATTATTATTATTAAAGCTATCGATTTCAAAACGTTTTTTAACATTATGATACATACTTAGGTAAGTAGCTACTTACCTGCTCGAACTCGTATTTCTAATACCTACTAAAATGTTCGGAAATGTGCAGGAAATTCCCCGTAAGCAGGTTAGTGCGTAACTCCCAAGTAATTACGCCGGTCACCAGTTATTTAGGCCGCTGTATCAGAATTGTGTTAATAATCCCATCAATTCATCGGAACGGCCTACTTCGCTCGATTTCAGGGTGTGTTCCCGCTGCCACCGTCTTAGGAAGCTTACCTAAGTACCTAGTATGGTTCCATCACACTTTTTTAAGGTTCCGTAGTCCACAAGGAACACTTATAGTTTCGTCATATCCGTCCGTCCGTTTGTCCGTCCGGGCTCGTACTCCGCCGCTGCTGCACCGATTGTCACGAAAATTGGTAGAGTGATAGATATTGAAGTTCCAAAAGTTGGTTTTTAAAATTATGAATAAATGTTTTTTTTTCAGCCCCACATACAACGAAAAATGAATTTAAAATAATAAAATTGGATTAACCCCAACGTGTGGGGTATCGTTGAAAAGGTATTTTAAAATTCAACAAAAACTGCTTTGAAACTATGTAGATCAAACCCCCCAGTCTTCAGATAATCTAATACAAAGTTAAAATTTGAGGTGTCGCCGCACCGTAACTTTTGAAATATTACTAAAATAATTCTGAAAAAAATGTTGTATATACCTCAAAGTATGTACTTTCAATTGAAACTATAGCGGTCTCGGTATCATAGATAGTTATTTTTTAATACGTCTTAAATCGTAAAATGTTACTTGCTGCTACGGAACCCTTCATGGGCGAGTCCGACTCGCACTTGGCCGCTTTTTCTTTTGAAGCTTTTAGAATTAAGGTACCTATCTATATACCTACAAATAAATGAGTTGTGGCGGGATGGTTTTGGGCCTGGTGGATGGGCAGCCCTCCAAAATACAGGATCGACCTAGTTTGGCTCTGGTGCTGTCAATTCGTCTGGTTCCCCTCCATCTTGTCACTATAAATTTTTTGCCTTGCCTTTTAATTTAATTTACCATCACCAGTACACATTCAAACCTGTATACGAGTACACCATGTGTGTAGTGTACCATTTGTAATTTTTTTTTTACACCTCTTAATCAATCTTTATAGAAATCCTTGAGTTCTATGTCCAGCGGTGGTAATGATGATGATAACGACGGTTACCTACAGACATTGTGTAAGAAGGCACCTATATCTGTTTCGCCTACGTAATTGATCGGCTACGGCATGGAGCAACCACTTCAATAATAGAATAGACCTGTTTGCCTGTTCTCTGAGCGGATTTATAAGAACAGCTTTGTATGTAATGTGTTACAATAATTGATTGCTTCTCTATCGTATTGGTTTACTCTGTAATGATTTAAGCTATAGGTATTGAAATTAATAAATAAAAAATGAATAATTTAGACTTTGCACTAACATTCGTTTGCACATTGTACCTAATTATTATTCAAGAAACCAAAACAAGTATCTATGATACGAAAATATCTAAACAGGAGAACCTTATCGTGACCCCGAATACATAACATGGAATATTTGAGGACTCTCATTAGGAAAGGTTTCACGTAATGTTAGATTAAAACGTAGTCATGCAAACCTATGGTGAGTCCATCCCGTCTCCCGAGGGAGCGCTCCAATTCGATTTCGTCATCTCACTGTCTGCAGATGATAAACACAAACGATAAACCGGTTACACAACGATAACAGCCCTTGATTATAACACACTATGTGTTTTATTATTCTTAAATTAAGTGATATATATCGCTTGCGCCTGCTTACTCCATGATGACGTGCGTAAGCAGACACGCCATAATGACGTCCCAGAGACAGATCTCTAATTCAATTTCATCGCTGTGATTATATTTCTCTGTTTCTGTTCCACTAAATTAAAGCTTTTGATTACAACACATTATGTGTTATATTATTGTTGAAGTATGTGATAGATAGTTATGTACCTATGTAATACCAAGATGACGTCCCAGAGGGAGCGCTCCAATGTGATTCTATCGCCGTGATTATATTGTCTCAGTGTGTGTGTAGAGCGCGGCACGCGAACGATAATAGAAGGTTAAAGTGTTCTATTAAATTACAGCGCTTGATTACAATACATTCTGTGTTTAATTATTGTTGAAGTATATGTTAAATAGTCATATGTAATATCATGATGACGTCCCAGAGAGAGCGCTCCAATGTGATTCTAACTCCGTGATTATATTGTCTCAGTGTGTGTGTAGAGCACGGCACGCGAACGATAATATAAGGTTAAAGTGTTCTATTAAATTACAGCGCTTGATTACAATACATTCTGTGTTTAATTATTGTTGAAGTATATGTTAAATAGTCATATGTAATATCATGATGACGTCCCAGAGGGAGCGCTCCAATGTGATTCTATCGCCGTGATTATACTGTCTCAGTGTGTGTGTAGAGCGCGGCACGCAAACGATAATAGAAGGTTAGAGTGTTTTATTAAATTACAGCGCTTGATTACAATACATTCTGTGTTTAATTATTGTTGAAGTATATGTTAAATAGTCATATGTAATACCAAGATGAAGTCCCAGAAGGAGCGCTCCAATGTGATTCTATCACCGTGATAATATTGTCTCAGTGTGTGTGTAGAGCGCGGCACGCAAACGATAATAGAAGGTTAAAGTGTTCTATTAAATTACAGCGCTTGATTACAATACATTCTGTGTTTTATTATTGTTGAAGTATATGTTCAAATAGTCATATGTAATATCATGATGACGTCCCAGAGACACCGCTCCAATTCGATTTCTTCGGTCTCTGTAGTGTGAGGCACGTGAACTATGAATAAACGGGTTGAAGGTTCCACTAAATTACAGCGCTTGATTACAACACAATGTGTTTTATAATTGTTATAGTACGTTATAGATAGATAAGCAATACTATTATGAGGCTCCAGAGGGAGCGCAAAAATTCGATTTCATCGCCGTGATTATATTGTCTCAGTGTCTGCGGTGCGCGGCACGCGAACTATAATAATAGAAGGTTAAAGTGTTCCACTAATTACAGCGCTTGATTACAACACACTGTGTATTTTTCTATTACTGTTTGCTCTAGGCACTAACAGGGATGATGACTGGAACAGACAAATATTAATCTATATTTATTTAGTCCGTCAGATAGATTAAAAAAAAATAATGAACATAATCATTTTAGTCCGTCCATTTCAGCCCATAATTTATTAAAATACAATTTAAGCTCTCCAATCAACCCAAAGGTTTGAATGTTAAATAATGATTTTAGCAATAAGTCCACCTATTGTACTTGTTACATTTGTATGTGTGTACACTTTGACTCGTCATTTGTTAGTCAAAGAAAATGCGTGATAAATATTTTTTCATAATCTAACTGGGTCAAACATTTTTTTTAGTCTTCATGCCTAATCCCATTTATTTAGTCAAGTAAGTTTATGATATATAATTGTAATCGATAGAATGAAACCTGTTACTTGTTGATTCGACTAGACCAGAGAGGTTGATGCTGACCGGCGTCGTAACCTAACGATGCCATTGAATATCAACCTCTCACTTACACTCATTTAGAGGTAAATGCAGCTGCTAGGGGAGTCCCCTGAGTCCGTAGGTCCTTAATTCATACACCTGCCCCCTTAGCATGGCACCGTTTATCGAGCGTTATCATCTATCAATACCTCGCTCTACGCAATAACAACGAGTAGGATGGCACTAATTCTTATCTGGGTTTATGAACGGTGCCATCCAACAGGAGCTGGTGTGTAAAGGTAAGTAGTATATCAAAAACGGTGTGTTGTTTTGTGAATAAGTATGTATGCTAGACTGAAGTCGAGCTAGCTCGATATCAGATACCAGTATTCCACTATTAACAAAGTAGACAAGATCATTGTGACAATTTTTTTTTACTGGTTTTTATTATGTAATGTGTAATCAACATATGCGTAATAAATCGAATTACGGGCTATACTAGATCACTATACAACGTGAAAGGGACATACCCGTAATAAATCAAACCACGGTCTATACTTGATCATAGTATAATGAAATTAAAATAACAGCCAAAAAACAGAAAAAAGTTTCGGCATTTCCATACAAAACTGTGCAGCCGCCCGGGTGATTTGTATGAGAATGTCAAAATTTTTTTGGTCTTTTGACTGTTATTTTAATTGCATTATACTTAAGTGCTATAGCCTGTGGTTCGATTTATTGCGGGTATGTCCCTTCTACGTTGTATAATGTATCCGTATAAAAATATTAAATAACAGTAAAAAAACAAAAAAAAGTCATGGCTGCACACTTTTATAGTCGCCTTTTACGACATCCACAGGAAGAGATGGAGTGGTCCTATTCTAACCCGGAACCACACGGGGTGGCACACTTTTGTATATGCCGATTTTTTTTTTTTTATTTCACTGTAGTGTAGCCTGTAGTTCGATTTATTACGCATATGACAATTACACTTGTATACTTTCCAAAATCATCGTCAGAACCTAGATACTCGTATCGTATATGTATGTTTAATTACCCGACTTCATTGTTTCTGCAAAACGAAACCGTCGACCTGAAATAGGTTAGTAGGATGCTATAAGTTGCAAACCCGTATGATAAGGGAATATACAGAGGCCTATCGTGAAGTCGAGTGCATAATATCGAGGATTCTTCCCCTGGGAAAAGTTCGACAATCGCATTAGACAATAGCAATCCGGACTAGAGGAGATAAAGGAAATTGTATTGTGATTTTTATAGGCGCGAGTTTACTTCGGTTTTTGTTTTGTTTTGAAGCACAGGCTGTGGCGCTGTAATTCACTTGGCAGGATTAGGTTATATTTATTTTTTAGGCAAGTTATGTCGAAGAATTTTAGATAGTTTATCAAAAAGAAGTTTAACATTGATACTATCACGTCAAAGCACATGAAAAACTTAAAACGTACGTAAATACTTATTTCCTTTGTAGATAATTCCTCATCGGGGGAATTAAGTTCAGATCGTGTAATTTAATATACTGATTTATACTCTATACGCTATCACGTCTTTATCCCTAATGGGGCAGACAAAGCCTTTTGAATCTTGCGGCTCTAAGCAGACAGAGCCCAAGGTCGCAAGACCCAAGACCATTTTTAGCGTTATGGCGAGCCAGAAGATGGAAAATGGAATCAAAATAGTGATGGGTTGCTAGCCGCATCGCCTATTTAACATGATTGACATTTACGCCCATTCTCTCAATCGGTTTTTACGATCGCGGGAAGAGAAGCAGAGCTGCTGATACATTCTAAGTATTTTTTTTATCCCTAACCAGCATAGAAGTAATTGATTTAGACAATATTTAAATTTTCTCTAAAACAATAAATCACCTTGCATTTCCACAACTGAACTTGTATTTTTGACTCACTCTTTTTGTCCAAGGGCAGATTGACTTCTACCCTCTTTTAGAAGTCGTCGTTTATCTAGCAAGGACGTAAAGTAGCAAGTATAGCGCTATAAAGCTGCGCTATGGGAACATTACGTTCGATATTCAAGTTGCGTTGGTCGAGGTTTTACACTAGGGACAGTAAAATGAGTGGTACGCTTTATATTTGGGTGATAAAAAATAAACCAGTCAAGTGCGAGTCGGACTCGTACGGATTCATAATATATCTCCGTACAATGTTTCAAAACGCTGAAAAAAAAACGTTTCTTGTGTGACAACTCCCTTTAATTTTTTACTTTATATTATTTTAGGGATAGTAAAATGAGTGGTACACACTTTTATTTGGGTGATAGAAAATAATTCGGTCAAGTGCGAGTCCAACTCGTACGGCTCCATATCTCCGTGCAATGTTTTGAAACGCTGAAAAGCACATGTTTCTTGAATAACGACCCCTTTGATTTTTTAGTTTATCTTATTTTTAGTATTTGTTGTTATAGCGGCCACAGTAATACATAATCGGTAAAAAATGCAAGTGTCTAGCTTTTACGGTTCAAGACATAGAGTCCTGTGACAGACGAACAGATAGTGGAGTCTCAGTAATAGGGTCCCGTTGGCACCCTGAAAATCAGGAATTAGTAGGCATGGTAGGCATCACAGTTGAACATTTTTACTATGTTAAAGGGTGGTGAAGTATTAGACTTTTTTATACAAAAGTGAGTTGGCATGAGTAAGGTAATTTTGTTTTTTTCAAGATTTCTGCATTAGTCATATTTATGGGGTCACCGTCTCCAACATAGGTTTTAATTAACTAGATAGTATCGTTGAGTTAGTATCCCTTATTACAAGTTTAAATTTACATTGGGGCTAGCTCAATCAGTGTGATTTGTCTTTAACTATTTTTTTATTTACATAAATAACATTTGTCTGACTATTGACTGGAATTAACTTTCTTCGCTGACGACGCGGGTAGCGTCAGAGAAGAAAGTTAATTAATACCTGTATTCATTCAATGTTTAAAATACATATTATTTTCTGAATACTATTTTAATTACTTTTCATTCAAATTAGTTGTTTCAGCCTATAATTTGAATGAAAATTAATTAAAATAATTTAATATTCCACTTGTACACCGAATGCATTTGCTATGTTAATTAAATATTATTTAAATAGGATCACAGTTAAATAACCCTTATTAGCCTTTCAGCAGCTTCAATCAAAGAGCTTTCATGTCATTGGTGGTACATTCAACAGCACGTCGTGCTTTATAAATTAATTGCAATGTCGCCACTGTTACTATTCCATAAATGAGCGTCAAAGGTAATAAATTTCGCAAGCTTTGGTGTTTATACTTAGTACATAGACTTACTAATCTGTGAAGTAATTTTTAGACTTACTGATCGGTGAGGTAAGTAAACAGGATGGTCTAATCTTTAAAATAACAAATAAATAATGAATGAAATACTCTTAATTGTTTCAATACATAAATTAAATAAAAACCGGCCAAGTGCGTGTCGGGCTATACGCAGTGTAAGGTACCGTAGTTGCGAATGCCGACTTAGAGTCCAAGCCTCACGGTTTAACAAGTTAGTCGAGTACAACTGTACCACAGAATAAATAATACTAACGTACAGAAGTCTTCACTCAGCAAAGAAATTCAAAGAAATATCTACTCACGTCAGAACTCAGCACCTTTTCGTATAGATACCTAGACATTCTTATTACTCTGGACAAACGATTCGTATAACTGAATTTACCACCGGAGGGGCCGCCTGCGCGCATAGTAATAATGTAGTTCCATTTTCGATACCTAAACGGCCTGAGTCTACTTAGTTCTGATAGTTTTCCTTTTAAGTTCGTTGTATATAGAATAATAGTAAGAGTTTCTGGTCACTCCACCAACTTTTACTCGTGGTCTTTCTCTGTTCGAGCCGTACGTCTATGGTAATAAGTGGTCTCACTACCACTTATTATCCGAGGCGCCCAAATGCTAGCCAGCATTTTTTTTCTTTTCAAGATTTTATTTTACCACTATGTCGACGTGATGCCCATGAACCATGCCAAATGACAACTTTCTAGTTAGTACTAATAGTCTTTGAGTAAAATCGCGGACAAACAGACAGACATGGCGAAATTATAGAGTTCTTTGTTTACTACGGAACCCCAAAAAGGTGCATTAATGTGAATGTTTAGTCAAAAAGTAATACTACTTGTGGCCCGTCTGACTTTATTAATGGCTTTAGCGGAATCCATAATGCGTACTGTAAGCTCCTATACTCAGGAAGTTACATTTTAATCCATTACATCATGTAATCTCCACGCGTTCGTTTTACAGCGCGGCGGCGGACATTCATCGCGCTGTAAAAGTGAATCGCCTTCGATCGCAATGGCTGCGAAACTGTTAACTTGATGAGGTGCTTTTATTGCAGCTAGGAAACTGATCACAAAGTTACACTATCACGTCTTTGTCTTTAACGGGGTAGACAGAGACCTGGTCCGTTAGACACAAAGGCCATGTTAGGTGTGATAGTGGGGCCGTGGAGAAAGGATCAAAATAGGAATGAGTAGCTAGCCGCATCGCCTATTGACATGTTTTAAAGTTTCACATTCCCTCCATTGGCTTTTACGATCTACATACATAATATCTTAAAGTGACTAGCATTCAGGACAAGATGCGAGAAAGCAGACTGAGGTGGTGCGGTCACGTGATGCGCAGGGATGATGACCACATGATGGAGAAAGAGATGAACATAGAGGACAGGACAGAGAAGGACAGAGAGGTTGAGGACTCCCCCTCACGACTTGGTCCAGTAGGTACCATTAAGAAAGACATGAAGACGACGGGGTAACTCCTGCCTGCCATGTTATAGGAAAACTGGCGTGAGAAGATAAGGAGAGCCTATCCTAGATCGTAGCTATCTAGGTCCTAGCCATGGTCCCAAATGACATGGGACAATGGCTAGGACTGATGATACATATATTTTTTTTTTATGTCATTGGACGGCAAACGAACAAGCGGGTCACCTGACGGTAAGTGATCACCGCTGCCCATGGACAACTGCAACACCAGGGGTGTAACAAAAGCGTTACCGGCCTTTCAGGGTAGAGGGGGAGGGGGAGGGGGGATGGGATGGGGGGGTTATCACTCTTTATCAGCTGCACTTAGCAGGCAGAGCCCAGGACCGGGGAGGTGGGAAAATGATTCAAGAACATGATTCAAAATACTCGTAGTAATGGGTTTCTAACCGCATCGCTTATTAACATGATTTATATTTTCACCCATTCCTCAATCGGCTTCTACGATCTGCGCGGGAAGAGAAGCAGCTGGTACATTCTTATCTTTTCTCCCAGACCCGCATGGAAGGAAGTTATTTCTACTACACTACTACTATATATAAGTACTACTATACAAAGTGGAAGGGACATACCAGTAATAAATCGAACCACGGTCTATACTAGATCATTATATAAGCCAGCCAAAAGACAAAACAAAATTCGGGATTTCTATACAAGTGAGCAGCCAGGCAATTTGTATGGGAATATCGATTTCTTTTTATCCAACTACGGCAAAGCCAAACGGAAGGGTAATGATTTTAGCAATCTATGTATGTATGTGGGTATCTTTGTGTGGTCCACCGCAGCATCAAAACTACTTATTCAATTTCCAGAAAAGATATGTCAATCGATTCGTCATTATCTTCTGGGTGACATAGACTACATTTTGTATGCAAAAAATTCATATAACAAATGTTACATACAAAAAAAGTGTGATTAAAAAAAAATGTTTTGTTTCTATATCGAGTAGGGTATAAAAGGAAAGGTCTTAATTAGCACATTTCAAAAGGATATACATTGCTAGCCATAAATGGCTGCTGAATTGTGTACAATACAATATAACAAAATTTGCACCAAATTACATTATCAAATAATTCTCGTAGTTGGGTATTAGTTTTTTAAAAGTAAATCTTGTTGTTTTTGACATACAAACGCCGGATTATTCAAATCATTGATGAACACGGCCGGTCCAAGAGGCCTTCATTTAGAAGAACACGCCACGCACACGCGTCTTTGTCTTTGGTACAAGCAGAACTGGAGACATTACCACCCAGTTGAAATTATTGTAAGTATAAAGCCGTGACGTCATGCGAAATTTCCATGCGCTGTATCTTGGTAATTTTTTGTTAGTCAGAAAAAAATAGAAAAAATACATGTGTAATAGGTATATTTGAATATTTTTTTCAGTTATGATATGATTCCATATTATATAAATTCAGATATTATATTAATGGTATAGAAGCTCAAGATAAAGTACCAGAAAGCGCGATCACAACAAGCAATGGACTGCAAAACGCACGTTAGCTACAAAGCAGAACTTGCGTTGTCGTAGGCTCTACGACGTAGAGCTCGTAGCCTTATATAAGCTCGTAGCTTAGTTCGTAGCGCGTCTGTAGTTTTGTGTAGCATTGTAGTTCCGAAGTATACTTTGTTCGTAGACGCTTTGTATGAGTTCTTTTTCTAACATATACAAAGTAATTTTCTCTTCTCTAAATGTTTTTTAATAGTTCACTAGATGGCGTTTTTATTTATTTTATTTTCCTGATATGGTCAGCATCCCAATTTCAGATAAACATGGTTTGGGATAACCCGGATAACCCCTATCCTTAGATATGCCACTAACATTCGCATTAGGAATGATAAGCATATCCTCTATTCATAACTAGGTACCTAGAGTATCGAATACCGCATGTGTTCGTATTGTTGCGTTAACTGATTAACGATCGTCATTTTTAGGGTTCCGTACCCGAAGGGTACAAACGGGACCCTATTACTAAGACTCCACTGTCCATCTGTCACAACGCTCTATCTCTTTAACTGTAATAGCTCGACACTTGAAATTTTAACTGATTATGTATTACTGTGGCCGCTATAAAAACAAATACTAAAAATAAAAAATAGTTGAAAATTAAAGGAGGTCGTCATACAAAAAATGTGTTTTTTCAGCGTTTTTAACTCGATATTTATAATGTTATTAACTAGATACTTGAAATTTTCACCGATTATTTATTATAATAATAATAATAATCTTTATTTAAGACAAAATAGGCCCAGGTGTTAGAAACAATGGTACTTATTCTATGTTAGTAATTAAACCTATATAAATATACAGCAATCGTAACTAGCATACAGCACCCTTACAAACCATGTTAGTACTGTATTGCTAAAAGCGACCGGGTTCGATCTATGAGCCCCCTAATAAGTGGACTGTCAAATCGTTCGGCTATCGCACTCAGAATACTGTTGCGACTGGAGCGCCCCGTGCGCAGCAGTGCTGCAGATTTCTTGCGCCAAACCGCGTCAAACCCGTTAGTATGGGCGACGGTGAACATAGTTGACGCACTACAAAACGGTGGCCGTCGCAACAGAATTCTGAAGGCATTATTGTATTGGATTCGCAGAGCATTGTAAGCTTTTTGAGTATACCTGAACCAAAAGGCGCCCGAGTACAGAGATGTGCAGTGGGCTTCAAAAAGTGTTATTTTAACCGAATCTGTACATCGAGAAAACCTTCGAGTCAGCATGTTCGCCCTAACTGACAATGCTCTGCGTTCCCTCTCCATGTCTACATCGTCTTTTAGGTCGTTTGTTACCCAGTGTCCTAGGTACTTAAATTTATATACCCGCTTTAATTTAACTCCATTTAATGAAACTGGAGGCACTGTATCAGGACACTTGGACCCGACTTAAAAACCATGAACTCTGTTTTCTTTACATTGTAAACAAGGCCGTGTGAGGCAGCGTAAGACTGACATATATCAAGGAGCTCCTGCAAAGCGCCAACCGATGGCGCCAGCAGTGCCATGTCATCTGCATATGATATGTTGTTGACACACACCCCGTCAACATAGCTACCCGCCCGTGTGGTACTTAGTTTTTCTAAAAGAGCGTTAATATAAAGGTTGAAGAGCAATGGTGAGCTAAGCCCCCCCTGCCTTACTCCACACTGCGGCATGCACGGGTCCGATAATTCTCCCGCCCACCTCACACGATTTCCCTGGTTAAGGTACCAATACCTGAGGAGAGATGTCACCTGTGGCACCGACGTCGCTTCTAATGTTTCCCACAGTAGGTCAAATGAGACAAGATCAAATGCACTTGAAAAGTCTAAAAAGCACCCATAGAAAGATGTTTTTCTCTCAGTGTAATATTTGACAGTGTGCTTAAAACTTAAAATGGCAGTTTCTGTGGACAGCCCCGGATGGAAACCGAACTGGGCGTCATGTATCTTGACATGTTTATTAAGGATTGTATTAATCACACTGTCAAATACTTTACCTATAATAGTGGCTAGAGAGATCGGCCGGTAGTTGGACACGTCCGATGCATCGCCGGTTTTATTTTTAATAATGGGTACCACAAGAGTCTTCATCATATCAGGTGGTAAATATGAGTGACTCATACACAGATTAAAAAGCAGAGCGAGCACTCGTGAGATATGAAAACCCGCATACTTCAGATGTTCGATGCTGAGCCCATCAAATCCAGGGAATTTCCCTCCAGTCATCTTTTTTATTGCCAGTCTGATATCTGCTGGAAGAATGGTAGTTGATATTTCCTTTCCATTATGTTCAGCATCGCACATCCGACGGGGAGCTCCTAATAGGGATTTTACAGAGAAGTGGTCTTTGAAAAACTCTGCAATATCTTTAGGTTTAGACACCCCTCCGACACTCACAGGAATGCCAGGTTTATAATTTAAATCATTGGTGCTTTTCCAAAAACCCGTGAAGTCGGAATTAGCATGTTTATTTGCAATTAGGTCCATTTTAATTTGTTCTTGGTGGTTTTGGCACCATTTCAATCTTCCCTTAAATTTCTTCGAGATTCCACCATTGAATCGTACACAGGATCAGAAGACGGTTTGCCATGAGAAATCCAGGCATTAAATTCTATACTGGCACTCCTATGAGCTTCGCGTACATGCTTATTCCACCCAGCTAGTGGTTTTATCCTTGCTACATAGTTTTTCATGTGTGTGCAACTAGCACTCGTGCAAAGTATATTTGTAATGTCTTTATATAAATGATCTATAATAATATGATGTTGAGGATTATTACAATACTTGTTACCACAATTCTGTAACTCAGCGGGCAAATCAATATCTTTTAACAAAGTATTACACTTTTTTTCATAGGAATCGCATTGCTCAACACTTCTATTACCCTATTTAATACCATTACAAGTGGGTTCTGTTAAAATTGTTTTCTGTTTATTTACACTAAGATTGCAGGTTAAAATCATAGGCATATGATCAGACCAGTAGGTACCATATTTAACATAAATATCTGTGACACATTGTAACGCCGCACTAGTGGTAATCACGTGATCTAACCACGTTTTGCTGCCTGTCACATTACACACAAACGTAAATGTCTCAGAATTTAGTTTCATAACGTCCACACATGTCCAGTCCTGATCCGTAGAAAACTCCGAACATTCAATATAAAATCGCTTACCCATATGTGCGTTGAAGTCCCCCAGTATAAAAACAGATTCCACACTGCATTCCTCAATAATTGCACTGATAACACCTAAACAGTCCGTAAACTCGGGTTTGTTTTGCGCACTATCCGTGGGCATATATACACATATAACCAGCACAGGCTTGTCGCTTGTCATTATAATCAATCAATCAATCAATTCTTTATTTGCATAGTAAGAGTTCACAAGGTCTTATAACTATATACAGTTCTCCTTACTTACCCTCTCGGGTGTTGCAAAAATAATTACTTAATTATAAATCATTCAATATCATATAATTTGTCACATATAAATTCCTCTATACTATAATAACATTTTTGTACTAATAATTGTTTCAATTTAAATTTAAATAGTCTAGTATTAAGTTCTTTCAAACAGTCAGGTAATTTGTTATATAATTTAGGTCCTAAAATATACACTGTTTTGTCATATGCAGCCATGTTGGAATTTTGCTGTGGGTGTATTTGTATTTTGTTTCTACAGGCTCTGGGGTGCCTATTAGTAATCTGTTTGAATTTGTCCAAATTTTGTTTTACATATAAACATGCTTCCATAATATATAAACTGTATAAAGTTAATATATTAAGTTTTTTGAAATAAGGAACACAGCTCTCTGTTTGCCTTGCACCAAACATGGCCCTGACACATTTTTTCTGCGTTCGAAAAAGTGGGAGTATATGCACATTGGCAGCATTACCCCAGTGTAATATGCCATATCTTAAAACAGAGGCTACATATGCATGATAAACACATACAGCTGTTTTTTGAGACACTGTGTTTGTTATTGTCCTCAATACATACACATATTTACTTAATTTAGAAATCATTTCATCTATATGTGGCTTCCAGCTTAAACAATGATCAAGGGTAACTCCCAGAAACTTAATTTTTTTGACGAACTCAATAATGTTGTTTTCGTATTTAACTGATACATTACTTGGATTGGTTTGTGGGACGTGAAATTGCATACATTTTGTTTTATTAAGATTTGGTAATAATTTATTCTTATCTAGCCAGTTAATAGTCTCCTTTAGTGCATTATTGCAACTTTTTTCATGGTCATCTGAATTTACGTCACTTATCAGAACAGTGGAGTCATCAGCAAATAAAACCATTTTTTGATTAACGTGTTTCGGCAAATCATTGATGTAAATTAGGAATAGGAGAGGTCCCAAAATACTGCCCTGTGGAACACCATGTTTTACAGTCCTTATATTAGATTTGGCGATTGTTTCTACATTTTCGTCATTTATATAAGTTACGTATGTCACTTGCTTCCGATTTTGAAGATAAGATTTGATAAGATGAAATGCTGGTCCTCTTATGCCATATGTGTGTAATTTATTCAATAGTATAGCATGGCAGACGAAATCGAAAGCTTTTGTCATATCCATGAATAGAGTGGTTATTGGACGCCTATTATTTATACATTCAGTAACTTTCCTTAATAAATCATCTATAGCATTATGAGTAGATTTATTTTTCTGGAAACCATGTTGCTCCTCGTTTATTATTTTATATTTAGCAAAAAAACTATATAGATTATCATAAATAATCTTTTCAAATAATTTAGAGAGAACTGGTATTAAAGCTATCGGGCGATAATTGTCGCAAACATCTTTACTGCCTTTTTTGTGCAAAGGTTTTATGACTGTTATTTTTAATTTGTCTGGGTATATTCCCTTTGATAAACATAAATTAATGATATGACATAGAGGAGCCGCTATCTCGTTACTACAGTGCTTAATCACCCTAGTACTTATTTCATCAAATCCTACACTATTTGTATTATTTAAGTTTTTAATAATTGATGTTATTGCAATAGGGTCCGTTGGTGTCAAAAAAATGGACTGAATATTAGGCTTTATATAATTAGATGATTTATTACATGTCATTTGTGTAGTGTTGTCAACTAAATCTACGTATGTGTCATTAAAAGCATTCGCTATGTCATGTGGTTTTGTCAAATATTTATTTTTATATATTACTTTTTCAATATTTTGTTTCGTTGCTTGGTTTTTAGCTCTGTTTATTACCTTCCACGAAGCTTTGGTCACATTCTTGGCACCTTTGATAAATTTATGATTCAGAATTTTTTGTGATATAAATACTGCTTTTTTAAATATTTTGTTATATCTACGGTAATATTCTTTGGTTTTATTTTGTAAACTTTGCCAATAAAGTTTTCGCTTTGTTTTGCTAGATTTTTTTAATCCAGGTGTAAGCCATTTACTTCTTTGTTTTAAGTTTACTCGCTTTCGAACCACTGGAAAACAGAGATCATAAAAAAGTTTAAAAGTGTCATGGAACTTGTTATATGCTGTATTTGGATCTTCAGAAGAGAAAACATCGTCAAAACTTAAATTTTTTAGACTCTCTTTAAATTTTTTCATGTTATCAGCGCAGTAATCACGTGTTGTGGTATAGTAATATTTTCTGGTGAAATCAGTTTTTATTGGATATTTAAAAATTAAAGCTGAATGATCGGATATGCCAAGATGGAGAACTTTACCACTGCATTCACGAATATTGTGAGCTATGTTATCCGGACAAGTCTTGCTAATAGGTCTTGTGATTTCTTTGAAATGAAGAACAAAATTGTAGTTTTTAAGTAGATTTATAAAATTTTTGCTTGTTAAGTCATTTTTTAAAGCATTTATATTGAAGTCACCACATATAATAACCTTCTTATTGCGCATATTACTTAGTTTTAGTAGCAATATTTCCATTTGAGTAAAAAATACTGGAAGATGTTCTTTTTTTGGCACACGATAAATACTAACAACGATTAAATTACAATTCAAAATTTCGATTGCACTGCATTCAAATGCATAGTTAATTGATAAATTATTAAGCTCTGTCAACTCTTTGTATTCGATTCCTCTACGTACCAGAATAACTGATCCACCTCGTTTTTTATTGCTCCGGGAATAACATGTTGAAAGCTTATAATTGTTAAGATAAACATTATTTTCATGTCCCTTTAAAATAAAATGTTCTGTCAAACAAATTATGTCCACTTGACCATGATTTACGGAAATTTCATGCAAATTGATTTCCAAATCATTGATTTTACTCAGTAAACCTTGAATATTTTGACTAAGTATAACTAATTCATTCTTTTCTGAAATAGTTCTAGATCTATTGTTCACGAAAAAAGTCTGAAGCTAACTGATCATTATTATGATTAACATTATTATCTTTAATGGAATCTATTAGTTGTACCAAGTCGTCAAAAATCACCTTAAATCCTAGTTTGTTAATGTTACCATAAAATCCATTAAACATTTTTGAGTTGTATGATAAATTTTTGTTGGAGTCTAATAGGAAAGCATATTCATATGTCAAATTATCTAAGTACAATAGATTGTTGAAAACCTCAATTCTTTTGTTATACAATGTCTTATAGTTGCAACATTTATAGGTAGGTAAGCATATAATAACATTTGTATGTTGCACTAATAATATCTTTTCTCGGATAAAATCTATTGTACGAGCATAATTATTTGTTTTCAAGAAATCATTCTCACCCATAAAGATAACACAAAAGTCCTCACATGAAAAGTCTTTAAGTTTTTCTTCTAAATTGTTCAACATGCCGTGAACACCTGCCCCTGGCATCAGGTAATGACATATTTTGGAACGATGAAACCGATTTTCAGTAACTTCTAGAGTATTGATTTTTGGATTACTGCTAATGATACAAATATTGTTCAGTTTCGGAGTAGTTGCCCGCCTGTTTTCCTTTTTACGATGAGTGACATTGCCAAACGATGAATTATTGTCATTTTCTGTATTGCTCATTAGATCTTTTACATTATTATTTGTATTGTAGTTCTCATCAATCGTGTTTTCTTGTGACTTAATTATACGTTTATTTTTGTTTTTGATTACTTGTGCACATTTAGGTGTACACTGATTTTTTTGTAATTCTCGTATTTTTTTATCTTTTTCTTGATTAAGTTTCTTTAAAGCTTCAACATTACTTTCTGCTTTTAATAGTCTTCTCCTTAACTCATCTACCGACATATCATTCCATTCAGCTGGGAATTCCTCAATTTCCTCTTCTGAATCTAATGTAAGAGATTGAAATGAATTTTCGGTCGAGATATTAATTATATGTGTATTGGATTCATTTTCAGGGGTGTGTTGATTTTCGCTAATAAGCAAAGTTGGTAAAATAGTGTGTGAATCAGCATTCGTCTTTAAACATGTGTCACATTTCCAATTAATTCTGTGTTCACCAGTTAATGTGTTGAGGAACCTCTGTTCTGATACTGTGGTACAATGTAGATGATAATTTCCACTGCAATTTTTACATTTCAATATTTGTTTATTAGATAATATTAAATTGCATTTTAAACATTTATCTGCCATTTTTTTTTAATTTTTTAATATATACGTATAGCTACACGAGGATTAGCACAGGGTACCACAGATCCCCCCGAGGTGGTTCCCGGTTTGTCGTACCGGGGGGGCTCAGTACCCGTGGTAGCCGCAAGCCACGGGGAAGCTAAGAGGAACCCACGAGGGGGCGCTCTCCTGCTGTTTGAACCACCAGCAGTGAGCGCCCACATTGGGGCGGCGGGGGAGTGGAAAGTTCTCCCGGCGCTTCAGGCGGGGCCACACCGTCATGGCTGTGGTTGGTGATCGGTCGCGGATGAGAGGGAGTTTCGGTGCTACGTTGCCGCTCTCCCTGTCCTCCGCGGCCGAGCGGTGCCGCACCGTGCTTGTGGCGAGAGGCAAGCGGCGGAGCCTATCATCTTCTCCGCCGCTGGGAGTCAGTTTATCTGGCTCCCATGGGCCCACAGGCGGTGGACTGCGCGGGAGTCTGCCGCCTCTCAATTGGCCCAAAGAGGTACGGCGCGTCCGTGAGTTCCGGACGCGCCGACTTGGTAAGTGGGGGGGCGCTCAGACGACCCCGAGGAGGGGCTGCGTTAGCGGCCAGCTGCACAACAACACAGATTTACGCCACAGTATCGCCACCACTCCATACGGACGTCCCACGAGCACACCAGCCGACGCGACGGGTTGACGGTCGAGGCACCCGTACTTCCAAAGTCGTGGTGAACCGTCTCAAGGAACGGCAGGTCTTCCGGCACCAACCATGTTTCCTGTAGCGCGACTACTCGTATATCAGCCACGCTACAGAGATCTCTTATCTCGTTTATGGAGCGCTTAATGTTTTTACAATTAAATAAATAAATAAATAAATATATAAGGACAAATCACACTGATTGAGCTAGCCCCAAAGTAAGTTTTAAACTTGTGTTATGGGATACTAACTCAACGATACTATATTTTATAATAAATACATATATAAATAAACACCCAAGACCCAGGAAAATTTGAAAAAGGCCATTTTCCAAATTGACCTGGCTGGGGATCGAACCCAGAATGTTGCCATAGTTGTATTATGCATAATTAATTGTTGTTTGAGTGGTTGCTAATCTCTTGTCCTCCCTTGGGGCTACGCGCTAGGGGCTTTCTATACGTCCTGAAGCGTCTGCATATAATACCAGCTGGCCATAGTTCATCATTCAGGAACACATCTAATTTACTGCTGGACACCAACATTTTGTAAGCAATATACTCCTTTTCGGCTTTCATTTTTATCCTCTGTAAGTCAACTTTTTTCTTAGTATTGGAATAAATAAACTCGGTGATATCGTTTATCGATGCATCTTTATGTACATTGGACAAAAACAAAGATATTTTTGAGTTGGCCGACTTAAACTTATCTGCAGGTAATGACACGGCCTTCCCTCGGACGCCCTCCGACTGTTGAACCCTGTTCCTATGTCTTCTTTTTTGAACCATCTATTTATCAGACGGACATTCCGGCTTAAAAACACCCTCTTTATCTTCTTCTGCCAATGTTTTATTTTTATTATCGATGTTTGGCTCGCGGACATCATCAGCTGTTACCATAGGTATCGGCGCGCGTGACTCATTTCGTTTCTCGATCGCAACCGGCGGCGATAACGGCCTGCTAATGTTTATTGTTTCATTTAGGGGCGAGGATATGCAGATATCTAAGGGATTCGCACCCTGCAGGACGGACTGTTTTGATGTCATTCTTTTTTCAGGTGTTTTGATGACTTGTGACTGTGTAGATGTATTAATAATGCCAAAGGGGCCACTGTCGCTGCTGCAATCATTTATGCAAGCTCCCCTTTTTTTCGTGATATGCATAGGCTCACTAATTAATCGTATCTCATCCTACTTCTTCTTTAAAATCATTTAGCTGATTAACTGTGACACTCGATTCTTGTAATTCCTTTACCGTTGCCTTTAGTCGGACGATGTCTTTTAATAAGGCTGTGACATCAACATGGTCAAAGCCTACTGGTGGGACTTTTTCCCAAAGTCGAGCCACAAATATCGGTGTTTTATCAGGTGCTGTGGTTTTGAGAACACATATAATATCTTCGACATCCTTTTGATCTTTATTTTTCCGACGAGAAATGTTGCGGGTACTCGTACTCACTGACTCGAACAATAGATTCTTAGCGATAGTAATTTCTGCTGACGAAAAAGCACTTACAACAATTCTAATTATACTCTCATCATCTGCCGTATTAATTTGATTTTGCACAAAACACAGCAATTCGTTTATTACTGTGTTGCACTGCGTACACTTCACTTTATCCGAGGACATTTTTATTCTGCACCGAACGCTAACAAGTTCGAGCGAAGTCTCATTATTCAAAATAAAAATTTATTTATTCAGACAAAACGTCAATTTAGTGATAGTATAGTACAAAACTTACGAAACTAAGTTAGTAACATGGCGAAAGCCTTCGATCGGGTTTGGCACAAGGCACTTCTGTCAAAACTTCCGTCTTTCGGGTTGCCTGAGAGATTGTGCCAATGGATTACCAGTTTCCTCACAGGGCGTAGCATCAAAGTCGTTGTTGACGGTTCATGCTCTGAATGTAAGCCCGTGAATGCTGGTGTCCCACAGGGCTGTGTTCTGTCTCCTACGCTTTTTCTTCTGCATATCAATGATATGCTGCAATCCAGCAGCACTCATTGCTATGCGGATGATACCACGGTAGACACTTTTTATTCCGGCCAAGCCAATATTTCTCGGGCAAGAGTCTCTGAGTGTCGAACAAAACTTGTTTCTGATATCGAAACTTCATTGAACCAAGTTTCAGATTGGGGTCTATCCAACTTAGACCAATTTAACCCCAATAAAACACAAGTTTGTGCGTTCACCGCTAAAAAAAGTCCCTTTGTCGTATCTCCCTCGTTTCAGGGCGCTTCCCTCGATATACAACCGAGGATCGGAATTCTCGGCGTCGAGATTTCAAGCGACGTTCAATTTCGCGGTCATCTAAATGACAAGGCTAAGTTGGCTTCTAAAAAAATTGGTATCCTCGGTAGAGCAAGGCGATACTTCACACCGGCACATCGCCTTCAGCTGTATAAGGCACAAGTTAGGCCGCATATGGAATATTGTTCCCATCTCTGGGCCGGGGCACCTAAATACCAACTTCTTCCTTTTGACCGTATTCAAAATCGCGCAACTCGTATAATCGATGATGAGACTCTCGTCAGCCGTCTCGATCCTCTGGCTCTACGTAGGGATGTTGCATCCTTGTGCATTTTTTATCGCATTTATCATGGGGAATGTTCTGAAGAATTGTTCGACCTAATACCTGCTGCAAAATTTCACCACTACACTACCCGCCTGAAATTAAAATACCATCCACACCACCTGGATAGTTGGCAATCAACCACCGTACGTTTTAAAAGGAACTTCCTGCCACGAACGACCGAACTGTGGAATCAACTTCCTGCAGCGGTGTTCCCGAACCGATACGACATTGAAACCTACAAAAAACGAGTCTATATCTTCCTGAAAGGCCGGTAACGCTCTTGTTACACCCCTGGTGTTGCAGTTGTCCATGGACAGTGGTGATCACTTACCATCAGGTGACCCGCTTGTTCGTTTGCCGCCCTATAACATAAAAAAAAAAAAAAAAAAAAAAATAGTAAATTGCTACAACCACTATAACAACAAATACTAAAAATAAAATAAAGTTAAAAACTAAAAAGGGTCGTCATATAAGAAACGTGTTTCTTTAGCGTTTTAAAACATTGTACGGTGGTAAGGAACCCTTCATGTACGAGTCCGACTCGCACTTGCCCGTTTATTCATATTCAACGTGATTACACAACAAACATTAGTTTCTTATGGGTCATTAGGCGTTTTGTTTTATGGTAGTATTTGTAGGCTTTCATTGCGGTTAATCCTATTAATGCAAAAGATTTTATGAATGTATGGAAAACTGGATGTATGGATTTTAGTCGCAAAAATATATAAACATTTTATATCTATAACAACTAAAGTAAAAATAGAGGTTCGTACACCTCATATCGATAAAATCTTGTTTACAAAGTCCCTAAGTGGCCGTGAAAATAATCATGGAACAAAAATCCGGAGAAAAGGTGCTTTTATAAAGCTTCGGCTTTTTTCAAGCTAACGCTGAATAAGCATTTGGACGAGCTTTGTTTAATGCTAAATACGCCCTTGAGAAAGTCTGGAAATAAGTTTGTTTGTGGCGAATTCGAAAGTTTCTGAAGCCACAAAACAAAGCCGTAAAAGCAATTTCTTGGAACTTTAACCTTTCTCTAAATGTGAGATTCTTGGAATACAACGAGCTTGTGAATATTAATTGAACTTATACTAAAAGTCTTTACCACAGAGCATAAACCATTTACATTAGTTTAATTTAAATTGATAAGTCTTCTTTTTCATCAGAACGCGTTCCCGGTTGCATCGTCAGCTGCCTGGCTTCGGAGCCCGGGGTGCGCTTTCCCGCATTTTCTTCTCCAAATATAATATGCACGTTAATGGTCACCTAAGAATGCCAAAGGCCTTGCGAAGTGAAGAAGAAATTGCCGAAACAGTTAAAATGATTCGGCTATAATTTTATGACCGGCCGCCTGCTTGACGTCAACCCTCTTTGGGAATGTATTTGTGCGAATAGTTTTACAACCGGCCGCCGCCCAACGTTAACCCTCCTTGGGAATGCAATTGTAGCACGAGATGTCCGTTCTTAAGTCCTTCAGTCGGATCTTACAACATCCAGAGAAAGAGATGGATTGGTCCTATTCTGACCTGGAACCACACGGGGGTAATTTATATTTATAAGTATTCTTCTATTAAGTAGTCTTATATTTACAAGTGTCTTCCATGCGGGTCTGGGAAAAAAGACAAAACTTAAAACATTCTACATACATACATACCAGCTGCTTCTCTTCCCGTGCAGATCGTAAAAGCCGATCGGGGGACTGGACAAAACTACGAATAATGTTAATAGACGATGCGGCTAGCAACCTATCACTATTGTGATTCCTTTTCCCACCTTCTCGCCCACCATCACTCTAAAAGTGGCATTTGAGTCTTGTAGCTCTGGGCTCTGTCTACTTAGAGCCTCAAGACCTAAAATGCTCTGTCTGCCTTATTAGGGATAAAGCAGTGATAGTATGTATGTATGTTCTAGATAATCCTTGTTTGCAGGCGTGATTACTATGTATATCTCTTAATCCCTTAGCGACTGTCACATAAAGTAAGAAAATAATATGTGAAATAGTTTTGAAACCTAATTTCATATCCAACGGATCAACTCCCAGCGGAGTCAAAAGAGTAATTTAGAATGGTTATCAAAACCAGCCGATTCCCAGGATTCAAAGTAATGGGCATAAAGAAAAATAATATATTTATTTATTTAACTTTTTACTAGAAACCCATTACTATTTTGATTCTATATTTTCACCTTCATGCCCACAATCACGCTAAGACTGGCATTTGGGTCTTACAGTCCTGTCTACCCCGTTCGGGAAGATGTATCATGTATTTATAACGGTGTTCCCACACTGTTTAGATCACACAAATGTTTACTAACATTTGTTAACATTTTCCAATGTCTGGGTCGAAAATAAATTATTTGATACTGTAAGGAAAATAAAACGTCACAAAATAGTGTCACTTGTCATTGATCATATCCATTATCAACATGATTTTAGAATTATTAATGCAGAAAAACTGATATTAAGAGCGGTATTTGACTCAAAACATCTATGACGTCACAACATTAAAAAATCTAAATTTTTTAATGTTGAAAAACTGATATTAAAAGCGCTATTTGACTCCAAATATACATACTCGTATATGACGTCACGCTTTTGTATTTCATACAAATCTCATAGAAAATGTTTGTTTTGCCATTGAGAAAAAAGTGTCTAATTTGAGTTATTGTCATCTAGCGGATTCAAGTATAATAACTTCTTATTCTTCTTATTTAAGGCCGTACCTGAATTTTCCGAGGTCCCATTTAAAATAAATCATTTCAAATAAAACGGAGACATCATTTAAAATTTTGCAACTATCAAGTCCTAGATAGCCCTTCAAAGTATTTTATGAACTACTGTTTACAGTTTATAATGAGAACGTTAAGCTTTACTACGCACATTTGCCAAAAGTGGCCGTTTTTCGCAAATGTGCGTACGAGTAAACTGTAAACAGTAGTTCATAAAATACTTTGAGGGAATTTAGGTACGGCCTTAAGAGCTTAGTGGCTTTTGTCGGTGGAGTCTGCGCCAGACTTCTCGGTTCTCTGCCTTACTTTTTAGTGTTTGATACGACATCCCCTGCTTTTTATTGTAATGTTTGTTATTATACAATATTATAAGTCTTATTATTTATAATTGTAATAATTAATGTAACAGTATTTTAGTTTCATAATAATAAACATTTTTAATTTTTTAGAAAATGTTTGTAAACATTTTTTAACAGCAGTGTGAGAGCATCATTACAAAAAATGCAGCAGGCGGATTTCTTTTTTTTTTTTTTTTTTATATATAAGGACAAATCACACTGATTGAGCTAGCCCCAAAGTAAGTTTTAAACTTGTGTTATAGGATACTAACTCAACGATACTTACTTACGATACTACCCAGGAAAATTTGAAAAAGGCCATTTTCCAAATTGACCTGGCTGGGGATCGAACCCAGAACCTCCGGATTGGCGGACTAGCGTGTTGACCATTACACCACGGAGGTCGTCAAATTTCTGCCAGTCAACCTTTTTAAAATTTGCGTTAAATCCATAATTAATTAATTTAAACTGGTTGACTCTCGTTATACAGGGTAGTTACTTTTAAAAAACCCGAAACATTTTTTCAAACAAGTTTAGTCCATGATACTAAACTCCTTTTCATAAAAACAATTGTCGAAAAACGAAAAAAAAATTGGCTTCTCATACAAATCAGCGTTCAGGCAAATGGATTTTCGATAAATTGGGTAGTTACCTGGGTCAAAAAGAATAAATCGTCACAAAATGATGTCACTTGTCATTGATCACATCCATTTTGAACGTAATTTTAGATTTATTGAGCGCTATTTGACTCCAAAAACTATGACGTCACAGTCCGATATTTCATACAAATCCCATAGAACATGTTTGTTTTGACGTTTAGAAAAAAGTGTCTAATTTGACTTGTTGGAAACTAGCGGATTGTTTTTATGGAAAGTAGTTCAGTATCACGCACTGAACTTGCTCTAAAAATGTTGCCGGTGTTTTATTAAAAGTAACTCTGTATAGTCGGAAGAGGCAGACCAGGTTTCGATCGATTTAGGCAATCATCTTCAGGGCGAGTGTCAGGAACGGCGACCTGACGATGCCGCTGTCCGCTCAGCACTGAACGCATTTAAAAAATATCTCAATAACAAGTTTTTTTTTTTGGAAGACGAATACAAAAATCTTCGAATTTCAAGCGTTCACCCCCAATACCTTTTGAACGGCTTAACCGATTTTCATCAAACATAGCTAAAAACCATCTCGACAGACAAGGCTTTTGATTTAAATAAACCGCATCGAAATCAGTAAATTAGTTTAGGAGCTACGATGCATCAGACCGACACACTGACACAGACACCATACAACACCCCTGAAAGTTAACTATAATAATATTAGTATTATAAGTACGTCTCTTAGCTTACATAGCTGCTATTGACGTATGAAGAAGTTATGTCCAAGTTTGATCGCTAAGTTTGTTTGTATTTATTCAGCTAAGAGCCCCCAGGGGTTGCCGAAAGTAATAAATGTCACGTAAGACAAATGAGTGAGGATGTGATGATGAGTTCTGTTGTAATATGTTACCATACAGATAGTATAGATATATGTTAGGTATTATACATAACTATGTGACTTCTTATGCTTCTTATAGTGCCTCTCCAACTCAAAGGACTACGCCGTGCTGATTGCCGACCTTAATGAAGGTTGGCAATCAGCATGGCGTAGTCCTTTTTTTAGTTTGGCGAAATAGCTCAGCAGTGCTTGCTATCCTGATCCACTCCCGGATATGTTTCTTAGCCAGGATTTCTTTCTTCTTCCAACCTTTCTCTTCCCTGCAGGTTTGCCCATCATTATAAGCTGAAAGAGATCGTATCGCTGATGTCGAAGAACATGACCCAGGTATTTTTTTTTTTGCCTTTTTACCGTAAGCATTAGAGTGCGCTTCTGGCCAAAACTATATGACAAATTGATTAAATTATAAGAAGAAAGATATCGAGAAACCCAGTACAGCATTTTGCTTTTTAAAGCTCAGTTGGAAAGACCATGGTCGTATTGACACCAGGTCGAAGGTTCAAGTCCCGCTTATGTGGAAATTTTTTACCATATCTTATTTTATTATTTAGTTTAAGTACTTTAGCACTGCATCTTGAATACATAAAACCCTATAAAATATTGGGCAAAAGTCTCCCCCTCTTTGTTTCCAATCTCTTCTATCTACAGCTGTTTCCTTCCATTCTTTATCGAAAGTTGACAACTTATCTATTTATCTCATTTTAAGTTTCTTTTTAAAAGTTGATCTCATTGAGTAAGTTGTTTATTCATGACCGAGGTAAGTACAAATGTTAAATTCCAAAAACGGTGTTTCCTCGAGGGCAGTGGAATTATACCTTTATTTTATTGATACCACTTTTTGGCGAGTTAAGGAATAATGGAAGAAATAAAGAACCCCACCGAATTTGGGTTCAATTGATTCATCTTTAGGAGCACTTTTAACTTTTTAAATAATTGTATTAGATAAAAGATTCTTTTTAAAAATATTTTTTTAATTAATAATTAATTGTTTTTAACATTCTTTATTTTAATTAATGAAACAACAATATATCAAAATACGTGTGGCGTCTTTGATGGAGTCGGTCAACCTTTGTCGGAGTACCAGCAAAGTGCGCCAACCATTTGGGTGAACGGACTGTACGTTAGTGCTTTTTTAAACTAAAGATTATAGGTATTCCGAGTATTTCTTTACGAACTTACATTCTTTTATTTTTTGTTTGAAACTATATAGGGTTACTTTTAAAACACTGGTAACAATTTCAGTCCGTGATACTGAACCACTTTCCATAAAAATAATTATCGAAAAAGGTAAAAAATTTGGCTTCACATACAAATCGACGCTCAGCCAAATGGATTTTGTATGGGAGGACGAAACTTTTTTATAGATTTTCGATAATTCTTTTTATGTAAAGTAGTTTAGTATCACCACAGAGTAATAGTATTGTACCACGGACTGAACTTGCTCCAAAAACGTTGCCGGTGTTTAAAGTTAGCTATATTTTATTTTGTTATAATGTTTGCTTACAACTGGTTGAACATGACAAGAAAACCCAGCTGCTATGTTATCAGGAGTCTTTTGTTACAAGACTAAGGTTGGTCCTCTATAGTGATGGTAGTTCATTTATGAATTGCAACTGTTTAATTCAAAAACAACGCTTCCTCCGACAGAAGAGAAATTACATTTATTTGATGCCAGTGCTCGGCGAGCACGGAACACACTCATAACGCTAAAATATTCAGAAAGTTACGCGCCTCGCCGCTCGCTTCTACAGTTGAAATTCAGAGAACAATAATGTATGCACCATCTTTTATTTCGTGTATTTCTTTAAAAACCGAAGTAAGAAATTTGTTTGTTCTTTTGGTCTGTAAACTAAGGACTAAAGATACTCTATCTTTTAATTACTTACAGATACATATTGATATTTTCCTATTTCTTCTTCATTTTCATCTTTACCTTCTTTGCATTTTTTATTTTACTAAAAGAACTACAATATTTTATGTGGTTTGATCTTTCCTCACATCGATTATCGTTATCGATCGCTTCAATAAATTATTATCTATTAAAACAACAAGAGAAAAAGATTTTGAATAGATATTCAGGTTACAATTAAATTATTTTGAAGTGAGAATTTATTAATTGTAATTTTATTTGGGTTTTGCGTTGCTTTAGGTTGCTACTTCGACCCTTGGCTCTTTCAACCTATGAATTTATTGTTTCCTTGGTGTTTCCTCTTTTTAGGGTCCCGTACCCAAAGGGTGCAAACGGGACCCTATTACTGAGACTCCGCTGTCTGTCTGTCTGTCCGTCTGTCACAGGACTCTATCTCTTGAACCGTAATAGCTAGACACTTGAAATTTCACCGATTATGTATAACGTGGCCGCTATAACAACAAATACTAAAAATAAAAAAATGTTTAAAATTAAAGGGGGGTCGTCATACAAAAAACGTGTTTTTTCAGCGTTTTTAACTAGATCTTTATAATGGCATTAACTAGATACTTGAAATTTACACCGATTATGTACTACTATAACCACTATAACAACACATACTAAAAATAAGATAAAATTAAAAATTAAAGGGGGTCGTCATAAAAGAAACGTGTTTCTTCAGCGCTTAAAAACATTGTACGGTGGTACGGAACCCTTCATGTACGAGTCCGACTCGTACTTGCCCGTTTATTTTATTTACCCCCACTACTCACCTGCAAATTTTTCAGTTCTGAGTTATAGTAATATAGGAGAAGTACAATACAAGTTTTCAGCTAGCCTCAAATTTCACCCAAAAATGTCTACTAGCCCTTGAACAATAAAGTAGTATCGTCTCTTTCGACATTCTCATTAATGTACCTTCGTACATGTTTATCGATATTACAGTGGATTATTGTGTGCCATCACTAGTGCTCTAATACAAAGGCATACTAGAACTCTACTTTTTATAATCGATGTTATATCACGGGTGCAACTTGCGAACACACTCAAAACATATCTACATAAACTGAACTACGCCGAATTGACCCTTCGGCGATCCCATCGTCGACGTCAATGAAATGTCGAGTGTCCTAAATTGAGTGCCGAGGCTTTACGACGGACATTTTAATAAGACAGGCAATTAGTTTGCCACGTCGCGTCGTAGTAAGGTAGGATATTTTCCGTCGAATCGTCCGTCCGTCGAATCACTTAGCCTAGCGTATTTCATAATAATTAAATAAAATTATATATCTCATGCAATAAACAAAGTGCTCAGTAAATAAATTTCAAAATTAAAAACAAAACCTTTTTCATAGAAACCGATTGAAATCTGCTGATTGCTTGATGGTCTATGGAAAATCGTATTATTTTCGTTCTCGGAAATGTATTTCTTGGGTAAGTCAAACCCGTGATAATGCCTTTAATGATTATTCTACCTATCTAAAAATAGACAATACAATACCCTTTATTGCAAATAAAAATAAAAACAGGACATAATTATCTTACCTTAAAACTAAGAAATGCGCAAAAAGCAGCCTTATCGCTAAGCAATATCTTCCCGGCAACCTCGATAAACATATAGAAAAGATGATGGAAAATTAGGTAGTACATTGTAAAACAACACAATTTCAATCCAATACCAATATCAATACTTTTCTTTCTAAATTATAAGTAAACGCAAACCATGCGTAATCACTTTAAACGCAAGTAAATAAAATTCCCCGAAAAAGTGGCCTGAAAGCGTGGATCATTTGAAATTTAATGATAATATTGAGTATTAGTCCACAATATAAAAAGATTAATTGGCTAATAAAACCACTCAATAACCCAATGGATGACAGCGTCGCGACGCCACGACAGCGGCAGTGGAACGTCGGACGGCGCGTCGGCTAGACGTGTACTTTACAGCGAAAAATTCGAGTTTTCCGAAAATGGGACTCGGTTACGTGTGAGGTTTCTCGTTCGCGCGTGTGTCGTGGGTACGTCGTAGACCCCGGCATGTAAACTCAAGTTGGATTTACAAGTGAGCGATATCGATTGTGTTGATGGCATGTTCGGTAAGTTTCGTATTTCTAAAACTTTGTTGTTTATGATGAGGGTTGGATGTGACTTGAAAAGATATTTACGTAAGAAAGTAGTACAGACGATTAAAATATAACTTTGAAGAAACGACGAGCTGTCTTGATACTTTTTCTTTTTGACTTGCTAATTAAATATGCGTTAAGTGTTCTGTCTTGTATTGCGTACCTATTTCTATTTGCATACTTATCTACAACGGAGCCCGGTCTCAGCATACCGGCTTTTTTTCTTGTCAACTTTGGTATTTTGTGTTATTAGCTGATAACCGCGGCTTCGCCCGTGTAATTATTATTTTTATCAAACTTTTTCGCGCCCATATTTCATCATTCATCGGCAGTAATGTAAAAAACTACCCTTTTCAGTGAAATCTGTACTGAACTAAAATGGAGCAAAAAAAAACTCAATGCTACTTCATGGATATTTTTAGGGTTCCGTACCAAAAGGTGCAAACGGGACCCTATTACTGAGATTCCGCTATCCGTCTGTCCGTCTGTCCGTCTGTCCGTCTGTCACAGGGCTCTATCTCTTGAACCGTAATAGCTAGACACTTGAAATTTTCACCGATTATGTATTACTGTGGCGGATATAACAACAAATACTAAAAATAAAAAAAAGTTAAAAATTAAAGGGGGTCGTAATACAAAAAAACGTGCTTTTCAGCGTTTTTAACTAGATCTTTTTTTAATGGCATTAACTAGATACTTTAAAATTTCACCGATTATGTATTACTATGGCTACTATAACAGAAAATACTAAAAATAAGATAAAGTTAAAAATTAAAGGAGGTCGTCGTACAAGAAACTTGTTTCTTCAACGTTTTTAAACATTGTACGGAGGCACGGAACCCTTCATGTACGAGTCCGACTCGCACTTGCCCATTTATTTTTAAATCTTTTGGCAAACAGCTAGAAACATTATTGTAGATTTTTCCCACTAAATGTCAAGAGATAATGTATATATGTGGCCAACACTATTGTCTTTTCAATCTGCCTAGAGCATACGTTAACTGACGACTGCCATTTAATCATCAACGGCTCAACGTGCCTTCCGAAGCACGCGTATTATGAAGCACGATATTGTGTATAGTCCTAAAAAAAATGCTTTTTATTATTTACCTAAATGGCGAATAAGAAAACACACTTTTGAGACATAAAATGTGCCCACGTCTCAAAAGTATTTTCTTTACGTCAAACGTGAGCTTAGATAGAATAAACAGAGGATAAAGCTACGGACAGACAGATAAATATCGTGTATTTTTAGATATGAGTTGAGGTCGGCATATACAATGTGTTAATGAACTAACGCAAAACCTCTCAGATGGTACCTCAGCGCATGAAACTGAATAACTTTTGTTCTAAATCATTCCAAAATGCCAAAAATAATATTCGAATTTTCATACAAATTGACTCGATCAGCTGATCAGTTTGTATAAAAATTCCAATTTTTTTTGGGTTCCGTGAAAGTTGTAGAACAAAAGTTGTTCAGTTTCATGAGCTGAGGTACCACTTTAGAGGTTCTGCGTTTGTTCAATAACACGTTGTATATAATGCGAACATAAAAATAAAGTCAAATATACAAATTTACTAGTTAATAAATTAATAAGAAGTTAAGGAGAAATCACACTGATTGATTAAGTCCTTAACAAAGTTTAATTTAGTTTCATTCGTATTTTATATTTAGTATATGTATATAGTAATAATTTTACTATTTCATGTAATTTTACTTAATTGTGTTTACGTTAGGTGATGTTTTTTGTGATCTTGTTGTGTGCGTAAGTTTTGGGCTACAGTCCAGTATTAGAATATGGTACCTATGTATTTATTGTGTTGCACTGTAATGACTGTATCCTGTTTTACGTACCTGAATAAATAAAATAAAATAAAATAAAATAAAATCTTGTGTTATGGGATACTTACTCAACGATACTATATTTTATAAAAAATACATATAAACATTATACACCCAAGACCCAGGACAATTTGAAAAAGGCCATTTTCCAACTTCAAACATCAACCCAGAACCTCCGGAGAGGCGGACTTGCGTGTTAACCACTACACCATATCTTAAATGTTTAAATGTAATTTGGAATGAGAAATGCTAAAAAACAACATATATCCCGATTAGCTTTTAAAATCTTTATTTCACCAAAACATTATGATACAGAAAATAGATTACATTAAACGATTCACCAAAAGGCGGCCTTATCGCAGCTGCAATCTCTTCCAAGCAACCGAGGTACTTAGAGATGATTAAATACTTTATATAGCTCGTTAGGATGAGATGGAGAGACGAGTTGTCCGCTTTCGATAAAGAATGGAGGTAATCAGCCGAGGATAGAAGTTATTGGAAACGAAAAGGGGAGGCTTTTGCACAACTATGGGACATAAATGGCTAAAAAAAAAGCTCGTTATGGGGTTCGTGGGCGGTCAAAAGTAAAGTTCAGGACACGATGATTAACACTTAGGCTAAGTTTCGTTGAATTAGTATCCCATAAGACAAGCCTCGAACTTACTTTAGGGCTAGCTTAATCTGTCTGATTACTGATTAATCTGTCTGATTACTGATTAATCAGTCTGATTACTGATTAATCTGCCTGATTACTGAGTAATCTGTCTGATTACTGATTAATCTGTCTGATTACTGATTAATATGTCTGATTAATGATTAATCTGTCTGATTACTGATTAGTCCGTATATATTCATCTAAGAGTTTTTACTTTTACCACCCGAAGTATTATCTCCGATTACGTCTTCTTCTTCTTTCTTTTAGCGCTTAGGCTTTATTTTACACACTGAATATTACAATAATTATAACTAGGTACAAAGGACAACTATTATTTACAGATTGAGTGCGTAGAATAAACATTGAAGACCCCGAATAATTTGAAATAGAGTATTTTCAATCTTGCTGTCTTGGGTTCCGAACCAAAATCGAGTGGCGGACTAGTGTGTCAAGACGATACACGGAGTCCAGTGCTGCCCCCATTTTAAATAAATTATTTGTAAGGAAACGGAGATATCATTTAAAATTTTAAGCTACTTAAACCTTTAAACTATTTTATAAATCACTGTTTACAGTTTAAAGTGAGAACGTTAAGCTTTAGTTTGCATTTTTGCGAAAAACGGCCACTTTTGGCAAAAACGCAACTATTATGCCACGGGTCAAGGTCATATCAAAGAACTATTTATTATGTGAAACTTGAGACGAGACACCACATACCACTGTTTTATCCCGTTCAATTGTAGCTATCTTCATAAACTTCACTTAGTCGCTTGCTAGATGTTAAACACCTAGTACTTAAAGTCAAATCAGGCACTTTTTTCTAAACGTCAAAACAAACATTTTCTATGGGATCTGTATAAAAAACAAAACCGTGACGTGACGCGCAAACGAAATTATTTTTTTGAGTCAAATAGCGCTCTTAGTATCAGTTTTTCTGCATTCATAAATATAAAATCATGTTGAAAATGGATATGATCAATGACAAGTGACACTATTTTGACGTTTTATTCTCTTGGCAGTGCGAAATAGTTTATTTTTGACCCAGTTATCTACACAATTAAAAATACAATATTTCAAGTAACACGGCAAAGTGTAAAGAAATAACTTTCCATCGGTAAGTAACCAGATTTCTATCTATCTATCTATATTAAGAGCTATGCTCTTGTCGGTGGAGAATGAATTCTATTCCATTTATCTCTTTCATCTGCCAGTTATTTTACTTCGCTGTACAAAAAAACAGAACAGACAACCAGTTTTCATTGTTTGAAAATTAAATACGTATGATAAAATTCACGCCGTCATATGAATATATGGCGGCTATATTTAGAAAAATAAAACAGGGGCCAATGGTTGAGATAGCTACTCTATATATTCTATGTCAATGGCTCTCATCGTGTTTTACATTCATAGCTTCAACGTCTACGATAAATTTAACGATATTTCCCGCGCTCGGCCTTATCGCGCCGGCATCCGCATTTCAAAGGCAGTGCATTACTGGCGGGAAATGATGCGGTTTGCCGCAATCTGCTGCCCGGTGCACTTACTCGTAATGGAACAATTGCAGGGTTAAACTTGTAGGATTACTATGATAAAGCTGGATTTCCTCGCCTAGCTGCTTGCTCTCTACTTTCTAACAAAAGCAAAAAGAAATAATATCTTACCTGCCAGATACTAACCACTGTATTCATAAAAAAGAAGTACGATGAAGTGTTGTTTGTCTTTCTCTCTCTCTTTAAAATATGTACGTGTTAGTTACCTACATTGTAACACTGTAATACTTTTTGTTGTTAAAAGTTCTTGACAAATAAAGATTTATTATTATTATTTTTTTGTGTGTGTAAATGGCCAACACTGGTGTCAGATTTTTCAAGCTGCCTAAAGGCATCTGTTGTAGCTTGACGACTGCCTTCTAATGATGGCAACCGGGACCAACGGCCAAAAAATGTATAATCTAAATGACTAGTCGATTTCGCTAGTAATTTAGATTATACATTTTTTGGTATAATTTTCATATAAGAAGGTCATTGTATAAAGTAGAAATATCTTTTTTAAAGGAAAATTGAGGCAATTTTTCTTTTTCAATCGAGCCAAAAATGCCTAATCGTGTTTTGGATATTGTAGGTGTCTGTCGAAAAGCCTTAAAATTCCTATGTAAAATTTTTGAGAAATAAACTGTAGTAGTTTATTTACAGTGATTTTTCAAAAACACTCACAGTATTCTTGGTTCTGAACAGACAGGGCCTTAAAGGCATATATTATATAGTGTTAAGTAGACATATATTATATTATGCACATATTTTAATACTTTATTTTGTATCTAGTTTTTTACGCCGCAACATGATTCGTATCTGTTTATCCCTATGGTTGACTGGGAGAGAACGCTTTTAGCGTTAAGTCCGCCAATTGTACCATTTTTTTATTGTGGAACAATAAAGTTTTTTAAATAAAGGGCCATCGAATTCCTAATGGATAGCAGAATTGTTATTATCACGTCAATTGTTTTCAAATTAGGGACTAGACCATATTTTCCGCTTTACGTAAGTCGTAAGTTCACAGCCTAGATCGGTGTTTGTTGAACTACTAAAAATTACTAAGTTCCTATTTTAGTCAGGGAATCACACTTTGAACATGACGATCAAAACAACAAACTATCTGGTAACAAAGTAAATGTGTATCAATGGCGCGGTTGATTGTTACTAGTTCCGGAATTATTACAAGTATTCTTCTATGCTGGTCTGGAAGAAAAGAAATACTTAGAATGTACCAGCTTCTTTTGCCGCGCAGATCGTTATGACAATCGACGGAATAAATGGGTTGATAGGCAATGAGGCTAGCAACCCCATTTGTTTATTTTTCTACGTTCTCGCTTACCATCACGCTAAAAGTGGCCTTAGGGTCTGCCTTTGGTGAGCCGCGACACACATTGATTTTAAACTTTTGCCTTAAAGCCGTACCTGAATTTTCCGGGGTCCAGTGCTGCCCCCATTTAAAATAAATCATTTTAAAGAAAACGGAGACATCATTTAAAATTTTGCTACTAACAAGTCCTAGATAACCCTTCAAAGTATTTTATGAATTACTGTTTACAGTTTAGTGAGAACATTAAGCTTTACTACGCACATTTGCGAAAAACGGCCACTTTTGGCAAATGTGCGTAGTAAAGCTTAACGTTCTCATTAAAAACTTTAAAAAGTAGTTCATAAAATACTTTGAAGGGTTATCTAGGACTTGGTAGTAGCAAAATTTTAAATAATGTCTCCGTTTTCCTTGAAATGATTTATTTTGAATGGGGGCAGCACTGGACCCCGGAAAATTCAGGTACGGCCTTAAGACACTGAGGTATTTTGGACGAGAAAACACTGCGTAATGACAATTTGTTAAACACAAAAGTTTAAGGGCCCGGTTCTTTTCTTTGTGATTTTGACTGCTTTTTCGGAGCTAATAGGAGCCACATTAACTTAGTAACAATATGTTAAGATACGTGGGGCGCACTATAAGTTTCCGGAATGAATATGAAAAAATACTATTAAAGGTACAAAATTAATTTATTGTTTTTCAAAATAATCTTCCTTGGCGTCTATGCACTTTTTCATTCGATGAAACCAGTTTTGAAAACTTTTGTGCCACTCCTCTGTGGTGACCTCTGAAAAGTGTTTTTCACACTCCTCGACAGCCTCTTCTGGTGATGAAAATCGTTGACCGCGTAATTGGTTCTTAATTTTGGGGAACAGAAAAAAGTCACAAGGTGCCAGGTCGGGACTGTATGCAGGATGACTCATGAGTTCTACATTTTTCGCCTTCAAAAAGTCGTTTGTCTGTCTGGCCGTGTGAGAACTAGCATTGTCGTGGTGCAGGATGATACGGCGTTTACGGTTATTTTGACAGAGTTCGTCAATAACTTCCGGCAAACAAATGGTCGTGTACCAGTCACTATTCACTGTACGACGATTCTCTAAAGCAACAGTAGCCACGTGTCCAGTTTTATTAAAAAAAGAAGCAATCATCCGCTTAGATGCACTTTTCCCGCGCGCCACTTTGGTTGGTTTCGGCTCATCTTGAAAGACCCATACGCTCGATTGCTGCTTTGTTTTAGGATCGTAGCAATAAATCCATGTTTCGTCACCTGTTACTATGTCCCACACCAAATTTGACGCACCTTCGTTGAATCTGGTAAGCATGGCACTGCACCAAGTGACGCGGTTCGTTTTTTGAGCCTCAGTCAAGTTGTGTGGGATCCACCGCGAGCACAGCTTTCTCACACCCAAATGTTTGTGTAGGATTAATTGTATTTGACTCATGCCTATTTCTAAGGATGCGCGAATTTCATGGTAGGTCACATGCCTGTCTGTTTCAATCATACGGCGCACAGCATTGATGTTTTTGTTGGTCACAGCGGTGGACGGCCGACCATCGCGAGATTCGTCACTGAGATTGATACGACTACGCTTGAATTCTGCAAACCAGCTATAAACAGTTATCTTGCATGGTGCTTCATTGCCAAAAGCTGTTTCAAGCCGAGCGATGCTCTGTTGAGCTGTCAAATTACACTTAAAATCGTAGAAAATCATACTACGAAAATTTTCCCGAGTTAAATCCATGTTGATGCAGACACACAATTTTTTAAATGGCGCCACAAGGTAAAAACAAAAGACAGTCAGATGAAACAAACTGCATTCTACAGCCAAAGAGTTCTATTTTCAAATGTTGCAATAAATTTTTAAATATTGTTCATGTAAGTGGCCAGTTCCGGAAACTTACAGTGCGCCCTATGTATGTTAAATTGAAGTTTATTTAAGTATTAAAAAAGTGAATGAGACAACTTATTGATTTTCATTGTTTAGTTTGTTTAATTCCAAGTAACCTGAGACGTGTTTAAATTTTTTGCGGACGTTTTTCAATTTAAAACATGAAGTTATTTTTTTTAATTTATGGCTTGACGCTACTGCATATTTAGCCAGGAACAAGTTAATAAAACGTGGGAAAATCTTTTTTCCTAACAAGTTACAATCAAAGGTTGGTGTAGGCCTTTTGTGTATAAATTACAGAGAAATAAAGACAAAGGAAAATCTAAAAAGATTTTAGTATTTTTTTTTTTATTCATTCGAAAATTTAGTTAAAAAGGTTAAACTTTGAAGAAAATATAAGCAAATACGACGTCGGATTTCTTGCGCATACGACTGAGTTTAAAAATAAAAAATACACATATATGAAGATTGATTCATGACTAAACAGGGTTAATCATAAATCAATTTTCAGGAAAAAACCAGGTTGCAAAATAAATGTGTATCCATAGTGGGCGCGGCTCTAGTTCCGAGTCAGAGTTATTGTAGGTCATTATCGACGCCCTAATAAAACATTCAGCTGGAAGCTCCGTAGTAGCGTAGCTGTTCTCTACTTTATATTTATTACTAACCTAGCGCAATGGAAGAGTCAAGGTTATGTACAAATATTATGAAGTTTTCGATTCGCTGAAATAAATAAATATTAACATTATCATCTGATCTTCGAGGAAGAGGTCTTTCGAAGAATCTGACTCGGCTGGGCAGCGTTTGGGAAGTTACGCAGTGTTTTCTCGTCCAAAATACCTCAGTGTCTTAAGGCCGTACCTGAATTTTCCGGGGTCCAGTGCTGCCCCCATTTAAAATAAATCATTTCAAGGAAAACGGAGACATTATTTAAAATTTTGCTACTACCAAGTCCTAGATAACCCTTCAAAGTATTTTATGAACTACTTTTTAAAGTTTTTAATGAGAACGTTAAGCTTTACTACGCACATTTGCCAAAAGTGGCCGTTTTTCGCAAATGTGCGTAGTAAAGCTTAATGTTCTCACAAAACTGTAAACAGTAGTTCATAAAATACTTTAAAGGGGTTATCTAGGACTTGTTAGTAGCAAAATTTTAAATGATGTCTCCGTTTTCTTTAAAATGATTTATTTTAAATGGGGGCAGCACTGGACCCCGGAAAATTCAGGTACGGCCTTAAGACACTGAGCAATTTTGGACGAGAAAACACTGCGTAACTTCCCAAACGCTGCCCAGCCGAGTCAGATTCTTCGAAAGACCTCTTCCTCGAAGATCAGATGATAATGTTAATATTTATTTATTTCAGCGAATCGAAAACTTCATAATATTTGTACATAACCTTGACTCTTCCATTGCGCCAGGTTAGTAATAAATATAAAGTAGAGAACAGCTACGCTACTACGGAGCTTCCAGCTGAATGTTTTATTAGGGCGTCGATAATGACCTACAATAACTCTGACTCGGAACTAGAGCCGCGCCCACTATGGATACACATTTATTTTGCAACCTGGTTTTTTCCTGAAAATTGATTTATGATTAACCCTGTTTAGTCATGAATCAATCTTCATATATGTGTATTTTTTATTTTTAAACTCAGTCGTATGCGCAAGAAATCCGACGTCGTATTTGCTTATATTTTCTTCAAAGTTTAACCTTTTTAACAAAATTTTCGAATGAATAAAAAAAAAAATACTAAAATCTTTTTAGATTTTCCTTTGTCTTTATTTCTCTGTAATTTATACACAAAAGGCCTACACCAACCTTTGATTGTAACTTGTTAGGAAAAAAGATTTTCCCACGTTTTATTAACTTGTTCCTGGCTAAATATGCAGTAGCGTCAAGCCATAAATTAAAAAAAATAACTTCATGTTTTAAATTGAAAAACGTCCGCAAAAAATTTAAACACGTCTCAGGTTACTTGGAATTAAACAAACTATACAATGAAAATCAATAAGTTGTCTCATTCACTTTTTTATTACTTAAATAAACTTCAATTTAACATATCTTAACATATTGTTACTAAGTTTATGTGGCTCCTATTAGCTCCGAAAAAGCAGTCAAAATCACAAAAAAAAGAACCGGGCCCTTAAACTTTGTGTTTAACAAATTGTCATAGAATACTCATAATACTGAAACCTACGTAATTCTCACACGTTACCTTCATAATATTGTTTATCTTATCCGAAGTTAGGCTGACGTGGCATCCGGAGCCCAAGGGAACGTGCATAATTCTGGATCATCCAATATTTATTCTAAACACGTTGCGTGGACTCCCAAGGAGATACATTTTTGGTAGTTAATTTAAATATTGTTGCGAGTTGAGTTTCTTGTAAAGTTTAATTTATGTTAAGCAAATAGGTACTTTTGAACACGTAAATAAAATAATCACATACATTTTGTATTTTATTTATTTGGTATCTTACAAGCACTAATCATTACAGGTTCATACCTAATGCGATGGAGCTGACACTTAACATTTTGATGAAAATACTATATAATAAAATCAACTATACATTGATTAATTAATACAAAACTTACATAATACGATGATTTATGCTACTTCCCACTTTAACATTATAAATACGAAAGTTTTGGTGTTTGTAAGTCAATCATGCAAAAACTGCTGTAAGAATAGGATTTTAGGAACTTGGATTAAACCAGGATTTTGAAAAAAATTAGGTTCCCGTAGGATTGTCAAATAACGAATTATCCACGCGGGCAATGTCGCAAGTAATAAGTAACAACTAGTATTTTGTTATTTATGTCCGACAGTTGGGCAAAGAAGTTGCATGGAAAAGACAATGGCAAACCACTTTATTATCTCTGCCAAAAAAAAGTCATTGTGTACCATACAATTGTATGGCAAGAAAGGTTTGTCTGGTCTGGCTCTTAAATATAGACTAGTTGGACAAAAGTCTCTAGTCTTTTTGTTTTACAAATTCTTACTTTACCGCAACACCTCGAATATAAACACTCACTATGTCGGACTTATCTTAGTAAGGGATAAATAACAATCAATGTGCGCATACCATAACAATAAAAAGACAACCACTATTCCACACAAATTGACTGTATGTTGAACCATAAATCGACCTAAGTTCGTGATATGCGTATTGACTAATTAACACATAACTAGAAATATGTCTCATCACAGAATTCCACAAAAAACAACCCATTCCACGATAAACCAACACAGCCAGGTGCGCCGCTCGTTATATGTGTAGTAATTGCTATTGATTTCCTATTTCCACCATATGCCCATGCCAGATGGTCTATTGTTATTTTTAATTCAGTGTTTGTCTCTAACAACGAATCATCTTTATTTATTCTTAATTTCCAAGGAAATTGTAAAATTTGCTTTCGTTTGCTTTGTGGGTGTAATTTTCTTTTCTGAAAGTAAATAAGATTGTTTTTGTAGTATATTTTCAGCTTGGTGTTAATTTTACTTATAAAAGCACACGCCTGACTGCCTTTGTTATTCAATTCTCCTTCTCGCGGGTCTGTTGGAAGAAATTTCATTAGAAATAAGCAGTAGGTACTGAGTATACTCAGGATTACACAAAGAAAATAACTCAAGGGTACTGCTTATTTTTTATATCCCTTTCTATATGAAGGGATAGGAAGATAACAAGATGATCAAACGATTTTAAAAGCTACGACAGAAATTGGAGGTAAAAGAACCAGCATAGAGAATTGTCGAGGAAGGAGGGTAGGCTTTTGCCCAGCAGTACCACGGTGCCACAATTGTAAACAAATAAATAGGTCCTCTCTGCACTACTAGAGCATTGAAGACTCAAAAAGACCTGATGATGATGAAATAAGTCCTTCGATCTACTTTTATTGAGTGTGTTAGCTATCACTGGTGTCAGATTTATCAAGCTGCCTAAAGGCATCTGACGTAGCTTAATGACGATCATCTAGTGACAACAGTCATTGTTATACACTAGTGAACTAGTGTGCAGGTTTCTTCACGATATTTTTATTCACCGGAAGCAAGTACTGATGGTAGTTGAAAATGAACGTAAATGAGTACAAACTCAGAGGTACAAGCCACGCCTAGTGAAGATCAAACTGGTGCCTCACAGACGCACAACACAAGCAGTGCCTAAACCACTTGGCCACTATCGCTTTTTCTAATGATCTGATAAGAAAGAAATAAACCATTTTATATCATGCAATCTGTAATCAAATTATACCAATACATGTCGTGCAATCTGTTATCAAATTATACCGTTACTTGTATGACGACCCCCTTTAATTTTGAACTTTATCTTATTTTTAGTATTTGTTTTTATAGCGACCACAGTATCGTATAATCGACGAAAGTCTAGCTATTACGGTTCAAGGGATAGAGTCCTGTGACAGACGGATTGACAGCGGAGTCTCAGTAATAGATTCCCGTTTGGGTACGGAACCCTAAAAAGAGTAGCAATGAAATTTGAATTTTCTTTTTTTCTCACCTTGCATAAAATCGCTTTTACAGTATCCGTATAAAACTGCGCCTTAAGTTATTAAATTTTCACATCTAAAATAGAACTGAAATTCACTCGAAATATTTAACAAAAGTTATGACGAATAAAATAATAATTTTTCATTAAATTTTATTATTAATATAACTTCGCGAAGTTATCGGCTGATTAATTAAAGATGGCCGATAGTACACACCTGCTGAAGTGACTTTGCGGGCTTATTATTAAATTCAGGGCTTTAACTTTGTCTCTGTTATTATATTTTGTTGTCTTTATTGTAGCTGTTACTCTAAGCTGGTCTGAATGAAAAGAAAAATTTTAGAATGTGCCAGCTGCTTCTCTTCCTGCACAGATCGTAAAAGCTGATTAAGGGCATGGGTAAAAATGCTAATCATGTTAATAGGCTGCGGCTAGCAACCCGTCATTATTTTGATTATTTTTCTATCTTCATCATAATGCTAAAAGTGACGTGAGATCTTGCGTCTGCTTAGAGCCGTAAAATTTAAAATGCTCTGTCTGCCCCGTTAGAGATAAAGACGTGATAATATATCCGTATCACTCTGGAAAACTGCAGCATTAGCTCCTTCCACAACGTAGTAGTTCCGCGCGCCGCACGTAAAAATAAAGTATTGTTCTGAAAACGTACTGCAATAATTCTTTTGGTTAAAATGACGAAACTAAAATAATTTTCTCACCCAAAGGTACTCAAAATTAACCAAAATATTATTTTGCAAAACAAGAAACATTCTAAACACAAACAGTTAGTAAGTACCTTCAAACAATTGTTCTCGCAACGTATTCACGCAAACAAATTCAGGAGCAACTTCCCCGCAGCTATTTTTCTCAAATTACGCGAGCTGTCTCATTCAATATGCAATACGTAATGAATGGTGGTGGGATGATCTCGAAGGGCAAAGGTCAGCCGGAGGTCACCCGATGGAATGCGATAAAGGGGTTTTGAGGTATTTGTGTTCTAACACCACTGGGCTTTTGGTAAAAGCTGATTTTATTAGAAACGTGATATACAAGATTACTGGTAAGTCGACCTACATCCGTTCCGAGGTGTTGGATGTGGCCAAAACAATTCGTTTTCATCCCCTATTACCTTAACAAAAAGTTGATAGTTTTATTAGTTTTTTTCCAGAAAATTCCACGGTATAAGTTTTTAGGCTGTAATTTTTGTAGCATTTCAGTCGATGATACTGAACTAGGTACTTTTTATAAAAATATATTAAAAACTATAGAATTTTTTCGTCTTCCCATACAAAATCCGTTTGACTGAGCGCTGATTAAACGCATTGCAATACGATTTTTTTTTAGTTTTTCGTTAATTGTTTTAATTACATACCATTAAGTAGTACAGCATTATGGCCTGAACTTGCTCAAAAAAATTGGTTGCTGGTTTTTTTAACCACCACCCTGTATTATCTTTCAAGTTCATATATTTAGAGTGAAAAAGCAGTTAAAATTCCAGATCTTTAAAATTACAAAATTTTGACAAAATCTTACATGTTGTCATCGTGATGTTAAAAGCTGAAATACGTTCTATGCCACAGAAGTAGTAAGGTAGTAGGGTAAGGGTACTTATTATGGGTAAGGGCGTTCTTAAATCAGGCATTTAATCACTATTAGATAGGTCTAATGACTATCTTCTATTATTTTAGTCAAATCCCTACTGTAATTACAGGCTTAGAGAGGCCTAGATACTAGGCCGTTGAAGCTACTCTAATAAAACTATACCTAGATTGGTTAATTTGGCTGCGTTATAATTAACTTTACAGACATAAAATTTCGCTATTGAATCCTATTACTTTAAACGAGCAAATCTTTTATTTACATATACAGGTCTAACAAAATATACTAAAACTATTTTTAGTGTAAATTTAGGTAGTCCATGGTAGTGGTAATAATTATTATAACGAAATACATATCGTATTAGTTTAGTATACAGCCCCCCCCACAGTGTGATATATGGAAAAGGACGAAGAATTAATATCATCATCATCAGGTCTTTTTTAGTCTCCACTCCATGAGCACGACCATCCCTGTACTACCAGAACCATATATTAGCCAGAGCAGTCAGTGGATTTGGCCTACAATCTCCACGCTGGCTAGACGGGTTGAAAATGTCTCATTGATGTACATATAAGCTTTGTTTATTTTGTGTTTCCTAAGTCGCCTTCTACGACATCCACAGGAAGACTTGGAGTGGTCCTATTCTACTCTGCCGGGAACCACACGGTTATATATGAACCTGTAAGTTATCGATATTGTTTTATTAAAAAACCTTTATCAAATAGTCTGACGACCTCCATGGCGTAATGGTTAATACGCTAGACCGCTAATCCAGAGGTTTGGGTTCAATCCCCAGCCAGGGCAAGTTGAAAAATGGCCTTTTTCAAATTGTCATGGGTCTTGTGTGTTTATCTATATATGTATTTATTATAAAATATAGTATCGTTAAATTAGTATCCCATAACACAAGTTTAAAAAAAAAGCTTACTTTGGGGCTAGCTTAATCAGTGTGATTTGTCCCTATGATATATTTATTTATTTATTTAATAGTTGTAGTTACATTTGTTCAAGTAAGTACGAGTATCCATTTCAACAATATCTAATAATAACAATCGTTTGTTAGTTGAGGCAAATCCCGTCTCTAATTACAGGCTTAGAGGGGACTGCCAAGCCTGTGGAGGCCATTCTAATAAGACCATAACTGATTGAGGCACTCGAAACCAAATTTCGTTTACAGACAAAATCCCTAAGCGCCAAATTAATTTCAGTTCTGTTAAAAATATATTTTTGAGGCTTTAGTAAACGCAGTCGTGTCGGACTAACAATTTTAAGATTGTACTTTAGTAAAGTAAAGTCCACTGCTGGACATATGCCGCCATTAGAAAACCCTTCTGGCCCATCGGCCATCGGTTCTTTGTGCTATGTGCCCTGTCCACAACCACTCCGTTGGTCTATGTCAGTGACCTTAGTTCTTCTACGAATCTCCTTATTTCTAGATCACGTAGAAACACTGAGCACAGCCCGCTTTCGGCTTTAACTTCTCCGCTTCGAACGGTCTTGAGCATGCGATATGCGTGCTAATGGTCTTACTACCGTATAACCATTGGCACGCATATCATCCTTGACGACGTCAAGTCAGCATTTCTTGGGTCTACCACGTCTGCCGGGCTCCGACCCGGCGAAGTCAGGATCGCTATACATTTGCTTCCCACGTAACTTGCCGGTTTCCTGACATGAGTGTGCACATTGCACTTATATAAATAAAACTGATTGAGCTAGCCCCAAAGTAAGTTTAAACTTGAGATACTAACTCAACGATACTATATTAAAAAAAAAAAGTTGCACTCCGGGAGTGCCGGCAGAAGTGAAAACTTGAATATTAACGTTGTGCATTTTTAATATTTTGGAATGGTTAGGGAATAATTTTGCACGAATTGCTTTAATTATCAGTATAAAAGTACTATCATTTATGTGGTAGAATACAATATTTATATATTGCGCTATCTAGCTATTGCTGCTATAAGAATAATAATACAGTAATAAGTTTATATCAATTGAAGCATTTTATGATTATGTATTTTATTTATTTATTTTATTTATCAAACTCTATTGTTCCAAAGTAAAAATATATTATTTAACAAATGGCGGACTTAATGGTAAGAGCATTTTCTCCCAGTCAACCATAGGGATAAAATCTTTGCCGCGTGGTTCCCGGCAGAGTAGAATAGAACGATTCCAAGAATTCTTGTGGATGTCGTAGAAGGTGACTTAGGAAACACAAGGTAAACAAAGCTTATAAGCATCAATGAGACCCCTCCAAGCCGTCTGGCCAGCGTGGAGAGAGTAGGCCCAATCCTCTGACTGCTCTGAGTAATATATGGCTCTGGTAGTACAGAGAGGGTCGTACTCCTGCAGTGGAGACTACAAAGACGTGTTGATGATGATGATGAAGTTTATGATAAAGTTTTTATTATGACGTAGTTCCGTATTTAGAAAGTTGAGTAATCGTCGGTCGACTGGCACGTGTCTGCTACGCGCTTTATTTCATTTCCTGCAATATTATCATAATTGAGGCAAATACCGCGATTCTCAAATTGGGGTGCCTAACAAATATTTACGGGTAAAGCATCTTAGCTAAAATACTATTCTTTTTTCTCGGCAAAATGTTGACTTATTTCTTGGCCGCGATATATTTTTTGGTACGAAATATTGTTTGTTTCAGGAAAAATATATTGGTAGCGTGGAGATCGAAAAATTGACGTTGGGTGATATGATAGACAAAGATGAATTATTTTATGAGCGAACAGTACTTATTTATATTGATTTGTCTCTAGCAAAAAAATATATCCTAACTAAAACAATGTATGGTTTATTTATATAGGAAATTTATTTCACTTGCTTCTGAAAGTTTTCCTAATAAGTAGAATTTTATTTCATCATCACCATCAACAGTTTCCAGGTACCCACTGATATTATAAGCCTCCTTTTGTCTGCGCCATCTTGCTCTGTCTTTGGCCATTGCAATCCAGTTCTTACCAGCAACATGCCTGATGTCATCAACCCACCTAGCCGCCGGACGTCCTACACAACGTTTCCCATTTCTGCGATACCATTGGGTTAAGGCCTTACTCCACCTATCTTTATCTTTCGAGCACCTACCTAACGATGGTAGGCAGAGTTTTCCCGGCCAATTTTATTTCATCATCAGGTCTAGACCGACCCTCTCTGTACTACCACAGCCATATATTAGCCAGAGCAGTTAGAGGATTTGGCCTACACTCTCCATGCTGGCCAGACGACTCATTGATGTTTATGCTTTGTTTAGCTTGTGTTTCCTAAGTCGCCTTCTACGACATCCACGGGAAGACTTGGAGTGGTCCTATTCTAATCTGCCGGGCCGGGAATCACACGGCTTATTATAATTTTATTTAGTTATAAATAAAAACACAAAATAATATTTTTTAACTGCGTATAAAACCACCTCGGTATTTCTGTTATTGTTACAGGTACGTTTACGAGTAATTTTCTTCGATGCTGGCATGAAAGGTTTTTTTTGTAAAATGAAGCAAATCTTTTAGATTTATAGTGTAGCAGGAGCGAGGTAATATGCTCGACCACTATAAAAGGAAGATCTTCCAGCCAGGAATGGTGTTGCGCCTGAAGAACCGTTGGTGTTGCGGTTCTGTCGGTGTACTAGTATAGTCGGAGGATGTTTATATGTCAAATTGCAACCAGAACTCTAATATCACGATGTAGGATACTGCTAGCGCCATCTCGTATGCTTCTTGTAAACTATGTAGTAGCTTCGCTGTTGTGGTTGTAGTTCCTCAGTCTTGCGTAGAGGTCGCATCAAAAAAAATTGTAGATCATCTTGGAATTATCTGCAGTTATCCAACATATTTAAATTGGCTTTCCACTTACCATTTGCGTCCGGGATGATGCCAAAACCCCATTTCACTTGCAAATAGAAGTAGTTGAGTCGCGTTTGGAACTCTAAATTTAGTTTGCATTCCAATTAACAATTTTCATAGATTTGAGTAAAATATGAAAAATTCCATTAAGTTCATAGCAATTTTACATGGTCAATTGAGTTTTGAGACATCGCTGCATACATAACGTTCACTCGTATCGGTTTAATCCCTTTAAATACAGACTGGGTATAAATCCGTAGATACACAATAAGCGTTATAAAATGTCTTGAAAATAAGTCCCACTAGTAACCCTTGTCTATATTAAACTACTAGCGGCCCGCCCCTGCTTCGCACGGGTATGTATTATACATATAAACCTTTCTCATGAATCACTTTATCTATTAAAAAAAACCGCATCAAAATCCGTTGCGTAGTTTTAAAGATCTAAGCATACATAGGGACAGACAGTGGGAAGCGACTTTGTTTTATACTATGTAGTGATTAATAAATTAGAAAAAAAATGGTTGCCTGTAAAGTCGGTTTTACGGGCGAAGATTTTACGTGACAACGCGCGCGGCAGACCGATCATAGTTGAGTGGGAGAGAGACGCAAGGCATTCGGCGGGCCTCTCTCTCGTTCGGTGACTCATCGTAACGTTACCGAGCGTTACACTTTTTCATAAGTGACTCCCAGCCGCAACCTAATTTAAGACGTTGTCACGTCAAAATGTTTCATATCTCTATTGGGCTAATGTAACATGCAAATAAATTAAAGTTCAATGTTGATGAATGCACTGCGACCAGATTAAAGACATTCTTGACAGCTTGCGGGATACTCAGCTGGATGCAATGAAAATAACAAATTATATTTCAATTATTGATTTAATTAAATAGCATCACAATGCTCGGAAATATATCTAAATTAATAATTATGTGCAGGAAAATTGGTCACTCAATCACTCGTGGTGAAAAACTTATTAATTTCTCGTAAATCTATGAGCGTAGCCCAGTGTAAAAAAACCGGTCAAGTGCGAGACGGTTCAAAAGACAGAGCCCTGTAACAGACGAACGGATAGACAGCGGAGTCTCAGCAATAGATAAAAATCGTTGGCACTCTTTGGTTACCGAAAGTAGTTACCCTAAAAAAGACATTTCAGAGTACCAATAACCGGTAAGCATGCATGAAATAGAACAATGAGTATCTCCAGAGTCCACACCAGAGCTCTTTCATGATTGCAATAAGTGAAGGGTCTACCCCTGTGAGAAATAAGTGACAATTATGTAAGAAAGAATATGTAAAGTTTTAGTATACAAAGAAAACCGTGAGACTATTCTACGACGCTATTCAGAGGAATATATTTATGATGAAAAATACAGCCCTTTGACATGCAATATCTGTAAATTTATACCGTCGTACTGCGGTACAGTTCGCAAAAAGAGAGAATAAAACGTTTGAAATCTGAACTCTCTCAGTTGTAATTTGCCGGTCTAGGTAGTGTCAGCGTAGAACAATATCAATACAGGGATAAAGCTTCACAAAACATTTTTTTTATCTTGACGCATTTCCAGTTGTTCTTAGTTATGCAGCCTTCGAGCCCAGGGTGTTTCAATGCGGAGATAAGATAAAGCTGAAATCATTTGGCTGTGGTTTTACTACGACTGCCTGCCTTTCGTCAATCCTCTTTGGGAATGCAGTTGTTACGCAGGTTGTCTGTGCTTAATTCTTTATCGACTCTTGTGACATACATAGGAAGATATAGAGTGGTTGATACTATTCTAGGGTGGAAACCATACGGTTAGTCAAAACTAAAGCATACATTTACAGGTATGCTTTAGTTATCTTGGGCCTGCAGGCTGACGTGCATGGTAGTTAACTAACATAACTGACACGTTTTGTTCACATAGTAGAGAAGGACATAGGGGTTTTCTGGGTCTTTGTGTCGGCATATTATTAAAACAAGAATATTGTGACTTTTAAATGAATAAGTTATTTACGAGTAATGCAGGCTGCTTCAGATCGGTCGTTTTGGAAATCCTTGGGGAGGCCTATGTCTAGCAGTGGACTATCTGTAGCTAATATGATGTAGTTTTAAAAAAAAAACTTTTATTTAGAGGACAAAGTACTTATCAAGAAAAATTTGATAAGTCCAAACTCGATTGGGTTGCGTCGTTTAATTACAGGGCTCCAATAGCTTCCTTTCGGCTCTACCATCAAATCAGCTTTCTGTAATATTGTAATAATCGTATTGCATTGTCATCTGATTAACATTTTCATACAAAACTTCATCACGACAGAAAACCAAGAAATGGGTCACATATAAATTGCTATATTTGACCGGAATCTTCTTCATCCAAGCGCGTTCCCGGTTGCATCCTCAGCTGTGCTGCTTTGGAACCCAGGGTGCGCTTTCCCGCTTTTTTTTCTCCAAAAATTACATACATGTCAATGGTCACCCAAGGATGCCAAAGACCTTGCGTTGGAGAAGAGAAAGCCGGAAGAGTTTAAATGATTTGGCTATAATTTTACTACCGGCCACCTGCCTGACGTCAACCATTTTTGGGAATGTATTTGGGCAAAAAGTTTTACAACCGGCCGCCGACCGACGTTAACCCTCCTTGGGAATGCAATTGTAGCACGACACGAGATGTTTGTGCTTAATCCTTTTGTCGCCTCTTACGACATCCACAGGAAGGGATGGAGTGGTTCTATTATAACCCGGAACCACACGGGTATGCTATATTTGACTGGAATAACCATAAGTAAATATAAAAGCTTGTAACAAGAAGACAATTATATTTGCTGCAGCTTGCTCTCTGTTTAATGAGTGTTTTGTGTCGTGAGCAACTACTTAATACTTTGATGATACAGAAAACTTTTGCTATAAAATTTTAGTGGTTTTTTTATTCGTGAACATTTGCTTAAGTTCGTTACCTATACAATACTATGTATAACTTCAGTAAAAAGTATTTTAAGGTAAGAACCAATATTTATTTATTTCTTGTGTAGTACCGGGTTAGAATAGGACCACTCCATCTCTTCCTGTGGATGTCGTAAGAGGCGATTAAAGCACAAACATTCATGCTACAATTGCATTCTCAAGAACGGTTAACGTCGGGTGGCGGCCGTGGTAAACATTTTCGCACAAATACATACATTCCCAAAGTGGGTTGACGACAGGCAGGCGGCCGGTCGTAAAACTATTGTCAAATCATTTAAACTGTTCAAGCTATTTCTTCTCTACTTCGCAAGGTCTTTGGCATCCTTAGGTGACCATTGACATGCATGTTATGTTTGGAGAAGAAAAAGTGGGAAAGCGCACCCTGGGCTCCGAAGCAGCACAGCTGAGGATGTAACCGGGAACGCACTTATTCAGACGAAGTAGAAGAGACAGACAGACATGGCAATTTATAAGGTTTCCTTTTTTACTACGGAACCCTAAAAACTAAAGCTACCTGTTTCAATAATACTATCTCATTGAATTCGGAGTTTTTTTACTTATAAAACCGTATTCAAGTTACTAATGAGAATATATCGCGTCCGTAGACACGGCTTAAATAAATATACGCCGTATAATTTACTCCTCGCGCAGGCTTTTCACGGAATTCCCTTTTTTATTCCCTCGCTGGAAAACCTACTCGAAAGGCTAAAAAGTGAATAGGCATTTTTATTGTGGAGCATTTTTATATGGTTACTACTCGTATAACGAATAGACTTTTTATTTTTACCAGATGGGCATTAAGCTATATTTGCCATTTGTTTCTTGTTTTTAGTGTAGGTGACACTGATGTAATATTTTTTAACCGACTTTAAAAAAAAGGAGGAGGTAATCAACAATTTTTTAATGTTATGTTTGTTACGCGATATCTTTGCCAATTGTGAACCGATTTTGATGATTTCTTTTTATTTAAAAGCCTTCACTACCCAGTTGGTCCCATTTTAATTTGGTGAAGATATGATGAAGAACTTTGGAGATATGGAAGAAACTCCAAAAAAAATTGAAGTCGGTTGTTTATTTTGTTAAAAATTTAATTATTTAGTTGTCTAACGCTCTCTCTCTCAAAATGAGAGAGTGGATTAATAACCAAGAGGTCTAGCCTCTACTTCAGATGAGTGAGACTGTGAAACAAACATGCGTTCACCCCTGTTTCCCACAGGGGTAGGCAGAGACTCCACCTACTACCTGACACTTTTTTCGCTGCATCTACACTCGTTACTTTCTTAATGCATGCCCGCCAGTTGCGGGTACTTCAGTCTCCTCCTTCGAGACTGTAATGTGTTTGATTACCGGTACATCTGACCTTTCCTTCAAAACTGTGATGTATTCGAACAATTGATATCAATGTCACTAGATAGGTATACTATTTTTATCTCTTTCGATGTGCCAAAAACGAAATATTATTAGTTATTATTATAACACATTTATCTATTTTTCTTGATTGTAGCCTGGGTTAGGCCCAAACGGTAACTTATATTAATTCTGTGCTTATACGCCTAACTTAAAGCTAACACAAAACTGCAATAAAGTGGTTCACAGAGCAATAATTTATTTCGCCTATTGCTTTGTTAATTAACAATTAAGTAAGTAGTACAGTTAATACTCTAGTTTGAAACCAGCTTATATTTTTGTACCGGTAGCCTTTGAAACCACAGGTACCTGGGGAAAGGAAGCAGGGGCTTTTATCAGAGAATTGGGCCGACGTATCTGTGATCGCACTAACGACAACCGTTCTGTATCTTTTCTGGCTCAAAGACTTTCCATAGCTATTCAGCGTGGAAATGCAGCAAGCGTTATGGGAACCTTTGGGCCGGGAACGATGCGGAGCGGTCTCTTAGATTAAGAATTTTGACGAAGCATGTTGCGGATATTTTTCTGTTTACCTTCTGACGAAGCATGTTGCGGATATTTTTCTGTTTACCTTTTGACGAAGCATGTTGCGGATATTTTTCTGTTTACCTTTTGACGAAGCATGTTGCGGATATTTTTCGGTTTACTTTTTGACGAAGCATGTTGCGGATATTTTTCTGTTTACCTTTTGACGAAGCATGTTGCGGATATTTTTCTGTTTACCTTTTGACGAAGCATGTTGCGGATATTTTTCTGTTTACCTTTTGACGAAGCATGTTGCGGATATTTTATTACATTATTCAATAAAGAGTTAATTAATAAAACAAAATTAAGTAAGTAGGTAACTACCTAAGTATTTACTTCACTAGTTATGCTTACATTCTTGGAGATTAGCTAGATTTGACAAGTATTTTTGTAGCATTAACTTCATTGTAACATAGTGAAAACTTAGTGAAAAATTATTTATTTATTTACGTTTCCTTGTCATTTAAGTAGATCATATTAATTTTAACTGGTGCTCAAACTGTTGACCTATATCTTTGTCAGCCGGTCGACAGGATCTTAAAAATGTAATTATGGTAAGATTATGCTTCGAAGGAATAAAATTATTACAGACATTAAAATCTTAGGAAAGAAAATCTTAGAATATAGCAGCTGCTTCTCTTCCCGCGTAGATCGTAAAAGCCGACTGAGGGAATGGGCGAAAATTCTAATCATGTTGATAGGCGATGCGGCTAGCAAACCATCACTATTTTTAGGCCTTTGGGTCTTGCGGCCCTGAGCTCTATCTGCTTAGAGCCTTAAAACCAAAAATGCTCTGTCTGCCCCATTAGGGATAAAGACATGATAGTGTATGTGTGTGTGTGTAACTTGCTCGTACAGAGAATGAATAAGGCTTATGTGTGTTCAAAGGCACAAATTAATTAAAAAGCATTTCCCGAACCCCAGTTAACCGTCGTTAATCTCAATATTAAAAATGATTAAAGCAAAAGTTGGTAATCCACCGTTTCTGCTTACGTGTAAAACTTTTGAGCGGGACGCGTGGACTTCTAACAAGATTTACTAGTCATGGCAAGCTTAAAGATGAAGCCGCTAAAACGTGCCAGATTATATTATATTTTTTTATTCTCTATTCTTTATTCTCTCTTAATCGAGTTGGGGGCGAAAACACATTGTTTGTATGTATGTACAACGATAACTGCCGAACCGATGGTCCGATTTTGATGAAATTTAGTAGGCATGTAGGAAATATCAATAGAATTTACAAGTTCGTTGGGCATCAAAATCGGTTCAGTAGTTTTTGAAATATTAATAAAAAAGTCCGCGATTATGTAGCAAACGAAACCATAGCGCGTTCTAACTTTGGATAGCGCCATTTAGGTGTTACTTAGGGAACAATAATCGCGAGGTCTAATTTCGCAGCAAACTACTAGTTATTAGTCGTAAAGGCTGACCAGGTCTCAATAGATTTAGGCGATCATGTCGGTCAGTGCAGAGAGTGCAGCGAAACCGTCGGGTCACCGCTCCTAACACTGGCCCTGATGATCGTCTAAATCGATCGATTATATATATATATATATATATATATATATATACGTTAACGACCATATTAGGTGAGTAAACCGTTGTATAATGTATTTTAACCGACCTCAAAAAAGGAGGAGGTTATTAATTCGCGGAGGAGGAGCTTACTTGAAAATAACCTAGTCGCAAAAAAGGGCTTTTTAGGTACATAGGAATTTTTTTAAATGACATAGCTCTAAAAAGGGGCCGACGGGCTTAAACTTAGGGCTAAAAGCCTAAAGTCCTCGGGAGCACTACTCACACCCGACGCCGCTTATGTGTGTCCCGCGCCTTAGAGGTCTACGTCGCAATATAATTACCAAGTTTCGGTCTGGAGCCGCGGCCACAAAGGCGAATTATTTCAGAATTTATTTCGCTGTTTTCGCGTGTGCTTCGATTTAATTTTGTTTTTGAACCTTGAAGTTTCATCGTTTTTATGTTTCGCGTATAATTTCTTTCATATTAATTTATGCTTGTCAAGTATTTCTTGAGACACGTGGAAAATTTGAGGTTCTTCAAATTCTTTGAATTGGCTAGCGTTTTTAGCACAATGAGTAAATTGTAAGTTTTCTTTTTTAATATATAAATGAAATGATGTTTTTTGAATGAAACGAAATTTATTTGACCTTTAAATTTACACAATGGTTTACACTGTTGGCTCCACACTACGCAACATCAGGCCTATATCACTCCCCGTTTAGGTATCGAAAATATACCTAAATTATTACTAAGCGCGCGGCGGTCCCTCTGAGTGGTAAATTTAGTTACATGAATCGTTTGTCCAGAGTAATAAGGATGAAAATTGGCCTGCAATGGCCAAAAACCTAACCTAACATAACCACATTGAGTAGATATTTCTTTGAATTTCTTTGCTGAGTGAGACTTGAGTACTAGTACTTATTGTGTGGCAACATGCCTGTCCTGTGGTAGCCAGGTTACATTCCCAATTAGCTTTAGAATTATGTCGACAATAAGGTTCAGTAGATTTACAAAAATAATACGTATAGAAATTAGAAACAATGTTAATTTAAATTACTTAGCTGTTTTTTTAATTTGGTAGTAGAAATAACAATCCTAACTTATATTGTAAATGCGGAAGTGAGTTTGTATATTTGTTTGTTTATTACCTCTTCACGCTTTATCTACTGAACCAAACTTCTCGAAAATTCGCATACACCTAGTTAGGAGTGCCTCGCCTTTCATCCCGGAAAAAAGTAATGTTCCCGTGGGATTTGCGATATGCGAGCGAAGCCGCGGGCGAAAGCTAGTAACCTATATATCTTTCTAATTTAAATAAAACTCTTTTATCTCACAAAAATAGTCTGTGAATAGTCAAGGAGCTTTTATTTTATTAGACTCTTAAAAACAAAATATTCCTGTTATTGAACGAGCGAGCGAAGCGAGTATAGTTCTCAGAGTCTACTTGAATAACTACATGATCTTACTCGTATAGGATAAAATAGAAAAATCTTTATTCAGTAAAAAGTACACTTTAAAGTATTTTTTTCTAACAAACATTTTACAAGTAAACCAAAACGTAGAAACAAAACTAACGTTGCAAAAACCTTACATTTTATCACTGAAAGTGATATTCACTTACTCAGCATAAGTTGCTAATCGTCAGTAAGGCAAACAGACAAACATCTATCATCATCTTCGTCGCCTTCTCCCTATTTGGGGTCATCTCTGTATGTCAACTCTCTCCATCGTTTTCTATGATTTATTAACATCCATACATTAATAAAAATCTTCGCATTTATGATATTTCTCTTCTAAAAAGAGCAACGCACACCTTGATGATTTTTGGAAGAGATAATGGAGTGGGTTACCATTTCCTTCTCCATTTTGCAAACTAGTAAACTTGAGTGATTAGTATGTAGGTTTCGTAACGATATTTTCCTTTACCGGAAACAAGTGGTGGTAGCTGAAAAACCCGTACTTTACGGCAAACTCAGAGGTACAGACAGTTAATTAACAGTTAAAGTCGCGCCTAGTGCCACAACCGCTTCTTTATAAGGGACGCCGCGGAATCGGCGATGATGCCGCATTCTGTCGCTTTCTCTCGTTCTAGCAAGTGACGGTTCTGAGTGACAGAAAAGGATAGCAGCATAGTAAAATGCTGTTCCGTGCTGACAGAAGAGGTGTCCAACCTTCCTTTTTTTATTTATAATATTACTAGGATTAATTTCCATTACTTTCTCGTTACCTTTAATTACTTTTCAAGAACATTCTCGCTTTTATAAATTAGTAGAAATACTTGACCCCAGATGATTTCAATAATCCCTTGTGCCACTTGAGTTTTCATTTAACTAACCTTCAGCGAGATCCAATCAAATCCGGAGTAATACGGAGCTCGGATTAAAATCTTTGAGCTGTCAGTTCCAGCTCTAAGTATTTCAATATTGAAATGCTCACCAGTCGGCTTTGGGTTCTCAACGAAAAAATGTTTAATTTTTAACACTTTCCATATGGAATAGATAAACTAGGTTGAAAAATTACAAATGAGGAGGTCCTGAAAGGTATAGGAGAGAAAAGGTGCATAAGAGAATAGACGAGGAAGATGTTAAACGTCGTGCTCGAGTCTTACAGCGAAGTAAAATAGCTGGCGGATCAGAATTCATAGTATTCCACCGACAAGAGCATAGCTCTTAAATATATATATATATAGAGATTGCACTACACTTAGCAAAACTTAGTAAATATAAAAATTGAGTTTATAAAATAACTGTCCCGGAAAAGAATAACATTTTTCAAAGTACTTATTTATACTATTAGTGCGCGTGGTAAATTAAGTAGTTATTGTCATTCAATGTATTAATACGCTATATGTAATCTATAAATACATCATCATCAGTATCCCTCTCTGTACTATCAGAGCGATACTTGGCCAGAGCAGCCAGAGGATTTGGCTTTGACGACCTCCGTGGTGTAATGGTCAACACGCTAGTCCGCCAATCCGGAGGTTCTGGGTTCGATCCCCAGCCAGGTCAAGTTGGAAAATGGCCTTTTTCAAATTGTCCTGGGTCTTGGGTGTTTATTTATATATGTATTTATTATAAAATATAGTATCGTTGAGTAAGTATCCCATAACACAAGTTTTAAAAAAACTTACTTTGGGGCTAGCTCAATCAGTGTGATTTGTCCTTATATATTTATATTTTCCACGCTGGCCAAAAGAGTTGGAGAGGTCTCATTGATGTTTACAAGCTTTGTTTAACTTGTATTTCCTAAGTCGCGTTCAATGTCATCTACAAGAATACTTGGAGAGGCCCCTTGTAAACAATAAGCTTATTGCACCTTTCTTCTTTGTCCCCCTGTTGGGCAAAAGGCAGACAAAGTCAACTCCCTCCATAATTATCTGTCCTTCACTATCTCCGTACTAATATCCCGTTCTCCCATATCTGATCTTATGCATTCTTCCCACGTCTTTCTCGGTCTACCTTTTCCTGTATACCTGTCTACTTTCAAGTCGACGATCTTTTTTGCCAGATGTTTGGCGTACCTTCTCATTACGTGATCATACCAGGCTCATCGTCACGCTAAAAATGGCTTTTGAGTTTTGCGACCCTGGGGTCTATTTCCTTAGGCTCTAAGCCAAGACCCAATGTGCTCAATATGTATATGAATTATAATGTATATGAAAAACGAAGAAAGTACCTACGTACTTTCTTCGTCAGGTGTAAAGACGTGATAATGTGTATGTGATTTGAAATTGAAGCTACATTGTAACTATTTCGACTCGATAAGAAGAAGAAGAATGTGTATGTATCGTAAAATTATCCCCACCCATCCACAAGGTGGTCAAACAATCTGATTAAGGTCGCTGGAAAGCGCTGGAAGCTGTTCTAGATCGGTTATTTTGGAAATCCATGAGGCTGAAATGATGATTATTGTAAAATTTAAATTTAAATAATTTATAAGATTTATTTATGTATCAGTAATACTAAATATCTTTATGGTTGCCTGTAAGAGATTGCTTCGGCGATAAGGCCGCCTCTTGTACCTTATGTATTTATAAGTTCCGTAAACTTTGTAATTTTTTATTGTTTTTTATTTGGTGCAATAAAGATTTTTGTATTGTATTGTATTGTAAATATAAAATCTTTTCATACAAAAACAGCTCTCAGTTAAAGAATTTAAATTCCACAGGCAAGTAGTATGGAAAGTTGAGTTGTTTACGAGCCCGCTGCGCAATGGAATCCATTTAGGTGATGAATAAATGATGACGCACAGTGTGTAATAATCTTTACTTGATTTAAATGTAACATACAAAATTCATAAGTTTAAAAGGATAACTGTATACTCAGATATTGCTTGTTATTTTGATGTTTTATTTCTAACTATGTTATTGTCGAAAGAAGATTTTTTGTTTTCCATAGAAACTGTGATCAGCTGTTTAGTCAACTTGTACGAATAGAAAAAAAGTCGTATTTCGCTAATATATTCCTTAGGGAACGTTGTCAAGTATCATTGTCTAAATTTACCCTTATAATCGTTTCAATACTTATATTTTAAACAATCGTGTTTTCGAAACATATTTTGTATAGAGTTTGTCCTGAACTTTACTGTGTTTTTATTTCAAAGTAAGTATTTCGTTAATATTGATAATATTTAAGATCGCTCTAAGTACTATCAGGGTCATTTATACAGGCTCTTACTAATACCCCGTTAGGGATGAAGACGTGTTAATATATGTATGTAAAAAAAAGGGGGTTATATTTTTAAGCTGCCTAAACGCACTTGCTTGCTTATAGCTTAGCAGTTTTAAGCTTCACCAATCCCGGAGGTGCTAATTTTAAACATAACAAATAATATAATCTTGCCCCACTATTGTAAACTTACCCTTTCCTTTTGCCGTGAGTCCCGGAATTCGATGCATGCCCACGTTATTAATACGGAATCTTCGACACTTCTTGGAACCTAGTCGATTACACCGCATTCTCATTATCCGACTGCGGCGAAGCTAAAAGGAGCGAAGACTGATTTACATTGATACAGTAGCTGGCGCCAGCATCACTGAATTCCGGCGCTCAGCACTATATCAATGTAAACATGTTTCAATCCAGTCCAGCATCCAGTATCCGGCACTGGAAACATGTTTACATTGATACAGTGCTGATCCAGCGCTGGAATCCAGTGATTCTGGTGCCAGCTACTGTATCAATGTAAACATGTTTCAATCCAGCCCAGCATCCAGTATCCGGCACTGGAAACATGTTTACATTGATACAGTGCTGATCCAGCGCCGGAATCCAGTGATTCTGACGCCAGCTACTGTATCAATGTAAACATGTATCAATCCAGTCCAGCATCCAGTATCCGGCACTGAAAACATGTTTACATTGATACAGTGCTGATCCAGCGCCGGAATCCAGTGATTCTGGCGCCGGCTATTGTATCAATGTAAATCAGCCTTTATGTGTTTTACCGCTATGTATACCTCTATGTATGTATGCATGTTCATCTGAACCCACGTACCTTCCATGTTAATAGATGGTATATTCAGGTATCGGAAGCGTCTTGGCGGTCCGCTGGTAGTCTATGTGACGTCATACTAAATTCAATATAGCGAGAATATAGACATGTCAGATTTCGGCAAAATGTCGTAATTTTAATAAAATTGCATATATCCTCTTCTTCTTCGTCTAAGCGCGTTCCCGGTTGCATCCTCAGCTGTGCTGCTTCGGAGCCGGGGGTGCGCTTTCCCGCTTTTTCTTCTCCAAATATAACATGCATGTCAATAGTCACCCAAGGATGCCAAAGACTTTGCAAAATGGAGAAGAAATAGCCGGAACAGTTTAAATGATTTGGCTATAGTTTAACGACCGGCCGCCTGCCTAACATCAACCCTCTTTGGGAATGTATTTGTGCGAAAAGTTTTATAACCGGCCGCCGCCTGACGTAAACCCTTCTTGGGAATGCAATTGTAGCACGAGATGTTTGTGCTTAGTCCTTTAGTCGCCTCTTACGACATTCACAGGAAGAGATGGAGTGGTCCTATTCTAACCCGGAACCACATGGGTAATAAAATTGCATATATATACCACAGAAAATATATTATGAACTTTTAAGAAGATATACTGTGTCATTAATTTTTGACTAACAGCTTACTCTTATTGTATTCTGTGCTAACAGTGAAAAGTTTTACATACTTACATAAGAAGACCAGTTAAAATCGATCAACAGAAATAAGTGACTTAGCACCATAGCAAACAAAGTTGTAAAAATAAAATAATACTCTGGCTAATATATGGCTTGGATAGGACAGACAGGGTCGTGCTCCTGCAGTGGAGTGACAAGACCTGGATGATGGTGATGATGGTTAAGATAATTTAAAAATATTAAAACATAGCAGTAAATTCACTTATTATAGAGTGCAATTCTTCTTTGCTGGTCTGGGAGAAAAGAAAAAACATAGAATGTACCAGCTGCTTCTCTTCCCGTGCAGATCGTAAAAGCCGATCGAGGGAATGGGCGAGAATCTGAATCAAATGAATAGGCGATGCGGTTAGCAACCCATTACTATTATGATTTCCCTTTTCCACCTTCATGCCCACCATTACGCTAAAAGTGGCCTGGGCTTTACCGCCCTTGGCTCTGTCTACCCCGTTAGGGATAAAGACGTGATAGTGTATAGAGTGCAATACTTATTAAGGTTCCGTACAAAAAATGAAAAAACGGAACCCTTATATGATCACTCGTGCGTCTGTCTGTCCGTCCGTCTGTCATAGCCAATTTGCTCCGAATCTACTGAACCGAATCAGGTTAAATTTGGTAGGATGATGTAATCCTATGACCCAAACACATATGTGTAAAGTAAATATTTCTTTTTTTAATAAGGGTCATTTTCGGGGGATAAACTAGGAAATTGAAAAAAAAAGTTTTGCAAACCTTACTGTGTCATATATCAAATGAAAGGGCTCGTTATGAGGATGTCAAATATATTTTGTTATAATTATAAAATAAATAGTTTTGATTTTATTCATGAAAGAAGGCAAAAATTGACCATTCCCCCCCCCCCCTCCTGATCTCCGAAACTACTGAGCCTAAAATTTTGAAAAATATACGAAATATAGTTCATTGCTTGTAGATTACAGGAAAACCTATATGAATTCAATGAATTGTACGGAACCCTCTCCACGCGAGATTAACTCGCACTTGGCCGGTTTTATATTATTATTGAATCCAATCGCAATCCAATAAAGCAAAAATTACGTTACAATGTTTTTGTATAAAATATTTACCTACCAATCTATTCGGATCTAATCTAAATCATACAGTTTATCCGCCTACTAGATTTACCTAAATACACCCGACGCAATTCGGCCATCGCTCATCGTCATTATAATTTCAGTGCTCTGAAATAAGGCCAATAATGGACATTGGACATAAGCATCCATAGATTTCCCAAGCGGCTTGTTGGAAGCGGCCTGCATTAACTATTTTCGGTTACGTCAGTGAGGATGTCAATTTATCTTCTAAAAATATAACTGTTATACTGTTTTTGTCATGCCACTTATGCATATTGAAAGGTCCTGATGTGAATAATCTAAGTTTTGCTCCCGCTTCCACGCACACAAATTTATTCTAGCCGAAGCGACGCAGCGAGACCATGCGGGGTGAAAAGATCAGGGTAGGTCAATGAGACTGGTTTTAGTTTTGAGGTTTTTTTCGTTTTACAAAGAATATTTAAGAGTTATTTAAAAAGTAAGACATATTATGTATGTATGTTTAATACAATTATAATCCAAAGTGCTAATTTATTGTATTTCTTGAATAATTTCCGTTTTAATTCTCTTCGCAATTTTTTTATATCAAGAAAATATTAAGCTATCGTGTTTTCGAAACATATTATGTATAGAGTTAGTCCTGAACTTAGTTGTGTTTTTATTTCAAAGTATATGTAAGTGATTCAAATTTCGTTAATATTGATAATATTTAAGATCGCTCTAAGATCTTTAGGGTAGTACGCCCGTTCTTATGAGCCCTCTTAAGAACGCGTATGACCTTGATAGCGATCTTAAATATTATCAATATGTACGAGATACTCACTTTGAAATGAAAACACAGTAAAGTTCAGGACTAACTCTATTACATTATATGTTTCAAAAACACGATTGCCTAAAATTTTTTCAGTAGAAAAAAAATTGCGAAGTTGCCTTCAAATCCCCTCAGAATTATACTAAAACGGAAATATGTCTATGTCTTATATTTAAGTAATTTTTAAATATTCTTTGTAAAACGGAAAAAAATCTCAAAAACCGTGAACCAGCCTCATAGACCCGCCGCGATCTTTTCACCCCGCAGGGCTCGCTGTCTCGCTTTGGCAAGAGTAAATTTGTGTTCGTGGAAGCGGGAGCAAAATTTAGATTATCAGCATCAGGCGCAGCCTTAAATAGCACATTTCAAAAATAAATACATTGTTATTCATAAACGGTTGCCGAGATTGGATTAATTGGATATACATATATAGGTAGATACTAGTAGATAGATAAATGATTTTTCATCTCATCTATTCGAAAAACGATGATTTTATCCCAAATTTTTGGGGCTTAAGTCTCCCATACAATGTTCTTCCACTTCGCTCTATCACTGGTCTTTCTTCTCCAAAATGTTTTCCTGCTTATTCTCCTTAGATCTTCCTTGACGCAGTCCTTCCAGCATTTTCTAGGTCTTCCTCTGGGTCTCTACTGTTGCGGGGTCCACTTGGTGATGCACTAAATAGCCTATTGTCACCCATTCTTTCTAAGTGACCGTATCTAAGCCTTTGACATGGGTAGGACTTGACAATTGTCTCTTTATGGATCAGTGCCTCCAGTTCATGGTTCATTTCGATACGGAATGCACCGTTATCTTTACAAAAGAGTCCGAAAAATATTGCCTTATATACCATTAGATTATAGATACAAAAAAAATCTGCATAAAAATAAATCAATATCGATCAGCAATTTTCAGATTGAAACACAGCATCATTAATCATGCGTCCCCATTTTAAACTCGTTGAATTCTCGAGAAAGACAAAAAACGTTTTAAGAAAAATATATCGCTCCAGCAGCACTTTGATTTGTTAAGTTTGTTATAAATCGCTTTTATCTAGTTTAGGTCGTCTACACCGAGCCTAACTTCTGATTCCAAGAACACAGAATTTGGGACGAAGCATTTTTGAGACAAAATTTTTTTTTCAAGATCAGTATTAAAATGATTGAACAAAGAATATTAAGTAAGTTTTCGTAAGTTATTTTACAAAGCTTTTTCGATAAGAATCCTTCTGCGGTTTCTTTTTTCACAGATTTAAATTTATATGTTTTATTTTCTTTCCACAAGCAGTTTTATACCTACAAAATATAGGCGCAGCTTAAAGCGCTAATTTGAAAAATCTCGAGCTACAATAAATAATAGTATCGTTAGTTACTGACTTTGGCAATTTTGAAGTTGTCAGGCACCAAGCGGTCGTAAGCCACCCGTACACGCTAGTCAACCATTGCATAATAAACCTAATTTCTACAGTTTAGAGTCTAATCTCGAATATCTGCTAACGTCGTTTACGCTTTGCGCAGGAGGCTGGAGATCTTGTTTGTTATCTAGGATCTTGAGAAAATATGAGTAAAAAAAAACACTCGCTTTTTCCCAAGCCTTTATTGTAAACGGCCATTGTTATTAAAAGGTAGCTAAAGACTTAAAACGATATTAAATAAAATCGCTTTATTCTATAGGGAGTTGCATTACAATACAATACAAAATATCTTTATTGCACCATAATCTATCTATACTAATATTATAAAGAGGAAAGATTTGTACCTATTTTTGTATGTTTGTATGTTTGTAATGAATAGGCTCAAAAAGTACTGGGCCGATTTAAAAAATTCTTTCACCGTTGGAAAGCTACACTATCCCCGAGTGACATAGGCATGTGTGTACCACGGGCGAAGCCGGGGTGGACTGCTAGTAATTCATAAAATAAAAATAACAAACACAAAGAAAATATTGGTACAAAGGCATTAACCCAGAGAGACACCTAGATATACAGGCTGACTTTTTAAACAGTGTCGAAATTATTGGAGCAAGTTCAGTCCATGATACTGAACTACTTTTTATAAAAGAAGTTATTAAAAATCGATAAAAAAATTTTGTCCTCCCTTACAAATCAGTGCTCAGACAGACGGATTTTAAATAAATCATTTCAAAGAAAACGGAGACATCATTTAAAATTTTGCTACTACCAAGTCCTAGATAACCATTCAAAGTATTTTATGAACTATTGTTTACAGTTTATAATGAGAACGTTAAGCTTTACTACGCACATTTGCCAAAAGTGGCCGTTTTTCGCAAATGTGCGTAGTAAAGCTTAACGTTCTAACTTTAAACTATAAACAGTAGTTCATAAAATACTTCGAAGGGTTATCTAGCACTTGATAGTAGCAAAATTTTAAATAATGTCTCCGTTTTCTTTGAAATGATTTATTTTAAATGGGGGCAGCACTGGACCCCGCAAAATGTAGGTACGGCCTTAACTAAATAAAGTATACATAAAATGTGTAATGTGACATTATCGAAATGTAAAACAACAGATTTTATCAGCAAAACATTGACAGCCGGATAAATATAACATCATTTACTAAAGAAAGTAAGTATACAACAAAATTGTGTGATGTGACATTATCAAAATGTAAAATAACAGATTTTATCAGGAAAACATTGACAGCCGGATAAATATAACATCATTTACTAAAGAAAGTAAGTATACAACAAAATTGTGTGATGTGACATTATCAAAATGTAAAACAACAGATTTTATCAGCAAAACATTGACAGCCGGATAAATATAACATCATTTACTAAAGAAAGTAAGTATACAACAAAATTGTGTGATGTGACATTATCAAAATGTAAAACAACAGATTTTATCAGCAAAACATTGACAGCCGGATAAATATAACATCATTTACTAAAGAAAGTAAGTATACAACAAAATTGTGTGATGTGACATTATCAAAATGTAAAACAACAGATTTTATCAGCAAAACATTGACAGCCGGATAGATATAACATCATTTACTAAAGAAAGTAAGTATACAACAAAATTGTGTGATGTGACATTATCAAAATGTAAAACAACAGATTTTATCAGCAAAACATTGACAGCCGGATAAATATAACATCATTTACTAAAGAAAGTAAGTATACAACAAAATTGTGTGATGTGACATTATCAAAATGTAAAACAACAGATTTTATCAGCAAAACATTGACAGCCGGATAAATATAACATCATTTACTAAAGAAAGTAAGTATACAACAAAATTGTGTGATGTGACATTATCAAAATGTAAAATAACAGATTTTATCAGGAAAACATCGACAGACGTCACTAGTTACCATTGTAATACACAGGTAATAAATAACAGTTAATTGCTATAAACATACCTCAATAAGTGGGGTAACATATTTTACCAACGTGATACAGATGTAGAGCTACATTTGTACCTAGTAACTAAAGCAATTTCTTTTGAAAAACCAGTAACCTCGTCAAATTACCTAGATTAGGTAGTGGACACTGGGTTCTCTGAAGCCTTATCGCTGACGATGCAACCGGGAATACGCTCGGATAATGATGAAACCATATAGTTAACACATATTATACATAAATAAACCAATCAATGAGAAATAAAACTTATTCATTGTTAAAATCCTTTAAATCTGAATAAAAAGAAATTAGACTCACGGATATGACGTCACTATCACAATTTTTACTATTATATATCTCGGTAATTTTTCTCTAAAGATAAGTGCAGGTAAAATATCTAAAATCGTTTTTGTCATCATAATAATCATAATTACCAGGTCTTTTTTAGGCTCCACTGCAGGAGCACGACCCTCTCTGTATTATTACCAGAGCCAAACTTGGCCAGAGCAGCCAAAGGATTTGGCCTACACTCTCCACGCTGTGTTTTCTAAGTCGCATTTTACGACATCCTTGGAAAGACTTGAAGTGATTCTATTCTACTCTGCTGGAAACCAGACGGCAAGATTTTTGTAATAAGTTATATTCTGTATTTTATCTACTTTGTAACAAAATGGCGGACGCTGACACGGTCGCGAGGAAACAGCGCGGAAATTACTAGAAGTGACGACAAAATACCGCGTTGAGTGGGCGGGTATATCTAATAGCCTGACTATATTATTCTATGAAAATATTATAGTTCTAAGCCACTATCTTTTATCGAGAACATTTGATCGCTTATGTTAATAACCGAAAAAGTTCTTTGACTAGGAGAGAATGCAAAATTAGTGTTAACTCCTCCAATTACACGGTTAATAATATATATTGTGGAACAATAAAGCTTTAATAAATAAATAAAGTGAATCATGCGTGCTTCTCTTTCCGCGTAGTTCATGAATTCGATAAATCGTGAAAGGGAAACCATAAAATCACTTCACCGTTTTTTAACCGAATTAGAAAATTCTTTTTTATTTGAAAGATTATACATGCAAGTTGGTCTGGTGATGGATGGAATCCTCAAGAAATCGAGGCAACTCTTCAAATTCTCTATATGATTTTGATGTTTTTGTCAAATAAGTTTACGCAGTAAAGTATAGTGAATTAGTAAGTATACAAAAATAATATTTTTGTTAAAATAATATAATCCAAAATATCTGAGAAATCTTTTCATAACATAAATTTAAAGAATTTATATCGTTTGGTATGAGGTTTCCCATTCTGCGATTATACCTAGTGCTAGTGTGAACATACACAGTCATTGATGCTAATAGGAGGTCGGGTTTTAGTTGCAAACTTTACCTAGTTTCCCAGTGTGTAACTTTTCGTTTTTCCAGATTAGTCCTTTGATCTTGATTCCATTTATTTCTGGCCTACGCAGGGTTCGGTGAAATTAGTTGGTTTAAAGTTCCACTGTCCCTCGGCGAGTCAACAGAACTGGAATTGGGATGACAAACAACCCTGATTGACCCTCATGGTTACTGCATACCGAAGATATAAACATCTAGATACGACTAATATTTATTTTTAATTTATCTAAAATTAGAATAAATCATTAAGGGTCGGCACCATGTAAACTGGGTTTGCGCGGGCAACAAGTTTGTACAGAAAGCGTTTGATTTAAGTCAAATAATGTATACACATAGATAGAGGAAGAGTTGGGACAGTAGACGAAAAAAAGGATTTTTTAAAATATTTTGTAGTTTTCCTAAAAACAAGCATTGAATTTACCCAAAAACATGCAAAACGCACTTTGCGCGGGCAATAGTTATGGCTTAAGTAGAAAAGACCACTAAGAAAATTACATACCTAGTTATAGGTGAATAGACTAGCCAGTAGACGAAAACCGTATTTTTTTAATTTTCATTCAGAAAAAGTAAGATAATTGTAAAGAAACCTGAAAGAAATATTTTAGAAAATCTTGCTACAAACTGGCTTGTTTTTCTGCGTAAAGAAATATTCTAACAAGGGATTGCATATATTTTATAAAAATAAAGGCTTATTTGAAACATTATTCTTAATATTTGCTTACAATGCAATCACGCAATAATAAAAAAAATAATTTTAAAAATTGGATGTTTTGCAACGTTTTTGACAGAATTCTCTGAAATGGCGGCCATGTTCCTTTCATACAAATTCAGTTGCCCGCCGGGCGTTCAGGAAGGAGGCAGTGCCGAATTTTTCAAAAAAATCCATTTTCGAATTACGTAAAATTGCATTACAGTCTAAAATATTTCAATAAAAAACTATGTACAAACTGCCAAATTATGTCATACTTTTGCTACACTATGGTAAAGTTTTGACATTTTGTTGACGTTCAAGTAAAGATGTAATGCTATCGCAGATACGGCATCGCACATTTTTTTTTAAATTTTATTGAAAATTAAGTCAATGAAAAAAATAATTTGGTTTGATTTATTACCTATATCTTTTAATTGGCGATTAGGGTGAAAATCGGATTGGAACTTTCTCGGGTCGCGGAATCATATTAACGGTTTTTGTAATAAATGGTGCTGTTTAATTAGGGTTTTACAATTATTTTGAGGGGTGATTCAGTCTCAAATTTTGAACAACTTTTCCCCATGAATATATATCATAATACGAATTGACATTATGCGTAATATATCGAACCACAGGCTATACTAGATCTATACTTGGCTAGGCAGGCAGGCTATAGTAGGCTATTTATCTATACTAATATTATAAAAAGGAAAGATTTGGTTGTTTGTTTGTTTGCATTGCATGGCTCCGAAACTACTGGACCGATTTAAAAAAACTTTCACCGTTGGAAATGTACACTATCCCCGAGTGACATAGGCTTTGTGTGTACCAAGGGCGAAGCCGGGGTGGACTGCTAGTATAGTATAACGATATTAAAATAACAGTCAAAAAACAAAAAAAAAATCTGCGTTTTCATACAAAAGTGTGCAGCCGCCCGGGAAATTTGTATAGGAACCGATTTTTTTGTTTTTTTTACTGTTTTTAGGGTTTCGCTTGTCTGTCTGTCCGTAAGTCACAGCCAGTCTGCTACGAAACTATTAGAATGATTTAGTTGAGATTTAGTACCTACACTTATGTAACTTAGTGACCCAAAGATAGACGTATAACGTAAATAAATGAAATTTAAAAAAGGGGGCCACTTATGGTGCGTAAATTAGACATTAAAAAAAGTTTTAATAACAAAATCGTGTGACATATCAAATGAAAGAACTTTTTATGACATTTTTAAATATATTTTTCTGTCAGTGGAACACAAAACGTGTAGTTTTCCAAGTCGCTTGCGTAAAATACTATTTGATTGTATTTTTGAGAACGTCCTGTCAGCGATAAGTAATATTGATTTACGCAGAAATATCATAAATTTGTCTATGGTTCCCTAAAATTTAAACTTAAGGGTTAACTGGAGGGACGAAATCCCATACAAACGTACTTTCGTTTTAATTTCGAAACCATAAAACTCATCGTATTCAAATTTTTTACAAGCATTAAGTTGATAAATATCTAGATCTGTAATTAGTTTTGGTTCGAAAATAATAAACAAAAAATTGGTTGCCTGTAAAGTCGGTATACGGGCGAAAGTTTTACGTGACAACGACTTCACTCCACTTCACTCCAAACTTGACTTCCACTCGGGCATGGTTAGCCCGCCTAAGAGCGAGAGAGACAGACATAAAAAGTGAAAGGCACGCGTGCCTCTCACTCGCTCTCATTGTGAGCGCATAACGTGAGCGGAGCGTAACGCAGTTTCTTGAAGTGTCACCCGGCTAACCAATTTATAAGACGTTGTCACGTCAAAAAAAAGTTATAGCAACTTAAAATTTGCCTTTTTTATCGACGAAATCGAGTAATATTTAGACGCCTATTACACTTATAATTATATTTTCGATCCTTATGGAAACTAATTATACGACTAGAGTGAAGACTCTAAATTCCAAATAATTTAGTTTTATTTGGGTATGTATCGTATTTATCGAAATAAACGAAAACTACGAAAACTACGATTCATGGCCTATAACGGCCCGTTTCGCTGGCGTTCAGTGCACTCTCTTTGTCGTACGCGGGGGTGTAGCTCTCACATGCGGGGGTCGGGACGGAGCTACATTTTTTAGCGCCCTTTCTCTTTCTCGACGAAATAGCAACACGACGAAGCGCGTCGGTAGGCAACTCGCTGTGGAGTTCGCCCGCGCCTCCAGTACCACCTTAACCAAAATAAACCGGCCACGTGCCGTGACGGGCCACGTGCAGTGTAGGGTTCCGTAGTCAGTACCTACTTGTTTTATGTAACTTACAACTGCCTAACTTTAGGTCTGAATTCAGTCCATGATACTGAACAACTGTCACCAAGGAACAAACGAAATACAAAAATTATTTTTGATCTCTTACACACAAGATTTGGCAAAATGTAATATTTATGTAATATTTATGTAGTATATGTATGGAATACGTAAGGACAAATCACACTAATTAAGCTAGCCCCAAAGTAAGTTTTAAACTTGTATTATGGGATACTGACTCAATGATATTATATTTTGTGATAAATACATACATAGATAAACACCCAAGACCCAGGAAAATTTTAAAAAGACCATTTTCTAACTTGCCCTGGCTGGGGCTCGAACCCAAAATCTCCGGATTAGCGGTCTAGCGTGTTAACAATTACGCCACCGAGGTCGAATGGAAAGCAAACATTTTCTTTTCATATTTAATTATGTGTTCCTTAGAAAAAGTTGTTCAGTGTCATGAACTGAATCCACCTTAAATTAGTTTTAGTCAGGGAGACGTTATATACTACTGCCGTGAATTTTTTTAAGTGTCCATATACAACCGTTTAACTGACAGAGAGACACATAATTCTAACAAAAATTTCCAATCAAAAACCAAATATTTCACAAACGGATTCTAAAACGAAAAAGGGTGTTCATAATCTTACAATATTTTTGTAAGACCTATTCAACGACGTCTCACACCACACTTTTTTTTTCAAGTTTTTATTACCACATATCCATGCCCATGCCCAATTACAGCTTTCTAGTACTAATAGTCTATGAGTAAAACTGGGGACAGACAGACAGACAGACATGACGAAACTATAAGGGTTTCTTGTTTACTACGGAACCCTAAAAAGCTGCGTGAAACTAAACAGATTCTCTATTCTAAGGGGTCTTTGTCATTTGCGCTTTAACAAATTTCAAAATACGAGTAATCAAAACCACTTGTGCAAATATTTCGCTCCACTTCGCATACGATAAATTCAAAAATTGATGGATGAATGACCGTGCTTTTACAGGTTAAGCAACTTCTAGCTTGGTCACAGTTAGGATGGGTGAACGTGCTTTCAATCTTAATGTTGTCCAAGTCAAATGTTGAGATTCTTATGAATAAATTTTAGTTTTCTCTACCTACATAACTTGGCAGCTATTTAAATTTCAATCTTGTCGGATTTCAATGTTTTGTCGGAATTTGAACTTGGCATTTTTACATTTATATTTTTGATGGGATAAAATAAACACCCAAGAACCAGGGTAAATTAAAAAAGGCCATTTACCAACTTGCCCTGGCTGGGAATCGAACCCAGAACCTCCGAGTGACGGACTAGCGTGTTAAGGAATCGCGACGGAGGTCGACTAATAAAATATAAGTAAAAATAAAAAGTAATAAATTTTACGCAAGATTCGAATAACTATAACTTGGATTTTTTAGAAAGTGCTATATGAATTTCACATATATTTAAACTCGCTTTTTAAATAAACGTCTTGCATTCACGCACACTACTGTATTTTCGACTTTACTTTTTCTACTGATAGCCTGTCTACTAAAGTGTTAAGTACATTATAATGACGTCTGCCAAGGCCTTAATTCAGAAATAATAATTCAAACAAAATAATTCTTTGATTTGAAAATTTTAATAAGTATCACGGACTGGAAGTCTTGACGAAAAGAAAAAAAATGGTTGCCTGTAAAGTCGGTATACGGGCGAAAGTTTTACGTGACAACGACTTCACTCCACTTCACTCCAAACTTGACTTCCACTCGGGCATGGTTAGCCCGCCTAAGAGCGAGAGAGACAGACATAAAAAGTGAAAGGCACGCGTGCCTCTCACTCGCTCTCATTGTGAGCGCATAACGTGAGCGGAGCGTTGAGTGGGAGAGAGACGCAAGGCATTCGGCGGGCCTCTCTCTCGTTCGGTGACTCATCGTAACGTTACCGAGCGTTACACTTTTTCATAAGTGACACCCAGCCGCAACCTAATTTAAGACGTTGTCACGTCAAAAGTAAGCTGTATACTAATTCTACGTTACAATTTATGATTACCTACATCTATTGTCCCGTTTACACATTATTAACTCTATGTGACTTCATCTTGACATTTTTATCCCCCTAGCGGGAAAATTTTGCATATTTCAGAGCCAAATCCGACCACGTGGCTTTGTGCATACAGTCCGCGTAGATAAGAACATAAAAAAAAAAATGGTTGCCTGTAAAGTCGGTTTTACGGGCGAAGATTTTACGTGACAACGGCGGCAGACCGATCATAGTTGAGTGGGAGAGAGACGCAAGGCATTCGGCGGGCCTCTCTCTCGTTCGGTGACTCATCGTAACATTACCGAGCGTTACACTTTTTCATAAGTGACTCCCAGCCGCAACCTAATTTAAGACGTTGTCACGTCAAAACAAAAAACACAACAAAAAAATTCAAACACGAAAAAAGGTTTTTTCATGTTAGATTTTCCAATTGGCCAGTAACTTGGCCAAATACTTTTTTTATAAAACCTCAATCAAAGAGATTGAGGTTTTATAAAAAGTATTTTTTTCATCTCATCAATTCTAAAAACGATGTCTTCATCCCATATATTCTCTAAAGGCGTGTCTCGTGCGCGTGTTTTTTCGAAACATTACACAAAAACATCGAAACATTGGGGCGTGGCTATACACAACAGTATATCCAAACACAATGTTTTTACTTTCCGAGGCCGACGGAAAACATTCCCCCGCGGGGCAGGGAGGGGGTTTGTGTCATTTCAAACGTGCACTCCTTGGACGACAGATCCAAAGAGCAAAAAATAAACTTGTAATTCCTGGTAAATATTAAAATTACGATCTAGTAAATATGGCCTAACTCGAAATCTATGTTATCTCCCTACTGCATCTCCAATCGCTAAAACGCAGAGCACGTCTTCCTCGTTAGAACGCATGATGACGTTAACACAAAATGTTTTTTTTTTAACCAGTAACATTTCCAGCAGTCAGTTTGTGTATGAATAATGATATTTTTGTTTCGTGTTTTCTGTGTAATGTTTAAAAAATCACGCGCAGGAGATACGCCTTAGGGATTAAAACACATTCGAAAACTGAACACGAATGTATTCTATATAGATTATATGCTATAAAATAATGTTGGCAGTCCAGTAAAAAAAGAACGAAAAAAATAATTCAGTTTTAAAACAATAAAATATTGACACGGGCGTCGAGATTTTCATATCACGTGTAGAGCATGCTCTTTGAAAAATATTTTGCAATTCTGAAACACTGTGTATATTTTTTAATTAAACCACGATCATATCATCACTGACCACGACCACGAGTGAGGTTCTGTCTCAATTATCAGCATTGCAGTTCAACCAGCTCGTCTGTGACATTATGCCGAGTCAGGACCTTATCGTTTTCTAGGTAAAATCTCATAGCACAGTTACATATCATACTTTCAACGCACTTTATATGTTTTAATGAAAATGACCATAAACAAACTATTGAACTTTTGTGGACATATTTAATGCACTAAAACGTTTCGATTAAAATCGATTGTTTATGGCAGTTTCGCCTGAAGCATCCCCAAAGCATTTTTACCGTTTGGCACCTACCGCCACCGCAGGCAACTATCCCTTTTTGGGGGGTCAACAAAAACTAGGGTACAATTTAAGATAAAAGGCCAATGTTTTAATGTATATGGAGCATATTAAAATAAGATAATTATCTATTTCGGTTGAAGCTAATTGTTTAATTGTCATTGTCCCGTAGCTTACACAATTTGTTGTTACCAAGAAATTAATTGATCATTATGTTATTATGGTGCCTTTCTACTTATATCTCCTGCGATCGACTTTACGATATCTATTCTCTTTAAATCCGTGTCTATTGCGATAGAAGCGTTTGTTTAATCTGTCCGCAGCCGACGCGATTTGTTGTCACCAGTTGGGAAATTAATTAATATTGGTGTTATTACAATGCGTTTCCTCTTATTACTCCTGCGATCAGTTTTACATTGTCTATTCTCTTTAAATCCATATCATCTATCTCTTTTTTGGTAGAAGCGGGTTGTTTACATTGTCCCGCAGTCTACGCAATTTGTTGTTACCATGAAATTATTAGATTTTTGTGTTATTACGGTGCCTTTCGTCTTTAATCTCCTGCGATCGAATTTACGATATCTAATATATTCATTTTTGTGTTATTACAATGTCTTTCCTCTTATTACTCCTGCTTTCGGATTTATGTTATCTATTCTCTTTAAATCCACGTCATCCATCTCTATTTCGGTAGAAGCAGATTATTTAAATTGTCCCGCAGCCTACGCAATTGTCGTTTCCAAGAAGTTAGTTAATACTGGGTGTTATTACAGTACCTTTTCTGAGTCTCACCTGGAAATTATGTGTTGGGAATTAAGTAATTTATGAGTGAGACAAGCTGTTATGGAAACGGTCCGATTTTCAATAATATCGATCGATACGACCGATTTCGAATTAGTTTACTGTCTGTTTACTATGCATACTTATTTTGGTAAAAGATTGTAGGTACTTGTGGGGAAATAAAAAGAGGGATACAAAGATACCAGTCCATCGATAAGAAAGTAGTTCTTAAATTAAAGATAGATAGATAGGCTATTCTTTCAATTAGTGTGCATCCAGTCGCCGCCACTCTGCACACCAATTGAACGAATGGACTGTACACTAGATTCGTTCACTCAATTGGTGTGTGTTTTTCAACTTGCCCTGGCTGGGGATCGAACCTAGAACCTTCGAGTATCGACTATCATGGTTACCAATACGCCACGGAGGTCGTCAAAATAATTAAATAGGTAAAAGTGTTATTTTGAACTTATTTTAGAAAATAGGCAATTTAATAAAAAAGAAAGCTCTGGCAAATCGCTGCCTATGTAGTGATATTTATTTTGCGGACTGTGTGGGCGTCGTCCGCCACTCAATCGTCTATGTAAACCAGTGGACTCGTATAAATTTGTCGCCAGAAGCTCCCTTGCAGCAGTCAAAGGCCTACACCACCCTTTGATTGTCTTGTTAGGATTAGGTTAGGTTAGGATTAGGAATAAAGAACAAAATTAAAGATAGGCTCTAAAGGCCTTGTATCCAGAAACGTAAAATTATGTAATAAAAAAAAATCGCTGCCTCGTTATAACGCGTCACAGATATTTTCGATCGACAATATTTTATCTTCTTCTTAATTTTCTTCAGCCCATTATCACCCAATGCTGAGTGTAGGCCTCTAACAATGCACGCCATTTCATACGATCTTGAGCTTTCCTCATCCAAGTTGTTCCGGCAACCTTGACCAGATCATCGGTCCAGAATTATATATTTTACATTTATTTTTACAAAGTTTTAGGCATTTAAGATGCAGTACTAAAATACTCAAATTTAGACCAAAGTTGCGGGTTCAAGTCCCGCTCATGTGGAATTTTTACCATTCCTTATTACATTTATTTCACAAGAAACCTTTGGGTATATTCGAGAAAGCAATTACATACATATGTGCGAAACAGATAAATAATTTATAAACAGCACGATGCGGTACCGGCGGAAGTTGCGTACGACGGCGGAAATGAGGAAAGTTTCCTCGTTCGTGAGCAAGAGTAACAGACATGCGAAGATAGGAAATCAGATAGAAAACGGTGTTTTTACTTATAAATTAATTTATACCTATCGCATTAATGCTCGGAGTAATATTTATTATCTAGTTAATTCACAAGTTTTTTTTCTAGACGAATTAAAATCCCCCAACTGTCAAGAACGCCATCTAGTGATGAGTAGCAGAACTACCGATACGACTTGATTTACGTAGCGCCATCTATTATTTGCTAAAGAAAGCCTTGACTTTCAAGCGTTAACCCTCGATTACTTTTAAACGGTTTAACCGATTTTAATTACACTTAGCTAAAAACCACCACAAAGGAACGTGCTTTCACGTAAAAAAAGCGCATCGAAATTGGTCTATCTGTTCGAGCACTACGATGCTACAGACAGGCCGACAGACATTAGCGTCAAACTAACATCCCTCTTTTTTGTCTGGAGTTAAAAAACAAGAATGAAATGTTAAGTCATAAAGAAAACCAACCAACAAGAGCATCAAATATCCATTTGTAAACTCATACTGGCGCGAAAAATGGAGAATATAACACGTATTTCGTGAACAGCCATCATACGTGCCAAACGGCGCTAATATGATTTTTCGATCGCAAACATGATTATTCTCGATCGAGTTTCAAAGGTAGAATCGATCGATCGCTCATCGAATTATGTATACCCCAGAGACCTTTGTGAGGAGGAGTTTAAGGCAAATATTGTTAGGAATATGGTGGAAAATTTATCATTATTCATTTATGATGTGACTTTCAGCAAATAAAATTTTTTTGACTTTGCGGAACTTTTGATGAGGCATTGTTACTAACAATATTAAAATTTTTGGTTATTTATGTTCTCTATAGAAATAAAACATGATAAAATAAATCAATTGTACTTAACAACCTACTCGTTGTCCATAAATCAAAAACAATAGTAAAATTATTGAATATTGTTACGCAAGTTTCCGTTAGAAAGTCACGAATAGCAAAAACTACTAATCGAACTTCTGCTGGTCTGGGAGAAAATAAAACACTTAGAATGTGCCAGCTGCTTCTCTTCCCACGCAGATCGTAGGAGCCGATCGAGGGAATGGGCGAAAATTTAAATCATGTTATTAGGCAATGCGGCTAGCAACTCATCACTATTTTGATTTTATTTCCACTTTCTCGCACACCATCACGTCAAAAGTGGCATTTGTGTCTTGCAGCCCTAGGCTCTGTCTGCTTAGAGCTGCAAGACAGAAAGGCTCTATCTGCCCCATTAGGGATAAAGACGTGATAGTATGTATGTATGTACAGACGATTAATCTGACCCCTGTGCCACCGCGCGCGTCGCGCACTACGTGAGGTGGCAGAGGTATCTTAACTTTCCTCTGTACTAATCAAATTTCCAAAATGCTTAGTAGGTATATACATTCTACAGATGTACAGCGTAATCAAATAACAGGTATCCGCACGACGTCGGAGTTGCTAACTCCCGTCATTTCATTGTAACTCGGGAATTCAATTTATAAGTTACCATCATTAGTCAAAAGGGAGACGATCACGATGTTTTCCCATTAGTCGTTCGATCGCCCGACGTCTGGGAATAAATCATTCAATAACTTCCTGGGAAGGCTTGAATTGAAAGTGTATTTATCGTCCTCCATGATGTTCTGGGAGAAAATTATACTTAATTGGTACACTCCAAGTTTTATATCTCCGGAAAATTCAGATGGTAAAAGTTAATTGAGTGAGGCTTTCAACTACGTCAAGCGGACACCCGCAACGGGCGACCGTTGCGGGCTTCCGCGCACGAGAACTGCGCATACGCAACGGTCCCCGTCACGGGTACCCATCGCGGAGATCGGATTACGGAGTGTCAGGTAGCTCAATTTTAACGGCTTACATTTACATTCCTTTCGATGGAGAATTTAATATATTACTACGTAGAGCCGCTGACGGATACCGCGCGTGCCTCCGTCGCGCCGATGCGGGCCCCGCCTCCCTGTGTGACGGACTCACGCGCTGGGGCACACGACGGACGCCCGCGCAGGGCACTTTTGTATGAAACTGCGCAGACGTCAGCCTAACACAGTTTCAAGCCTGAAGGAGTAAAAATGCAAATTATGTAGGAGATGCGGCTAGTAACTGTTCACTATATTGATTTATTTTTACATTGTTCACTATATTGATTTATTTTTACATTGTAGAAGCCTCTAGTAGTAAAAAGCTACATTACATAATACTGTACCCTTACTTTTCGGCTCAGGTGGTAATTCAAGTAATCTGGGACACTACGTTTACACTCATTATCTTAGTCACGTCCTTGCTTTTTACTTAAATAATGTAACGTGCTGTTGATTCTAGATAAACAAATAAAAAAGCCTTTTAGTCTGAGGCGCACTGCGCAATAAACGAAGACTGACGTAGCCTTTCACGGAAGCTATATAGCTTCAAATTCGATCGAAACAGGCAAATTTTTCACCGATTTAATCTAGTTCCTGCGCAAAACGAAACAGTAGAAATAAAAGGACATTTTTCTGGGGATTTACGTTTCGACGCTAAAGGGGATTACCGACTTACTAACGAATCAATGAGAAACATTTGTCTTGTTCGGGCGCCATAGCGGCTGGTGTCGGTTTGTTCGTGAAATTGCTAATAAAAATGTGTTTTATCTTGCTTTTAATGTAATTTTGTGGTGAATAAATCACCCGGACTTAGGTTTTTCGGGTCTTTTTAGGTCGGGTCGCTGGATTTCCCCTGGTTAAGTTCAACAATGGCGAATCCACGCGTCACCTTGTGAACGGGTGCCGCCAGTAGGGACTAGCCAGCTCGGCTCAGATTTTTAAGACTACTCAGTGTTACTAATTTTTGTAAATGGGATTTGGCAATCATAATAAAAGTTGTTCCTTTTTGAACTTTGAAATATTTATACCATGGCACTCGTAAACAAACATTTTAACTAAGTTTTGAAGTAATTTTATTAATACTCGTATAATAAAATAAACGTGGAAGCGAGGTTAACTTTAAAGTACATTTAGACGAGTTAAATTTATAATAATAATCTTTATTTTCAGGTAAAAACCCATATTCATAACAACTCAACTCAACTCTTATAGCTTATAGCTGCAGAACAGACAAGGCAACAGAGGAGTACTTGAAACGGATGCATGGCATTCCCCAAATCCGTATCATCAGCTAAACCCACTCTGAGCTATGATACGAGTACATTAGAAGTCGAATCTGCCGGCTCACTTCACTTCGCTTTCGGACTTTGCTAGTGTGTAAATGTATAAGGCAAGTTAGTCCATGAAAACGTTGACATTTCCCAAAAAAAAACACATTATGGCAAAACACGCCATTGCAGGAAATAATAAAATATCTACAATATTTTACATAAATACTCGTACGAGAAAAAAAAACATTATTCATCTTTGGAGAAGGCAATGGCAAACCACTCCATTATTCCTGCCAAAAAAATGTCATTGTGTGCGTCTCTGTCTACAAAATGACTGAAAAGAGTCTGGCTCTTAAATATAGACGACAGACTTCTTTGGATGATTTTATCACTTGATAATTGTCAATTTTTCTTTTGATTTCATAATAATTGTTGACTTCAGATAATTTACTTACAGCTAAATACAAATATTGAAATTAATACTTAATAAATGATGGATTTTTTTTCTTCTTCCGCATTAATAAAACGAACAAATTCATCATCCTCCGAGCGTATTCCCGGTTGCATCCTCAGCGGTAACGCTTCAGAGCCCGGGGTCCGCTACCTACCCTAAGTGATTTGACGAGGTTACTGGTTTTACACAGAACGACTGCCGTCTGACCTCCGCAACCCAAAGGGTTGGCCAGAACCAATCCTAGGATATATTTAAACAAACACTAAGTGGCGTTTGGGATCCACAGCTTTACTTGCTTTCTGAAGTACCGAATCATCTTTCTCGGATAATCAGGTGATTAAATCCTAACCAGATTAGAACAATTTTTCATAAAGTATGCTTCCCGGTGGGATTTGAACCACATTTGACTTTCGGATCACAAGGCCACCTTAACCACTTGACCACGGAGGCAGTCAATAAAATAAAATAAACAAAGTAATGGTACCTAAATAGAATATCCAAACATCCTCAAACGCTATACTTTGTGGCTATACTCATGCATAGCTTCGTAGCTTTCTAGAATATTCCCCCTCCCTGCGGTTAAGAGGGTCTCAGGTCACAGAGAGCCGGAAACCTTCCTAGCGTCTTTGTAAATCCTAATGTTTACCTATGGGGACTCTCCCGCAAATAAAGATAACTCGACTAACTGAAGAGGTATTGGAATTTGGGAATCTGTCTTGCAATCCGGGTTTCTGAAGCTTATGTACTAGATAGGTTTGTTCTCAAGGTATTTGATTTGAATTTATTTAAATTTGAATACCTAGTAAGTATTTGTTCTTCTACTTCTTTTTAGTCTAAGCGCGTTCCCGGTTGCATCCTCAGCTGTGCTGCTACGGAGCCCGGGGTGTGCTTTCCCGCTTTTTCTTCTCCAAATACAACATGCATGTCAATGGTCACCCAAGGATGCAAAGACCTTGCAAAATGGAGAAGGAATAGCCGGCCGCCTGTCTGACGTCAACCCTCTTAGGAAACGTATTTGTGCGAAAAGTTTTACAACCGGTCGCATTCCGACGTTAACCCTCCTTGGGAATGCGATAGTAGCACGTGGAGATGTTTGTGCTTAGTCGTTAAGTCGCCGCTTACGACATCCACAGGAAGAGATGGAGTGGTCCTATTCGAACCCGGAACCACACGGGGTACTTGTACTTGTTACAAGGCTTTATTTAGTTTCCCCTGTTTGTTGTTGTTATTTGCAAGTTAAAGAGCCACTTTTCGGTTTCCGATTGAAATGAACTTTTGTATGTCAATCAGATGACAATGCAATATTATTATGACAAGAAGCTGATCTAATGACGACCTCTGTGGCCTAGTGGCCATCATGCCAGGCTGTCCACCGGAGGTCCCGGGTTCAATCCCCGGTCAGATCAAGATGGAAAATGATCTTTTTCGTAAGAACAGAGAGCATCTAAGTGCAGGGTGATTAAAATCATTAGAACACGCTGGATGCAAATCGCTTTAGATTGATAGTTAATCTTTTAGGGAGGTCTATGTCAAGTGATGTTCAGCACTCTAGCGGGGATGAGTCTTTTTTTCGTGTAAGTGGCCAACACTGTTGTCAATTCAATTCACCAACGGCTTATCGTGCCTTACGAAGCACCGAGGAGCTTGAGAACTTTTTATGCCACTTATGGTCACCCATCCAAGTGCGGACCACACCCGGGGTCACTTGACTTGGGAAAGCGCTAGCACAGAGTAAACTGAGCCACGGAGCTCATGTAAGTTTGTAACATATGAGAAATACAAAGAAATAAACTTAAAATACCTAATTAAGTACAGGACAAACGCTTTTATCCTATTTCTTGCTAATCCAATTTGATCCCTTTATTCACAAGGGAAAACTCTTGCCGTATGAGCTTGTACATCGTACATCTTAATTTGCTAAAGAATATTATAACTTTCGCGCGTGTTTCGCTTTGTTGGTAAATTAGAACAACCCCTTTGTGGCAAATTAGGCGGCATGCAGACAATAATGTGCCGAGTAAATTAAGTAGGTTCGTGCCGGCTTTATGGACAAGATTAAAGTTTACATGAACTAAATTAAATACTTTAGTTAATTTACTCGCTTGTTTTAAGAGGGCGCCTGATATCAATAATCTAAATTTTGCTCCCGCTTCCAGGCACACAAATTTACTCTAGCCGAAGCGAGACAGCGAGCCATGCGGGGCGTCGAGAATCGCGGTGGGTCAATGAGGCTGGTTCTGGTTTTGTGGTTTTTTGTTTTACAAAGAATATTTAAGAGTTATTTAAAAAGTAAGACATCTGATGACTGCCTTATGTTTAATACAATTATAATCCAAAGTTACAAGTGCTAATTTATTGTATTTCTTAAATACTTTCTGTTTTAGTATAATTCTGAGGTGATTTGGAGGCAACTTCGCAATATTTTTCTATTGAGAAAATTTTAAGCAATCGTGTTTTCGAAACTTATGTTTAGAGTTAGTCCTGAACTTTGCTGTGTTTCTATTTCAAAGTGAGTATTTCGTTAATATTGATAATATTTAAGATCGCTCTAAGAACTTTAGGGTAGTAGGGGCTCTTAATTACGCCGAGATTTTGAGACAACTTAAAAATTTTTTTTTTGAAATTAAGACTTCTGCGGGTAAAACTGATACAGATACACTACCACGTCTGTAGTCCTCGGTGCAGACAGAACCTAGGGCGGCAAGGCTCTGCTAACACATGTAACAGATCACACATTGCTACTTAAAGGTTAATATTTTTTAATAATTGTTTGTTACAGTTAAACAAGATATATGCGTGTAATAAATAAACGTAAATGAAAGACACTTTTTTAAATACCTAGGTAAAAATATGTAACCTATTGACTATTTGACTAAGTAAATAGAATAATACACAAATCTGTATGTTCATTGAAAACGGGATTAAATCAAAAATCATCGTATTGAGATAATCGAGTTTAAAGTTTCAAAAAATTCCCACTCATTTTCTATGGAAGTTTTATAATTTTTGGTTTCTATTATTGATAGATAATACCTATTTCAATAAACTTTCGAAACAAATATTATGTTGTGTCTTCTTTTTTAACATAAAAAATTGAAAAACATGAGTTATATGTCGTTTGACACAATAAAAACAACATTTTATTTGTGCTAAATAATATAATTCTGCTTTGCTTTAGTGCTAAATGATATACATTTACTGTTTTCATAGACAAATGAGATCTCTAACAATACAGCGAAAAGTCACAAAATTAAACATGTTAATTTCAATGACAGATTGAGCTGACAGGGAACTTGAAAAAACCCATAATTACATCACTTTACACGAATCCTAACTTTGGCATTTTAAGCCCTATGGCTATAAAAATAAGACAGAAAAATAGCATTTTTTTTTTCTGATTAAGAATATGTAAGAATATTAATACCGATATTACTCGAGATAACTCAGTTTTCACTGAACGTACAGAAATATTAGAGGACGGTAGAAAAATCAGATAATTCATTTTTATTTTAATAGAAAATAAATCAGATAAGTTAGTTATCCGCAATGAGCAAAACTACAACACTTCGTAACAAATAAGACTGATCCACTTAATCTAGATCACGGCCACCTCCGATATGATTTATATCATGGAAATGCTTTCAGAAATTACGCTTTGATCTTTAGAGATAGCAGTAGAATGTTCTATTTTTATGTATACAAAGAACTTACTTACAAAATACTTCAAATAAAAAGATGCGACTCAAAAGTGAGGCGGTGAACCCACTGCACCGCGCACTCGCGGAGCGCGGTATAACCACAGAATAGAGACTAATACTCACGTACAGAAGTCCACTCAACAAAGAAATTCAAAGAAATATCTACTCAATGTGGTTAGCGATATGGTTTAATTTAGATCACGTCAGAACTCAGGACCTTATCGTTTACGAGTACATACCTAGACATCCATTGCAGGCCAATTTCATTCTTATTACTCTGGACATACGATTCGTATAACTGAATTTACCACCCCGAGGGGCCGGCAGCGCGCATAGTAATAATGTAGGTACATTTTCGATATCTAAACGGGGAGTGACACAGGCCTGGTATAACACACTGGGGCGCTCCCGCGCGTTGACGCGTTTTCAGTGTGTTGGACTAGGCGAGATTTCTATACAAACTGAGATACTTGCATAGAATCTTAAAATCTGCCGCCCCGCGCTCCATGACGGTGCACGGTACAGTGGGATCACCGCCTTATCCGGCCATTGTGCTTGCTGCGTTCATTTTTACAAAGTTACAAACGAAACATTTAGGTATTAAGCTCTTTTCAATTTTTGTCAAAAGGTATGTGTTTGTGTTTTTTTGTAGGAGGACTTTATGGAAAACGAATTTAACTTACAGATAAGACAAGATTTTGTAAAATTGCAATACCAAGCTATGTGTGTTTGCAATATGAAAAATGCTTAGAATTCCTTTACTTTTTCATCAACATTCTTTGAACGATATCCGTACGATATTGTCTGCGTGCAAAGAATGCTTTAACAAATTTATTTGCTAGGCAAATTAAAAAAGCCCCTGACTGTCAAGAACGCCATCTAGTGATGAAGGGGAACTACCGATACGATGGGCGACTGCACACTTTTGTATGGAAATGCCTTTTTTTTTTGTTTCTTGGCTATTATTTTAATTTCATTATACTATGATGATTTAGTATAGACCGTGGTTCGAGTTGTTACGGGTATGTCCCTTCCACGTTATATACAAAATAGTTAAATTCGTATTTTTACCCGAATGCGGCAAAGCCGAAAAGGAGGTTAGGTATATGTGTTTGACCTGTATGTTTGTCCCTATAATTCTATGTTCCCTAGTTACAACTAAACGGCTAAACCGATTTTGATAAATTATACATGGTTAAACATAGGATATATTGAAATTATTGGAAATCAAAAGATTTTAAGCGCCAAATTGCGCGGCATAATTTTTTTTTCTTTTTTAAACATATTGTGTGTGGGGTGTGAAATTAAAGGATGTTATTATAGGATTACAAAAATATAAGCAACTTATATTTTTAAATGTAATTTGGAATGAGTAATGCTAAAAAACAATGATTTTTATGTCCAGTTCTAAGTATGTTCCCTAGTAACTACTAAATGGCTAAACCGATTTTAATAAATTATACATGGTTAGATTTATCTTAACTACTAGAGTAACATAGGATATATTAAAATTAATGGAAATCAAAATAGTTGATGTTAGGCGCCAAATTGCGCGGAACAATTTTTTTTTAAACCTATTTAGTGGGATATCAAATAAAAGTATTTTATTCAAGGATTACAAATATATATGCAACTTATATGTTTAAATGTAATTTGGGATGCGAAATACTAAAAAACAACGATTTTTATGTCCGGTTCTATGTTCCCTAGTACCTACTAAATAGCTAAACCGATTTTAATAAATTATACATGGTTAGATTCGTCTTAACCACTAGAGTAACATAGAATATATTAAAATTATTGGAAATCACAATGGCGGATTTTAGGCACCAAATTGCGCGGCATTAAAATATTTTCAACAACCTATCAAGTGGGATTTCAAATGAAAGGATTTTATTAAATGATTACAAAAACATATACAACTTAAATGTCTAAATGAAATTTGAAATGAGAAATGCTAAAAAACAACATATAGGTAACATCGCTTTGCCAAGCGCATTCCCAGTTGCGTGTTACCTAGGCCACAGAAGACAGTTAGTGCCTAGGCATAGGTAAGTACTGCTGTTGTATCAAGCAGTCGGGTTTTTTTATTGTTTTAATAATTACTTGTATATTTATTAACTATGTAATTGAGAAAGTCCTAAAAATTTTACTGAAAAGAACAGTCAGTGGTAACACTTTTCATGTTATTGACGTGACGTAATCTTGAGCAATCGCGGGAAGAGAGTACCATAACTTATTATACCATGGTTTACGTTAAAAAAAACCTAATCTTATAACAGAATATTAAATTGTCGCAGCATCCTGGTCCATCCTGTAATGCTGACACGAAAACGCTTTTATCGCTAAACGAGTCCCGAAACCTGTCCCATTGTTTTTGTCCGCACAGACTTAAAGGAGAAAGATTCGCTATCTTATGTGAAACAAATACCATCATATTTTTATAGGGTTTTTTAGAAATTCAAGATGCAGTACTAAAGTAGGTACTCAAATAAAATACATAGTTGTTATAGCAAACATAGTAATACATAATCGGTGAAAATGTTAAACAAGTACTCGTATCTAGTTAATGCCATTATAAATTGTATTGTTTTAGGCAGAAAATATCGTAAATTTGTCAATGGTTTCCTAAACATTTCAACATAAATAAACAAAATCAGCGTAAAACAGAACGCGTGCGACGACGCAACGCGTTAATATAGCATCATCATCATCCGAGCGTATTTCCGGTTGCATCCTCAGCGGTTACGCTTCTGAGCCCGGGGTCCGCTACCTAACCTAGGTGATTCGACGCAGTTACTGGTTTTTACACAGAGCGACTGTCGTCTGACCTCCACAACCCAAAGGGTAGACCAGAACCAATCCTAGGATAGGTACAAACGCTAGATGGCGTTCGGGACCAACGGCTTTACGTGCCTTCCGAAGCACGGAATCATCTTTCTTTTCGGATAATCAGCCAAACGCCTTGACTACTGGACCACGGATGCAGTCAATATGGCATGTCGTGTCAAAAATATATGGAAAACGATGGCGCAACGCAACGCCACGCACTGGCACCACACCCGGCGTAAGATTTGCTAGTTATTTTTCGTACAAATGCCGCTATTTCTTTTCATGAATATAGAAATTGGGGCTTAGGCACTGTACTTATTATTTCTTTATATTTGTGTTATCCCTTACTGGAAAAGGATATTTATTCCTTTGCCAATTCGAATATAAAGTAATTTGTTTTATGGTTAACTGAATCCAAAACCATTTCGAAATACATGTTTACTCAAATAACAATATTCCTTATAATCACTTCTAACCCAAACCCCTACTTTTCTGCTTTTGTATCCGTGTTCACTCTTATGTAAAACTAAAATACAAACAATTTCTAAAACAACAAAGATTAGCGAGATATAATACAATTTTTGTTTTATGACGTCACCCATGTTTTTATTTATATTTATTTCGATAAACGTATTTTTAATTAAAATGTTAAATTTTTAGAAGATTATAAACAAATTAACAGGAAAACTATATTAATTACAATTACTTAAAGCCCTCGTAAATCGCTGCCCCGTGGTAACGTGCCCTGAAGGCTGGCAGCATTGCCACGTTTTATGGCAATGCCAATCTTTGTATTATATATTTTGTCCACTGATGGCCCCCATGGCAAAGTTTTAACCACAAACGGCTCAAAAAGGTAACTAATGCTGAGGCTACAATATTTGCGCCCTTTGAGGTTTTCAGCAGCTGCGGCTGACCCGGCTTTGGACCCTGTGACGGAGAGATGAGACGGCGCCAGTGTCAACTCAAGGGGTAACTATTGCACACTAAACTTTATATTCAGTAACTCACTTTACAATATGATCATTAATATTTGACCATATCATAATGTAGTTATGCGTTTTTAGGGTTCCGTAGCCAAATGGCAAAAAACGGAACCCTTATGGATTCGTCATGTCTGTCTTTCCGTCCGTATGTCACAGCCACTTTTTTCCGAAACTATAAGAACTATACTATTGAAACTTGATAAGTAGATGTATTCTGTAAGCCGCATTAAGATTTTCACACAAAAATAGAAAAAAAAAACAATACATTTTGGGGGTTCGCCATACTTAGAACTGAAACTCAAAAATTTTTTTTCATCAAACCCTAGGGGGTATCTATGGATAGGTCTTCAAAAATGATATTGAGATTACTAATATATTTTTTTTCTAAACTGAATAGTTTGCGCGAGAGACACTTTCAAAGTGGTAAAATGTGTCCCCCCCTGGACTTTTAAAATAAGAGAATGATAAAACTAAAAAAAATATATGATGTACATTACGATGCAAACTACCACCGAAAATTGGTTTGAACGAGATTTTGTAAGTAGTTTTTTTTTAAGACGTCATAAATCGTAAACCGCAATAGAACTTTTATATTATATTGCTGCTACGGAACCCGTCATGGGCGAGTCCGACTCACACTTGGCAGCTTTATTTCCATAATATTTTTTCATATCGTCAAATGACACAAGTTTAAAAAACTTATTTTGGGGCTAGCTTAATCAGTGTGGTTTGTCCCTAAATAATAAATTAAAAAAAAATGCTCATTATTCAATGATCTGGGCAGACCACATCATGATATGATTAGCTGGTATTTTCCAAATCATGAAAAATGTACCATTTGATGAAATGCACATTATGAAACGATCAATTCGACGATCTGGCCACGACATATATACAAATTGGCAAAGCAACACGTCTTAACACTCAACCTCTCAGGTCTAATCACAAGCATTGTTATCGCTAACTGGCTAGGGAGTGTCCCCGTCATACGTTGGATTACAAGCACAAATTGTCTACGGATTTTACGTCACTTCCGGGAGCTCAGCATGTAAGCCCGTCTCTAATTTGTTTTCGGGCGCTATTGTGACGAAGACAATAATGTTTTCTCTGCTCTGTTGAGTGTTGTGACTAGACATTTTGTTTTCAGCATTAAAATAGAATGAATTGGTAGATAAATTAATGACGGAAAACGGTTGCAAAATCGCGCACTAGTAAATATTAAGTTTAGTGTGTAAAATGGAGAAAACAATGCTAAACCACTATATTACCTCTGGCAATAACATCGACAAGGGCTTGGCTATTAAATGTCGACAGACGTAGGTATACAATGTGGAAAGGACATACCCGTAATAAATCTCACTACGATCTATACTAGATCATTACAGCATGATGAAATTAAAATAATAGCCAAAAAACAAAAAAAATTGGCATTTCCATACAAATGTGTGCAGCCGCCCGGGCGATTTGTATTGGAATGTAGATTTTTTTTGTTTTTTGACTGTTATTTTAATTTCATTATACTTTAGTTATCTAGAATAGCCCGTGGTTCGATTTATTACGGGTAGTCCCTTCCACGTTGTATAAATCTTGAAGCGTTTTATGGCCAGATGCTGTATGTTTTTATCCCTGGAACCTGATGGAGTAGACAGAGTATAGGTTTTTTTATATAATTATTTTGGATGCGATTTAATTAGATACTTTCTTTAGTTTTTCGTTCCTCTAATCCTTTGATATCTTGTACCGTTTCAGTTAGTAAAACCTAGATTTAGGATCTTGGAAGATAGATGAGATAAAAGAAAGACCAGATATCGGCAAATAAGATAGGTTTAATGATCAACTATTACATTACATTAGTTACAAAGATTCACAAGAACACTAGGTACAGATTAGGTAGTCAGGGTCGTGAGTTATAGGCACTAGATCAGTTGAGTAGCCCTTCTAGGTAGAAGAACTACTTAGCTTCAGATGCTGCCGAAGACAAGGCGAGCGCCGGCCGCCGCGCCTTATATATGGGCATGGGCCCCCCCGCTGCGCCTAAGAGGGGCGGAGGAGTGCTGGAGCCCGCGCGATGTCACAATCTTCAAGGGAGTTTCTGGCGACAAATCTTAACGAATCTACTGGTTTTCAGCCGATTGAGTGGCGGACGGCAACAAAGATCGCCACAGTCCGCTAAACAATGACTGTCAATATTAACTAGTTTACATATTTTTCATAAGCATCAGTTCATTATATAGATTAGCATAAGAGCCAAATGACACTTTTAGCGTGATGATGGATTGGAGAGAAATTATTTGGATTTTTACACATACCCTCGATCGGCTTTTACGATGTAAATGGAAATAGAATCAGCTAATACATTATAGCTGTTTTTTACTTTTCTCCCTTACCAGCATATAAGTAATGACAGTTAAATTATTTATTAGTTGTAATAGCCTATAGGTTTTCTATTTATTTAATTTGTATTTTAGGTTTTAGTTTGATTCATTTTTGTATTGCTACCGACTTCGTTCTTCAATGTCAAAGTCAGTCGAAAAATGAGACCTGTAAGCGAGAAAAGTTATTCGGCAAAATAATTTTTTACCAATCTTGAAACTGAGACGCTTCGCTTGCTTCGCTCGCTGGGTTAATACATTGTAGGGTGTTAAAAGTACTTCGAATTGCTTCGAGAAAAGTATGCAACTATAGTTTGTTTTTCCTTGACTTGGCGGAGACACTACCCTGCCCCCAGCTATAGTTGGAACATCAAGGTAACCTTTAAGACGATACATGGAGTCCAGTGCTGCCCCCATTTGAAATAAATTATTTGTAAGGAAACGGAGATATCATTTAAAATTTTAAGCTACTAAAACCTAGATAACCCTTCAAACTATTTTATGAACCACTGGTTACAGTTTAAAGTGAGAACGTTCAGCTTTAGTTTGCATTTTTGCGAAAAACGGCCACTTTTGGCAAAAACGCAAACTAAAGTTTAACGTTCTCACTTTAAACTGTAAACAGTGGTTCATAACATAGTTTGAAGGGTTATTTAGGTTTTAGTAGCTTACAATTTTAAATGATATCTCCGTTTCCTTACAAATAATTTATTTCAAATGGGGGCAGCATTGGACTCCGTGTATCGTTTTAATTACTTAATCAGATTTCAAAGTTAATATTTAAATAGCCATTACCTTAACAAGATTTTACAAACGTACATTATCATACATCAAACCGCACCTGGTACTCCTAATGTATACTCATACCCATCGGATAAATTCATGAATTCCGCTTTAAGTTCTGAACTAATGGCACTGTCGTAAAGGGAATTACTTTAGCTTAGACACCATGCATTGATATGAATTTAAACGTTAGGTGACGTACTCCAAAAATGACAAATATGGGTGCGGTGCTGTCGAATCAATGACATATCAATGACCCACTTTTTGTCCTGCCCAAAAACACATCCTGCACAATGCAAGACCTTAATAAAGCAAATGACCTGGGGAGTCACCGTAGCTATACACAGCTCACCGGCCGCCGCCCGCCCAGTAGCGTAGGTGGTGACATTCAAATGGATTTACAAAACGACCTGTGTCCAACTTTTTCCTGCTACCTTTTTCAGATCGTCTGACCTTTAAAAGAAAAATATCAACCCTATATGTGATTTTACACTTTTAAAGGGTAAAAAGTGATAAATTTCTAGCTGTTACGAGTACTAGCCATTATATTTTCACCCAATCATTTGATCTTCTTTTATGATTTGCATGGAAAGCTTTCTTTCAGCTAAAATCAGAATGTTTCTATCACTGCACAAAGCTTCTTAAACAATAAATACTAATAAATACCTTAATAAATATTTATTTTTCTTAACAACCTATATCGTCCTACTGCTAGGCAAAGGTCTCTCCCGTTACCCTCCATGCGTCCCTGTCCACTGCCATTGCCGACCAGCCGCGTTGAAATGCGTCAAGGTCGTCGTGCCATTTCTTTACAACAATAAATAAATCAAAATAAAAAAAATAAAAATCATCGGAATTTCTACATTCGATTGGGGAATTCTAGTGTTAGAAATCCCCGCTCTTATAATAATTTGACATTGGACTTATTTATTATTATAGTCAAAAGAAAGTTACTATAAATGTACAATTAAATTTTTAATTTAAACTAAAAGTTATATAAAAGTATATATTATGAATTAGCTTAAAAATTATACATTAAAAAAATTTAAAATAAATAAATTAGAATATGAAAAAAAAATTAAATTGCAATAAATTAGAAAAGTTAAATTATTATAAAATGCCACTTATCAAGATTTAAATTCGAATTTGTGTGTATTTGTGTGAGAGGGCGTGTGTCTGTGTATGTGTGTAATTATGTTTGGGGTGTGTAAGTGGGTTTATTCAATTGTGAATGAGGAGAGAGGGGAAGTGTGTGTTTGGATGTGCAAAAGTAAGAGTGCTTTTTTTAAAAAAAAATATTACCTTTACATTTCTCTCACGAAGAAATATTTCAGTCTCATCATAACTCCAAGTTCCCAGTAATTCAGTCAGCGTAGTTTTAGAAGTATGCTTGTTTATAGTGTATATGTTAAAAATCTGGTTCAAGTCGTTGTAAAACTTAGCTGACCGACTTGTATATTGTCTCTTGACGTATTCAGTTTTGAAGAAGGTGGTTGGTATATACGGACAAATCACACAGATTGAGCTAGCCCCAAAGTAAGTTTGAGACCTGTTTCATGGGGTAATAATTTAACGATACTATACTTTATAACAAATACGTATACAGATAAACATCCAAGACCCTGGTCAATCTGAAAAAAAAATTTTCCTTTTGACCTGACCGGGAATCGAACCCGGGACCTCCGGTGTGCATGATGATCACTAGACAGGTTGTCTTGTAATAAATTGACAACTCAAACGGTGTGTTTTCCTCGCAATCGAAATACTGTATTTTTAAAGGAAACAAGCAGCGAAACATCCTAAAATGGTTTGTAAAAAAATTTATTCCATGTTTCTGCCACCCGCTGGGATTTTATTTGGAAACATTTTCCGAACTTCCCACTTTGTAAATTTTCTTTAAGACACTGCTTCGGTAAATGATTTTATGAGTAAAACATTGAGATAAGGTTTAGGCCAATCTTTTAAGGGTATACATACGACGAAGATGCAATATTTTTGTATCGTAAGATCAAATAGACATGGAGAAAATAATATATATTTTGATGTCTGAGATGCCGTACGATGTAGCGTTAATATATCCTTAGAAGGCAGACAAAATCAAAAACGAACAAACAATTTAAAAACCTCAACATCTATCGTATCTTAAGGATGAAAATATATACTTAGCATAAGCATCTTAGTCGTCTGCGACTCTTTGAAAGACAAAATTAATAAAAAAGTAAAGATAAATTCTTTGAAAAACTATAAACATGTTGCAGCAGAATAAGTGTTATAAATGATAGTTTTCATTTCAAAGAAAAAGCTAGCGTTTCAAATGGCTAATGCGAGCGGCCATTTTTCTCGCAAGTCCGCAGAAATAGAAAAAGTTTCATTATTTACAATTCATCTGTCTAAGCAATTGTGAATGATGAAGGAGAACCATGTGGTCTGGAGACTTTGTTTGATGAGACTGCTAATGATCTCTGATGAACTTTTTCAATCTTTGAACTACCGATATTTCGTATAAAATGTCCTTTTAAGATGTATTTTAAAAACAAATACTTACTTAAAAGGCAAAAATTAATAATAAATTAGTTTTAGTTTTTTTTATCTGGCAATAATACTGAGGAACTTGAGTCTTCAAAAAAGCCATAAGAAGTCCACTGTTTTTTTAAGTCCTAGTAATGTATATGTAATGCAAAAATTATCTTCCCAGCAGTGGTTGTTTCGAAACGATAATCGTTTGTACCTTCAATAAGTGATATATTTCTTCTTCTTCTTCCTCATCTTATCGGGACAGCATGTGAGTCTTTTCCAATTTCCTCTATCTTTTGTCAAGGCACTTGTTACATTCTTTTTATCCATATCGTTCTTAACGCACTCTTATCCACCTTTTTCCAATAAGTGATATATTCATTATACATTAAATAAAAAAAATTAATTTGGCTCTTTCATCGTGGTCTGGGAGAAAATAAAAAAGAAGGCTATTTCTTCTCGATTTTACATGGTCTTAGGCATTCTCGATTTTTCGAAAAAAAAAGCTAAAAAGCGCACCCAGGCTCCGAAACAGCACAGCTGAGGATGCAATCGGGAACGCGCCAAGATGAAGAAGAAGTCCACGGGAAAACTTGGAGTGGTCCTTTTGTACTTTGCCGGGAACCAAAGTTAATTTTAGTAGAAAATAAATTTTCAATTTCCCTGTCCTGTGTGGTTCCGGGTTAGAATAGGACCACTCCATCTCTTCCTGTGGATATCGTAAGAGGCGACTAAAGGACTAAGCACAAACGTCTCGTGCTACAATTGCATTCCCAAGGAGGGTTCGGGTCAGGCAGGCGGCCGGTTGTAAAACTATAGCCAAATCATTTAAAGTATTCCGGTTATTTCTTCTCCATTTTGTAAGATCTTCGGCATCCTTGGGTGACCATTGACATGCATATTATATTTAGAGAAGAAAAAGCGGGAAAGCGCACTCCGGGCTCCGAAGCAGCACAGCTGAGGATGCAACCAGAAATACGCTTAGACAAAGAAACAGAATTTTTCAATTTTCCACTTCTTGCACATCTGAACGTCGTACTTGCAAGAACTACGAGTATAAGCACCCAATTTTTACGTAGTGTCATTCTTACTTTACGTTGTCTTTTTCGTTGTCGCCTCCGAAATATTAATTTCATAATCCGCCGCTTAGCTGCTACATTGAAAATGCTTATCTTTCATAATTGAAATGCAAGCAAGTAAATAAAAGCAGTACTCAAATGACGACCACGTACTGGCAAGCGAAGCGTTGGACACCCACCCACAAGGTGGTCAGACGATCAGACTAAGGTCGCTGAAAAGCTCTGGACGCAGACCACTCTAGATCGGTCATTTTGGTAATATTTGGGAGAGGTCTATGTCGAGCAGTGGACGTTATGTGGCTGAAATGATGATGATGATGATGAAATAAAAGCAGTAATATGGCAACAGACACACAACATAAGACTGAACTGAACCACTGGGTCTCAGGTTCAGTCCCTTGTTCTGATAAATAGACAATTATGCAATATATCTGTCGCAGTTGAATTGTATAATCCGCTAATTCACTAAACCTCTAGCTGTTTGGCATTACAGCTCAGTTTTGTAAAACAGCGAACCCTAATACGCGGGATGGAATGATCGACTTGTATTCATCCATGCGGCTAGAGAAGTTGTTGAACAATTCTATCTACAGAAATTATATACAATGTAGAATGTCTACGAAGTGGCAATGGCGAGCGAGCGAAGCGAGCGTGCCGCGGCAGCGGCTGGCGAGTGCTAGGAATGTTCTATTCATTTTACTAGGTTAGCACAAACCTATAGGTTAGGTTAGGTTAGAACTGCGACCAACACACATATCCATATGACTAGGTTAGGGCAAACTTATAGCAATAAAAATCTTGGAATAGTTGTCTGGGAAATGCGATGTCGAAAAAATCTGTATTCTAATAGACACCCAGTTATATTTCATTATGGTAACCGTACACCAAATCCTTATCTCGCATGTGTTGCAGTTGGATTGTTTAACGGTTTCGTCAAACAGCGGATTACCGCTACTGTTTCACAAAACCGCTAGCCGTTTGGAAACGTGGTTAGCGGTTTGAATGAACGTAACACGTTGCGCAATCTTAGACAATCCAGCTGAACGATATTCGGCTGTTTAACAAAACCGAGCTGTAATGCCAAACAACTAGAGGTTTCGTGAATTAGCGGTTTATACCATCCAACTACGACATATCGATATCTTTATTTTATTTATTTAATTTTATTGAGCCAAAAGCTACAATAGGTAGACTTAATGCTAAAGCATTCTCTCCCTGTCAACCTTTAGGAGAAGAGAAACAGATAGAATAGTTGGCGTCTAAAATAGATAGGAACAATCCAGAAATAATAAGTACTTTTAAATGATCATACATAAATATCGTATATAATAAATATACTATATTTATACATACAACATATTATATACATACATATATACATACATATATACATATATATATTTAAAGATCAGAAAGAAACGATAAATTCTCCTAATTGTTAAAAGATTCAAAAAGTAAATGTACATACAATGTCAGTAGATAAAGATAAAAAAAGAAGAAAATAATTATTACTATCCCTTTTATCTACGAAATTGACATTATTTTCAATTTCACTAATGATATCATTCTTAATTTATAATTATGATTTTTTTTAGGGTTCCTTACCCAAAGGGTGCAAACGGGACCCTATTACTGAGACTCCGCTGTCTGTCCGTCTGTCACAGGGCTCTATCTCTTGAACCGTAATAGCTAGACACTTGAAATTTTCACCGATTATGTATTACTGTGTCCGCTATTACAAAAAATACTGAAAATAAAAAATTGTTAAAAATTAAAGGGGGTCGTCATACAAAAAACGTGTTTTTTTAGCGTTTTAAAATATTGTACGGAGGTACGGAACCCTTCATGTACGAGTACGACTCGCACTTGCCCGTAAATTTTTTTACCATTAGTATACCTAAGTACTTACATTTTTTTTTCTTTAATTGTTTCTTGTTCTTAAATTTTTGTGTATTTACTATTATTAAGACATAACAATGTATTCTCAGTCCAATATATAATTTTAAAATCAGTTTAATTATAAGTTTACGTATTTGGAGAAAATGCTGCAGTACAGTTTGTTGCCGCTTTTTCTGCATTTGCGCTTAAGGTGAAGATATAGGCAAATGACCTTGAAGTGGCGCCCTCATTTGAAATAAATTGTTAACTCGTAAATATGGAGATAATTTCCATATTACTCTTCGTCATGCACTAGATAGCCCTTTAAATTATTTTATAAACCACCGTTGAAAGTATTTACATTAGTCCGTCTAGCTTTAAAACTTGCCTCCGCCAAAAGTGGCCACGGCAAGTTTTAAAGCTAGACGGATCACCAATAATAGTTTTAACGGCAGTTCATAAAATAATTTAAAGGGCTATCTAGTGCATGACGTAGAGCAATATGGAAATTATCACCATATTTACGAGTTAAAAATTTATTTCACACTTCAAGGCCATTTGCCTATATCTTCGCCTTAAGAAGCGGCACTAAACTTATCTGTTTTATGAAATCGAAAGAAGAATCAAGTAATACAAACAACCAAAGATAAATAAATGATTTTGACTTTGACTTTTACTTGGAAAAATAATTCGCCATCAGCTGATCCCATTTTGTACAAAATATTTTTGTTATTGTATTTTGTTAAATGATACTTCTTAACGTAGTTAATAATCAAGGACTGAACTTGCTCTCTATAACTGGTATTAATTTATGCTGGTCTAAGAGTAAATAAAAACTGCGAACAATGTATATATCACTATACATTTACACTCTATATACAACACATCGGATTTATCTAAGTTATCTGTGTAGTTACGTGGTTACGTCGCGGCTGTGCTCTGCCCGCAGCCTTAACTGACGTAACTCAATTACTTGTAATCACGGCGCACACCCTCTATAGCTTCGCTCCCAGCGTATTGTGGAGACATATAGTAACATAGTTTAATATAGGGGGTATTACAGAACGGGGCTTGTGTTCAGCCCGTGATATGGAACGAATTTTAGAGCTTTAATTTAATCTTATGCAACAGGCGAGATATCGAATTTTAAGTTGTAAGTTTGTTAGTTGAAGTCTTTGGAGAAAATGTCGATGTGACATTTGTTGCCGCTCTTCTGTACTAGCGTCTTGGAAGCGGCACTAAAACTAGCTGTAATTAGCGTTTCGACGTCAACCTTTGTGCAAAAAAAAAGTGACTATTAATTATTAAGAGATATTATAAATGTGTGGTTCCCGGCAGAGTAGGATAGGACCACTCCAAGTCTTCCCGTGGATGTCGTAGAAGGTGACTCAGGAAACACAAGCTAATAAATATCAGTGAATCAACATCAATGAGACCTCTCCAAGCCGTCTGGCCAGCGTGGAGAGTGTAGGCCAAATCCTTTAGCTTCTCTGGCCAAGTATGGCTCTATAGTACAGAAAGGGTCATGCTTCTGCAGTGGAGACTAAAAAGACCTGTTAATGATTATGACGATAAATTCCTATGATAATAAAGATATTTTGAATTTGAAGAAACTTGCACCGTGTAAATCAGCCTTTATATTCATAGTGTGTTACTAAGTTTCTGTGCATTATTTATTTATTTAAAATTTATTGTTGCACATTACAATTGGCGGACTTAACGCTAAAAGCGTTCTCTCCCAGTTAACCATCGGGATAAACAGATAATTCGTTGTGGAGCAAAATAATTAAATACATATAACATATCGAATAATACATATACATGCATATATACTTATAATAAATAACATACCAACAATGGATGGTGATGTTGATTAGAAAATGGGACTAATAATAAAAATTAAAAGATGACAGTGTGCTCTTCTCCTGAAGAAAAATTTTGAAGATGATTTCTTTGATGTCAACAGGCAAAGCATTCCAGAGTCGTGAAGCTTGAAGGGTAAAAGAGTTTGCCGTCAAATTTGTGCGATGAAGAGGAATAAAGAGGAGATGGGTGCAGCAGATGTTTTGTAAGAAAACAGTAAGTTAGCCCCTTTTCTGAGTAGTTCAGGTAACATTGGAAACTCAATTTATCTCTCAAGAAACAATTAACGCAGAGTGCTGTAAACTTGTAATCAATTAGTGTTTTACACCGGCGGTGAGCTCGATGGTTCGGTGGGAATACGCATTTGAGCAACTGTAAGGCAAGTTAAGCAACCGCACTTAGATGGGTGACCAAAAGTGACATAAAAATTTCTCGAGCTCCGCCGTGCTTCGGAAGGCACGTTAAGCCGTTGGTCCCAGCTGTCATCATTGTATGGCGGTCGGTGCCTTTCGGCAACTTGAAAAATCTGACACCAGTGTTGGCCACTTACACATAAGAAAAAATAACAACATTATCTATATTTTATAAGAAAATCGTGACTTTGCTCTTTTTCTCAGTGTCTCATGTATCATCGGAAACTCAATATATCTCTGAAGAAACGACGAGAAACAATTAACACAGAGTGCGCTGTATACTTCTAATCAATTAGAGTCTACTGCCGGTGAAAATAAACTAACAGAAATTAAACATTGAATGTATTTCTAAACTTTCCACCGACCACTCACGACCGAATATATCTTGATCTGCGGGAGCCGTAAGCTGGCTAGATATCGCTCAGAATAGAAAAGTATGGCGCTCTCTCGTCTCGGAGGCCAAGACCGACTTCAGATCGCTGAGCCAGCGAAGTGAGTATACAGGGTGACTTTTTAAACACCAGCCAAATTTTTAGAGCAAGTTCAGTCCATGATATTGATCTAATTTCTATAAAAAAAGTTAGAAAGAATCGATAAAATTTTTTGGTCCTTCCATACAAAATCCGTTTGGCTGAGCGCTGATTGGTATGGGAAGGTAAATTTTTATATTAGTTTTTAGTTAATTGTTTTTATGAAAAATAGTTCTGTATCATGGTCTGAACTTGCTCCATAAATGTGGGTGGTGGATAAAAAGTCCTTGTTTATTGTGACTTTTGGTACTCGTAGATTTTTTTTCTCTTACATGCACTTGTTAGTAAGGTAAGTACATGAACCCAGGGTATTGCGTAGATTGCCATACCATTATAATTTATCTAGTATTTAACCTTGTGGAAAACGTTATATCAAGATGAAAATATCGTTAAATAAATTTACTTGTTATTACAAACAACTTATAATAGGTATGATACCAACCCCGATCTCAGTCATTATGAGACAATAAACTGAACAATATTTCCGAACCCTCATAAGACTAACTTTAAATTGACGACGTGAAAGAAAAACGGTCATATATCTGATCCTTAAAGTTTGGAAGAGTCACGAAAAGTGTTGAAAGTTTGTGTCCCCTCAGGCCCTCAGGGTATACTACATCTCAAGTGCTTTAGGGAAATCTGAGGTTCGGATATCGAGTATATTCGAAATATAAAGGTCTGTTCATACTTACAAGAACAAAAGATACGTTCTACAGCAGAGATGTAAAAATAAATACTAGATTGTGCTACAAAACTTTAAGGTAATATTTTTTATTAATATATTATTTTGAAGTGTTGTATTTCAAATTTAACAAATGATGATCCCTGTGCTATATTTTATTGTTTTTAAACCAAATTCTTCTTTTTTTTTGCTGACTGCCTATATTATTTGATTCTTCATCGTGTTCAGTTTTCAAATTTATTTTTAATCCCATAAGATTTTCTTTTTCTCTTTTTAGTCTCGAGAGAATAACCAGTAACTTTAGTCCCAAATATTTCGAGACGAAAACATCGTTTATTGAATAAGATGAAAAGAATTTGCAAGTGGCTACTTATTAACTTGCTGAAGGATACAGTTAACGTTTTGCCAAGGTGAAAAGGGATGAACATACTCGTTAATACGAATAACTTTGACTTTTAATGTAGGACTAACCCGGATCTCAGTAGTTTTGACAGTAAACTAAACAATATTTTCGAACCAACATAGTTATTTCGGTCCCACAACTTAATTCGGTCATATACAGGGTGATCTTGAATCTCATAGCTATATTCAAGGAAAGTACATTTGAGGCGAAATAAAGAATTCGTTCATGCATTCGACAAAATGCATACCAAAAATCTTTTTTCTTTTTGAATCTCACCGCTCGCGCGCTGTCTACCTCTAGTTCACCTTAGGGACGTAACAAAATAGGTAGTAAATGGGGTGCAAGATTAATTACTTAAAATAAAGAAAGAAGAGAATTTTATACAAATAATAAAACATATCTGACACATGTAATCACATATGATCATCCTGTATCTGAAATAGTCACGTAGAGAAAAGTGTTGAAAGTTTGTGTCCCCTTAGGGTACACTACATCTCAGAGAAGTACCATTACTTTCTGTAACTTTTCCTGATGGAATTCTCTATTTCACAGTAGTATTATACTTAATACTGATCAATAAATATAAACGAACAAAAAATTCGGCGTCCCATACAAATCGGCGTTAAACCAAACGGATTTGATATAGGATGAATTTTTGTATCGATTTTCGATATGTGTTTTTATGAAATAATTAAATTATTAACAAAAAAAACAACTGACTTCAATTTTTTTTAGGACTTTTTTCCATATCTCCAAAGTTTTTTATCATAGCTTCACCAAATTAAAACGGGACCAACTTGGTAGTAAAGGCTTTCAAATAAAAAAAAGAATCATCAAAATCGGTTCACAATTGGCGAAGATATCGCGTAACAAACATACATAAAAATAAAAATAAAAAAATACAGTCGAATTGATAACTTCCTCCTTTTTTTGAAGTCGGTTAAAAATAGTTCAGTATCACGGCTGAACTTGCTCCAAAAACGTCACCGGTGTTTGAAAAGTAACCCTGTATATCGTCATAGCAACAAGAAGAATATATAGCAACAGAATGGCAGAATCGTTTTTCCGAGTCAGTGGCCCGGCGGCCGTAATGACAGCTTTTAAACTGTTTTCCGAAGAATGTGCATTTGCAAGAGTAATTCAAACATGTCTTTGATGAACGAAAAAACATTGTTGATAAGCAGGTTTTATGCTACATATACATACATACATACTATCACGCCTGTTTCCCACAGGAGTAGGCAGAGACTATGGACCTCCACTTGCTACGATCCTGACAGACCTCTTTCGCTTCATCTACACTCATCATGCTACATATGTCGTGTTATATCTTCCTTTGTTTTTATTGCAGCAAATAAACGTAAAAATTGATAAAAATCTAGTTAATATACAGATTTTAAAGCTGCCTATTAACGCAGCTAATTGACTGTCAAATTAGCGATACTAGCTGAGAAGGCTTTGAGTAAAATACTCGTATTACTATATATATCTAGTTAAAAATATGTTTTATTTGTTACAGGTGAAATAAGAGTCAAGCACTGCAACTAAATGTGAAAGGAAATACCAGGTAAATACTTAGTATACTTATATGTATGTATAAGTACCTATGTTTCGTTTTGATGTTTATACATAGTGATAAAAATATTGGTATTTCTCAATGGTAATGTTAAAATCAAATTTTTTAAGTGAAAGCTCCATTAGGCGCGTTGGGAATTTTTTGAGAGGGGAAAAAACCATTGAAACTGTTACCGTAACCGACACTTCACGTAAATGTTCAAGTTTTCACTTCTGTCGGCACTCCCGGAGCGCCACTGTTTTTTTTCGTAAAAGCTTTTATTGTGAGATCTAAGCACTTATACATGGTGACTTTTTGAACACCAGCCAAATTTTTGGAGCAAGTTCAGTCCATGATACTAAACTACTTTCTATAAAAAAAATTATTAAAAATCGATAAAAAACTTTCGTCTTTCCATACAAAATCCGTTTGGCTGAGCGCTGATTTGTATGGGTAGGCGAATTTTTATTTTAGTTTTTTGTTAAGGCTGGTGGTTAAAAAGTCAACCTGTATTTAATAAGCTAAAACTTAAGAGGGCGCCTGATGACAGTAATTTAAATTTTGCTCCCGCTTCCACGCACACAAATTTACTCTAGCCGAATCGAGACAGTGAGCCATGCCATGGGATTGCGTAGTTTTATTACAGGTTTCCTATAGCCACCTTCTGTCTCCATCATATGCTGCTGCATCCATTGTGACTGCAGCATCATCGGTTGTCGTACTCGCAACATGAGTTTTATCCCTACTCGAGGCATCTTGAAGCACAAATAAATCTGTTGATATTTTGGCGGTCAAACGTTAAATGATAAAAAGTAATAGAGAGTATGCATGCATTTTTTTTATATTTTTAATCGATAGTCCTCGTCGAGAAATAGCCGCAAAAAATAAATCAGTGCCGAAAAACATGTATATGGTGTAGAAAATAAATATTAAAAATAGCAAGTACATTATAACAACTAAAACACGCCATTTTAAAATATGACGTCAAAGTCAGCAATATCCGCTAGAGACAGAAGCTGTCAACGCATGTTTTTCTTTTTTTGGGTACTTTCGATATTATCAGCCAGTGATGTTTGTTGAACCTCTATATAAAAGTACATAATTTCGAATGTCATCGATAGTCAAACTACATGGACGGACAGTCCTACCAAACGCACCCGAACTTGTCATTTCCTTTTTGTGAACTTTGTCGTCATTTCCCTTTTGTTTGTTAAAAGTTCCCGCGCAATATTTGCATATTTTCAATAATTTATTTCTAATCCAAATAAGAGTCAATAAGAAAAATAATTAACTAGGCGTGGTAACGTATTAATGGAAATTGTAAAATAAAAATATAAGCCGAATTGGTATTACATACATATTTCTTATTATTTAAATAATATTTTTAAAACAAGTTTATATCTAAAACAATGAACTTAAAAGTTTAAAGTACTCTTCAAGACGAATCAATTGAGCCCAAACTCTGTGGGGTTATGTTGTTTCATCACAGATAATGCCGTGGCCACCTTTCGGCTTCAACATGATGTCAGGTCATTGGTAGTACAATATTGCATTATCATACAACTTACATAAGTAGGTATTTGAAGTTTCAGCTCAATCGAATAATGGAAAGTGGGTCTTAAGCTTACAAGTTTTGATTACAGACACAGACGGGATAGACTAAATAAAAGCTTGTAAAAATATCAAAGTTACAAATGTATAATATTATATAATAGTTACTATAATAATCATACTGCAATGTGAAAATTACATTGCAGAATTTGAAATTAAATTCAGATTGTTATTTTAGATAGTCAAGAACAATCAGATTTCTACCGGACGATTTGGGATACAAATTACACCTTATCTTTATACCGGGTCTGATAGACCTAGTCATCTTTGAAACACCCAAGTTAGGTCTTGGAATTATCTTTGGAATTGAAGATAACATTGTTTTCTGATAAAACGGTAGAGATCCATTTGATGGTAATTTTTATGCAGTCTGATTTTTGATACTGATTTCATTTAAGAGAAAATCGATCTCACGTTTGTTTAGAGAATAATTTAATCTGAAAATGTTATAAACAAAATAATTAATGTTGATAAAAAATATCTTCAAGTTTATATGTTGTTGTAAGAACCAAAAATCTAGACGAGAAAAGTCCGCGTAAAATAAAGTTTATGCCAACAAACAAACTACTTATAGGATTAATAAAAGTTTTCAGTGAATACACACTTATAAATTGATTGTGTCATAGTGCTGACAATCCATTACAAGACAACAGGTATGGCGGTCCATGCAAGCGGAGTAGATTCGTCAGCTAATTTTTAACCCCCGATATAAAAGAGGGATTATATAAGTTTGACGCTAATGTCTGTCTGTGGCATCGTAGCGCTCGAATGGATGGACTGATTTTGATACGGTTTTTTACGTAAAAGCAAGTTCCCTTGCGGTAGTTCTTAGATATTTTTGATGAAAATCGTTTCAGCCGTTAAAAGTTAGGTATTGGGGTTAACGCTTGAAAGTCAGAGCTTTCTCTAGCAAACAATAGATGGCGCTACGGATATCAAGTCGTATCGGTAGTTCCACTACTCATCACTAGATGGCGTTCTTGATATTTGGGGCTTTTTTAATTTGCCTAGCAAGTAACCTTATTGACTCGTCACTACAGTCACTTTCGTGGTCTGAATAATCGTAAAGTCATAAAAAACGTACTGTGGCTACAATAATTGACGTAGGACCCAGTTAAACACTACCCTCTGACGTTGAATTCAGATATTGAGCCCAAGAGAGGCAGAGCGATTAATTTCAGTAGCTCCCTGGATGCAATTTAGATAATGGCGAGCACTGTTTGTATACAGAGGAGCTAACTACAAAGCCCTAGTTCATTATGTCTACTCGTAAAGGTATGATAAATTCAGATATTGAGCCCAGGAGTGGCTGAGCTATTTATTTCAGTAAATTCCTGGATGCAATTAAGATAATGGCGACTACTGTTTGGCTTCAAGGGAGATAACTACAGAGCCAATACGCTACTTTTCTTGAACACAAAAATCAAATTCTGTCCTAGAAAAGTACAATCATAGAAAAAATTTAAGGCCGTACCTGAATTTTCCGGGGTCCAGTGCTGCCCCCATTTAAAATAAATCATTTCAAAGGAAACGGAGACATTATTTAAAATTTTGCAACTACCAAGTGCTAGATAACCCTTCAAAGTATTTTATGAACTACTGTTTACAGTTTATAATGAGAATGTTAAGCTTTACTACGCACATTTGCCAAAAGTGGCCGTTTTTCGCAAATGTGCGTAGTAAAGCTTAACGTTATCACTTTAAACTGTAAACAGTGGTTCATAAAATACTTTGAAGGGTTATCTAGAAATTGGTAGTTGCAAAATTTTAAATAATGTCTCCGTTTTCTTTGAAATGATTTATTTTAAATGGGGGCAGCACTGGACCCCGGAAAATTCAGGTACGGCCTTAAAGATTTAGTAACGTTTAATTTCCTTTCCTCTTGCTCAAATTGATATCTTTTTCCTCTTTTGTTCACTGGCTATTTTTATTATACATTACATATACATTATATTTATAAATTTTGATATACGAGTGTACTCATGGGTTATTTAGATTTTTGATCTACTTTATAGTTTATATGTTAATGTATGTATTTATTTATGGTTCTTTTATATTTAAAATTATGTACTACTTTTAATTTAATTGTAAGTATATATTTTTTACTTTTTGACTTGTTTAGTACTCAAACTGCGCCAACCTCCCATATCTTTTAATAGTCTACATTTATCCAAAGGTTGTCTGGAAGAAAGCTCGCCTTTGTACCTACTTTATATTAAATTTACTTTTGATTATTGTTATACTCAGTTGGTGCAATAAAGAAGTTTTATCTTATCTTATCTAGCATCAATATTTTTGTTACTTTTCAGATAACATGGATCGGTTCAATCAGATTCTAGAAGGTTGTACATTTTATATTTCATTTTGTGTACTTAATTTCGTACATTTGTTAATATTGTAATAACCAGTTTACGAACCAAATAATTAAAAAAAAGTTTCTTATTGACTTAGCGCGTTCCCGGTTGCATTCCTAGTGGTCTGGCGTTGGAGCCAGGGGTGCGCATTGCTCTCCAACTTTTTCGTTTCTAAATTAAATATGCAATTCAAGGGTGACGAAGACTATGCAAAAAAAGAAATGGCCGGAACAGTTTAAATAATTTGGCTGTAGCTTTACGATTTGCCGGCTGTTTGCCTGACGTCAACAATCCTTAGGAATGCATTTGTGCAGTTTTACAACCAAAAGAATTATGAGTCAACAAAGTACATGCTGCCTAAAAAAGCATCTGGCATATTTTTAAAAGAGCGAGGGATGTAAGTAAATTTATCTTAGTCTACTTCAATAATTCGGTGTTTATATATATAAATCTATACTCAAGTAATAGTACAGAATAGAACCTAGTACTTACGTACAGAATTCTCACTCATTGCTTATTCAGATACCTAGACAACCATTGCAGGCCAATTTCATTCTTATTACTCTGGACATACGATTCGTATAACTGAATTTACCACTCCAAGGGGCCGCGACGCGCTTAGTAATTATGTAGGTATATTTTCGATACCTAAACGGGGAGTGACACAGGCCTGGTAATAGGCAAAGATAATACTATCTTTGAATTGAGTGTAAAGATACTTCATATAATAAGCGAGTGGATGAATTCAATAAAAATCTTCAAGTTAGAAAGTAAGCCTTGAAGTTACTTGTTATATGGGCTCTCGAAATATGGGCTCTTAAAAGTGTCGCGAGTTTACAGTACGGGACAACTCAGCCGACCCAAGGTTAGAGCGACTAGAGTGGTCACATTAAGCGCCTAAAATGCAAAAGCTTTACTCTCTGCAGGGCGAACTTCTATTTAAAGCTTATGCATCAGCATTCCTAAGTCTTCAGGTAAATACCTGAAGACTAGCAGAGACTCAAGAAGACTTATTCAGCATAAATGAATAAGTGCAAATCACACTAACTGATCTAGTCCCAAAGCAAGTTCCCACTCGTATTATAGGATTACTCAACAATCCTTTATTTTATAATAAATACGTATTTATTAGATAAACATCCAAGACCCAAGGCCATTTTCCGACTAGTTCAGAACCTCCGGAGTAGCGTGTAATACCTACACCGAGCTACTTAAAGCTTGATCTCTGGTCGTATCTACTTTGTCCTCCTCGGCTGGCAGTAATTGGAATCGGAGTCGATGTTTTATGAAATAACATCGATTGCCGCTTTGTCCGCGTTCAATTGGCTTCGTGTTTGGTAGTTGTCAGTTGTGATGGAAGCCGAAAACCTCGCGATATTCGGGGACATAAAATATTTTTGGAGAAATGTATTTTGACCTATGTTGATCCTTCTTTAACGATGTTCTAGATATTTTACAACCGTGTATTCATTGAAAAAATGTTATTAATCATACATAAAAAGTACATTGTTAGTTTGTTTGCAAAAACTTTATTCAGCGCGGACTTTCTTACGTTTTATTAGTTTCTGTAAGTACTCGTGTAACTTAAAAAATATTTATCTATAAAATAATGTTTTCTCTTGTCCATGGTATCAAAAAAATAAACATACATACTATCACGTCTTAACCCTAATGGGACATACAGAGCATTTTGGGTCTTGCAGCTCTAAACAGACAGATCCTAGGGCCGCAAGACTCAAAGGCCACTTTTAGCAATAAAAAAAGTGTGATAAATTAGTTTTTTTCCTTGTTTCACTCTTTTGCGTTTTGGGTAATGTACCTAATCAAGTCAACAGTATCATTTGCGAAAATTAGTTCCAAAAATCGCATCTTCATAAAAATTATCGGCAATCGGATCTTTACCATTTTATTTGATAATAAACTACGTACTCGTAATTGAAAAATGTGATCGTAACTACACGACATTCACGTGCCTATATTTTTTTAAAAAGACAAAAGGCATCGAAGAAATATTACGTTAGGCAATCATTCAGTTATTTATAAAACTAGGTCGCGTGCCAGAAAGCATCCCTGCGGTCGATGTAAATGGCTACTATTATCTGGGCATTATCCAAATACCCAAATGTATTATAAGTAACATATAAATACTACCACCGGCTTTTGCGACTGACATTAAAAAATAAAACTTTTTTATGACACCAACAGGTGAAGCTGCAGTCCGACTAATATGTCAAGCAAAGTCGGTCTTTCTTTTATCAGTCTTTCTTTAGTCAGAGTGAATGCGAATGATTGATATTTAATTTGACTTCGCTTACTCACTCTTTGTTTGCTTTGGTGTCTGTTTTGATAGCGTAGCGTGTTTGCGTGCGTGTTTTTCTGTGATATTATTCTCAAGTTCATAACTGATATTCTGCTATTCTCAACATTTACATAAGTATTTATCTTTTCTACAATGACCTAAATGAGGCAAATGACCGGGGAATCGCCGTGGCGAAATACTGGTCAAATTTGATTTAATTAAATTTATAAATAGCCTTTCGACTCGAGAAGAAGAAGATCTTTTCTACCAGACCCACAGACCTACCACTACTAGACCTGCATAGTGCGTGGCCACTTTAGTCCATCTGTCTGTGATTGTCTCCTCCACCACCCATATTTTGCTCACGTTACAGAACACACTATGGTTACTAACTTATAATAAGCTCAAATAAAACCTATAATTAATACCTTTTTTGATTGTTTTGTGGGTTGTTTGGCCCAGATTTTGACAGTAGGCCAGCTTATAGCAGCCACGCCGATAGAGACAAAAAACATATCAGCGTTTCTTTCACACTCACGTTGTACTGTATTTGACAGTCTCTTTCTAGCAATATCGTTGCAAGTCTAGTAGTCTGTGACCAGACCAGTAGTAAGTAAAGCCGTCGATCAAATATCACTATAAGTATAGCTAATGAGGACTAAATTATATTTGTATGAAACTGGTGTTGAGTTCTTTTAAATGAAATAGATGGCTTTCATAATTTCACAAAAGCTTCAGTGTTTCCAGCCCACTGGCTGGATAACCCAGTGAGATTACAGTCAAGAAACAGGCAATTCACCTTGACCTAGATTTTTTTATGTGTGTAATCTATCACCCCGAATGAGATATGTGTTTTGGGGAACAAAATGAACAAATAATACTGGAATGGGGTTCCGTAGAGATATACACGTGTCACTCTTTTAGTTGAAAAATATGGAATTTAATGCTCAAAACTTCTCTCTGGTATTTTCACAACTTAAAAAGTTAATAACATATTTCTTATTCTCTTTTCGAATAAAGTTATTTCACTCACTGTCACTTAATGTCGATATTAGTCTAGTAATATTTTAGCAGCGAGATTTATTTGTCAGTATATTGTTACTTATTGCAATTGAATTATTTGAGTAGACTAGGAACTATTTGCTCTACAAACAATTAAAAAGCGTGAAGCGTAATTTGTCGAAAATGCCATATTGATATACGAGTATGGCACTTTTTTCCACAAATCACCGTTAAAAGTTTATCAACCATTCTGACAGTCAACTTCAGCCCGATTAAAGCACGGAACCCCAAAACAGCACTTGAGAAGTTGAGAGTTCGCGATCAGAAAAACGCCGTGCGGTAAATAATGGAGATTGGCGGGAGCTAGGCGGGCGTGATATATTGGAGCTGTTAGCGGCTCGCAGTGTGGAGCCCGAATATCACTTTGGGTACATATAGACTGACATTTATGACAAAAAAGTATTTAAAAAGATACTCATCAGAGTCATAGATAATACGCCCCTTATATAAACCAGAGTTTCAGAATTAGGTAGATGATTGGGTCAAAAATAAATTATTTGGTACTGACAAGAGAAAAACAGTCACAAAATAGTGTCACTTGTTATTGATCCTGATTATATCCATTTCCAACATGATTTTAGATTTATTGATGCAGAAAAACTGATATTAAGAGCGCTATTTGACTTGAAAGAATTATGACGTCACGGTTGTGTTTTTCATACAAATCCTATAGAAAGTGTTTGTGTTGACGTTTAAAAAAGTGTCTGATTTGACTTGTCATCTAGTGGATTGGTTCGGTACGAGGCTTTTAATTTTAAATTTAGATTTTATTAGTTGTTTTTTTACAAATCACACAGATTGAGCTAGCCCCAGAGTCAGTTCGAGACTTGTGTTATGGGATACTAACTCAACGATACTATATTATAAAACAAATACATATATAGATAAACATCCAAGACCCAGGACAATCTGAAAAAGAAAATTTTCCATCTTGACCTGACTGGGGATCGAACCCTTCTTCGATTGATCGAATCTTTTAATTTACTTGTATGAAACTGTTTCCTATGGAGGCTTTAAATTTACTTGTATGGAACTAGTTCCAATCGGGGCTTTTTATACACTTTTTTGTAACTGCTGAACTCCTTTCACCCAAAAACACGCATTTAGTTGAAATGCGGTTTCTCTTATTGATTATATTAGACATTGGTGTCAGATTATTCAGCTGCCTAAAAGCATCTGAAGTAGCTCACTGTCATTTAGTGACAACATTCATTATCACACACTAGTAAACTAATGTTAAGGTTTCCTCAGAATGTTTGCGTTCACCGGATGTGGTTGTAATTGAAAATTACCGTAAATGAGTAAAAAATCAGAGGTAAAAGTCGTGCCTAGCGAGGATCGAACACGTGCCTCACAAATGCACAGCCAGTGCCTAAAGCGCTTGGCCACCACCTCTTTCGAAACGCGGTTTAATTAAACGAAACTACATTTTTAACTATACGACAAACCTAAAACTTAAGAAATTAAAAGAAGCAACCAGGCTGCATGCATTATGTCACAGTAGTTGTTTATTATGCAGTATTATGTATGTGTGACTCATAATATTATCCTTATAAAAATCTATACTAATGTTAGCGTAACTAAAACCATAACAATAAAACAAAATTGACAAAAACACACACACGCGCACTCTCACTTACACGCACATACACACACATACTGTGTGTCTTCTACAGGTTGCACTTCGGGGAGTGTGCGCAGGAATTACATAATTTAATTCCCCCTGCACCATTCCACCATCGGACAACACGACGTGGACAGGGATTCCACCCATTTGTGGTCGATATTCCTCCTCATCGTACCTCTCGATTCGCCTCCTCCTTCATTGTGCGAACCGCTAAGGTGTGGAATTCCCTCCCTGCGTCGATGTTTCCCCATACATATAATTTAGGGATTTTCAAGGCAAGAGTGAATAGGCATTTTTTGAGTCTGCGTGATACACCTTAGACCTCATCTTAGCTTCCCATCAGGCTAGATAGAGATCAAACGCACTCAAATTTCTAATAAAAAAAAAAACATACACACGCTCTCACGCACGTATACACACACGTCCGCGCTCATTTTATTTAAAAAAATTAATATGTTAAAATTTCTTCTAATCTTTCCATTGTTTGTATTGGTCAATATCATATAGAATGTTTAGGTATACTGATAATTTCAATGATATACTGTTAGGTCAACTGTTTCCTCCAACTGGGGAGGGTCTGGTATTCTGAAATAAAAGCTCTACTTAATTCAGGTTAGCGGAATCTATGTTTTTGTTATCATTATGTAGTGTAATGCAAGATTGTGCAGAAAAAATAAAGAAAAATTTTAATCGAATTAAATTTGAATATAATTTACTTTAAAATCGGTACCGAGACTGGTTTAGTAATACAGCTACATACCTAACTTTCAAAGTTATTAAAACTACAAAGAACTAAGTAAACATAGTAACAAATCAAATAGAGCACGCTCCGACCATAAATATTGGTTTGTACTAACGTACTGATAGTACGTGGCCGGCAAATGGATGGTTTAATTTGTAACTAAAACCATAACAATAAAACAAAATAGACAAAAACACACACACGCGCACTCTCACTTACACGCACATGAAGCAAAATAATGAAGATCAATCTACAGAGTTAAAGAATAATAGGTAGGTAGCAAATGTGGATGAAGGAACCACAACCGTAGCGGATTTTGCTGTGTAAAAGACTAGCTGTTCTGATAACACACCCGACATACATATACTGTCCACCACACAACAATCACACATTACATACACATCATTCATCTCAACACCATTTCTACAGCAACACGTTATATTTATGTTTTTATAAAAAAAATACTTAACAATAGTTTTAATTTATATAAATTTTAATATATTGGCTACACAGTACTGTAATTTTAATTAAGTTTTATTTTTTTGTTCTGTTCCAAAATTGTCTTCGTCAATCACTTCATTCAGGTCATAGCAGAAAACCATTGCTATAATTACTCCCGTACGTGAGTAAAGGTTTACGTGAAACGTGATTTTTTCAGCGTTTTAAAACATTATACGGAGGTACGGAACCCTTCATGTACGAGTCCGACTCGCACTTGCCCGTTTTTTTCTTTTTGTATTATAATTTCTGTATTTTTATGTGTTTTTATTTTATTGTAATAGATTAAGTGTGTGTTTGAATTCAAATAAAGATTTATTCCATTATATTCTATTCTAACTACTGATCCATTAAGAATACATGACAGACAATCTGCCTATATCATTTAAACGCAGGCTCTTCGACATATGTATCTTTCCCGTCCTAACCTATGGCGCCCAGACATGGTCATTGCAAAATGCTCTAAATTTCAAAGTCAAAATTTGCCTGAGAGCATTGAAGCGAAACATACTCGGTGTTACAACGATCGAAAGAATCAAGAATACTACGTTTCACTAAAAGACAGATATCGCCGATGTAGGACAACTGAGGGCCCCGCTGGATGGACGAGTTGTTTTTTTTTAAATTTTTATCAAAACGTTTGAAGTACATTGGATCTTGTCAATAAATTCGTGAGGTACATTGAACAGACTAAGCATAGCCGCTAGGTTTTTCAGTCTACCTCACGTGGCACCGCTAGATCGCAACACATGGACGCAAAGGCTTTAAATAGGATTGAGCGGGTTTCGTGTGCAGAATGCACCTGGAAAACTTCATATAGCCATGAAGTGGTATCCCGAAGGTAGATAATGCAAGAAGGGCAAACCAAGGACTCGCTGAAATGATGTACGAGTAAGGTGTAAAAACGACGGTCGCAGATCTCATTGGGCGAAAAGCTTGGAAAAATATAGGGGAGAACTTTTCCCATGACTGGGACAAAATTGGTTAAAAAAACACAGTATTTTTATAAGGTCATCACAACCAGGTTTAACAACTAGTTACAAAAGAATTTCTATTCTTTATACACTCATGGTTGTGATAAGTCGACCTTTACGACAAGTGAAGATCTCTAGTGATCTTTTCCAAATTGACCATAGGAACAAATAAACGGGCAAATGCGAGTCGGACCCGTACATGAAGGTTTCCGTACCACCGTACAATGTTTGGCGACCCCCTCAAATTTTTAACTTTATCTTATTTTTAGTATTTATTGTATAGCGGCCATAGTAATACATAATCTGTGAAAATGTCAAGTATTTTGTTAATACCATTATAAATATCTAGTTAAAAACGCAGAAAAAACACATTTTTTGTATGACGACCCCCTTTAATTTTCAACTTTTTATTTTATTTTAGGTATTTTTTGTTACAGCGGTTACAGTAATACATAATCGGTGAAATTTTTAAGTGTCTAGCTATTACGGTTCAAGAGATAGAGCCCTGTGACAGATGGACAGACGGACAGACGGACAGACGGACAGACGGACAGACGGACAGACGGACAGACGGACAGACGGACAGACGGACAGACGGACAGACGGACAGACGGACAGACGGACAGACGGACAGACGGACAGACGGACAGACGGACAGACTGACGGACAGAGGACAGACGGACAGATAGCGGAGTCTCAGTAATAGGGTTCCGTTTGCACCCTTCGCGTACGGAACCCTAAAAAAGTGTAAGGAAATATTTCTAATAATTTTCATTTTATAGCTTTGGCCTCTGTAGAGTCAACTCCGCACACACATAAATATACTCTTGTAAAAATTAGGTACCTACCTACAGTACGCGCGTTTACTGAATTACTGAAAGAAGCGAAAAATTATGCAAGCAATATTGTAGCCTACACGGGAATCTCCAGGATGGACGGAAATAAGATTATATTTAATATTAGAGTCACAACAGGAGGCTCGTTTAATAAAAGGCGCAATTTCTTCATTTATTAAAATGTGGCGACGACTGTTACATCGCCGATAAGGTAAGGCTATTTCGGGAATGCGTTTGCTACGAACCGTACGAATTGTTTTAGAATTGAGAATTATTGAGAAATATATTAAATTTAATAAATAAATATTTAATATTAAATTTAAATGGGGGCAGCACTGGACCCAGGAAAATTCCGGTACGGCCTTAAAACGTGATAGTGTATCCGTATAAGTATCTACACTAGATCATTTATACTGACCCCCTTTTCATATTCATGAATTCACTAACAACTCATACATGACAAGTATTCTACATTTTTAAATGATATTTATGATTTAAGTACTAGCTTTTGCCCGCGGCTTCGCTCGCGTATCCCAAATACGTGTATGCGAATTTAAAAAAAAAAATTGATTGGTAAATATAAAGCGGTAATTAACAAACCAAAAAATATACAAACTCACTTTTGCATTTATAATATTAGTTGGGAAGTTGGGATTGGGATAAGAGCAGGACTCACCAGATACAGGTTTATCAAAACTTAATTGGCAAGCCCCTGCTACCTGTGTTAGATTAGCGAAAAAGTTTTTATGAATATATATATTTTTTTAATTTTCTGTTGTTTCCTCACCCGACATTCATAAAAACATGACGACATTCGGTATGAACTCCATTCTTTCGAGTTCCATTGTACATTAGCATTGTAATGACCATTCGCAGGCAGCGTAGGTGTTATTGTGCTGAATGTAATAGGCCGTTTTCGAGTGCTTTCATAATAATTGTGAAGGCAGTTGAATACCAAATGCTGGGTATTCTCAAAAAAATATAATGACAGTGAAATTTGGAAATATTTTTTGTATGAAATTAGATTCTATTTTTATTAAAAAAAATGTTTATTATATATATGTGTGTAAATAATATGTAATAAATATGTGTACGCCTAAAGGGGCACAAATCTCAATATAGGAGTAATTGGAAACAAAAAGGGAAGTCTTTTGCCCAACTATGTTATATTATTAATGACAAATAAACGGGCAAGTGCGAGTCGGACTCGTACATGAAGGGTTCCATACCACCGTACAATGTTTTAAAACGCTGAAAAAAACACGTTTCTTGTATGACGACCCCCTTAATTTTTAACTATTTTTTATTTTTAGTATTTGTTGTTATAGCCGCCACAGTAATACATAATCGGTGAAAATTTCAAGTGTCTAGCTATTACGGTTCAAGAGATAGAGCCCTGTGACTGACGGACAGACAGACAGACAGAAGGACAAACAGGCGGACAGACAGCGGAGTCTCAGTTATAGGGTCCCGTTTGCACCCTTTGGGACAACCTAAAAAAGGACCTAAAAAGGACAATCTACTTACAAAGGAATTATTATTATGTTTATTATAAAAAGTGACAAAAGAAATCAAAATAGTAACGAGTAGCTAGCTTCAACTAATTAAACTAATTGTTCATGGTGGAAAAGTTAAGTTATTCTAAAGAGTTGGCATTTAATCCTCATTTTTTCCAAACTTTGCTAAAAAATAGAACTCAGTGCAGAATCCAGATATTTTCATCTCAATTATATTCCAGTTGGATGCCTTGTTTATT